>OY829326.1:45785587-46496607 GCA_963691655.1 Toxonevra muliebris | reverse complement strand
GGAAAAGAGAGAGAGAAGGGGCGAAGGAGGGCAGAGAGCATGAGAAGAGAGAATATAAAGATTTTTCGAATTAAAATTTTAGTTAATTTTGTAGTTGTATTTATTATTAGTTCATGCGGCATTTTTTGGTTTTGATTGGTTTTGATATTTATATTCCTCTAATTAGTTGTTTAAATGAATTTAAGTCGCAATAATGTAGCAAATATTTTATTCTTCTAACTTTTTTAGATAATTTATTTACATAAAAAGCTAATTTTAGAAAAAACAACTCTTAAATATTGTATGCAATCATTCTAATTTATAAACATTTTAACATCATCATTAATGTAAATAAGAAAAATTTTAAAACAAAGTGGAGAAACTTTGAATGAGACTTTAAAGACAAAAGGTTTTGGGTTCAAATCCGCTTAAACTTTAAAAAAATTCTTTCGAACATTGAAATGAAGCATCTTCTACTCGAAGTGGGTTTAACTTCATTTTATTTCTCCTTAAAACTTTTATACAAAAATAAAATCTTTTAATGGGTTTTCCCCATTCTCTCTGTCTGCAAGCGTTTTTCATTGTATGTAAGCACATGTTCTCATAATGAGAAAGATTCTTAACACTAAAGATATTACGCTTGGTCATGCTTAAGCCTCAAGTTCCCAAGCGTGTCTCTAGACAGCCTTCATCAAAACGTATGTAAGAGTGTTCACGGCGCGACCGTTTTTACTGCATCGTAAACGGATTCCGTAATTTTGTTTGTTGTGTAATGTCTTTCCAATAGAATTGTTTCCTGTTTGAAAAAATCAAATATGGTTACCATGACTTTAATGCTTATTTATGTGATAAATATTTTCATGAAAATATTTAAAATATTTTCTTTCCAAATGTTGAAACCATTGCCAAAAAAATCAACACCCGAAGATGCCTTCTATGAAAATTTAACGCTTGGATTGATGAAAACGCTGTGTAAGTGAATTAAACTCCAATTAACAAGTGAATCTGAGTTTTGTATGGATTCTTCTATTTTTGGTAAAGCAAATATACCACGCGTTTCCAATGTGTGCTGTGAGAAACGTCAGCCGTGTGAAAAAGCTCAAGTGGTTAATTGGGAACAACGTCATTGTGTCTATCTACCGGAAGATATGAAAAAATTTTATTTATCTACCGATGGGTTCTTGCTGCATTGGAGTTATCAATATGCACGTAAGTTTAATTAACTAAACTCGTGTTTACAGCACTTATTGGTGAGTTTCATATAAAAATTGGAGCCACGGTTTGATGTTAAATTTCTTTGCTACAAAATTTACGATTTAATTAGTAGCTATGTTTTTCTTAAAAATATTATGCTTAATTTTTAAATTTCCATTAACGGTAATTTTAACATACCTAGCAAATGATGTACGTCGCGTTGGATACATACACTTCCCTCATTTATTGCAAATCACATTACTACGTGAGAACATTGAGCCCTCTATATTACTGCTTGCGGAAAGCCCTCTCAATACTTCTCAGGCAGTTATTCCAACTCTGAATGATCAATGGGGAAATCCAACTCCATTGATAACAGCAAAAACTAAAATGTTCGAATTGAATGTTATCAACGAAGTAGCCAAGGTATAAAACTAATGTCATAATACTTGAAATTAACTAAACAGAAATCCATAGGTCTGCCTTATCTACGAATCCACTGGCTCTAGCAATCCAAAATTTTTTCTACTCGAGTTGGCTTCCTTGAAATGGATATTTCTAGCGGACACATTTAGTGAATACTTACGCATGTCTATAGCACATTTGGGATTGCCCTATTGGGAATTATGCTTCTCCAGTTTTGGTTTGCCTTCATGGACGGAGGTAGCTCAATCTTTGTTTGCTATGACTTTTTCTTAGACAAAATTTATTCATAGCAACTTTTCTTGCTGCTTGCACCACATTTGCTGGAAGAGCTGGAAACACGTAATGGTAGAAATGTGGACCCAGCGCCCGAGCATCCGTACAACGTGATTGACGTAAATATTTTCCGAGCAAAGCCGAAAAGCGTAACAAAGACAAATGTTACAGGGAAGCACAAGTAAAATACCTAAATATAAAAATCTAATTATTTCATTTGCATAGTGATATTAAATATTTGTAAAATTTTTTGCAAAATTGTAGTAACTTTATTTTATGTATTTGAGTTTTAATAAAAAAAAAAATAAATAAGAAAAATTTTTCTAAAATTTATATTTTAGTGCAAAAAAATTTAAATAAAATTAAAAAATTTAAATAAAACTAAAAAAAATCTCCACACATTAGAAATCGATGTTTTGGCTTTCCAAATCAGCCAGCATCTTGTCTCGAATTTGTGGCCTCGGGTCCTCTTTAATCTTGGTGGGTACAGCACCTACTTGTCCCAGTAAAAATTCCAATTCGTCCGCTGTTAATTTTTCGCCACGTAATTCGAGTGCTCCAATGAATCGTTTTTTCATTTGGCCTTCATGATAAACGAATACCGTTGGAAGATTTTTCTCTGGGAAATTCGGTATACACGTTGTGGCAATGGAGCGCAGGAATTTGGTTTGCGGAAACCGTATGGCAAGCTGTTGCATATGGTGGTGTATTAATGCACACAGAGGTACACCATTTGCATAAAGGTGAAGTACAACCCAAATGCCTTCACCTGCTTTAGTGACTTCACCGACATAATCTTGCCCAGATATTTCACGTACTGAACCAAATTTGGACTTATCGGCAAATGCCCGCATTTCGGCAATACGACGTTGACGATATTGTTCCAGTACAGCTTCGTCTTCGGAATCCTCCAACTCATCTAGTTCATCCAATGACATATTATCAATTTTTTTGCTACGCCCTTCTTCCGTCTGCAGATCTGTGCGTCGCTCAATCGCATCATCAAGCATTGACTGTATCTGATCCTCTGTCACTTCTGCTTCCTTTTGCTTGGGCGGCAATATACCCTTGGCACGTAACACATCATTCCATTCAGTATCTTCGTTTTCATCCTATTAAAAAGTAACAAGTGCGTAATTTTTTAATTCATAAATGCTTATTTTTAGTTTTGTAATTATTTCCAAATTTGGTCAATTGCCAATAGTTTGAAATTTTATTTTGTCTTAGCGCATTTCGTACTTGCATTCTCGTTAATTTAAATTTGTTGATTCACTGCGGAAATAAAGTTTTTTGAAAAATTAATGAATTTTTTATCCTATTTTTATTAACAATTTTTAAATTTTTACAATAAACGCAGACGAATAAAAAAATGTGACTAATTTCGGTCAGAAAAATGACAAGTGAAATGGAACGTGCATTTGCTTCACTCTCTCTTTTTGCTTTTACTCTTCTTGAATATTTTTCAGTACAGTGTTGCTTTTTTGGTATCGTTTCTTTATATAGTTCAGCTCTGACATGATACAGGGATGTCAATCTCTGATTTGCGTAGATTTTACGGAAGATTCTTACGTTCATTGTAGCTGTTCATACGGGCGCAAGCATGAACGCCTGTCTGAAAATAAGAGGTAAACAAAATAGGTAGTAAGAAAGAGATAGAAACTCGCCTGTCCTTTTTTAACTACCTATTTTTTCTACCTCTCCCTTTCAGACAGGCACCCGTGTGAACAGCCGCATTCAACTGGTAAAAACCCATCTAGAGCTTTAAAGATTTGGCAGATAACCTTTAATCACTGACAGTTTTTTTACTGCTTAAGGCTCCAACAGCTTGTAAAATGAGTTTTAATACCATCAAATTTGAATAATAAAATTTTATCTTGAGCGCTGTGCGGAAATTGTTGCCACTAGAGACTGAAACATATGTAGAGTCACCACTTATACTAGGTAAAAATACAGGATTTTTCATATCCGTCAAAGATATCGAGAGATTGGTACCCTTAGGGTCGAAATTATGTCTGTGAATTTTAGGCACTAAAACACTTATATTTATAATATTTTTTTTAAAATTTCTGTCTTGAGGGGGCTATTAGAGCTCAATGTCATTCCAATAAGCTATCAATCACGTATGCATGTCTGCTTTTAGACGAGGAAACTTGTTCCTGGAAACTGTGAAATATGCTGGGAAAAGGCGGGAATATCCCTTTCGTCGCACAACTCTTTTCCAAAACAGTTTATTAACAATTTTCTTCGTCTAAAACCAGACTATACTTAAAAATATGCTCACAAATAGCCCCTGGAATTTCATACATTATTTTATTACTTCAATGATGCGAAACAAAGGTGGTCGCTTCACTTTAGTGTAGTGTCATATAGTAGACCTTAATATCTTTCCATTGCACTATCGATCATTTTTATGTGAAAAGGTAAGTCCAAAAAGAAGTGTCCATACGCTTTTTTACTATAGAGCTAAAGAATACGCTGCGCTTAAATTGCTGAAGCCCCAACACGCATTTTCCAAATTTTACAGTTTCGAGAATAGATAGTAAATTTTCAATGTTTCTAAGATTTGCGGTGCAGAAGAAAGTGGACACGTTTTATCATAATCCATCAAAAACTCGATATGGGTAAAAAAAAAATTGAATCACTTTGTATAATTACGTTGAACTATCGGTGTACTTTATACCAATTGAATTGGTGTAATTAAACTAGTTTTATTTCAATTTAAACTCGAGTTTTATTTATAAATTTAATGTTTTACACATACATATCTCATAAAATTTACAGCAAGCACATTTCGATGAGTTTTCAAGAAAATTAAAGAAAAAAAAACAAAAGGAGGAAGAATCAAACTAAATAGAACCGGATCTTACATACTGTGGAAATTTGTGTAGAAAATATAATTGAAATTCCAAAGATTATGCAGATTATTTAAAATTTTTTTTTCTTGATTTAATTTCTTTTGTGAAATGCTGAAAACTAGATTTAAAAACAAATAAAAGCATGAAAATTAAATAATTTAATGCGACAGCACAAATTTTTGCAACGTAAGAGCTAGCAATAACTTAAAACTACGTACATTTTGTGTTAAAAATAAGAAAAAATGAAGAATTTATCTGAATTCAAATTAAAAAATTCTTTGTCGTAAAAAAATAAGGTACAACTTTTAAATAAACGTTATTGTAATGTGAATGAGATTAATCGTTTATTTAAAGAGCATAAACGCAAGCGACAAAGTTTACCAAATAAAAAAGTAGAACAGAAAAAGAGTAAACTTACATTTTAAAAATCTGTATGAAATAATTATTGTGAAACAATTGAGTGTTTGCTTCTTTTTTTTTTACTAATAATAACAGAAGTAATTTTTGAAACATACAATATTTTTCTTGTTTGTTCTTCTCAAAAATAGTGTAGATACGGATCAGTGTAGTATTAATAGAAATTAGTTTAAACGTGTTTTCTTTTTTACGTAATCAAAATTGGCATTTTGTATTATGTATAGAAAAAAGAAGAAGCTTAACTCGTCGCTGAAAACTTATTGCATGGCTGTATTATTGAAGTCTTACGCGCAGGCACTGTTTCCGGGGTGGGTATAGCTTCACCGGTTGTCACCTTATTGGCAAATACCTGTTTTACACCGCCACCTTTTTGCTTCGCCATTTGGTAATCACCAGAATCAAAGAACTTTTGCTACAAAAGATATAAATCAAATCGCATATATATTAGTATTTGAAGAATAAGAAGACAATTAGGGCATTCACTCGCAGACTTCTCCGGTGTCGGTACCTCTCATTTTTCATACAAAATTATACATTATAATTATACTACGATATATGGCAGCTTGTGAATACCCTAAATATACAAAAAATACTTACGCCTTTTTGAAGACGCTTTTGTAAAAATGCTGAATGACCACCAGGACCACGTAAACCAGTGGGATATTTTGATTTCAATTTTTCCTCTTCAATCTTCTCCAAATCTCTGGGGTTTGTCTACAAGTACAAGAATGCAATAAAAGAGGAAACAGAAATGAAATAGCTCATATCCAGGGCTTACCGTATCTTGCGAATCTGGTGCATCTTGTGGTGTAGTAGGGTGGCTACTCTCTTCAGCGGAACTCATTTTTGCTTTGTTAAATTTATGAACGGTAAGCTATTGATAAAAGAATTAATTACATGTATATGAGTAATATGAAAAGAAGTAGTAATCTGTGTATTCAAGTTATGTTATACAAGTTAACAAAATGTGTTAGATTTCAGATTGTCTTCGCGGATATGGACGTTCTTTACTAAATCGGGTCCGTTAAACACGAATATAACCTTAAATGTAGTGAATTGGGTTTAGTTTTGTAGATAAAATATTGGTTAATAAATGCGTTTGAAAAATATAACAACAACGCGAAGCAATGAAAGCTTCCAAGTAGGATAAAATGAGAGGTTGAACTTTGTCTTCCTTGACACACGAAAAATTTGGTGCTGTTAACTTGGGATACTCGGGAACGATTTTTTTGTACGTAAGCTCATATGCTGTATGTATATGTACTGTTTATCTAAAACACTAGAATCAAGTTACTATTTTCAAGGCCAGATTTGGATTCTATTATTGGCGTGACAATGGAATTTTGTTGGCCTGTTATGAATAAGTCGAACATAAGTGAAACAAATAAAACTGCCAAAAGTTTACCTAATTATAATAAGTAAACAGCTGTTCAAGCGTTACTGTTGGTGGTCCGTTTTTGTTTCTTTTTGGGAACATAATGAGGTTATTATAGTGTTTTGGTCATAAATTTTTATTTCTGTTTGTTACCGCTCACTCTATGTAGTCTTTCCAGTCATATATGCCCAGTTGTGGCTCGACAGATTAATTACGAATAAATAAATAAAAAATTACAAAACAATCCAAGTTGCATTGGCATTTCCTAATATACTACATAAAAAAATAAAAATTTGTACAGCGAACAATTTTAATGGTTCATCTGTTGATAAAACTAGTATAGATCAATTGAAATTGCTTTATTATATGCACAGTATATTAAGTTACTACAAAACACGATAACATTTGTTAGAAGTATAAGGCCAGCACGCTGTTTACTCAAACAATTTATACGAAATTGGCAAAGTAAACATAAAAAGAAAAGAAAATAAACCTAGATTGTAGTATACGAAAAATTAATATATATAAAAATAATAGAATACCTTATTTGTTGTTATTGTTAATTATACAAGATTATACTATACTACATATTTATATATGTATGTACGCGGTGTATGTAACTGTGTGCCGTAGTGTTTATATATAGATTTTTATAATTTTTTTCTTTTATCAGGCATGATTTTGTTGTATTTACTTTTTGATTATTAGCTTCTTGCTTCTTTGTTCATTGTGTTTTCATTTCATTTTAATTTATCCTCTTCTCAATAGATTTAAGAGGTTTGCTTTTTGTTTTTCTGAAAAATTACTAGGGCGTAATAATTTAATTTATTTAGAAGAGATTGTACATAATTTTCAGATGTAAGTGAAGAATTCTTTGGGATGCGTCTTCTTTTGTTTAATAACTGTTATAGAAAATATTTTTTTTTTTTTGGCAAGAATTTCCTTTTGCCATCTCATCTTCTTTAATGGTCAAGAGTGTATTAAATTTGGCATAAAGTTTCGAAGCATGAATGACTCTTTCTGTGGTATTGATTTAAAAAATCCAAAAAAACGTGACATCATTTAATAAATGTGTATGAGAACTCTGAAAAATGAGCTGTCCGCAGAAATTGTTCAGTAATTAATCCACACACGATTCTAAACTTTATTGTGTTGTGCAAAATTGAGGTAGGTTGCCTGAGTAAGGCCAAATTAACCCGACACTGCATACTTCAGTAAATTAAGTATAGGTTAGTATAAATATTAAAGGTAAATTATCTTTAATCCAAAATCTGTCCGAAAAGGCTCGAAATCAGGAGTAGGGAGATAAAGTATTAGATACCAGAAAGTTATCCATAGAAATTATGCAGATCAAGCACGCTGAATAATGTTGTTACTGAATCCAGAGGAAAACAACTAAGGTTCTAGAAATAGGCATTTTTTTTTTATACTTCATGCAATTTACGGTTGGATTAGTTACAGTTATTTTTTGTTTTAATATGCACGTCCATATTAAAAAAAAAAAAAAAAAAAAAAAAAAAGGATAAAAAAAAACGTGGGCAGGAAAATACTTGCATAACAAAGCTTGAGTTCAAATTGCATTAACCTTTAGATTTCTGGATTGCTTTAACAAAAGGTACAAAACAAAATTTAAAAAATCCAAATTAGGTGAAGATATTTAAATTGAAGCAAATGTGATACAAGGGCAACAACTTTTCCTCTCCTAACAAACTATCATTTTAATTAAATATATTAACTAAAAATATTTATTTTGCAAGTTGTATTAATTTTTGGTGTATTGCCTTAATCAAAAATTACAAAAACAAAACTAAATAAATAATTTAATATGGAATTCATCGATGCAACCACAACCAACATACAGACCTTTAATTATTGTTGTAACACGAGCGTATTTTTGTTGTTGATGAGACTCCGCTAATTGGTAGCAGGCTAATCACAGCAGCAGCCACAACAAAGGATGAAACAGGGTATATGCGCAAACCACAACTTAGCGATGAAAACGGATTGATTTTTTTCAATAACAATTTAGATTTTCTATAATTATTTCAGAAATTCGCACAAATTTATTTCTCCGTCTACAACTTGAACAATTTTACCGCAAACAAAGCTTTTTCGCTTCTACTCGTCGCAATCGAATTTTTATTCTGCTTCCATTTTTGTAGTGTTGTACGCTTTCGTACACATTATCTTTACAGCAGTTGTTATATTTACAACAATCTAATTTTTGGGTACTTGTTAACAATGAGCAATGTTTGAAGATTTTATAAGCTCTTGTTATATATATTAATTTTGGCTTTTTTCTAATATTTTGCTTATATATTTCTTATATTATTCAATAAATAAAACACAGATACAAGAAAATGCAACACTGGGTTTGATGTTTTCCAATTTTATTTTCATTAATCTGGAACACTAATGTTATCTCACTCTGACTCATATTTTTTGGCATCATTGAAGTAACGGACCAACGCTTATTGTATTCCTTTTCTAGCACTCTGCATTTAATTTTCGAATAAAACGGATTTTTCATATTTTCTCTTCAAAGTCATTTCGTGATGTATTTAATTAGATTGCAGTGTTGTATTTAATTAGGTACTGGTAAAGTCGGCTATAAACCACACAACTTGTCTTTTGACCTGTTGATCACCACGGGCGACAAAGAAGTAGGGATGTGCAAATCGATTTCGACTTTAATCGATTTTAACCGAATATTAGCGCAAAATTTCAACATTTTATGATCGACTTTAAATTGCCAAACCTGAGCGAAAGTCAACTTTTACTTTCGACTTTTAGTGTAAAATTTTTTTAAAACTACCAATTCAATTCTCACATTTATTTTAAATTTTACAAAAACTTTCCAACTGTGGATTTGTAGTACATGCACGTGCATTTTAAAATAGTTCTAAAATAGTGTTCCTCTTTAGCCTACTGTGTATTATTATACTTCACACATCCATAGGTTATCCCATGGCAGAAGAATTAAAATGGTAGATGCATTTGGACAAGTAAGAGGAACTTTGGCAATTGGGAAATCATTTCTTTTGATACTATTCTTATTTTTTCAACAGCGTTGTATTTTCATGGTTCAATTTTTAAGTGAGAATTTATTAGGAAATAATTTGTATAGTATTGCATATACATAGGGAGAATTTGTTTCTGCTAATAAAGAAAACAAATTAAATAATATTTTTTATATTTTTTATTGTAAATAAAATTTATAATTAGTACTAAGTAATAAAAGTAGTGTTAATAATGTACTAATAACTCTCTTTTTTTTGTACCCATTTCATAAAATGCACCTCTAAAATGTTCCTCATACTTGTCAAAAATTCAAAATGGTTTGAAAAGATGCATCTACTTCTAAATACTTCTACCATGGGCTATCCCATTCACTCGTACAAAATTCACATACGAAGACGAATAATAAATGTCAAATAATAACGCCGGAATAAGTAAAAATATGATGAATGGAGCAATGGAAGGGGGGAAGAGATCGGTTGGTTGCACTAAGGTCATAACTGTATGCCATTCAAAACAAATCATTTTCTTTAAAATACTTATTTTATATTCGATTCAATAAAAATTAAAAATATTAGATTGAACATGTGTTCTATAAAGCTGCTTGAAAATCTGGAAAATAAATTTTACAAGAAACCTATTTTGAACAGCACTTCTACAAAATGTATTTCTAAAAATTTGATTTCTAGAAAGTCGATTAATCGACTTTGAATTTCTGAAAGAAGGCAGAAGCGGAGCCGTTCGACAAGCCCATACAACATGTGACCCCGTCGACAGACTTTGGAGCAGATCAAAAACTTTAGTCTGTGCAAATTGAATTTGGGTAATATAAAAACCACAACCATAAATAATGCTTGCAAAAGAAATTAACATATGAGCGTAATAGCTCTGATCAGAATCTAATTATTTATATCATTTACATACATGAGCAGTGCCAACATTCTATTTTTTTAATCTAATGTCATCAGCATCTTATCTTAACAAACAAACCTTCACCAGCCTTCTTGCTATGGCTCCCTAATAACTACCAACATACATATTTCACAAACTAACTTTCAATGTTTTCTTTGATATGGTCTCCACATATGCCGTTTCAATAATTTCCTTTGAATGGGAGATCCCATGCATACTTGCTCAAAAACAACCACATTCTGCCTAATGACTATTACTAACATACAAAGTTTCATTGCCTTCCTTGCTATGGTTTCTCAGATATACAGTTTCAAACTTTTCCTTTGCATGTGAGGTAGCTCATATACTTTATTTGTTCCATTAATTTTATCTTGGAGCATTCCACTGGCAACCACAGGTTTAGTGTTAACAATTGTTAATTGTTATTGATTGCAGTCAATACTGTACCACAAATAATTTAGGGAGGTGTCACACGACTAACTTAAGCATATCCATGTTCTATTAACACCGCAATCTATTGACAAATCATATTTTCGTTCCAAATCTATTTACCGCACCACAAATAGTTCCTTAGATTTAGAATAATGGCAAATCCGGTTATATGGAAAGTGCCTGGTCCTCTTTTCCAATCCGACCCACATTTTTTTTGTAGCATTTAGAATTATATGGAAACGGCCACGCTATCCATTTTTTTTAAAAAATGCTATTCCGAAATAATATTTTTGTACCTAATCTTAGAGCTAAGCCCTAAATGAATGCTAAGATTTTCAACAATTGAAATTCAGACTTAGCTCCTCATTTTCCAATTTCACTCACCTTTTTCCTGCGGTAATAACTTCCTTGCATTAAATTTCAGTACTGTACAGTAAATGTTTTTGAACATCTGGCGGGACCAGTAAATATTATCCGATTTCTACAATTTTTTTAGGGTTATTTTTGAATTTATGAAAAGCAATAATAGAGCTGGTTGATTTCAAAAAAATGTTTTCAGAAAAATTCTGGAACATCGAAACTTATGATCAAAATTTAGGAGTTTTCAAGGTCCATGCGCAGTATTTAGATATTATCTAATTTCAACAAGTTGTTGTCTTATGTTTTCATTGGAATGAGCAGAGCTTTTTTCTCGATTTGCCAACACTCTTGGCTAGTTATCGTGTCCCGAAGTCATTCTCTCATTCGCCCACTTTTGCCCGCCAGTATATTTTGCCTGTGATGAAACATATATGTGATAAAATGATGAAAGTGACGGCGTTACGGCCACACTGCGCCTTCGAAGTCTTATGAACAAAAATCAGCTGATAACAATTGACAGCTTCCATATGATTCTCTCCGTCTCTCACTTTTGTTTAGATTTTCGGGTGATTGAATTGAATGTGGGAAAAGTGATTAAAGTAGAAAAAGTAAATTTATAGTTATTAAGAATTTCCTTAATTTAAAAAACACATTAAGTTAAAGTGCAGCATTGTGTGTGTCCTCGTAAACATGAGCTCAAAAGATAAAGAGTACTCCAAATCGAAGTTCAAGTCGTTTTTCAAAAATGCAAAAGGTGCGGCAGGTGAGACTTCTAATATGAATTGGCTACCTACATATATTATAGACTTTCTTGGCTAATTAAACCTTCCTAATCCAATATGTGTGTACAGTAATAGGTATACAAAGTGAACGTTCTTTGCGACCTGAAATCGAGTGGGAGTTACGACCGGAACATCCAGCTGCACAACGCTGCAAAACTCTGGGTGAATTGCAGCTACACAACTGGAACCTGGATGAGGTGAGCGTGTGTGTGTACAAGTAGTAATCTGTTTTAATTAATTTTAAAATTTTTAATTGATATTTAGGGCTCCATTACGAAACTTTGGGATCTAACTAAGGACTTAATTGTGCCTAATAAGCCAGCAGAATACAGACAAACTGTATTGACTTTCTACAAGAAACTCATACATAGTCAGTATAAAAATTTGACAATAATGCGTGAACATTTCTTTTTGGTTATTCAGGTGTGATTATAAATGGAAAAAATGCCTGTGGTGCTCTATAAATTGTATAATTATTTTTTTTTTTCTCTTAGAATCATGAAGTACCTGAAGATTTGAAACATCGCTTAGAACTACTTGACACACTCACCGAAAATGGCAAAGACATCAACAATTTTGAAGAAAAGGTTTTATATTTGCGTATATTTCATGAAATCAAGGTATAAAATTAATAACTTTTATTTTTTGCGTAGATTGGCAAATTCATGTTGCACTGGATACCTGCTATAACTGAAGCCAATCTGTTGCGTCCTTATTTGGATATGTTGGTCAATCTCATTAAATTTAATGCCGCACATTTGGATAATGATATTGTTGTTGGGATTGTACAGTGCGTATCATCTATGGAATTAACAAATTATATGAAAATGCTTAGATTTTGAATTCTATTTCAGAAATGCTTGCCATTTAAGCTGCATCGTAGAGGATAATGAAATTGGGTTGCAATGTTTGACAATTTTGGAAATGGTTATGGGCTATACAATATTTCCAAGTGATCCATTGCCACAGTGCGTGGTTACGCTTTGTCGCACTGTTAACCATGGTCCATACTGCCAAACGTCATGGAAGGTAATTATTTACAAGCAAAGAAAAGAAGAAAACAAGTAATACTTGTTTCGAACATTTTTAAATTATTTTACTTAAGGTTTGATAAAATCGAGCCCTGTAATACAATAAATATAAATGGGCCAGTTGCCGTCTATGCTGCACATATATTTTGCTTGGATATGTACATACATATCTTGCATTCCTAAGCAACTTGCATTCTAGCTGCCCTAATTCAAATATAATTAATTTCCACTAAAACCCATTTTTTATATGCTCGCCTGGTCGTGGATTGATATAAAATGATTAAAAACGTCAAATGCCTTCAAATATCTAGTTGCAATTGAATTATAATTTCAACCATTTATTTTCAAAAATACAGTATTATTTTAATGTTGCAAATTAAAAGTTCATAAACTTTGAGGATAATTTATCATAAAGTGATTTCGTGGGTTTTTCCTGCGGTAGCTTTTGTAGTGACTCAGCTGTTTGTATTTCTTCCACGGCTTCTTTATTGTAGGTTTCAGTTTCTTTTTTTATTTCGATTGTCTTCTCCGCGGGCATATCTTTTTTTATTTCCTTATCCTGAGACTGTATATCTGCCTCTACTGTTAATTTAAGTTCCACTTTTGGTGATTCCTTTTCTGATTTCGTGTCATCTTCATGCTGTTGATTTTCTACTTTGGAGGATTCCTTTTTATTAGTATTTTTCTTCTTATGCTTTTTATCTTGTTCAGATGATTCCCCTTCTTTATTTTCAGGTACTTTTGTTTTTATTGCAATTTCCTTTTCTGCATGCAATTCCTTTTTTATTTCCTTATTTTTAGGATGTACGTCTGCTTCTACTGTCAGTTTTAGGTCAACGTTAGAAACATCTTTTCCTTTTTCTTCGTGCTTCTGTTTCTTAGAAGATTCTTTTTTATTTTTGATCTTCTTTATTGTTTCCATTATTATTTCATCATTATCTATTGATTCCTTTTCGTTTTTTTGTTTTGATTTTGTTTTATCTTCTTTCTGCTTATCTACTTTTGGTGTATCCTTTTCATCCTTATTCGTATTTCCTTGTATGTCTGCTTCCAGTGTAAATTTAACCTCCACCACTTTAGATGGCTCCTTTGTAGCTTCTTCTTTATGCCTCTGCTCTTCTACTTTATCCTTTAAAGTTTCTTTTTTATTATTTTTCTTGTTGCTATGGTTTGATTGATGTGACGGTGGAGGTGCGTACTGTTTTGGTGGTTCTGGTTGTGGTGATATTTCTTCTGGTTTTACCGGATGTTTCTTGATTTCTTCTGTTACTTTTTGGATAAGCTCCTTTTCTTTTTGTTTCTGTTTTTGTTTTCTGACACATTTCTGCTTTACATCAAAATTACAAACATGTGACACACCGTCATAGTAGAATCCTTTTGGGCATTGCATGGTAAAAACCCGTCCATTCAAGCATAAAAAGAATTTTCCGCAATCATCCTTATGTGGCTGAAAGATTTCACCTTGAATACCTCCATTCCGACACACCTCAAGTACTTCCTTTTCCACAGGGCTCATAGTTGGTAGCGTTAAGCAAACACCTTCCAAATCAGGTAGACAACTACTAACCCGTTCATTATAGTATTGTCCACGTGGACATTGTTGGAGAACAGCTTTTCCTTCGATACATACATAGTAAGTTTCACAATTGTCGGTATTGGGAACTAATGCATTATCGGGTAGAATGCAACTACATTTATGCTGTGCATTATTCATAATTTTTTGGCAGCTACCATAGTTTGCATTGAAATATTGTCCATTTGGACAAGTATTTAGCTCCAGTTTACCATTGAGACAAGCGTTGAAGACGTTACAGTTTTGTGCGATACGTTGAACTTCATGTGAATGACATTTAACTTCCGAAAAACTACCATTGTATGGACATTGACCGAGCTTACAGCGCAACTCTATTTTGTCAAAGTAGTAGTTTGATGCGCAAATAAACTCTTCGGTATCGTGATTTACACATACGTAAAATTTACCACAATCCTGAGAATCTGCCATTAATGTCCAGCTAGGTTGCTCGGCACATGCATCAGAAGCATTAATAGGCTAAAAATATATAGATATAGAGAGATATTAAGTAACATATCAATTTAAAATACTTCTAATTTAATCTTCTAACTTCTAAATAACCATAATTTTTCACATAGTTTAATTCAACCATTTCTCTTGCCATTACTTACTTTGGCTGCTGACCATTTCACTGTCAAATGCTGTCCGCTTATTATATTTAAGCCCGCCAAAAGCCCAAGAAATATTAATAGCGCTTAAAAAAGATTGTAAAGCATTTTCAATAAGATTTAATACTTCCATAGCATTCTGAATACAACTGAACTCACACTTCATAATTTCTTGCGAAATGTCACCACTGTTAAGTTTAGTTTAAACTCAAAAATGAATATCTTTGATGAAAATCCTTTTTCCTTTGCACTTTCCCTATTGACTATTTTATTTGTTGGTAAATACACACGCGCGAAAATAAATTTGAACTGAATCCCTTTGCGTCAATGTCTACCCTTTTTATTAACAAATAAACATTCGCCCATATTCGTGCAGTTATCAGCTAATTTTTGAATGACACCATCTACTTCCGTTCTTTCTATACACATTATTACTGTGCATTGTTTAGTTAAATTCCTTCTTTTTTTGCTTATTAATTTTTGAAAGCGAAAATCTTTTTACTTTTTATCTTTTTTCTTGTCAGCCATGAAATTTTTACTATCGAATTCAAATTAATTCTTCAATTTGCTTATCTTTTCTTATGTTAACATAATTCATTGGTTTTTGTTAAAGCGATTTTGCCATCTTATCACTTACAACTGACAATAATGTTTAATACCTGTTTTAATTGCCTTGTTTTGTTGTTACGCTCTTATACTTAGAATTTCATTTTTGTGTGTGGAGACATTGTTGTAGAGTTTGGAAGCGTATTTGTTTGTATGTTATAAGTTGAGAAGAGCTGTATATTAAATATTCACTATTTGCACCAATTAAACTTATATGAAATTATATCTAATCCTACAAATTAGTTAAGAAAATTAAGGGGTTAGGGGTAGTCAGAGGCATAACAAAGAGTAATTGTGGTCTAATTTTTTACACTATTTTAAAGTAAACTTCATAATAATTTCAAAACAGAATAATAATTCTGGGCTGGTTTATTGAACGCTCTTTTACAAAAAGTGCTTTGTCTATTTAAAATCAATACAACAACCAAAAATAGTTAGTTTAATACTTTGCCATAGTGCTTAAAAGAAGCTTTGTTTGTTTTTTGCTTTAATTAAACAAAATGTCGGCCTCTGATATTGAACTTGTAAATTTTAAAGAAAAAGCGCTTCTTTATTATTTATAAAGAAAAAGGTATTGATAAAAAAGCCTTCGATTACAGACTAGCTTTTTATGCTTAGAATATGCTGTCTAACTTTCATTTCGATTCATGGTTTCTACCGTCAATAATAAGAAGGTCTTATGGTTATTATAGAATATCTCTAAAACTATTCATTGAATCAACATGAAATTCTCACAGAATATTTTATATTATACTAATATTGACGACCTCTAGCCCCTTAACCGAACCAACTTACTGGAACATTAACGCAATATCTGTATAAATTTTAGAATCTATTCACAATTTTTTTTACTAATAAAATAATAATTTTCTTTTGAATCAATATAGGTAAATTGAATTTTAAAATGTTAAAATTTCATTTTTCCCTTTTAGGTTTTATGATTTTGAGGCCCGATTCAAAGTTGAAAAGATTTTAAGGATTACACTGTGGGAGAAAAGACCAATTTGGCGTCGCAAAAGTACAAATTTTAAAAGTTTAGATTATTATCAAATTTTTATTTAAAAAATTATTATGTATTGTTCCACAGTATCTAACGCTACTGGCATTTTTTTTTTCTTTCAATATTCATTTGGCTAGTAACTGTCAAACCCGACAGATTTTCCAATACAAATGCAAAAACGTAATACTGTAATTACCATAGAATCTGAATATGCGAAATTTTATAGTGAGCAGATTCGATCGGATTCGAGCTAATTTATTTATTGTCTGTCACGTTTGCCAATTATGGTTATTTGTGTAACATTTTTTATATTAAATTTTTCAGACATTCCATTTGCTTCCAAATGAGAACTTTTCAGTTTTTGGAATTGTGGAAGAGATGCATCACAAAAATTAGTAACTGTCAGTAAACATGTTTTTATGACAGAAGAAGAACTGAAGACAATGAAAAACTGTGAAAAAGAGGAGGATCTAAGGCCCCAAATTTTCTTTTAACTATGGACCCCTTCGACTTTTTAATACCTGATAACTTAACATTAAAAAATGAAAAGGACAAAGAATATCAAAAAATCAATTTGAAATTACAGTTGATAGTATCGAAGCTTTAGGCAACGAAATTGGCTTACTTTTGATTTTCACGCCGCTAGATTGGCTCAAATGCTGACCTGGTATGGAGAAAGGCAAAGACGTAGTTTTGAAGAAACAGGAAATGCAATAGTAGAAAATTGTCTCTAGCCAAAAGCCAGCATTTTACCCACTATTAGGTTAAAATTTCTCGAAATCCTAATGCGTTTGAAAAATTCAGCAGCCCGATTATGAGCACAAATTCATCAATTAAAAAAAATTTAATTTCGCAGACCTGTGTAATTAAAGATGATATTGATTTCGATTTCGAACATATTAGTTTTGAGTGAAGTAATTATACAACGAATAAATGTTTTCTCTTTTATTAAAGTAATACTTATTCAATTTTTTTACAACAAAAACACAACGAATATGATTATGCCTATTGAAGTCTTATGATTTTACAACCTGGTTCAGACGATTTAGCTCTAAATTGTGCAACACATTCGTATCCACGATAACTCAATTTATGAGAAGCAACTTGATTACCAAATTCCACAGCGTTTTGTAAGAACTTTTGTTGATCTTGCAAAGCATGTATAGTTGCGGCTACAAATGTATCACCGACGCCCAATGAGTCCTCAATATGAGTAGTCTCAATACTCGGCAAATGTGACCATTTATTTTCAGAATCCAAACAATCAGCACCTTCTTCAGCCCAAGAACAAATAATACTCGGTTTTTTACCATCCATTTCTCGGGTCGGCTTTAGCATTTCCCTCATACCATAAACAGCTGCTTTAGAATTTTTCCAGCCGAAATGTAATGCTAAAGTTTTAGAAAAAAATACATAATGAGACAATTCAGCCAACACATTATGGTCTGTAGTAAGATGTTTTAAGTCCACAGAAATGTTAATTATCGGTGAATGGCGCGCATTATGCAAATGTATATCGCGAATCATATGTATAGTTTCCCTGTGATTAAGCCCCTCAAAATGAATCCAGGTGTATTCATTCAAATTACAGCGTTTGAAATATTCATACGTTAGTATAGGAAAATTTTTATTTGAATTTATTACTGTGCTAGTTCCTGTTGGAACTACTAAAATCACTGAAGCGAACGGTGGATCTACTTCTGTAGTTGGGCAATTCTCAATTATAATGCCACGTTTATTATAATCGTCTTCTAAAAAGGCAAATCCTTCGGATTTACTAAGCATTCCAAGGAATTCAACATGTGAACCCAATAACCGCAGTACTGTGCAGTTGTTTGCGGCATTACCGCCACGTTGCAAGTAACCTTGAAGGCATTGTTTATTCGAGTTTTCGGCAGGAAATTGATCACAAACTTGCACTATGTCCACCGAACATGTTCCGACGCACATTATGCGTTTTGGCGGTGGAATTTGCGAGAAATCTGCTGATTTCTGCTTTTGCTTTTTAAACATTTATATTGCGTTTGAAAATCTTTCAACAAAAGTTAGGCTTGTAGTTTTTGAATTTATGGAATCATAACACAATTTTCAAAATATTGCAGATATTTTTGATAAATTCGTTTCTGTCTAAAAATTTTTGTTTTGTTTTGAAATTGTAGATGCTTTCGAGTTGTAAATATTTGTATGATGCTTCACTGCTATAGACTTTTGAATTGTATTATTTCAAATAATTTTTACTTGTGCTTACATCTTTATGCATGAATTTTAATTTTTGCAATTTTTTGCCAAGATTAAAAGTAGGTGAAAGATTTTTGTATCTGTTTCAAGATTCGGTTTCTTGCTATTTATTTACATTTTTAGTATAGTAACAGAAATAACAATATAAAATAAATAAATAAACGAATAAAAAAAACCAAAAATCTATGTATACTCTCAGTTTGACAGATTTAAACCCATTACCTCTGGTTATTTAATTTTTTTTTTTTTTACAAATTTCTCATTTATTAAAAAATGCGTTGCAAAATAAAGGTCAACATAAAAATCTCAAATAACATCGATTTGATAATATAAGTTGTTGCTTGCAACTTTTAATATTTTTGATATTGTTAACATTAAAAAATTTTGTTATAAAAAAGTATGAAGAAACGATTGTGACTATTCCAATGCGACAATTTCATAGACTCTCTTCAGATGTTTGAGTTCCGAATTGTGAAACACATTCGTATCCACGATAACCCAATTTATGCGCAGCCACTTTATTACCAAATTTTACCGCATTTTGCACACACATTTGTTGATCCTGTAAAGCATGGATAGTTGCGGCTACAAATGTATCACCGGCGCCCAATGAATCTTCAATATGATTGGCTTTAATAGCCGGCAAATGCGCCCATTTATTTTCGAAATCTAAACAATCGGCACCATCTGCACCCCAAGCACAGATAATAGACGGTTTTCGATTGCCTAGCTCCTGAGTAGGCTTTATCATTTCCCTTAAACCATAAACAGCCGTTTTAGGATTGTTCCAGCCGAGAAATAATGCCAAATCTTTACCAAGAAATACATAATCAGCCATTTCAGCCAATAGTATATTATCAGTGGTGATCTTTTCTAATTCCACAGAAACTGTAATTTGTATAGTATTGCGTGCATTATGCATATGCACGTCACGCAACATATGAATAGTTTCTGCGTGATTGCGTCCTTCAAAATGGATCCAAGTGTATTCGTTCAGATTGCAACGTCTAAAATACTTATGCGTTAGTATAGGAAACCCTGAATTCGAATGAATGATTGTGCGAGTCCCTGTTGAATTTACCAAAAGCACTGATGAGAACGGTGGATCTTGTTCTGTAGTTGGACAATTTTCAATTTTAATGCCACGCTTATTACAATCGTTTTCGAGGAAAGCAAATCCTTCTGCTTTACTTAGCATTCCAAGAAATTCAACATTTGAGCCCAATAGTTGCAGTACTGTGCAATTGTTTGAGGCATTACCGCCACGCTGTAGGTAACCTTGAAGGCATCGTTTATCAGAGTCCTCGACGGGATATTGTTCACATACATGCACAATGTCCAGTACACACATGCCGACGCACATGATGCGATTTGGTATTTGATTTGTTAAACTGGATGTATGTAGTTTTTTCTCTCTAAACATTTTTTAATTTTTGTTTTTATGGATGAATTTATTTTACCTTTATGTTTTCTTAGTATGTAATTGGATTCATTGAACAATATTTGGAATTTTTATATTAATGAATTTTTGTTTGATTTGTTTGTGGTTTTTGAATAGGCACCTATAAAAATACAATTATTTAAGATAATAATATTTGTCTAATTTTTATTTACCGTTTTTAAGTTAATTTGATTGATTTTTAAAATGTTGTAAATACGATTATAAATTCTAATCTGAATAATATTAATATGTTTGTTGAAAACTTCGTTATCAGCTGATATTGCTGCTTACTATCTCTCTTTGTTAATAATATATAACAGCTTTTTTAACTATTCATATTGCAAAGCTCAGAGCTAGAGCGTACTTCAAAATGTAATAGCTAATTTCACTTTTCTCAATTTGTATTGAGAATCTAAATTGAACCTTTTTTGTATACATTTAGTACCAGAGCTAAGTAGTAGTCAGTACATTGAAAAACACCAGCTAAGCCCACAGTAGACTGACATTATTTTATTATGAGCTAAGCATATCATTTTCTGTTTGGTTTTTATTGTAATTTTTTATTGTATAAAAGAGAAACATTAAGAGAGAGAGAGAGAGAGAAAGGTTGTGGTTGAAAGCACTAAAATAGCTTTAGTTGATCACAGTTGTTGTTATTGTTGTATACTTATTATTTTTTATTGTTTTTCATACAGTAAAACATAAAATTTTAGTTAAGTCCCATATAACGACAATTTTTGTTATATTTGATGAAAATTATAAGTATTTTTTGTATAATTTTAGTAATTTTAAACTTTTTTGCTTACAATTATGTTTTAGGATACTATACCAACATAAATGGGTTATACGATTCCGATGCAAATAAATCTGTAGATGTACGAAGCAAATATCTTACTTTTCCGCTGTGATGTGTCTACAAGCTTTTTTGGATCGGATCGTATAATCCATTTTATGTCGTTGTATTATTTTAAAAATGTGCGAAAAATTGGTTATTTAAATTATGCAAAAGTGGAGAAAAAAAAGCCCTCGCTCAAGAAAATGCTTAAGAACCGTTTTTAATATCAATGAAAATATTTTTGTTTTTCTTTCTTCTTCTTCTTCTTTTATGACAAAACTTCCGAGCTTTTGGCATTCATACATATTGTGTGAGTTATATTTGTACACGAATGAAAGGGACCTTTCATTCGTGTACAAATATAACCTTTTTTAGACAATTTTTACTCTTAGAAGTTTGGGGGGTGTAGAAATTTTTGAGTTTCTATGCCAACCGTGGAAGTTGAGCTCTCTGAGTAGCAGTCCAGCACACTAACCGATATACCACGCTAACCAATGTTGTTAATTTTGCGTTTATTTTGAACAACTTAAAGTGCAAATAATATTTAAATTAACTAAACCGAAAATTTCCAATCGCGTTACGTTCAGT
Organism: Toxonevra muliebris; assembly: GCA_963691655.1. Classification (NCBI taxonomy): domain Eukaryota; kingdom Metazoa; phylum Arthropoda; class Insecta; order Diptera; family Pallopteridae; genus Toxonevra; species Toxonevra muliebris. The sequence goes on along the minus strand of OY829326.1, from coordinate 46,474,664 downwards.
TTTTGTAGGCTGTAACTCGAAACAGGCTTTGTTTGTTCATTCTTGTCATTAAAAGCTTTTTTGTTTATTGTTCTCTCGAATAAGCATTGAGAAGATATTACTTCTTACTTCTTCAACTAGAACCGATTCTTTATACATAAGTATACAGTATACCGCCAAACCATTAGAAACACCACAAATTTCCTCAATTTTTTTTTGTAAATGCAGTGATATTTAACAGTTTTAAAAAGATATTGCCAAACTTTTGTTTCGGGAACTGTTTTCTAGTGACAATTTGGGACCGATTAATCAAGTAATAATGAGGATGTTTAACCTTAACCCTCTTCTTTGTACCAAAAATCAAACCTATGTCTTGAAATATTATGGTACTAATAAGTGTTAACCTTGGCTATTTCTGAATTTTTTTTTGCTTGTACCATAAGTACATAAATGTCCCCGAATATTCTATACCTGTCAGTTGGCTTCAGTAGCTGTACAATGGTCAGAATCGCCTTAAAAAGGAGACTAAAAAAATGTAGTTTCCTCTGTTTTTTTCATACCATGAGCCTGTCCTTCGAAAAGATGTTATTGTTTGAAAACTTTGTTGGTTTTAATTCTATAAAGATAATAGATTACAATGACAATGGTTTTTGTTCCAATGACACATTGCAGAAAGATGAAATGGTACGTATAAAATGAGGGAGAAATTACGTTTTTTGACTCGCCTCTTTACGGCTACATAGATCCTTGGAGGCACATATATGAAGTGTGCTGAAAATGCAATTTTGTAGAAACATCTATGCACTTATGGTGCAAACAAAAAAAAAAAAAAAAATTTTGGAAGTCAAAGCGAAAAATTTTTTTTATCCAAAAACGAATCCTTAGATTTTTGATAAAAGTTAACTAAATTTCCGCAGTAAGAATAAACTTTTCCATTATTACTTGACAACTCGGTCGCAAATTATCACCAGAAAACAGCTCCCGAAAAAAAGTTTAGCAAAATCTTTTTAAGTTAAATTTACGAACAAAATTATAGGAAATTTGTGGTGTTTCTAATGGTTTGGCGGTATACTGTATATGATTTTGAAGTTTACCGAAACGATTCTTAAAAGATTTTTATACGTTAATTTGTATATAAATACTTACATATAATTATCCTCACCTGAAAACCTTTCACATTCATTCAATGCTGTGCCTGTTATACTATTTGTAGAAAAAATTGAAGAAACCTTCAGTTTTATGCTGACACTACTTTTTCAGTATAATTAATTCCTTTAGAAGTTTGAAAATTGGATCATCTTTATCCGTATGATTTATATTTAAGCCTTACGCCGTATTAACTATTAAGATTCTGTTAACATTCCGCATATATCTACATACAGTTTTTATGAAAAAAGTTGAGTTTTCATTCCTTTGAAACATCTATGTCTACCTTTTAGAAATCATTAGCTCATGGTGTCTACGGTTTTAAGGAGTGAGATTGAAAAAATCTTAACACACGTTTTACCTACTAATTTTTTTTGGATGTAAAATTTAAAAATTTCTTTGATCTAGTTATCTTTGAAAAATGTGTCAGTTGTTATTTTTAATGACAAACATGTTGATTAATTGTGAGTTTGATCAAAATGAATGAAGAAAAAGAAGTACGTCTTAAAATTATTAAAAATTTTCAAAAAAAAGTGCAAATTGGTCCTACAAATAATTGGCCAAAGAATTGAAGGTCTGCCGTCAAACTGTTTCCAATGTTATTAAACAATTTCGATAGGAAACCTGGTTCGGGAAGAATACAAGGACCACATGATATTGGGAAAGCCAAGAAAATAGAAAGCATATTGAAAAGATCTCCAAACACATCTGGTAGAAAAGCTGCCCGGTTAGCCCAGTGCTCTGACTATTTGGTGCGAAAAGTTAAAGCCAATGCAGGTTTGAAAACATACAAAGTCCAAAAAGTTCCAGACAGGAATGCGGCAAAAAATTTTGACGCCAAAAGTAGGGCTCGGAAATTAAAATCGAATTTCATACAAAAATATTCATGTTGTATAATAGATGAAGAAACGAATGTACTGGCAAATTTTACGCAGCTACCGGGTTAAAATTTTTGTGTTGCTGATGCTCGAGGAAATGTCAAAGAACAATTTAAAATCCAAAAGCAGACAAAATTTCCTAAAAAATTCCTGGTATGGCAAGCTATATGCAGTTGCGGCAAAAGAAGCAAGTCATTTGCTACAGTGGGCTCTATAAATACCGAAATATACATCAATGAATGTTTGAAAAAAAGACTTCTTCCTTTCATAAGAGAGCACAATGTGTCCACATATTTTTAGCTCGACTTTGCATCATGTCACTACGGCAAAAAAGCTCTGGAGTGGTACCAAAGTAATAACATAATTTTTGTACCAAGAGAGGCCAATCCTCCAAATTATCCGGAGCTAAGACCAGTGGAGAGATATTGGGCTCTTGTGAAAAGAAACTTAAAGAGCACAAAAAATGTGTCCCAAAATATTGAAAATTTTAAAAGGAGATGGCAAACTGTTCCAAAAAGGTGTCTGAAACAACTATCAAATCTCTAATGGAAGGCTTACCAAAAAAGGTCCATGAGTTCATAAATAGTGGTTAGAACTATAAAAGTTATATTTTTCTGTAATTTGTGAAATATTATCAATTAAATAAAATAAAACTCAAAACTCTAAGATCAACCGTTTAAAAATTATTGAATTTTATATATGTTAAGATTTTTTCGATCTCATTCCTTATATCATTGAATTTTCCGATGGTTTTTTCAGTTTTTACCTGAACATATTTACATGGTACATAGTAACTCTACTAATTATGCAAGCATAGATGACCGTAATTTTATTTACTTAAATAAATCAGATCAAATGCACTTGTTTACACAGCTATATATAAATTTATGTGTGATCAAGTCACACGTGCAAAAAATAGGTATTCAATTTCTATTATTTCTTTACAGATTATGAAAAATTTACTAGGCACACAGCTGGGTTATCATTCGATGAAAATGATGTGCAATATACTGAACGATCGAAGCCTTTACGATGATCAACAATTGCTGCGTGGCGCTGTATTTCATTTGAATATGAATATCTTTGGCTCGAATGCTATTTTTCAAGTGTCACCAATGTTTTATGCGTCCACAGTTTTAACAAGTTTCCTACATGTGTGTTAAGAGATTTTAGATTTCCATATATCCGTTACGATATTAATTGTTTAATATATTTATAGGCGCTTGATAGCCGTCATGATATTGTTACCTTCGAGGTTATTCTAAGTGCACGCAAAGTGATTACTAAATTTAAATCGGAACTGCCTGAGATATTGTGGGATCGCATATATGATATAATGTCAGCAATTGGTGATAATATTGAATATTATGGTAGGCATGAAAGAAAAAACATTTTAACTGGTTGATATCTTACTATTTTATTGTTGCCGCTTATTTCTGCTAGAACGCACCAATATAAGTATTGTTCGGCTGCGAGATTTACAAAATAACTTCCACGAAAATATCGATTGCATTGAGAAATTGCTACAAGATGAGAAAACACAAATTCTCGCCAATTTAGATCGAATTTATGATCTAATTGAACGTTTTTCCGAGAATCGTCCTGAGGCCTCCGTGCTCAATCTCATCGAATATCGTTCATCGAAAGTCACGGCTACACGGCCTCAGTGGCTGCAGGTGCTCAATGAGTTTGTGTGCCGTTTCTATAAAATGCCAAATACGAAAATACGCATTAAAACAATTCAATCTCTGGTACGAATAATGGATCTAAATCGTTCCAGTTATGAAGAGGAGATTCTGGAACGTGTTGTTATACCCCATTTTGTCCAGGTTACCCATGAACCGATTATTGAGATACGCGTTGCTGTTGCTAAAGCGCTGGTAGATTTTGCACGTCATTGCGATACTAAACGTTGTGGTGAACTTTTAGATATCTTAGGAAAACTTATTAACCGACCATTCGAGCATTATGCACCAACGGTAGCATCAGTGGGAACAACAGTCTTAGGAGCCATGACAACTGAAGCAGATATTGTCATCAAAGGAGATGCTGACATTTTAGATGTTATTGCAGCAGTTCGTGGTTTAATTGAAGTTTTCGTTATTAAGCTTTATCGTTTGCCTTCTTGTCATGCAATCACAATTTTTAATATATTAATTGGACATTTGGAATTACACTATGAGCGTCCTAAAGTTTTTGAGCATGCAAAAATTGTACGATTTATGGTACGTGTTCTCATATACTTGTATTAGCTATCATATATTTGCGTAAACGCAGAGAAAATTTAATGTATGCTCACATTTTTCTATTAATTATAGATTTTTGAATGGATGTTGAAAGCACGCGCCAATGCCTCCTATCACATTGGCTTTCCAAATCCCGAAAAAGAAAATACTATTAAGTTTAGTCACTATCTAGGAATTGATTCAAGTCTACCGCTGCATGGGGTGGCACACCAGCATCAGCGCCATCAAATTATATCAGCATATGAAATCGTTCCTTCCGCTCATTTCACTACGATTTCTATACGAAGAGCATGCAAAGTCATTGTCAAATGTTTAGAATGCGATCGAGGTAAGAGTATAAAATTTAAAAAAAAAATCTTATTCCGAAATATTAATCTTTTTCAATTTCTGCACTTACAGATTACTATATTCTTGAATTGGTAATTAAGGAGTTACCCAAAGTGCTACAAAATAAAGCGCTCATACAAGGCAACGACATTGAGTCCCTAGCATTGGCGCTTTTTAAAATATATCCGGAAAATAATAAATCACCGAATCTCTCCTGCACTCCGAACACTGATAAATTTCATGCCTTGGTATTGCCTGCCATTGCATCGCTTGTGATTTATCACCAGTTTATACAGCAACCACATCATTACACAATCATTTCTGCGCTCACTTCAGGCATTTATTCAAGCATCGCTAATGTATGCATTAATACAATGACTACAATGATTCTGGAAATGCCAGAGGCATTAATGCGTACACTACCTGAGTTCCTCTTGAAAATGAGTAAAATGTCAGATACCACAATGGTCGCTATTCCAGTTTTGGAATTTTTATCAAGTACGTAATCTAAATACTTTTAAAGTTTAAACGCTTGTGTTGAATTTAACCCAATTCTTCTTTCTCTACAGTTTTGAGTCGTTTATCCAATCATCTTTTCACCAATTTTACACCACGACAGTACATGTATGTCTTTGCCATTTCATTGCCCTATACAAAACCACATCGTTATGACCATTATACGGTTTCACTGGCGCATCATGTAATCGCCGGATGGTTTCTCAAGTGTAAACTGGAGCTACGAAAGAACTTCGTCACCTATATAATATCGGTGAGTATTTTGTAATACCTTTTCATATTTGACACTTTAATTGACATGCTCACTCTCTTTTGTAGTCTATTCAGACAAATGCAAGCATGTTGCATGACGACATCAATCAGTTGACTCGGAATATTCAGCGACAAGATTTCAATAATTTCAACGAGGACTCATCGAATCGCAAACGGAGCACAAGTTTAACTGAACGCGGCAGTCGCAATACAAGTACACGCAATGATTCAGACATGCGTCCATTGATGAACGATAGTTTGAAAAGTTTTCATGTGGAGTTGGCCGAGACATGCATTGATTTTTTAGCGCGTCATACATTTTCACCATGTTCAGCTTTGCCAAGAAGGTAAGATTACATTAACAACGCCGAGCTTTTAAGTATTTGACGAATTATGTTGGCTTGAGTTGCTTTGATTGAAATGCTAGACTAGATTTTATGTGATTTTGTAAAGAGCAAAAATAACTTACAGACACTAAAAAAAAAAAAATTGACCAAATATCATTTAATTTGAGCAATATCTTTTTACTTCTAAATCATTCAGATTACCTGCAGTCGAATATCTGCTCAAAGATGGTCTTTCACAAACATGGCTAATTGGGCACAACCTTGTGACCATTACCACCTCTGGGTGTCCTTCGGCACCAACACGCAATGGCCTCTGCGACCGTTGTGTGCAATTGAGCAAAGTGCCGCTGACCAGTCTCAATACTAAGAGTGATGCGAGTGGCACGGCGCCGCTATCACCGGAAATCGGAGGAGCACAACAATTACAATCTGCTGCCTCAGTTTCGACGGGAGGTGCTGAACGGCGCTACACAAAAGTGAGCCTCCAGTATAGCAGCGGTAATGAATCGGCTGGCAGCACTGACCTCACATCATCTTCATCGTCAACGTCCGCAGCAGTTTCTACTGCCACTACTCAACGCCAAACGTCGAATAGTTCGACTGCATCGCTTGAAGCACCTTCACGCCGTGGCTCCAATCCAGAAGCTACTGATATTGGCGGAGGTGGGAGTGGCGCCGGTAGCACCACTTCGTTGTTGGGCAATTCGTTGTCAACGACAAGTGTCAGTGCAGCATCGCCCACACCGCTGCAGCCGATGCAACAGCAGACATGCATACGCTCATGTACTGGCTGGGCGGAGGTATTGGTTCGTCGTCCAACTGGCAACATCTCTTGGATTACACGCATACAGAATCCAATTGCAAATGATTGTTTTGGGCAAGATATGCCATTCAGCAATTTGGTTTCGTTGTTTCTGCCTACGGCACATGGTGGTGTTTTTGGTCCGGATTTTGTGCAGTCAGCACTCTCGGATGAAGATCCAATTGCTGCAAGAGTAGCAGAAGCTCTTGGTGTACCACAATATATTATTGCATCCACAGTTGAGGCAGCAGCAACGAGTAATTCACGTGAGTCAATATCTTCTATCAATGCTGCTATAGAAGACGGGCGCAAACCAACAGTCAAAGTGCGTGCACTTCAACGACAGGAGGAGATTTCATCTACTGCTGTCGCTGCCGCTGCGGCAGCTGCTGGAACTGCTGCAATTGACATACCGAAAGCGACTGGAAAACGTAGCAAAGAAGCACTCTCAGGCAGTGTAAGCGACGGCGAAGCTGACGAGGAAGGTATGGCCTTCGATGATGCACAAAGTCGTGCACGTAATCCTGTGCGACGCGTCAATTCAAGCCCTGAAATGAGTTCCAGCTGGCGACACACCTTCTTGGCATCAAAACCGGCACCACTATCACAGGAAACTGCAAAATCTGAATTGGAGGATGCTGCCATAATTACTTCCTCCACTTCTACAGACGTGCATCACTCACAACAATCACATCAGCAACAGAAAAAGAAGAGCGTGCAATACACCAAAGATATGCGTGTCAGCTGTGAGGCGATACCCGAAGAAATTGCTGGCTCAACACCGCCACAAACGCAAGAGACTGCAGTGGAAACTTTGCAAGGAACAACGGCATCAACCACGGCATCCAAAATTCTTGAAACAACAACAGCAGCAGCATCGGCGGCAACGCTACCACCAAAGCAGCATTCAGCAGATGACGTTAGCAGCGCTAATGTGCAAGCGGTCCAGCAGTCGACTTCAGCATCATCGCTGAAGTTGCATGTAAATGACAAAGTTGCTTCCAAACCACCGCTCTCACCGGCACCACCACAGTCGCCACGCTTGGACAAACATGGCGGCAGCGTTACAAGCGGCGGCAGTGCACAGAAAACTCCCTCATTCACATCTCATCAGGGCCTAGCTAAGTCTAGTAGCAGCGGTGGTGGGGCTAGTGGTACCATTGTTGGTATTGGTAACGTTGGCAGCAGTGGTGGTTCTATAACAGCTACAGGTATTGATTATAATAATGGCGATATGATGCGTGGCCGTTCCAGAACTATATCTGTAGTACGGGAGGTTAATGGTAAAGCACGTCAACCCACGCCTAGTTTTCGTGGTTTTGGTCAATCGAAACCATCGGTTAATGCTAAGCTCTTCATGAGCCCAAGTTTTGTTTTCATGCAGCTTTACAACACCGGCCAAATGCAAGTTACCGATGTTCCTATTAAGGTGCCACCCGAAGAGACAAAGAAGCTTAATTTGCTCGATTTAGTGCCACCCTTTGAGACGCACAAAATTGGTGTGCTATATGTGGGGCATGGTCAATGTAACAATGAGGTCGAAATACTACGTAACTCCTATGGCAGTACGCGTTACGTAGAATTCTTGCGAAGCATTGGCACCTTGGTCAGTTTGAAGGAGGCCGAACAAAATAAAAATCTGTTTCTTCATTTGGATACCAGTGGAACAGATGGGAAATTTACATATGTATGGAAGGATGATATTGTACAGGTGAGCAATTCTCATGTTATTTTCTTCAACTATCGAAATCGAAATCGTTATCAATTGATTGAAACACTTTCTTTTTAGATCACATTCCATGTCGCTACACTGATGCCCACTAATCTGAAAAAAGATCCAAATTGTTATGAGAAAAAGAAGCACATTGGCAATGATTATGTTAATATTGTGTACAATGAAAGCGGCGAGCAATACAATTTAAATACAATTACGGTACAAGAAATGAATGTCGAATGCTATTACTTCACATTTTATTTTAGAATTTTATTTACAATATACATTACATTCTTCTTTCACATTTTCAGGGACAATTTAGTTCTGCTTGTGTTATCGTCGAACCATTGGAATTGAATAGTAATCGTATTTATGTAAAAGCTCGTCGAGAGATTTCCAAATTTGTTTGCCATCCCGAGCCGAAAATCGTGTCGGACCGTAGTGCACCATTGCTGGCACGTCAAATGGCACTGCACGCAAATGTACGTTACGATCAAACTTTCGAATCACAGAATGAACTATGCTGAATTAATTATTTACCTTCTTCGTCTTCTTCTACTTGGGTATTTTGATTTTTGTTTTGTAATTGCAGTTAGCCTCACATGTCTTTCAAAGTTTAAAGAAGGATAATCCCAATCCATATGCATCGAATTGGCTGGAACGTTTGCGTCACATTAAGCGCTTGCGCACAACGGTATTGACTAAATTTTTACGGCACACAATTTTTAATCCAAATTAACATTAATGATTTGAAATTTTTATCGATTGCAGTTAATTGAAAACCAAAGTGGCACATCCAACACTGGCAGTGATGAACATTCAACGGATCCTTCAAAGAAACAAAATATAGAACGTGATTTTACTAAATATACTTGAATAAATACACACATACCTACAAACGTACATACATACATATGTAGATGTATGTACAACAAAATAATAATGTAGCTTTTTTCTATACATGCTTTTGCTTTATATTTCTTTACACATACTCGTTTATGAAGTGTTCAGCGCCAGAATGCGCTAGCCTATGCATCACATTAAGCGTATAGTTCGAAACGAAATTTAATTATCGACAGTGGTAAACTGCAATTATCAACAAATTAAACTTATTTTTATCAATTCAAATTGCTTGCGTGGTAGGCTGTTCTGGCATTGAGCCCTTCATGCATTATCGGATGGCTATCGTGGCCTTGAGTATGCGAAGTTCGATTTCAAAGGCGAAAATGGGAACTCGAGATTTGTCAATTGTAGATTGTATCGTAAATGGAACACAAAAGTGCTAAGAATGCAGTGTAGCTTCCTGGTAGTCATTCGACGATATATACTACATATGCATGCATCCTATAGGCACAGTATATACATGCATATACAAATAAATAACATATACCTATCTACATGCATAAAAAATGCTTATTAACGTGCTTCAGTTTTTAAAGTTTGATTCATACGTTTTCGTCTCACCATGCACCAGGCACATAGCATACTCGTATATAAAAAAATGTTGAAATTATAAAATTAAATCAACTTTATTTCTAATAATAATAATAATCGTTTTTATAAACAAACAAATAATAAAGTAAATATATCTATTAAAAATTGTGGAAATTTATTAAAAAATTAGTTGACTGCATGAGAAATTTTAAGTTGCTGTTTAAGTTTATCAAAAACTCATTGCAAAAGAATGAAAGAAGCAGCAAGAACCACATGCTCATGTTTATGTTTAATCGTGGAGAAGGTAAGCAATTGCGTAGCAGTCTTATGAGAGTGACACTCACCTTACCTGAACTAGAATATTTATGACATCATGAAACTGTGAGTGTTTAATAGAGCAAGTTAACTTTCACATTCCCTTTGTAAGTATAAGTACCGCCTTTGAATGGACCATGAATTTTGAAAGCTTTAGATGGGACCCAAACTTTGTAGATTGTTTATTGCTATGCTCACACCTTTTTTCAATTTAATAACTGAATTGCTATAACCAGTAAATATATTTCCAGGAAATATTGTATGTATTGTTTGATAATATATGTGTTAACTGCAGAAACAACCGCTTGTCTAACACAAGTTCAGTGGTTTTCAAAAATGTTTGATTTTTTATCGCACCATGTTGTCACACATATTGTATCGTCTAAACGCCCCTAATGTGATCATTCGAGATGGCGGGGGGAAAAGAAAGCTGACGAACAGTACGTCTAATTCGAATTTACTGTCATTACCGGAACGGATGGAAATGAAAGGACTAGGGATTCAAAATAGCTTCATAGAACCAAAAAAGTTAATCTTCAATTTAACAATTTTGTGGTTAGAATAGCCATGTATATACTATGAATCACAAAAGCGATCGAATAAGGGATCATTTTTGGACCACGATGAATACGGAGGAACAAAAGCTTAGTTGGCTACAGGGAAAAGGCTAAAAACAATTTAAATTTCATAATTTTAATCTTCACCGTTTTTAAATTTCATAATTTTAATCTTCACCGTTTTTAAATTTTTCGAAAAAACTGCCATTAATTTCTATAAATTTTTGAAGCCGGAAGATCCACATCGAAGTTAGTCCTCAAAATCGATTTTTTTTTTAGGTTTGCAACTTCGACGTTAACTATATAAATTATCTCTCATTATTGCCGAACCTTTCCTCTTAATTTATTTTTTTGTATTTTTGGAAACAAGCAGAAATCACACGGTGCTAGGTTCGTGGAATATGGTGCTGGTGTAGTTCATATTTTTTCTGGTTTCCCAACAAATTTTCAAAAAATTGTGGTTAGCCGATTTCAGTACATTATTTAGCAGTTACCGTCTGTCCAGTTTTCAGAGGAATAACAACTATAATTTTTTCTCTGGTGAAATAAATTGACATCAGCACTTTAGCCGCTGACTTCTTCTACTTGGCTTTAATGAGTGGAACAGCACCTTCTAAGCTCCATACCATCGATTGTTTTTGGGTCATACTTGAAGAGCTAAGCTTCATCAACTGTTACAATATTATTAAAGATGTTGGGCTCTCCAATTTTAAATTTTTGAATAAAATATCGGACACAACGCACACGCCCCTTTTTATTGAGCACCAGTTAAAATAATCGTGCTGATTTCTTCGTGTATCTAAGATGATTCCTAAATATTCGCGATATAACCATGGCATTCAAACCCAGTTCCTCGACAATCATTTCCTAGGTCAATCTTGGATCTTCCTCAATTTTAGACTTCACCAGGGCCACACTTACGTCCTCAGCGAAAAGAAAAGTTTCCGGTTTGGAATCTTCGAAACTACTTCGAGACGGTCACAAGCGATAGGAAATTCTCTACCTATGTTATTTGGCACTCATTAAATATTTCCACAGGCTTGAGGTCACGCCGAAATCCGTAAAGAATGGAAAACCGTTATACGGTTATATTTCCACCAACTCTTTCTCATTAGTCTTGTGTTTTCTTTAAAATGAAATATCGCAGTGCTATACCAAATCATCTGACATTTTTTGTCAGCCCCACATAGCCAAGAATGGCGTGAAATCGAAAAGTAACAACGTGGTTAAGTTTTTAATCATCTGGAGGAACAGAAGTGGAAACAAACTTTTGAAAACAGATAATATCTTCTGGTTCCAAAAGGCTCTTGGAAGTCCCAAAATTTCGACTAATTTTTGAAACAAAATTTTTTTTATTATTTAACACAATAATATTCTACCACATTAGTAAAAAAAAATTTATAGTGGCCGATGGAGCCATTTTTTTCTTACACATGGTGGCACTCAATGGGTTAAAATTTCTATTTTAATAGGAACTATATAAAAATTAAAAAAATAATTTTCTTTTTGGTATTTTAGTGGTTTTATTTGATTTCTTTATTTTTACTTTGTTTCAAAATATGTATATATAATCATTTTACTACATTTCTACATGTTGTTTGTCTCTTTCTAATATGTAAATAAGTAGATAAGAATATTTTGTAGTTTTTTGTTAATACTTTTTCTCTTGAATAAAACTTTTCTTATTTGCTATGCAGATGAACTGCATAATTTTTCTTTTCCAAATGTGTATGTGTATAAATATCAAAGTTTTCAATTGGTCTTAATTGAGATAAAGCTTTGAAAATTTTATAATAATTTAACTGTTTCTTAAACTATATACTCTTACCTTATAAATTCAACTTGAAGCAGGGAGTGGGTTAGAGGAGCTGAAGGTCCTTTAATATGCATCATTTTATTGTTATTAAAATTATGGAACATTGCATTTCTATTTAAAATTAGAAATCAATGATTTAATGTCCTAAAATAATAATTAACAACTTCGATTCAACTTTGTTACTTTAAATCAATTAAATACAATCTAAAAATATACACATGAAGTACATATATGAAAATTCAGTAAAACCGCGATAATTGGAACAAACAACTAAGTGTTAATCAGTGTCCAAATACATGAGTATGTAAATATAATTTTAATTCAACATGTTTCATAAATTCAGATTTTGATTGGAGTCCCATTTTTGACAAGGTTTTCAACGATTAGATTTTCGCTTTGTTAAAATCGAATTAAAGATACTGGCTAAAAATATACGTTAAACTCAATATAATGAATTTTTTGAAACTGACGGTATCTAATCGTTCATCTCCGCAGAATAATTACTACAAAAATAGCAGCTGAATACAATTTCGCATGTCAAGTTTCGACGATGTGGCATATGGTTGGATATGGTCTACAAATTTCTGTTTATTTCATGAAGCCTTTTCCAATAAATGCGAATGAATGAAACTAAATTTTGGAATGGGCATATGGGCCGAGATTTGTAAATCGAAACCAATGAAAAAATTTTTTTTTCAAATATGTATCGAGCAATATGAATATCAGCACAAAAATATACTCTAAACTTTGACAATTGAGCCTATAAAGTTGTTGCCTCTTGTGAAGTGGAAATGGAGTAAAAACACAACTAAAAGGTAAGTTATACCCAATCTTTGATGTTTTTTTAATATCCATTCGCTATTGAGGATAGAACATAATAAATTGTAGCTAATTCAACCAAAATATTAAAAGAAAACTTTTTGGTAATCAAAATACTAAAAAGTTTTTTTGCGCAAAGTCCAACAAGTTAAGAAATTTTTAAAACTACATTTTTCGAGTATTTTAAGTCTATTTTTCGGATCGAAGAAAAATCGGCAATTTTCTTCCTTCATATCTGTGCAGAAAGCCATGAAAAATGTGTAACGTAACAGTCTTTTTTTGTTCAAATAAAATGATTGTTAGTAGTTTATCATCGACGGTGCTATTCGTTCTTAGAAACCGCACATAAAAGAAACCATCATTCTTTTCATGTGGAAGTTTCTTACCGGAATGCAAAAATCGCTTAAGGTTTTGAAAATTTGGAACGACGGACCATCATCTCAATTCAAAAATAAATTGTTCTCAGCAATGATTTCTAGTTTCGAAGCCGAATTTGGAATAAAAATGTATTCGAAGTATCTAGCAAAGTCCCATAGAAAAGGATGTGCTGTTGATATTGGTGCAACTATAAAAATAGTGGTGCGAAAGCAGGTTCTAGCTCGGAACTGCCTTGTAACTTATACATCAGATTTCATTAATGCATTTCATTCAGTACGAATCAAAAATCGCCATCGAAGAAGTTGTTGAGGGTAACTTCACTGCTATAAATAGTATGTTAAATGCAGCTGAAATTTTTGCTGATGCAAAAAATATTCGCGACATAGCATTGACCCATCAGATCAAAGTCATTGAAGGAAAAATAGTGGCTTTCATTACTTCCAAACAAGGATAAAATTAATTATCTCTATAATTTTTGAATTATGTAAATTTAAATCTGATATTTAAATTGTGCATTAATGTGCAATGTTATAAAATATAAAAGAAGTAATATTTACCATAAAGTGAATTTAAACTTATCTAATAGGCAAATAACCAATAAATATACGTTTTGACTCACTTAATATGCTTTATTGCATTAATTTCGCTTCAACTGTAAACAAAAATCGATAAGTAACGTAACAGTCTTTTTTGTGTAACGTAACAGTCCGCACATGTATGCTCTTAAAAAGTTGAAAAACATTATTTTTCAATAAATTTATGATTTCAGGCGTTTCTTTGCTCTTTTAGCTCGCAAACAATGCATTCAGATATAAAATTGATCCACTAAATTCGCTGACTTTTGCTTACATATAAGGCAACCTCCGAAATCACTTCCAAAAAATGTAACGTAACAGTCCGCCTTAAAAAGTGTATAACTCAAAAACAACAGGGAATGGACTTTAAGGTTATAAAGGTGGAATTTGAGTCTTGAGTCCTATTTTCATATGCAATCATAAAAGAGTGTGATTTCATACGGTATGGATGAAAACCAAATCCAAAATGTCTAAAAAAAATGTAATAGATCTTACATTTTTTCTTCTTTTTACAACAGTGTGCTTGCTGTTTTCTGCATTTCGTTGAAATGCGTCTGAAATGCAGAATTTCATTTGCCAGTTTTTGTATGGCGAAATTCCGCATTTCATTAATTAATTTAATTTATTTGTCTTACATTCACTCTTGTGTGTCCGCACTATGAAAGCATAAATGAGAAATGGTGCTGTCATCCGTTAACAGGTTCAAGATTAAGAGGCATATCGTTACTAAAAACAAATTTAGCAAAAACTCGTTTTCTACACCTAGCTTTATAGTTTAAAATAATATCTATTAGGAAAAAAAAGTTTTTTTGTCTTAAGTTCCTCAAATTCCCACACATTTCAATAATACTTTTGAAAACCATATTAAAATGTAATTTCCTCTGTTATTTAATGAGTTTTTACTCTGAACCAAAATTTAATATTTGACAATGACAGAGTTTTATTGAAGAGAGGTCCAAGCTCGCTTATGCCGTGGTTGTCCTAGCAAGTTTTTGATTGAGTGCCATTTAACCTTTTCATGCCCGAATTTCAATGGCATTTGATAGAAACTTTTGTGCTGATATTATGGTTACTTAGGACCACACCACAATCATCATATTAAAGTTCATTCCTCTATATTAATTTTTTTCTGTCCTTTATTAAAGACTAAAAAAAAACAATGCTATGGAGCTGTAGAAAACAACTGGAAAACCCTTTTTCTCAAATTTTTTTATTTTCATATTCTCTTGTCTTTTATTAACATATTTTATAATTAAAATTTTCCGCTTAGTAACAGTTTAAAGATTTTTGAAAAAATTAATCGAAAAGATTTTACGATAAATTTTTGCACTTAGGTTTTTGACTTGACTTTAAAGATAAAAAAGGTAAAAAAAAAAATTATCATAAGCACGAAATTTCGAATGTTTGGCAATCAGAAAACGGGAATGCATATATTATTACTAGTAAAATTTGTTAAACACATATTTTATGTTACATTAAAGCGAATGTTGCCTATAAGCAACATCGGGCATTAAAGGGCTTCAATATGTGTTTTTGTGTAGCAAGTTTGCAAAGGCTATTTTCAATTACATTTCCATTTTACAAGTCAATACTGAAAAAATTAGTTGATTACTCTACCGCACAGCAATTAACCAATACTTGCTCAAAGTACTATGTGTAGTACACTTCAGAAATGTTTGATTTTGATTAAATATATAAAGAATATATTCAACCAAAATAAAAATTTTCTGAAGTGTAGTACATATAGGCCATTACGCATATTTGGGTTAAATTTAATTGCTGCGCAAGCGTTCATCCGTAAGAAAGAGAAAAATTCATCGCCCAATTTATATGACAAACACCAATAACATTTTGATTGGATTATGACATTACAGAATGTATTTCAGAGGCGAAAAGTTTTGATATTAGTACAGTAGACTAAGCCCCGTCAAATTTTTGGAAAATAGCAACGGCTGTGCTCTCACCTTGGCTAAGGACATTATTGTTTCATTCGCGGTGATGACCACCATGAAATTCACCGTAGAATTTCTCATGAGTAGTTATTGAAGCTTGATTGATAATGGGCACTTCTTCTCCTACGCGGAGTATAAACATATAAGGTGTTACAATAACCTCTAATTCGAAATAACTTTTGAAATTAAGCCGCTTTTGATGTTAAACGACTCTGCTTTCAAGCATTACATTTTAAGAAAAAATCTTAACAAATGATACTCTATTGAATAAGCGAAACTTAATAAGATATTATTAAATACAAGTTCTCATTAACGCGACTTTACTGTATTTTTGTGCTCAAAGAATAATTTTAATTTTTTTGAAATAAAAATTACGTTTTGAATGCTAATATTTCAATATTTATAATTTTCATTATTAATTTAATTAGCAACAATTTCGTTATAGAGTTGTTGTTACTGCTGCATTGTATGATACATACTACAATTGTTTTTGTTTTTAAAATTTTCGCAATTAACTGCCTATATAAAAGTATTCTACTAACTTCATTTGATAATTTCATGTTCGATTCGTTTTGTTTTATCTTTAATTAAAATTAAACTTTTGATGTGATAACAATTTGTTTTTTCAATTTAACAATGTACAATTGTTTTTGTTATCACCCAAAAATTCGGTGTACAATTAATTTAGAACTTATGTCACGCTTTCATTTTAAAAATAAATATATTTTTTTTATTTTATTTATAAGGATTTTGGTTTGTTTTTAAAAAAAAAATGTGTTAGTTTTCTTTTTATAAAATATTTGAATTTTACTAGTTGTAATACATACACATTTATTTATAAATAAATACTACTAATATATATTTGCAATATATTTGTAATTGTATATATAATTAAAATACGTTTTTGATGTTCTCTTTACAGTTTTTAATGTTAATACGAAATATTTACACATTTAATTTTAATACTAATAAAAATTTAACTTTTATATTTAATAAAAATAACTGCTATATTATTGAGTTTTTTAATAAATTTGAAAGTATGAATTATACTCATTTACTATTAAGGATATTTTTATGGAATTCTTTTTAGAGGAAGAACAGGTTTGTTTTTCGCTAAGTAGTTGTTGCTTTTTTTGGTTTGTGTTAAATTTAAATGTAATATTTTATTTTTTAATACAATCAAATATTTAGAAAATATTAAAATTCAGTGGATTAATATTATTTAGTTTAGCTTTAAACATTTAGCTGTTTAAGAAGGCCAATTTGTTTTTGTATTAATAATTATTAGTTTTTCTTTTTTTTTAAATTAGCTTATTGAAAAATTAGTTATGGCATATGTTGTTATTGTTGTCATAATAGGATTATGATTTTTTTTAAACATCTTTGTTTTAATTTTACATAAGAATAGAACGGTTTTTTTTCTTTTTTTTTGAGAATTTTATCAAAAGTGACGATAAATTTTTCTATTTACAAAGTTTTTTTTTTTAAGTTAAAAATCAATGATCTTGCAAAATATAAAAAAATTTGTAAAATTTGAAGTAAATATTTGAATACACATGAAAATATTGAAAGAGGGTAGACCTTGAAGACAACCGAGTAAAATTAGGATCCACTGATCCAGAGTCCAGAACTCAGATTATCTAATGAGTGTTCCAAATTATATCTAATTCGTTTTGTATTCATTATCATATTGCCCTTGGCAAATAGTTTTAAGTGAGTTGAGGGACCAAACTTTACTGCTTTGGGGCTTGACATCGACTTCATTTTCTGACAAATATATTTTACATCCATCAGTTGGAAGCTTATGATTTCTGTTGAGCTATACATTTCATAATAAATGCTGAACACAATCAGCCTTGAAATTGGATGAGACATTTTTGCATAGGATGGGGTATACGCAATTTAGTCAGCTTGAAATTTTTTAAAAGCTTGTTCAGTACATTATCGACAAATAAATTCATTTACTAGCTTTTATTGGGTCATATAAAAAGTATTTTCGGTTTTTGTCACAAGATGATGTTAATGGTAATACATTTGGCACTATTGATCCGATTCTGTCAAACGAACAACAAACAGTTTTTGAGAAAACAGTTTTTTTGTTCTTCATTCTTGTAAAAAGTTACATTGATTTGAAAATGAGTGAAATTTTTGAAGAAATACGCTACGTGATGCTTTTTTACTATAAAAAAGGTAAAAACGCTGCAAAAACATTCCGAAATATTTGTGCGGTTTACGGTAAGAATGCTTTAACAGAACTATTGTCCAACTTTGATTTTCTCGATTCCGTTCTGGAAATTTCGATGTCAAAGATGCTCCTCGCTTTGACCAGCCAGTCACTGAAAAAGCCGATGAATCATTTAAAAAAGTCTGGCTACTCAAAGAAGCTCGATGTTTGGGTACCACATGAATTAACACAAAGAAATTTGATTGACGGAATTACCATCAGTGAAACGCTGCTGGAACGCAACGAAATCGAAACATTTTTGAAATAAATCATTACGGGCGATGAAAAATGGATTAAATACGAGAATATTAAAAGAAGAAAATCATGGTCCACAAACGACTTCAAAGCCTGGATTGACGGCAAACAAAGTTATGTTGAGTGTTTGGTGGGATTGGAAGGGAATTGTCTATTATGAGCTGTTACAACCTAGCCAAACAGTCAATGCTGATCTCTACTGCTCATAACTCGGCCGTGTGAACGAACCAATCAAGAAAGAGCGACCAGAATTGGCCAACAGAATATGTGTTGTGTTCCACCATGATAATGCCAGTCCACAAACATCTTTGATGACCTGGCAATAATTGACTGCGCTTAGCTGGGAAGTTTTGATGCACCAACCGTCCATTCAAGTTTTTGTTACTAAATACATTTGTTATTTATATTTAGATAATTAAAATTTAGTCTTTCAGTTTTTTTTAATTTAAATTCGAAGCACAGATTTAATTAAAGAGTCGTAAGGATCAATCAGAACATTCTTCAGGGTTATTCTTTTAAGCTCAATAAAATACCCAACTTGCTGGTTTCTTTACTTAAATCCCTTTCTCACCATCATTCCATAATTGTTCGATTGGATTAGAATCTTGTGATTGAGAAAGTTAATTAATATAAATCATTTTGTTGTATTCGAAGTACGTTGGCCAATCTTTTGATTGTGTTTTTACTATATTCGATTAAACATTCTGATTAATAATTAGCTTGGTTTGTTGGATCTAAAATGCAGAATTAGAGAAAAGTTTAAAGAAAAATGTACTAAGCGAATTGTTAAAGAAAAATGTGGCATTACATCAATATTTCATATAACCATCAAAATGATTCAGAATTGTTAAGTAAATTTAATAAAAACATATCTGTTATCATTTACAGATGAAAAACTATCAAAGGATTGGATATTTAAAGCGGTTAATAATCCAATCGAGCAAGTGTGGAGCAATGTTGAGAAAGGGATTTAAGCAAAGAAGGATAGTTAATAGAGTTTTATTGAATAGTCTTCAAGAAAGTTCCAATTGATCCTAGCGTCTTTGGTTAAGTCTGTGCTTCGAAATAGAGTTAAATATTGAATATCTAAACAAGTAACAAATTAAGAAAATATATTCAAAAATTAGATAACCTTTAGTAACTGCATGAAAAATTTGTGAATGTGAGAGAATTGACAACAAAATATGATTTCAGCACTCAAAAGTATTTTTGCTTTCATTATTTTTTTTAAAATAATTGTCCGTTTTTTCAAATTTTTCGCTGCTGTACGAAGTTTTGTTTAAAAATTCGTGTACAAAAACCCAAAAAAATTTTAATTTTTATTGTCCACTGGTTATTGTACACTGGTTCTGTTCTTACATTTAATAATGGGCTGGTCCAAAAACATTTTGTTACATTCACTCTGGAACTGAATGTGCATTTATCAATGGTTTACTAATTTTTCACATATGGAGTTTACCAATTAATAATTAAATACAAATACATATTAGTTTAGAGTATGACTTGGTGCTACATAGAAGTACCAAGATTACATTAAGAAAAATGTGAATAGAATTTTTAAATAAATATTTGCAATTTATGCTATACACTTATCACCATTTTTTTCAAACATTTAAAAAAAAAAACCTAAATTTTCATCAAAGTATGTGTTAAAATTTCTTACAATCACCAGGTATTGTATGTATATTTGATTTCCTTATATTTAAGAATTCATTAAAGCCATATCGTACGTGTAATTCTAAGTTTTTTTTCTTTATAATATTATATATTAAAAGTTTTTGTTGAGGAATTTGATTTGGGCTGTTTATACTAGTGGTACTCACTTATTCGTAGCATGATATTTTTGGTGTATCATTGCTATCGCAGACTACTCGGCTATAACTGTGTATGTATGATAGTTGTATTTTCTTCCTCTCCTATAAAGTATCTAGTGGTTAGAAATTTATTCCCCTATCACTAACACGTTTGCAGTTCAGTAGAAGGTTCAACTGCCACTAAACATTTTAATGATAATTGAATAAAACTTAAAAAAAAAAAGTTAATGGTGCGATATTGAAATTTTTAAATCAAAACAATATTTTATCAATATTTTCTGAGCAACACTGAGACATTGTTAGGCATTTAGTTCAATATTAGTAAATACTATAATGAAATTATGAGATTGGCAAAGAGAAAGTATTTTGGAAAACATAATTGAACTATATTTAATTTAAAAAAAACTCTAAAAATTAAAAAGTATTTAGTGACAATTTTATATCTTTTAAAACAAGAAGTCCAAAAGATACTCTAAAAGACAGCGTTTTATAAATACTATAATCTCAGGAGTTCCAGGTTTGTTCGTTTTATTTAAAAATAATTTTTGATATTATTATAATTTGTAACTACAATAGTAACCACAAATAGCTCAAAAAATCTATCATGTCATCATAAAATTTCTTCAGCGTAATACTAGTAGAATGACTAAAAGAGCAATCCTTTTATTTGGTATATACATAAACAGTGACTTCAGATGGCAATGTCATGAAACAAGCGAAGACTCCAATTTTCTCCACACTGTAATCCAAATGTCAGAAGTTAAAAGAAAGGACAATATAGTTAAATTAAACTACGTAAACTTTATTTTATTAAATTCTACAGTGAATTAAAGATTTATCTATTTCTATTGTAGTTAAAATTTGGCTTAAATTAATTTGCCACTATCTCGAAAAATTTACTTGGAAACGAAAAACTGATGAAGCCATTAAGATAAGTGCAATAGTTGTGATTTGTTGAATATGTCAGTAGCTTTTGTGGGGGACAGTTTCTTTGAGTGATTCACATCACATTTTTCGTAATGAATATATTATAGCAAATTTTTATAAAAGATGAGAAAGGTCAAGGTGAATTTTTATACAAGGTGGTAGCAGCATTATAACAAAAATAATCACGGCAACAGCAACAGAGCTTTGTTGTTTTGTAAGTCGCATTAGCATGCCAAAATTAGGAACAAGTTAAAGGTTACCAGCTCCTCATTCTTCTTCTTCTTTTTTATGAGGCCATTTTTTTCATGGTTGGCAAAGCTGGTTCTCAAAAATTTGTTTACGTTTGATTGTTTGTTTACTTTTTTTTCGCCGCAATAATGGCTGGACCAACAACAAAGATGTATTGTCATTGACGTGTGTACACTGCTTTCGTCAGCTGATTTTGACATTCAGAGTGCTCAGCCATTATGGCCGCAACAACAAAGCCCTATTGTTGCAGTGATAAATTTGTTGTACTGTTGCTATTACCTTTTATATAAATTAACCGTTGCTAATAAAACCACCTTGTATATATTCACTGTGGGAAAGGCCAACTGATTATTTTCCTCTAAGTAGGTAGGGTTCTCAACTCTTTTAAAGTAAACTCTCCTCTTTTCTTGCTCTCCTTTTTTGCACTTTCTTTTTTTTTAATATTGGTGCCGAAAATAATCGTTTTTATTAACTATGTAACATATTTGTTATCAAAGGTTAGTCATTTAGCTAAGGGCTTGCATTTTTAAAAATGTTGTAGTGGACTTTAAATTTATGTAAAGGAGAAGGTGTCTCAAGAACCATTTTTCTTTCAGCCCCCCATTGAAGATTTCTAGATCCACCACGGTTTATATTTAAAATATGTTGTCCAGTTTGGAAATATATAAATACTCTCAGTTCTTCTTTCCTACATACTTACATAGACCTAGCTTCTTTTCAGAAACGTATTTCTACAGACATAACATATCATACCTTAACACAAAATATCTTACCGACTTACTTCATATTTGTGCCTTTAATCTTCATACCATGACTCGGATTAGATCTCAGGAGCACTTATACGTATTAGACTACTAAATATGAAGAATCTTGTAATACAATTCCTCATCACCAAACCCTATAAAATTTTTTGAAGAGGACAGTTGGGGCCTGTGCCAAAGTCACTTTGTAAGAACACTGTAATCAATAGTCTTACCTTTCAAACTCATATGGGTAAAGTTTCTATGAGCTGTCACCTGATCGAATAAAACTTTTGTTCTGTTGGCAAAAACGGAATAATAAAAAAAAAAAAAAAATAGCGAAGTATTTGCTTTTGTTTGTTTGTGGCCGCGAAAACAAATGTGCTGAACTAAATATGTGCAACAGCCAATCAACCAAGCGTTCAAGAGCTAATCCAATAGACTTTAAAAAACAAGTTTCAAATAAATTAATCAAAAGATCTAACATTTTTAATTTTTGCGATAACGATCCAGTTTAAGTCTGCGATCAAAGGTATAGAACTCGTTCAATCAATGATAGAATACAAATTTACGATTCAGACTAATCTGTGATCGCTTATTACAAAAATCAAAATCAAAATTAATTTGAAATCGTTATTCAATTGAATTTTAATCATCTATTTTAATTTTAATATTTGTCTAGTAATTAAAAAGTGTTTGAATCAGGTTTGGTTTCAACAATGTGTCATTGTAAATTAACTGATATGAATGTGTCTATTAATGTCGGAAAGACTATTAACAAACAAAAAAATAAAAAATTTAAATATTTTAATTAATAAAGGTTTTCTATTTACATAAGTACATAAGTTGTACCATTTGTAGTGCTAGAGCTAAATTACATATTGCTCAGTACAATATAAGTACATTTATACTAAACTGGCTTTTTCATAATACAATACAATATTTTGAAAAAATAACATTGTAAACTTGCTATAAGATTAAATTTCATACTAATTGTATGCCATTGTGTCCCTAGTTAATGTCATTTGTATTTTATTACAATACTTGATTTGCTTTAAATTTGTCGGTTAAGTTTACTTTTTGCATTTTCTTCTTCTATAAAAGTTTAAGAAAAACTATTGTACGAAGTATTATTTACAGAAATATGTATTTAAATTTTATTTTTTGGTTTAATAATGAAGACAGCCTAAAAGTAATTGGTAATATTTACAAATTTTCTTGTTTTCTGTTACACTTTAGACTATTCAATTGTGGTTCACAGTTTCAGCTTTCCATTCCCTTTATATATAAATAATTTTCTTTTCTCTAATACAAAAATCACTGCATGCTGTGGCTAAAAATGATTACAATTAGCATTGTGCAATACTATTGTAATTTTCACAAATAATTTTATTTTTTGTTTTTGTATGTTTCTAATTTTCTTTACTGTTAGTTAAATTTATTTATGCTAAATGTTAATTTTACCAAATATTATTTGTAACTTGCAGACTTTAAACTAGCCTCACAAATTTTACAATATGAAAAATATTTTGTTTAAAACGTTTAAAAATTTCAATTCTTCATTAATGTTTATTTTGTGTAACTAATACTTAGTTTTTTATTTTTGATTTGTGAAAAATATGCAAATATTTGTTGCCAAATATTTCAGCTGTCTTTTTTCAACAACAAATTTTAATTGTGGTTTTGGTAAGTTTTACAATACTGATTTTGAGCTTTTAAACTCCAAATTCTTTATCGCAAATTGTAAAAAAAAAAAGAAATTGACAACTTCTATACGTAAACATTATAAAGTTTTATTAATGTTTTCTTCTTGCTGGTTTGTTGCTTTACTTTCTTAACATAATACTAACAAATGACAATATTTGATTTTTTTCTTTTACTGAGCCTAAATCAAACATCCGTTTCATTGCTCATTTGGAATTGGCAATCGCTACCTGTCAAATTATGATTTGACAATTGCTTTGCCATCAATTCTACTGCATCAACACCAACTGCACTGTTATTGGTCAAGGATGTCAACGGTGGTAGCGCTGTTGCTGCTGCTGTGGTGGGAGATATACCGCCGCCATCACCACCATATCCTCCAGCACAATCACTGCTGTCACTAGCAGCGATTTGGTTTGTATTAATTTTCGTCACAGCGTTATTATTCGGTGAGTTATGTTGTTTTGTTGTTTGTTGTGTATTTGGTAGTGTTGGTGTGGGTGTGGGTGTTGCAGGTGTTTGATGCCAATTAATGCTATTTTGTGAGGTTATGTTGCGTGTTTTGACTAGTGGTGGATTTTTGGTCGAGGTAGAAAAAGCCATACCACGACGTAATGGCACTCTAAAATTTTGTTGTTGGGAGATAGCAAGCAAAATTAAAGAAAGATGTTGAGAAAGAAAGAGTGAGAGAGAGAGTGTTTAATGTTAGGAATCGTGTAAAAATTGTATAAGTATTTTGTTCTACAAAACTCACCTCGTTGGGCTCGGTGGTGGATATGAAATGCCACGGTGACTAGGTGATAATAATAAATTACCCGAATGACTTGTTGTTGTGCCCGGTACGAGTAGCGTGTTATTGCTATAAGTATGGTAAAGGTTACTGTTACCGCAACGTAACGCAAAATGGATTGTGCCCCACAAATATACGTACGAAAGTAAAAGAAATCAAATAAAAGAAAACGAAAAAATCATAATTAAACACCGATACAGATACAGACAGCAGGTGAAATGAGAGCAAATTATTTTTGTGGTGGTGAAGGTGATCATAGTGAGTTAAGGTGACCATGGTGAAGTTCATGAGCAATTGGATTGATTTGATGTGATCATGGTGAGGCGAAGACAGGAGATTAAAAAATGATTGCCAATACAATAACTTAATATACATTTGAAAAATCAAAAAATCGTGAACAATTTTATTGCTTAGGTATTAAAAAGAAAATATTTACTTACGTATGACTATGATTCAGATTAAGATTTGGTAAACTTTGACCCAAATGATTTAAAGGTTGCACAGATAGCGTATTTGCTGTTGTCGTTGTACCAATTTTCAACTTATGTGGACTTGTTGGACCAAGATTTTTGGCTTTCGCCAATGGAAAACCATGGAGACCTTTAGAAATATATATATATATATATATATATAATTGATAAGAAAATTAAAATAAATAAGTCCACAAATACTTACCCATTGAACCCTCATCACTTGATAGTGAATTTGTCTTTTCGAAATCTACAGAAATATTTCTTGAATCATTCCATTCCACCGAACCGCTATGACTATTATTTGCACTAGACACATGACTGCATATCGACGAATTCATAGGTGATTTCTTAACACCCAATGAATCCGCAGTACCGCCACTTGCACCGCTGCCTCCAAAACGAAAACTATCCCAGTTGCTTGAACCTTGTTTCAGTCGTGTATAAATCGTTTTCGCTCGTCTCATCGATTCATACCAATTTTTCGCTTCGGAACATTGTAGTGTGAAAGCGGTTATCGCCACTTGAAACTCGTTGAGGTAGACACAATTTAAAATGTTATTTGTTTGTTGGACAACGAGGCGATCGGTTAAATATGGCTGACGTATCACTTTAAGAGAACCGAGACCCTTTTTCGCTATCGTTTTGCAAACGAGCAACATGTCGGTTAGTAGAAAACAATGCACATCGGCTTTACCGAGATTGTCTTTGTATTTGTGATCACCTTCCATGAACAGGTGGCGCACCTGATGGGCGGGACAACCTTTCATAGGTGCGCAAAGGTCAAACATTTGACTGTACTGTTTGATCATTTTGTCGAGTAGCTCGTTGTTTGTGTCCTATTTGCGGGTGCGGATACGAATGAGAAAAAAATAATATTTTCATTTTTTTTGAGACCATATTTACTGGGGAAAATAAAATATTGAAACTCACCACAACATCATAGGACTCAATGCGTGCCATCACACCTTTTAAACGTTCGTTCTCCTGCCGTGTGGTCAAATGATTGTTTACACTAAAAACAAAATTCTCCACAGTGTGAATCTGAAATCAATTAATGTTCAAATCAAGTAAATCTATTAAAACTAAGTAACATACTCTTCGTGGTGGGGTTGAAAATAGTTCAAAGGCAAGAAATCAGATTGTTTGGTAATGACGTTGGTTTAAATATATAAACAATTCCGGAAAATAATATATTTACCAGGTAATATAGATTCGTTTTTGAAAACTCACTACACATGGGTAATTTTGAAAATATTGGCTAAATTGTTGTGGCAATACATAACTTTTTACTTTGACACTATTGAGAGGAATTGCCAAAATTGCTAGGTAAAATTTTGCAAGTTGATAAATTTATTATTTATTTTTTTCTACTTATCAAAAGCTATTTGTTACTATAAGCCCTAATTAAACTCACCATTGTATCCACCGATTCAATTTCCTCAACATCCGACATATGCTTCTTAATAGCCGCCAACAGGAGGCTGTACTTTGTTAAACGCTGCATGGGTCGTACTAATATATCCGCCAAACGTAAACGATTACACATCTTTTGTGATTCACACCACGCCAAATATGAGGTGAATAACGAATTATTACGATTTAATTCTTTACAATAAAACTGACATGTGCTCTGTTCAGCACAATACTTTTTATATGGTGCAAAAATCGATGCAAATGCAACAAAACCTTGCTGAAAAAAACCAATACGCAGTGGTTCACGTGTGTGAATACTATTTGCTACCATTGGATATAAATAGAGTGTCCAAAATTTCAAATTAGCCTCGCAAATGTCACGTACATTAGAAAAAAGCCGATGCTGGTCGACATCGGTGAGAAGATGCTCCTCTTGTATAGCTTCCAAGCAGGCAAGAAACAACTGAAAAAGTCGAGACAAAGATATTCACCAAAACATACATACATATGTCATTTGGCACTACTTTCGATACTCACATCCGTCACCGTTTGCAGTGCGTGTATATAATAAACTTCCGTTGTCACCAATTCCCATATGGCAGTCTGTATTCTCACATCAGTTTCGCTCATTGCATCGCTTTCTACAAAATCTCTCCAAGATTTATGCATTTTATCCAAATACTCAAGCGCTGCATCAAAGTCAGGATGATCGAAATTTAACGATGACGATTTTTGTGGTACACCATTTTTCGCATAACCGTTAAGAAGTTCACAAAGTTGACTTTGCTGCGGATTTTTAATGCCAAATAAACCAGAAAAACGTTGTTTTAACTGTTTGCTAGGCACTGCAGAATCGGTGGTTTCTTCAGTCGATGCAGATTGTAGTAGACGTGGAGGGCGAGTACGGGAACCCTAAAACAGAAAACATAAATGATTGATAGTATTTTAGTTTCATAATTCCTTATTATTTGCTTCTTACAAATGATGCCGCTTTCTGTAGCGTCTTACGACTGCCATCACGCTCAGTCACAGTTAAATGACGTCCAGCCAAGTTTTCAACCTCAGTATTCTCATCTAAAGAACTTGCCAGCGGTGAGGAGCCTGTAAGTTTAAAATGCGCTTGCATACAAATTTCGAATTGTTTATTAGTGATTATGAAATAATTTACTTACCTGCATCTAATAAACTAATTGGTGCATTATTATCGGTGATTGCGATCTGGGAGAAACTTAAGTTTCGTTTTTTAAGCGCTTGACTTAGTGCAGATCTTGAATTGGAATAAATAAAGTAATATTGTAAATTAGGGAAAATCATTAAATATGTTCAGAGAAAAATAGAAAAAGGTTGGCAGAGGCTAACGCAGGAAACAATTTCGGGTGGCATTCACCAGAAATTGTTTTTATGATGTCACCACCAAAAATTTCGCCCCACAAACTAGGAGGACATTGTTTATCTGAGGACTTTTCCCTAAAACTGAAGTGTATACTATGCAAATCATTACCTTAGTAATAAATTGATGTATATGCATGCATAACTATAGTTTTGAGATAATCGCATTTAAAATTTGTTTTTTTTTTTATTAACCGTGGGATCTTTGCGACCCCAAGGCACAGCTAACGCCATTTCGTAGATAGAATTGATTAGCGGTGCTATCGTTAACAAAATTAATTGAGGTCCCAGTAGTATTCAACAGCTTAGCTAACAAATCTAACTTTTGGTGTTTAACCAAAAAGATAAGTTTAAATCCTTTCTTAAATTTGGCACTTATTGCAAATTGGGGTTAATAAATAAAAAATTCATATTTGGCTGGGGAAATTATAACAATCTGAAATTGAGAATAATCTATAGATAAAAATTAACAGTTATCCACATGTGTGTGGTCGCCATAGACTAGTGGTTAGTGTGTTAGACTGCTACGCAGAGGTGCCAGGGTTCAAACCTCAGCACACTCAAATATCAAAAATAGAAAATACTAATCTTTCTACACGGCACCACTTCTTGGCTGGCAACGACAAATCTTCAAGAATAAAAGTTGGATATGAAAAGCTTTCCACTTCGTCGTTCGGACTCAGCATAAAACTGTAGGTCCCTTCCATTCGTGTATAAATATAACTCACATAACATGAATGGATGCGAAAAGCTCGGTCTAGGCAGCCCTCCAAATTTGTTGAGTCTATTATTTTTCTCACACACTGTATATAGTTACTTGTGTTTGGTCACAGAGTCGCAACAAATATGGACTTATTAAATATATTGCTTTTAAGCTCCGAACCCTTTATTACGGGCTCCAGAAAAATACCGTGCAAGAAAAATCCCGCTCTTTTCTAAATCTGCTTCAGATTTATTATGCTAATTCATAAGTTTGTAATAAGTTTTTTTCTATTTTAGTGCCTTTATTATTATTTGTATGTAATTTAAGTATGTATATTATTTGAAGTATGTAATAAACATATATGCCAATCTATCTATTAAAATTTATAATTTGCAAGTCTTTTAGAGACGGAATTGGACATGGTAGTCGTTCAATCTCTGGCATTTTTACTGAAAATCATATTCACCTAGCCGAAAACTTATTCTCAAAAAGTTAAGTTGATATCTCTATTCTAACTATTTTTGTCGCTATCGCCCATAAAAATGGAACCACTATGCGTCCTCTGCGTTTACCACCGGATCTTTGCACGTATTATCTATTACTTACAATAATGTTACTCCTTTAGTTGCTGGTATAAATTCTTCATCTTGGAAGCCTTGCTCTGTGCAAAAACTTACAGAGAAATATTCTGAACTGGAAACCTAAAGAAATAAAGTGAATGTTATATTAATTAATTGGTTTCAAATATTTTTACTTAAAAGACTTTTAAAGATATAAAAATAATAATTACAAAATAAAGCATATTAATAAAAAAAATAAATAAAATTGTAATCGAAAAAGCAAACTCCAGTTTTTCAATTGGATTTTTCGCATTTTAAAGCGTTGTTGTTTATTCCAACGAGCGGACTGTCATGATGAAGAAGAGACAGAATTGATTCTTCACTTTCTATGTCAATGTCCAAGGCTGCAGATGAGCAGACTCCAATGTTTGGGGTCGCGCTTTTTCAATAGTCTAACAGAGATAACGAAAGTGGAACTATCGGATCTTCTTACCTTCATCCGTATATATATATATATATATGTATAATGTATATATATATGTATATACATTCGCGCACGCCTTCCAAACCTAACCTAACCTAACCTGTTTTAAAAAAAATATGTTGTTGCACGTTGAACCGATGCAAGATCTACTAAAATTTTTATATTTAAACGGATTTAAAAAACGTTCAATAAAACTAATGCATTGAAAAACAGCGTAATTCAATGATGTCGATACACCTTAAGCTTACCTACTAAAAAGGAAAAACAAGAAAATGCGCTTATGTGCTTTGAATAAGATTTTGTATGTTTGCACAAAATTCCGTGCATTTTTTCTAATATTATTAATTTGCCAGATTATACTCAAAATACAATGACGAAACGAGAAAAAAAAATTTCTTACATATACCTATATATTTCATGTATTCAATGTAAGTGGAACGAAGAGGAGAATAAACTTCATGCTATTCTTGAAGCCCTTAAGTACTTTTCATATTGCTGCTTATCTTTTCACCAATGCGGCGTTTCAATTTTTTTTTCAAAATTTTTGAACCTTCATAGTATATACTTTAAATGCCGAAAGATTTTTCTTCCAGCAGTTTTTAATAAGATCCACAGTAACAACAAGAGCTGCAGCAACTTAAAAATTATGCAAATGCACGCGATTTTACATACCTACAGCAACATAAAAAAGTTGAATAAAAAAGTGAAAAAAGGGGAACTCATTTTGACCTTGCTTTGTACGCGTCACTGAGAATCTTTTGTAGCAATATTCATTGCCCACAGCAGCAAGCAAAAGTAGCTACCACTATGTATACACTCGCACACACCTGTGGTACCAGCGTTGATATTTTCAACACATTTTCTTCACTTGTTTCCTTGATATATATGCAGCTTTAATACCCCGCAACACGAAGCAATCATACCAACAGTAAAATAGTGAAATAAAGAACAACAACCAGAATCCTGTACTAACAATAACAAAGTGCTTATAGTTTGTATTTTACTTTAAGGATATCCTTTGCTTTACCTCCCTGCCCACCTTTTCCGTTATCCTCAATTTTTTTTTTGCATGCAACTGCAAGTCAAATGCATATGCTAAATCTTAGCGTGGGTTTATGACACTTGCTTTATGCTTTTCAAAGTGATAGTGATTTGTCAGTGAGTAGGGGTGGAGATGGTGTAGTGAGAAACGATGAGGAGAGTCTTTGAATTGCAACAGTAGCGTTGCAATTGTTCTTCTGCAGTTAGTTGTATGAAAAGAAAATAGCAACAAGCTATAGGAATAATAAAAAATTGCAGTAGCATTATTTTTGAATTCTTTATGTTATATACAGGTAAATCTGTGGGGGGTTTGAATAAATTTTGTTTTAGATTATGCACATACAATTAGGTTTAAAATTCAATCGAATTTTATTAAAACTTGGTATTTCTGAAGAAGATCATATTCAATCCTTTAAGTGCAATATTATTTAAATAACAAGCAAACAACGAAAACAAAACTTTACGGGGGGCATTATAAGCATTAATCTTCATTGTGTAGTTTTTTCTTTCTACATTTTTTTTTACTTGTATTTAATGAAAATTGGAAAATAGTTCCGTCATTGGTTGGAAGATCATTTGGTCTGATGCGCTTCAATCTCCGTTACAGCTTCAGTAAGGCATTTACATTCTGAAGAAGGCGTTGTTGTTGAATGAAGTGAATTTGTGGTTATAACACCAAGGTCACGTGAAGGCTATAAAATTTTTGTATCACGTGATTAAACCATTTGTGGGTATTGAATCATTACCAATGGAAAATTAAATTATAATGAAATCTCTATATCGTTGTTATTGAAAATTTCAATGCTAAATACTTGCAATTGTGTAAATTCAGAGAGAATATAAGTGCTCCAGAATAGTTGGGATGCTTCGTAAAATTGTGTTGCATTATCTACATACATACATACAAATAAAAGACTCCATCCTATAATGGGTGCAAGTCTCATAAAATTCTAATCTATTTAATTTTAAAACTTTGCCGTTCTTCTTCTTCAGTATAATATTATTCACGTTATCAATATCTATTTTGGTATTATAAAGATGCTGAGCTTTAAGTTTGAATAATCATAAATTCGTAGCAATGCTTTGGTGGTAAGTGGTAAGAAGGAGCACGCTTGTCTTTTATATATTGAGATATGCAGTGAAGTAAACAGCCCTCTCAAGATCTCAAAAGTATATACACCATTGTTCATGAATAACGCTCGTATCTTTTTTAGGACCAAAAACTGTATTTTCCTACCGGAAATGTTTAAAATACAGTAAATAGATTTGAAAAAACTGTATATTTCGCGGTACCAATTTTATCCAAAGAACATTAACAAGAAATAAATCGTTCGAAACGTCTTCGTTCTCCATTTCAATATCTCCTTCTGTAGTTGTTGTATTGTATTTGTCCTTTGAAGAAATTTGTATTCCGGCTTTGTTCTGAGGTATTTATAGAAATCAACACATAGATATTTCGAGTTACATTTGACGATCAGAATCGCTTTCAATGTTTCAAAAGTATACTCGCACCGTATTGCCATTGTTCTCTCTGACGTTTTGCGTTGCGATTGTAATTGGTTGTATAACTTGAAGACATTGCTCCGTCTGACTATCGTTTATTTCGACATATGCAAAACACCCTTACTAAGTATAATACGCTCTGCTTGAGGTGAATCGAAAATTGGATTGATTCGTTCAAAGCCTCAAAAGATGGACGGTTTTTTGTTTGGCAAGGAATCCATAAACTACCTGAAAGATGTCAAAATGTCATAGCTTCCAATGGACTCTACTTTGAATATTTCCTGACGGCCTCGATGGTCTATTGGGTAGTGCACTAGACTTTCATGCGGGAGGTTCGGGCTCGATTCCCGTCTTGGTCTGGTGGTTAATTTTAATAACTTTCTTATATTCACTGTGTCTCTCGACAGCCACTCCACTCTAATCTAACCTAACCTAACCTTCAATATTTCATTCATTCAATTTGTTATTGAAATAAAGCTATATTTTTGTAAAAAAAAATCCCTCATTTTCAAGTTTTACACCCAATAAATTTGAATTTCGAAGCGTTGAAAAATTAAATTTTATATTTTTTTTCATAGTATAAACACGGTGCTTTGGCTTAAAAAAAGCAGTATGTGGTTTAGGAGTCTAAAAAGCAGTAGGGGAAAGGCATGCGGGTTGAGACGGCATGCAGGTTGAGACAGTCCAATATTTTTGTTTTTTTTTCACTAACGGTGCGAATGTTTCTGCTGTCACGTTTATATAACAACAGTAGTCAATTTTTCATTACAGAGAGACCTACTTGTTGCCATTCTTTATGTTTCAAACAGAATATCCAAACAATTTTTGTGAAAAATGTGAATTTGAGAACTTTCTGAACGTGAAAAAAGTGTAGTTATTGAAGCCGTACAAAAAGGTTAATATAGCCTTCGTACTACAGTTTTTGCTCTATTTTAATGTTCCGAAGGAATTTTGAACATATCTTGTATAGTGAAAAAAATATTACATCATTTCAAAATATCGGCGATGCTTGCAGGTTGAGATACATGAAGGCATGCAGGTTGAGACACTATATGCCGTTATATGTTTTGGAGGTAAAACGTCAGAGACCTCATTTTCATGCTTGTTTATGTTCGGAATTGCTACTGAACTTTTATAATAAGCGAACACGGGCAGTTGATAAAAAGAAAACGACGTCTTCAGATGAAGATGCTGATTTTTGATAATGTATGAAGAATTTACCAGCCAAACTAACTAGCACAAATTCCGTGGAATGCAACAAGTGTCAACAACCATTCCATTTAAAGTGTGCCAACATAACGCGAAGTTATTTCACGTGCCGAAATTGCGACTCTTTATGACAAAAATTAATGAAATTTCTTATCTTTTTTTCTCTTCTTCATGGCTGAGGCCTTTATGATAAAAAAATTAACAATAATACTTTGCAATCCATAGTCATAACCTTTTTTGTTCCAACATTTTCTCAATTACTATGACTATCTCAACCTGCATGTCAATAATTTTTTTTGCCAAAAAACATATATTCGGAAAACTGGCCATAACTTTTTAATTTTTTAAGCAATGCAACTATTTTTGCAGCAAAGGTGTAGCCCAAGATATTACGTTTGCAACGGTATATAGCTTTCTGTGATATTTTTTTAGTAAAAAATTTTGGGCATAAAAACAAAACCCGTGAGAAACTGTATATATAGTCATGAACCAAGTCTTAATTTTTCACCAATTTGAAGTAAGTTTAAATTTATGAAATCAAAGAAAAAATTTCCACAAAAATACATGTTAACTATATTGATCGCTTGTTACAGGAATATTTCAACTCAAAAAAAGATTTTTTTTGTTTCTACGTCATTCTTTCGCAAACGCATAAGCCACTTTACAAGTCACACTTTAATATTTTAATTAAAGAAAATACGATCAAAAAGCTACAACTAAGTACCACAAAAAGCAAAAAACAGAAACAACACAAAGAAAATAATAAATAAAATTGCTGCAAATAAACTCAAGTGCCAAGTTATAAAATCATGAATCATTCGCAAAAAGCTTTCATTCACTTCATAAAATTAATGCCAGGTTGAATGAAAAAAAGAAAGAAAAGAAAGACAGAGAAAGATAGAAAGAAATTGAGTTAAAGAAGTGAATTGATGCCATAAGGTTCAGCTTTTTGATTTATCTCTTAAAGGTACTTAGCTGTAATATACTGCGGGTGGTGGTAGGAAAGGCTCCGAAAATAAAAATAGTAAAATAAAGAAGACGAAGATGCGTATTCGACGATAATGAAGCAGCAGAAAGTTGAGCAATCCAGTGGTTTGCTGCTGGTCAGGGATGCCAACTCATTTTTTCTCTCCTCCCGATAACCTTCGAGAAATTCCCCGATTTTCTATCGAATTCCCGCATTGGTATAATTTCATATTATAACAGCGCTACAAGTACTTTCCATATAAACAGTTTACAAAAACGCAATTAACCTCAGTGAGTGTTATTTTAAGGCGACCCTGAACATTCTCGGTCCAAAACTTAACAAATTCTTATGGGACTGGTAGATTAATAGAAACGTACTTTCTGACTTCGGAATTCTTAGCATGTAAGCTTCAGTCCACTTTTGGACATCAAGTTCTCAGAGGAGATTTCTTTGGACTCAAAATAAAAAATGACAAAAACTTTGTTGTGAGAAAAACGGGTTCAAAGTTTTGACTATCGGTTTTTAGCATATAAAGTATACTTCATCTTCTTTATGATGGCTGACCGTAATTTGTACGTTTACAGATTAGTCATCAATGATTAAGAAGACGAAGGCATAGCTAAGCCTTTCTGAACGGTCGAAAGGGAAATCGAAGAGCCGCGCGACTGTTTTGGCCTGACTGACACTCGCTGCTATAATCGTCTATATCTACGAAAAACCTCTGCGTTCTCTGAAATTTTTAGAAAAAAACTTTCGAAAAATAATACTTTCAAATAGCACAATTTTTTAAAATTCGATTTCTCCAAACCAATAAATTGCAGGGCCTGCTTAAGAAAATATGAAGATTTTAAGACCCAATATGAAATATTTCATAATTTAAACGTTTTACATTACATAAAATTTGACAAAAAATATTTTACAGACTTTAATTACTAAAAGCTGAACGACTTCAAATTCCCCGCAAAAAACAGCTCATTCCCCAATTCCCGCACCAAGTAAAATTCCCCGCAAATCGGGGATTTCCCCGCAAGTTGGCATCGATGCTGTTGGTTGACACTGGCACACATTATGAAAGAGTTTTTTCAAAAAGATTCGCCTAGAATAATGCAAGGTATTTTACTTTGTTTTATTCTTCTTTAGAAAAGTTTCTCATTAAGTAGTAGTAAAGCAGCTTGAAAATGTTTCAGAAGAAGGATGAGCATTTTTTCTGCGTAATTTTTTATTTTTATGATAACCACTTGTTACAGTTGTTAAACTTCAGCTGTGGACAATATCGTAATTAGCAGAAAATATTCCATACTTTAGAGAGAAGTTAGAAAATAAGGAAAGAAAAAGAAAAGGAAGATTTTTTGTATAAACTAATAAAAAGTAGTTTAATGAGTTTTGCGTGGATTGACGAATTTAATCAGTAGAGCCCGGCGTATTGGCAGCGAGTCAGCAAATAAGAAGAAAATGATGTTGGAAGATAGATTATTAACGAAAATAATATCTTAAATAAATGCAAATTAAAAATACAGAAAAAGACAATGCGGAAAGCAGAGAGATCAAAGGAAAGAAAACTGTTAATAAAACTTAAAAGAAATTTCACAGAAAAAATCGTAAATTCACCACACACTCGCTCATGCACGAACACCTATATACAACACGAATACTTAAGAAGAAACTCACCTCACTGCGCGTTAGCAGTGGCTTCTTGCGTTGCATAAACGAAGGCTTCTTTTTATGACTTGTTGGTGTTACGCCCATGGACGCCATTGATGACGTCGCATAATGAAACAGATTTGACGAGCTTCCTGCAGTGGGTATAACACTATTACTAGTGCTACAGCTGACAGCATTAAAACCTACCACAGCAGGATTAAGCGTTTGCTGTTGCTGCTGATGGTGAGTTCCTGTTGATGTTATAGTTGCATCTGCAGCGATATTGCTGCTACCGTCGCCACCGTTGTTATTCTGAAATTGATGCAGATGATTTGCCATGCCCATAATACTCGTACTACCGCTTAAACAACATATTTTATTGTTGCAACATGAGGATGTAATTGAAGTGGTTATGGTGGATTGAGAGGAGGTGGGCGACCAAAGTTGTGATATTGTGGGCGATGATGATGATGATGTTTTTTTCTTATTATTGACAGAGGTAGATTTCAATGTGGGCTTTTGCGTATAAGTAGTGGGGAGTGGTGGCTGACGTTGTGCATGTAGACGTTGAGTTGAAGTGGAGCTGGGAGTGGTTGTTATGGTGTTGGCAGTGATAAAGGAATTTGTGGTATAGTGAGTTTGGTGCGTGATTTTTTGTTCCTTTGATTGTTGTTGCTGTTGCATAGGCTGTGAAGATAATGATAATAGCGGGGAAACCGTAAAGGCTTGTGGTAAAACTGTGGTTGTTGTTTCCGACTAAACGGTGTTTATATATACATATATGTATTTTTTTTTTGTAAAATGGAAAAAGAAAGGAAGAAGAGAATGGAGGAAAGAGAAAGTTTGTGAAAGGAAAAAAAAGTGAATAAACTGATAAAGAACAAGAGCGTGACAGTTGCTAAGAATAAAATTGATCGTGAAAATGAAAATAAACTTTGTGCTACATGTTTGCTACAGAACATCTGAGGTTTTGGTAAATTACATAGTGTAGAAAGATTATTTATAGTTAAAAGCCGAAATTGATTGATCGATTAAGTGCCAATGTTTAAAATTGAAAATAAAAAGAGGAAAACACATCATTTTAAAACAATCGTGCAGCATTATGAAAAATTCTACAACCGTAAAAAAGGTTTGCTAATTATTTTATTTTTTTTTTTGTATTTAGACTAATTCATAAAATATATTTTACGCATTCCGCATCGTGTATCCACAGCAGTGGCGTAGGTCGGAATTTTTATCAGGAGGGGATATAATATTTGTTTCTTATATTGCTTATTAAAATATGTATATATGTATGAGTTATTTCAATTGTTATTACGAGGAACAATATTGTCAGACAAAGTTTTTTCTATGTATTTTGCGGCGCTGATATAGAAAATGACGTCAGAATTCAAAAAAAAAAATACCAACCCTTTCCAAGCTCATTAACACATTTGAGCGGGTAGAATCTGACAAGGGTTGAACGCTTTCGCTCTTAATTCAAACAAAAATAAACTGATGGTTTTCGATTTTTATGAAATATCATTAAAAAAGTCCTATTATTTTGTCAGTTAACACTGACTGAGACTGTCCAGATGAAATTTGGAGTCATTTGAATACATTTGAAACCACATGAAGTGCTATAATCGGATCGCATTTCCAAAAAGATTTAAGTAGGAGATTAAAATAATAATTTGAAAAAATTGGATCCTGAAGATAAAATCTTTTGGGCCCTACCGTTCTTGTAATGGGGTATTTCACGAAAAGGTTGCTTACTTAGTGACTCCAACTAACTTCAAATCAGTCGTGATTCAATCATAGAATTTGCATTCACATGACACCAAACAAGATTGCATTTCCTTGTCTCCAAAAGGGACTTTACTAAATGAATAACTCATTAGCGGATCCAGAGATTGTCTGATAATCAATATGGATAAATTTATTTATTTAATCATTTTTTTATTTTCAAAATATGTAGTAACTAAATATTAGGACATTTCCAATTTTTTTCTGTTAATTGAATTATTTTCGGGGGGACTTATTCCCTTTTTGCACTGATCAGCAAAGTTTATACTTAAGTCTTTTAGGGAATTAATCATGTTTTTGACTATAATAGAAACGATATTATTGAGGACTTTTTCAACAAGGCTAAATAATCAAAAACGAATCTATGTTTACAAAGTGTATATGTTTGTATAAAAATTAATTACTGTTTTTCTTGAAAAATAAAATAGACGCCCCTGATGATGCTTAAAAATTAAGCGAAACGTTGAGTAAACAGCTGGAATAAGAGTTTTTATTTGCATCAATAATCAATTGACTAAATAAGCCTAAAACTGTTACATAAATTAAGATACAGAAAATAGTCAAAAATACGACTATACGAGCATAAATACCAAGAAATGCCAATCGTATCCGTATTAAAAAAGTATAATTTTGCTCCTCAAGAACTTGAGGAGTTCTACCAATCAACTGGCAGTAACACTATGTATGACACAGATACATCAACACTTTTTTCATTACGATGAATAGACTCGTTTTGAAAGGAAATTCTCGAACAGTACTTAACATATTCAGCACTACTACATTCTACTCAAGGTTCCTACAATATTTGCATATTTCGAAAGAAGAAGCAATTCTTATTCACTTTTTCCCTGAGTCATTAGCAGCTAATTTGGGAAAACTATTAAGCTATGAAGGATAACAGGGAACAAGTACCTAACTAAGTTCAAATCAGAATATTAATGCAAATCACAATTTTTGTTTAAAGAATAACGTTATATGTATCTCAATAAAATTGTTTACATCTACCATAATTAAATCTTAACATATTTTTTATATCATTATATCAATATTTCAACAATAACATGAAAAAAAAAAAAAAAAAATGGAAATAATTGCATTTGACACTTGAGCTAACAATTTCTAAATGTCACTACCAAATTAAAAGAACAATTATGTATTGTCATCAGATACATCTTCAATTTGTACATACATATGTACATATGTATACCACCGCCATTCTTGTATATAGACTGCAAGATGAAAGAAATTGAAAAACCCAAATGGCAAAAAAGTGACAGAAATAAAGTTAAATTGCAATAAATCAAATAGCTCAAAGGCAAAATATCATCAACAAAACAACAATAACAAAAACAATAGAACAAGAGCAATAACAAATTAGGTAACAACTTTCAATTTGTTGCGAAGTATATACATACATATATATGTACATTAAAGTGCATCACGAAAAAAAGTTTTTGTTGTACTCTTATAAAAATTAACCTTATTTATTTTATGATTCCCAAAATTTTTCGATTACTATATGTGAACTTTAATTTGGCCAAAAATAGCCTACCGAAAAATTGTTCAGTACAAAAGTCCATTTTTAGACGTTTTTATCATAACGATCTCGATCACGAGAAATATTTTGGAAATTATCATAAAATAAACCTTAAAGGCGTATAAAAAAAACTTGTTTCTTTTTTTGTTTAAGGCTCGATGCACTTTAGTATATATAGTTACTTATGTAGGTATATATGTAATATGTATGTTTAGGGAGAACATATTTGTCAGCAATTGACAGCTGTCAACTAGCTAACAACAGATATTTTTTCTCTTTTTCTTCTGCATCGGCTACAAATTCTTAATGTTGCTCTTGTTATTGTGTTTGTTGAGCAAAAAGCAACAGTAAAAAAGTTGAATTAAAAAAAGCAGTAGGGCTATAAAATGCTTTTTAATTTGTGCGTTTGTGCTACAAAACTGATAACGTGAAGCAAATAAAATAAAGTCACGTACACTCAACAACATTCACACACAACAAACACAAACATCACATATGACCAGAAAACACATATATTCATACATATGTATATCCATATAAAAAAGCGGCTTGTTTTTTTCAGCTTTCTTTTTTGAAAATTTTTCAATTTATTGCCTGAATGCTACCACATAACAGCCATACTACTAACTAATGATTTTACTACTACTTATTTGCTACTACTTCTACGTTCTACGTTCTACGTACTCTATTAGTTCATATTACTAAGTCTACTGCATAAATACTTCAAACAAACATAAGTGTTCACTTACAGTATTTGCGGAGGGTTTTCCAGCAGCAACGCCACCATGATGACAGGCAATCATCGAATCGAGTCCATCCAAATGCGTGAGACTTTTCGATTTCAACTGCAAAAAATAATGAAAGCAAAGAAAAAATTAGAAAATGTTTTTTATTGGTTTTATTTCATGATTAAAAATGTGGAGAAAAATAAAAGAAACTGAAAATTTAAAAGTAAAAATAATTTAGTGTTGAGTTTTCTTCTTAAATATTACAGAAATATTTAACACAGTTCAACAAATTAAACTTTTTTGTCTCTTGTAACAGAGTAATTGTGGTATAATAAAGGCATTTTTTTTAAAGAAAATTATAGTCCAGCACATTATATTTTTTTTCCTACCTGGATTTCAAGTTCAAAGGAGCGGTGTCACCATAATCAATGAGTTACTATATAAATTTAAATAACTAGAAACTTGATGTCTGAGATAAATATGTTCCTTTCAATTACATTAGTAATTTTGTTTCATCTTATCCCTATTTCTAGGGATTTTAGTTGATTGTATATCGCCACCTTAATTTGCTAAAGTCATAACACGCACTTTTCAAATTTTACAGGAGAAGCAAAGAACATTTTGATATATAAAAGGGGCTGAAGTCCGCCCCCCCAGAACCCAACAATCTTATAGTAAACAGTCATTTTTGAGAAATCAAAAATATTTAGATTTTCCCAAAGAAAAGCCATCAGCAGTGAAAAGAATATACTTTCAACAAACGAAAAACTTTAGGATTCAAAATATTATTTTATATTATATTTTATTTTAATAATAATAATTTAATATAAATATTAAAATGGGGTCGGATATTTGAATCAATTCTGATTAGCCGCCATGCTGGGCGTGCCCATAGGATTCAAGTTACAGTGCAACTGGTTATTAAATAAATTCAGACTACATTAAATCTACAATTTCAACGCCAGCTTATAAATGTCTTACTTTTAGAAAGCTTGATAATGGTCTAGTTTTTGAATTGATTTTTGCACAGAATTTCAGTCTGATATTGGCTTAACTTTTCCATTTTTGCCCGTTTTTGATGCGAATTCTGGTTTGATTGTAAGTCAGAATTTTGTTTTAGTTTAGTTTGAATTTTAATCTGAATTTGGTTTGAGTTTTAATCCATGTTTGAATTTTAATTTGCTTTCCAGCGTTTGATCGGATTTCTGGTCTAAATTTTGGTTTGCTTTTAATTTGTATTTGTCGTCTTTTTAGCCTTAGTTTTAATTTAACTCTTAGTTTGAGTTGTGGTTAATACTTTCGTCTGAATTCGCTTGATTTTGATACTATTTCGGTCTGAATTTCGGTCCGAAATCGGTCTGAATTTTGTTTTAAAATTCGTCGGGAATTGTGGTCTAGTTTTTATTTAATTTAAGTTCAAATTTTTTGATTTAAATATTTATCAGATATTCCCATTAGTTTTTGTCTGAATTTTGAGTTACTTTCGTTCAGTATTTGGTGTCTTTTTGGCCTAAAGTTTTGTCTATTTATTGGTCTGAGTTATGGTCTAAATTTTTTTTAATTTTGATATAAATTTTATAACTGATTCGGACGGAATTTCGGGTTTTTAGTCTGA
Source organism: Toxonevra muliebris (assembly GCA_963691655.1). Taxonomy (NCBI): domain Eukaryota; kingdom Metazoa; phylum Arthropoda; class Insecta; order Diptera; family Pallopteridae; genus Toxonevra; species Toxonevra muliebris. The sequence goes on along the minus strand of OY829326.1, from coordinate 46,432,860 downwards.
GTGTTGACCTGAATTTGATCTCATTTTGGTCGATTTTTGTTGGAATTTCGGTCCGTTTCGTGGTCTGAAAATTATTATTTTTTAATCGGTTGTTGCCCGGTACCCGAAAGCGTGTACGGATATCCTTAAAATTTAAAATGTATTGGTTTTTTAGCCAAATTAAGATAAGTATATTTATATTTTAAGTAATGTATAACAGGCATAAAGAATGTAGTGCTTGGTTATGGAGTTCTGAGATCGTAAACTCACCACCAGGCCATATAGGCCTAATAGTGATATCGATGCTAAGAGTGATATGAATATATACTTTAAAAATTCGTTTAAAGTACTATTAAAATCAACTGTTATCTTATTTAATTTTTTTTCGGGTTTTTGTGTCGACCAAAAATGACTCAAAAAGTAGAGATGTATCAAATTGTTTCATCAAAATTTTTTCTCAAAGAAAATTAAAATTTCCTTCAAATTGTTTTCTCAATATAGATTATTTATTTTTATTTGGTTCTTTTCTTGGTTTGAACTTCGATCTGAAAAAAGTATTTGAATTTTAATTTGAAATTTGGTCAAAATTTCTGCCTAAAATTCTATCCGATTTTAGTTTGAATTTTGTTCCAGTAATTTTTTATTTTTTGACCTGTATTTGAAAACATTTTTGCACTAGTTTTTGGTCTAGGTCTGGGTTTTGGTCGATAGTGAGTCTGATATTTATCTTTTAATTTAGTAAAAAAAACTATGTTCATTGATGCCGGGTTAATAAAAATTTGGAAGAGATAAAATTAGGAATGGAATTTTCTAAGATAAACAAAACGATTAGGTAAAATTAGGTTAAGAAAGGTGACATCATAGAATTCGTCTTTATATTTGGAGACCCATTGTGAAAAATGGCAAAGATTAATCGCTTTTCCCATAATACTTAAACTTAAAGAGAAGAAAATGCAACTTGAAATAATATATTATCAATAGCCCCGATTTTTTTTTCACTGTATGGCAAACGTACATTACCTGTTGTAAACGAGCGAAAATCCGCAACTTTAATATTAATGGAAATTGTAATTAGCTTAAAGAAGGATCGTAAAGTTATTTTTACTTTTTTAATAAAGAAATTAATTTCTGATATAGAAAAGTAAAACCGACCATAAAATTGTGCTCATCATTTCTTTATTAGGTACACTTAACACATTTTAGAACAAATTAATTATACAGAACAGTGAACACAATTAGTACACATTTTTGGACTTCTCCAAGTAAAATTTTCATCATTCGTCTACCAATCCAACCGAACACAAGTTTTAATATTTATCTGTGCGCTTGTGGCATCATGACAAACTCAAATACATGCAATGTCTCCTAACTAATGTAAACAACAGACTAATACCAAAATAAAGCGTAAAATTACAATTTTCTTATGTACATACATACATACACTCAGCTCAATTGTCAACACCCAAATGCTCTCCAATTCCCAAACTCCCTCATTAAGCACACACTCACTGAATGCCCCTTAGCGTGATTGTCTCCCTGTCTGTCTGTCTCTGACGAAGTTGTTTTTGTTCTGCTCTCAAGGCTAAGTTAACTTAATAAATTTCAATTGTTTTATTGCACAATCCTCTGCTTTCGTTTCTTCTCCAGCGGCTTTTTCTTCTTCGGCTTCATCGCCTTAGCCTTGAATGTATGTATCTGTTTAACTGCATTAATGTGGGACGTCCCTATCGCACACCCATTTTCTTTTTTCAATTTACTTTTTCTTCATCTCATGCTGTTTTTCCCCATGTTAACATATCAAACCATGAGATTATTCACTTTATGTTTACTCGGTTATTCCCCACAGTCATGAGTGTAACATTCTCATGTGAATCTATTAAAAGCAAAATGACGTATTTCCACTTTTCACACAAAAAAAAAAAAAAAAATTAAAAATGGTAAATCTGAAGTTGATTGAACTCGATGAAGCATATCTTAGAAGTGTGAATGCAAAGAAGATAGATACTTCAAAGATAAGAGTAGCCAGCAATTGTTTGTGCCGTTTTATGAAAGTATGGTGCTCGGTTTTAAAGTAGACAACCACAAAAAAGAAATATATAAGTTCTTGCAATATTTTCCATCTATATTTTTGTCTTGTTACGAGATTTAAGAATCTTAAATTAAATTTGGAAAACATTTCAATTGTCTGCGAGAGAGAAATAAAACTCTATGATGTTTCAATGCACCGCCAGCTTAAATTGCTTCACTATATAGAGAGTGCTTGCAGAGAAATCAAGTAACTAAAATTCTACCATACAAAATATAACTATCTTACTATAAGAATTTGATTTTAATGCAGAAAAACTTAAGTATTTCTTAATTTCAAAAGTAATAATAAAAGATAGAAGTAAAAATATTCAAGTAATCAAATTGTGTAGGGCGCTTTCAACTGCGCACAGCTTTAATAAAGTTCAAAAACCTGAGCTAAAGTTAATTTTCCTTTCGTTTTACGCATTTTCACACTTTGTTGTTTTTTGTTACTTTGGTTGGTTATTTTCATTTCAATTTTCTTACAAACTTTTCATTTTATTCTGCATTATTTTCGTCTCGTTCAAGAAGAGATGCGATGCTTTCACTATAGAAAGAAGCAATGATAGAAAAGAATTCCTAAGAAGAATATAATGATTTTGTGTTTTTTCTATATTTCTATTTTTTTTTTTTTGTTAAAACACTTTCTTTAAGATGTCAATATGTTTGATTTTTCTTTGAAAGTTCATTTATTTTAAGTTTGAAACATACTAGGCGAAAACACTTTTAATGTCTAATAAAACAATTGCATTTTATTGAGTAATTATTACCGAGCTTAGGTCGAGCTTACCCGAAGGAAAGGCATCTATAGTATTATATAATTTAATAAATTTTCAAACAGATTAATAATTTATTTCTAGACTCGCAGTTTCACCAATTCTATCACTTTACAACTTTATGTTTTTTTTTGTATGAAATTATATTTAGAGGTGGCCAGGAGGACTTAAGCCTTTCAAGGCACTGAGTTTAGTAGTATTTTGTACTTTGCCGAGATAAAGGAAAAAGAAAATTTCAAGTAGATGATAAAAAGGATAGAAAGGGGATAAAAATTTCCTCCTTAAGGCTGAATTCAAATAACACCTGTGATCAACACTACTAGGGTGAGTAGACCTTTGGACAAGAAATCTTGTTGTCCCCCTTTTTGTTTCCTTCACAAAACATTTCGTAGTTGTGCAGGACAATTCCTAACTATGGACCATATCTCTGTTAGTTACTCATATAGCCATTGATTCATTTCATAGTTCTTGGCAAACTGATGTCAATGATTAGTAACAGACCCATTGGAATTGTCGACGATTATTGGTTACCCGGCACACCATACTGTCTTGGCACATCTTTTTGAATCTCACCACAAAAATTGGCGGAGTTTTTATGATCTTCGGTGCAGCCAGACTGCCATTGCACACTTTTATTCATTCGATCTAATTTAGAGAAAGGGCAATAATTTAAATTTAATCGAATCTATTGCATTAAAAAAAAAATAAAAAAAATCAATAAACGATAAAATATCAATGAATTGTATAAAAACATATTATGTGCAGATAATGCTGGTACCTGGTGCTATTGTTTTTGAATACACAAACAGATTCATATGCAGCCATAATTTTTTTCTGCACAATATAACAACAATTTTGTAAATGAGTACATTGAATGAACTTGCTAAACAGCAATAAAATAACAAATACATACAAAAAAAAAAAAAAAATAAGCAAACTACTTACTTATAACCAAGTTGAAAGAAATAAAATTGAAATAACATTAAGAAAACCAAGAAATGTCGAAGAAAACTATATGTAAGATTACCACAAAGACAATTCAAACAACATACATCAATATATCCGAAGCAAAGAAGGATATGTAATAAATCTAGCTACAGCCAGTGGCGGTGTAAGGATTTGGGCTATGAATGGCTGATTTTTCATGGGATATATATGTCTCAAAAATATGGTGTGTCTCAAACCCTTTAGAACTAAGTATAAGTGAGTCAGTCCTTGAAAAAAAAATATTTAAAAGGACTTAAAATGTTTTTGTGTTGGTTCAGACCAGACTATAATAGATCGGAGTCCGAATTAAAGACTGGATAAAAACCAGACTAAAACCAGTCCCGGTTCAAAAATCTGTTTGAAAATCAGACTAAGACCAAAAGTAGTCCAAATTAGAGCAAGAATTTAGACCATATTTAAATCATAATTCTTAATGAAAATCAGACAAAAATTCAGATCAAATTCAGATTAAAGTCAGATCAAATATCACAACCAGACTTGAATTTAACTTCCAAAGTATGACTTCTATAAAATGACTCAAAAATAGCAAATTTAATATATGTTAAGTGTATAAAACAAACAGTTGCGGTGTAGAGAGATTTTAAAAGGTTAAGTACTTTAATTTTAGAAGGACTTCTCAAATTTGGAAAAACTGCATCCGCCGCTGGGTGCAATAGTAGCAGCAGTAGTGATTTTGCAAAAAAGAGAATTGTTAAAATCATACAATCAATAACAATATCAGCAACATCCACAATAGCAATAACAACTACAACAAGAGCTCATGAACAAGTAACAACTTTGAAAATTTTTGTAAACAACAAAAAAAAAATCGATGCTGGTAAAACAAAAATGGTGAAAATAAAATCGAAAAGTTTATCGTAAATATACGCCAGTAAAACTCATCCTTTGCAACAGCAGGCAGCAGTGACATGCAAAGGAGGGTTATAAATTGCAATTGCACAGACAGACATATACACATACAGTAATAGATTTCACATGTACATAGATATACAGATAGATTCTTATCCTGATGAATCCATATGCAGATTTTTATTTGTTTTGTTATTGTTACCACTTAGTTATTTTATTTTTCACTTTCTTTTCTATGGTTTTTGAATTTGTTACTGAAAGTGAAACAAATTGGCAAACTTTTTCACAGTAAAAATTGGAAATTTTTCTGTTTCTGTATAGCTATATATGTGAATGTATATGTATGTTTCTGACTCTTTTTGTATGATTTGTTATGTATTTTAGATTTCAAAGTTTATTTTTATTTCAATAACTTAAACTTTTATACACATGCTCGCCGTATAGTTTTAACAACTTCTTGTTAAATGAATGTTGCTAATTTTACAACAACTAACAGAAACAACATAAAACAACACAGTAAAGTGGTTAAACTTTTTGCAGCATGTTAACGCTAAAGTTATATTTGAGATTCTGCACTTTTGGGTACTAACTTAATTTAATTTTTATTTGTAGGTATAAAAAAAAAAAATTTCTTGCCTTATTAAAGTTTGTTGAATGTTTCTAGTACTCGAATAACATTTCTTAAATAATAAGTTCATAATAAATTTTTTCAAATCAATAAAGTAATAAATATCTGAACTTCTTTGATACAATGGTACGTATGAGCAATATGCATGAATTTCAGTTGAACTATTGGCAAATGAATGCGAAACTTTGTTTATCAAGAAAAACACTGTTGTTTACTGTAGTCTTGGAAGAACCAAAACAAGATTAGTAAGGATAAATATTCAGAAAATTAAAAAAACTTACAGTTTTGAGAAAAAACACTGTGCATTTTTCAATATCGAACTAAAATAGTCTTCAACTGACATAAGACCCAATAAGTATGTGCGTAATAATAATATGGACTTTCTCCTTGATAAAAACTTCTAAATAGTCACTGATTGAAAAAAAAAAACTTCTAAATAGTCACTGATTGAAAAAAAAACAATTTGTTTGAATAGATTACTATAAAATAATAAAAATTTAAAATATGTGGGTATATGTGTGTGTGTACATAAAATGTAATGAATAAATTTAAAAAAATTGAATAAAATCATGAAAAGGTTTCAAGTCCTTGAACTCAGTAAGTACACTTGGCAAACTTACTAGTATCCTTATAATAAACAAAAGCAGGACGGGGGAAAAACACTTAAAATATGTAAATCTAATGAACGTCTAAGGTTCAAGGTTAACTATATATGAGAAATTACAATATTTTCTTTTTTCATTTCCTTTAAGCTTTCCATTTGAATAAGGCTGTTTGTGTGTGTGTGTGTATTTTGTACCTATATATATTTATTTTAGTATTCTTACTATATAGAAATAAATGTCAAAACTAAACGTTTTAAATGCCGCGTGCTGTTGCTAGTTGCGATTGCTGTTGTTTTTGTTTTTACGCATTTAACAGCAAAGCTACAGCTGTTTTTTTTTATTTCCACTTTTAGTTTTTTCATGTTTGCATTTAATGTTTTTGTACTTTATAAAAATTTTGCAAAAAGGTCATAGCAACAAAAAATATAAAAAAAACATTTACTTTTTATTGCACATAATTTGTTATTTTAGCAATGAACTTTTGTAATTTTTTTTTTTTAGTTTTTGGTTTTCCTTTTCGTTATACTTTATATTTTATTTTATTTATACTTGTTGATTTATTTCATAGAACTCACACTATTGTTGTCCGGCATCGCTGCCATCGTCGTTTGTAAATTTTTACATTTACAACAAACAAATTGTCGACATTTTCTCCACATTGCTAACAATTGCTGGTGTATTTACTTTAAGATTTCCTTTGGGATAATAATAAAAACTAAGAAAAGTGAAAAAGGGGAAAACTACGAAAAAGCAAGTGGATGAGAAAAACCCATAGCATCGATGAACAAATGAAACACAGAGAAATATTCAATGAGAATTGCGATTTGAATTACTTACTTGCTAGAAAATATGCTTGAAACTAGTTTAAAAAGTTAGTTGACGGTCATATTAAATGTTATATTTTCTCAACTTTAATTACTACTTTTTAAAGCAAGCTAAACAAACAAAAGAGAATACCAATATACATTGGCGTAACTAGGGGGGGCCTGCCCCTCCCCAACCCCCAGAAAATATATTTAACACTTTTTCGGCTGTAATTTTTTCTTTAACAAATTTGTTTTCAATGTTAATAATTGATACATTTGAAATCCTTTCCTGTAACATGGTTGCTCTTAACCCAAGTCTTTACAACAGGACAGCTCAAGCATAATGCGATTTCAAAATCACTCAAAAGTCAAATTTTTTCCCCTGGTACGTGAAAAGATGTGGGCTGTGCCCCCCAGGCCCCTACCTAGTTACGCCAATGCCAAATTAAGATCCAGATAGTTGGACCAAGTTGTTTTAGTCTGGCAGGGCTGGCTGATTTCGACTGATTGAGCGCACAATGTCCTGTTTAGCTCACTTGTCATCTAAGGTTCGCTTTGCGATAAGGAATCGTTCACATATTACGTAACGCAATTTTTTTTTTACCAATCTTGACCCCTCCCCCCTGGTCATAACGCATCGTAACAAAACGGCTCTCCCCCACGCTCAGCACAGCTCTCAAGACATAAATTTCAGCCTAAATAATACTGTACCAAGGATCACAATTCATTTTTGAACTGTGTGCCTAATTTAAGAACGAAAGGAGCAAGGTCAGGTATTGGCAATCCCAAACGGGAATGGAAGAACAATATTAAATTTCCTACCAACGAATAGATCCCTTATCATACCATATAATAAAACATAGAACGGAATAAAGTACATATATGAAGAAGTTTTACAAAGAATGCTCACATGACCATCTCCTAACACTTTGGAAGAAACTCTAATCCCATAAGGTTTTATTAAATCTATTTGATCTTTTTTTTATAAATTTAAATCCAAAACAGCATCTCTTCAATTCATCGATAAATTTAATCTTATGCAAATGTGTGTATATGCACATATATGAAAATGCTTTTCATAATTCTTTGAGTCATTGTCTTTCAAATGCAAGTTACAACTATTCAAATATTCATAAAGAAACAATTTTTTGTTTCTTTTGGTTTTTTCCCCTAAATGATTTAAGTGAATAAGATTTAAATAAATGGAAATAAGTTTCAGTATAACAGGTACTTACATATTTGTATTAAAACCAAAAATATATTTAAGGAGAGAATTTAGTATCCAAATGCTCTTACATGTTTTGACGTAACAACAGAATCATTTAGAAGTTACAAATTATAGTTAAGAAGAAAAATCGTTTTTCATATAAAAAAACTCTGTTTGAATTAGTTCTCAGATTGACTCAGATACTTAATTTTTATTTTAATATATAAAAAAAATGATTTATGGCTGCTTCTCATTGAATGCAGTATGAGTAACTTGATATTGAATATGCAAATCATTCATTCACAAAGTAAATGTCATATGCATTTACTTAAATATTATAGATGTTTGTTTTTATGCAATATTTATTTCTGTATTATTTTATTTAGAAGTTAAGCAGATTAGATTAGGGAAATCCATGATGCAAGGATTAGAAATAGATGAATGAACTTTGGTTTCAATAATAAAATTACTTGCTCTCAATATCAACTTTAATTTCAGATATTTCCAATCGATTCACAGTGATTAGTTCATGACAAAAAAAGTATGGATTGCGTGTACACTAACGCAGGAGATTTATTATGTAAAACGTCAAACAAGCTTAATGATAGTAAGCGCAATTTTTCAATGTGAACCAAAGCAATATCACAATTAATGAGTATATGTTTTGAAAGGTTTATCAAATTTCTCAGGGAGTTTTAACTTTGCTTCACTTCTCAGTTAACATGAAGCGCATTTTTCTGATGCTTACAAAACACCGAAACCATCGCTTTTTCTTAACACCTAATATGCTCTTTCATTTTTGTTAAGTTTATTTAGTTTGTATGTGCATTTTATAAAAATTTATATGAAATAAATTACCTTAACACAATATTTTAAATATAAGTGCAAACTTATTTATTTTTTCAATTAATTGGCAGACCTGAAGAAGAAATAAACACGCAATTTGTGGTCAGTTTGCACCTTCTGCGATCACACGATTGTTGTTTATAGTTATTTTTATGTGTACAAAGTGGTGTTTTGTGACGAAAAATTATCGCGCATATAAGTTTTTTATAAAAATCTAAAAAACAATATCTCTAAGTCATATCTCATATACTCATATACTGACGTATAGTCATAATTTCGTATAATTTTGTATGAAAAATGAGAATTTATGAAAAATGAGAGGATACAACACCAAATAAGACACCTTGTGAATTGCCACATACCAAATGGTATATCCTTATTTTGGCTTAAACCAGCAAGGCCGCATCAGGGCAGCCTTTCGTTTTTCTCACCTAACTGCTAAACTCAAAAACTAATAAAAAAAAATGGACTTCATATTCACTTTTCTTTCATCAGTGTTAACTGGAAACAAAAACCCCAGAGGGTTAAATTAAACATTAAAATGCATCATAAAAAAACTTGTTGTACCTCTCTAAAAATTATCCTTAGTTTAAATTTATATTGAAATTTAAGGAGTTTTTGTGAACGAGCCTCGTGATTAAATTTATGCTCAAAATTATATATGAAATATTCGTTTGAATGCTACAACTACATTTCAAAAGTTTCTTTGAAGTAAAACAATATTATGTTACTCATACGCACTGTTGTATAACACAATTTCACCAGCTTTCACTTTAATCTAGTAGCTACTCAAAAATTACAAATATATGCTTGTATAAATATATGAACTATATATGTATGTATGTGTGCACTTAATTGTTATCATAATAATGCCAGGAATTCACTTCAGATGTCATTACTTTCACTTTTCACTTTCCATACAACTGTTCTTGACAATTTCATTTGCAGTAGTTTTTTCTTTCCATTTCCATTTTCTCGCTAATTTTTTTTTTTCATCAAATATAAAAACTCAGCAGTTGACTCTGCACTTAATATGCGCTGCTGATTCGTGAAAACAATTGACATAGAAACCCAGACTGAGAAACAGAGACAGTAAGAGAACGAGAGAGAATGAAAGCAAAAGTGATAGACTGACTCACACAAATGTGCACATACGTATGAAATATATATCACATATATTCATCTGTGTACAATCTAAAGCATACACATATACATACATGCATGATTATTTAAACTTTTATAGAATTCAGTGTAGAAATGTGTATATATGTACGTATGTGTGCATGTTTTTATTTTCTATTGCAATGCATCTGAGGCATGGCATAGTAAAAAAGGATGTTGGTACTTATACTCGTACATATAAGTACTTTTTTTAAGCTGTTGTTGTAGAGATTTTCTTCTTCTGCTTCGTCAACAAATGCTGCCAACAAGAAGAAAATAATCATTTAATTGCTGTTGATGTTAAGCTGTTGCAAGTATTTTCAACTGTAAGCTGTACATGCCTTTATTTTATGTATGTTTTCTATTTTTTAAAACCATTTAACTTTTTTTTTTTTTTTTTTTTTTTTTGAATATATATTTTAATATTTTCTATGAACAGAAAATGAAGAGGAAAACTATTTTCTATTCTTTTGTGTTGAGGGTTAGGGTTACGAAATTGATTTAGTTGAATTTATTAAAAATACTCTTTTTTATGATATGATTTTGTATTGAAGAGTAATTGGTTTGGTTATAAAGCATACAGTTTGGTTAAAATTCCCAAGAATTTAATTTAAGCTTTGAAAGATTATTTTGAATTTTTTGTCTTCGTGTTCCTTTTCTTGGAAGAGAACTACCATGATAATCTAATGTGTGGAATTACATATTTAGATTTCTAAGTGATTAAATTTAAATTTGTAACTGGAGGTGTAAATGTAAATTCATGTACTTGATGGATTTTAAATGTATCGAAATGCCAAGAACAAAGAAAATTTTTTCTCCTGTATTTTACTCTTACCATTACATCCTCACCCAAAAAAAGAAATTTGAAAAGTCAAGGTGAACACTGATACTTCAAAAGGCGAATGCTTGGTTTGTTCTAAAAAATAGAGCCGATTTCTGAAAGGATAACCTTCTTATTTTCATCAAAAGCAGTCCCCCTCCCCCTTCCCCACCCCCACAAAAAAAAAGTACAGCCAATACATTTCAAAACTGTTAAAAGACTCACTGCGTTGTTTGTTTGTACAAAATTATAGGAAATTAGTAGAGTTTCTAATTATATGGCTGTTTATAGTATTCTTTGAATATGATTTCAAAGATTGAAAATCACAGATAATTGCATTTTTTACAGCTCTGCTAAATTCAGTGATATATAAAAATACATAAATAAGTATGTTGGATTGAGTTTTTTAAATTTCCAGGAAATTATAATATGACAAATTTGAAATTGAAATACATTTTTCATTTGCATTTCAACAATATTTCTATTTTGAAAAAAATACTTCATTAAATATTTAGAAATTTTCAAATATTTTATTTGCTCATATTTGCATCCAGAACTTAGTCATGCAATTCACATTTCGAGTGTTACATTTGTATATGTATATGTACATTGTACAATTTATATACATAAACCAACATTCATATAAACATACCTATACATGTAGACATGCATCTAGTTGAAAAAAATATATATGCAGTTTGCATTCATTTCCATTTTATTGAAATTTTTTATGAGCATTTTTTCATTTGGTTATATTTTCCTGATTTTTTTTTAGTTGTTGTTGTTTTTGTCGTTAACTTTGTTTTTATTCTACAGGGTTATTTAATGAATAAATAAAATAAATCAAAATTTTGGTCTATGCAAACTGATTTTTAGAATGTTGCACGTTGTATTTGGATAATAATAAAAACACTGCGATTTATAAAGTTCCCAACTATTTATTTTGACATTGTTGCCATGAGTTCTATATAAATCTATGTTGGTACAACAACCACAACTACAACTTAATATTTGGAATAAATTTTGTATGTTTTATGGTTTTCAATTCAAATAAAATGTATAATTATGATGGATTTATATTGGATTTAGTAAACAACGTTTTTAATTGAATTATAAAAAGATAAATGATAAATGCTACATATTCATCAGGGTATTTTACATTTGCCGAATCACGAAAAATTTAGTGTATTTACATAGTGATCCAGATACTGACACTTCTCTCTCAGCAGAGCAACCTATTGACGTTAGCTGCCTAATATTAGCTTCTTCATTTTCTGTTGCTCAATATTTTGAAAAATATTTGTAAAGGTCTCAGCGTGAAGCTGGAAGTTTATCACCGCAAACATCTTTTTAGATCTTCGGCATTTACAAATTTGTATCGAAATTGGGAGAATTTTTGATTGAAAGCGAACAATTGTCATTACCGTGTTCATCTCAATATCTGGATCACTGTATTAAGTACACTTTGGAGATATGTATATTAGGGTGGGTCAAATAACTTGAAAAAGCATATTTTTTTTTTTTTTTTTGGAACAGCAAAAGAAGTATTCAAGAATACAGCACTCAGACAAGGTTTATGTCCATTGTACTATATCCTATGTTCCTTTTTGCTATTCTTTAAATCTACCAGATTTATTAATAAATCTAAGCAGATCCTGCGGTGTTAAAGAGCTCAGGTGTTCGTCTCCCAACACTCCAGTACCAAATATGCTTACTCTGATCTGGCAGAAAGCGGGGCAGATACTAAAAAAGTGGTCCGCCGTCTCTTCACATTCTTCCTCCAAACCACAGGAAGCACAGAAGGCACTAGCTCCTAGGCCAGTCATATTCAAATGTTTGGCCCAAGAGAAGTGTCCTGTATATAGTCCCACCAGCTGCGTACAGTTCTTTCAGTTAAGTAATAACAGAAAGTCTGTTAAACGCTTTGAGGTAACAGGTAACATGATCTTTGTCTGTCTAAAGCCCCTCAGTTCCTCCCATTTACTATTGTGGGTTAAATCAACCCACTCATTAATGGTGTTCTTGATGGCTGCAAGCGACAAAGAGTGTACAGGTTCTGGGCCCAAGAAACAAGATTCCGAACCCTTCCTGGCCAGAATTCATTCAAATATTTATTATCAGCGGTTGCAAAATTGTTTAACATTTTTCTTAACGTTCTTAGTTATAGACTGGACAGTACGTTCGGTGACTACTACATAGGCTTGATTCCATAGATTTCGGAATTCTACATAATTTTTGCAAACTTTCTTTGTTAGATAATAATGACTAATATAGAAAAAACTGCACTATTTATAGATACTTTGACTTGAAGATAACGGGGTCCTAACTCTTGACAATTGCGTATAATGGATAAGTAAAAGTTCTAAAATTATTCTGGTTCACCCCTTAGTTTCGTCGTTTTTTCCTGTTTTTTTTTAGTTACTGTTATACTTTTCGGTTTATAGAAAAAGTGTCTCAAAAAATAAAATTTGTTCGATTTTGCATCAGGATATCAGGTAAACTGCATGAAACACAAACGTGCTTGAAATTATTTATTTAAACTAACTTATTGTAAGTTAAACGGTGTACACATTTGGATTCTAAAATACTTATCGTATAGGCAAAAAACTGACACTACCACGAACAGAGCCCCTCAATTATATAGAAAAGTAATGAATATCCAGCGGCTTGAGGTTGGTGAAAACTAAAATATTCTTTTTCAATCTGCGGTAGTGATACAGAGAATCTATTGGAATTCCACTTCATCTCTGTATATAAAAAATGTAAAAGAATAGTAAGAGTGTATGTCTAAAGTCAGACAGAAATGATTTAACTCGTTGTAATCATCACTGAAGAAGAATACTGCTGACGATTACGCAGGAATTATAAATACCTGAATATTTAACTATAACTACTACATTTGTACTTTTAAGTTAAGTTCTTCTTGGAATTACATAGGACATATAATATTTAAAACCAAATTACATGAAATTCATTCCAAAACATTAAAAACAATAAAAAATATGTAAGCATGTAAATAAATAAAATTAAAATCCTTCAGAAGACAAAACTTTGTCGTCTTAAAAAAATTACACTTGGTTGAATTTAATACTTTCCCATTTTATTTTTAGCATTAAAACAAAAATACCAACTGAAGAAGAAAACAAAAGGACGAGAAAACATTAAAAACAAAAACAATTGACAACATAAAAACAAGCGCTAAAAACATTTCTTTTTTATGTACTTACCTATACATAAACTCCTTCAAGTATGCAATGTATTGTATTTTTGAATATATATATATATTTTTTTTTTGTTCTTTGCTGTATGTGAATCACATTTTTATCTCATAAATTTATAAATTTTAATGTAATTTTTTCGTTTCTTTTTATGGCAATAAATTTAAACATTTTTAAATGAATTTGTTATATATTTGTATTTCCAAAGAAAAATAATAAAATGTTGGAAAATTAAAAACGTGTCAAGGAATTTACGAGAAACTGCGCGCTGTTTGCACAATTCAAATTTGATTAAAAAGTGTATTTATTACATGTACATCCCTTCCTTCATGTTTTAAAATGTTTTTTAAATGCATAACTCGTAGAAAAAACACATAACAATCAATGAAATGGTTTTTTTTTTCACGGCTTTATTTTTTGTTTGTTTTATTTTTAGTAAATATTTTTGTGGCATTCAAAAAATAAAAAATTTCAAAAACAAAAAAAAATTTATATGCAACAAAAGAGAACAAAGTCCATTTCAAATTGCATTCGCAATTTTCTAATAGAGATTCTTCTTTTTATATTTTGCAAATATTGATATCACAGTATCAATATTTATTTTCGCTGATACTTTTTAAATTTGATATCCTATTTTTTGTTGCATTCATAAATATGTATTGCAATGGATAGTTTTTAAGAGCTTGATATTTTTATAGCAAATTTAAGACTTTGCTGATATTTTCTTCACTATTACAGAGTTTGTTTTAATGTGTCAGAATTCTAAAGACTGAATTATTAGTTTGGCCTCTATAAATTTTTGGCTTCACCGCTGTCGTCTAATTCTTTTTGTACTGAGATTCCAGTAGAATGGATAATATGGAATATGCGAATTTTCCCCCAAATAGTGTTAGTATTTCATTCATACAAAATTAACTCATTTTTTCAATTATTTTGTATAAATTTTGGAGAAACATAGTGTCTAGAAGTAGCGTAGAAATACTATATGCACATTCAGGTTGGATTTTGAACTTTAGGGAAAACAAGTAATTTGCGAAAACGATTTTGTTCATAATAGTATCTATACAGCTAAATAACTGTTCCTTCTGGCACATACTTA
This sequence comes from Toxonevra muliebris, assembly GCA_963691655.1. Taxonomy (NCBI): domain Eukaryota; kingdom Metazoa; phylum Arthropoda; class Insecta; order Diptera; family Pallopteridae; genus Toxonevra; species Toxonevra muliebris. The sequence goes on along the minus strand of OY829326.1, from coordinate 46,417,791 downwards.
GTTTTATTTATTTTTTGTTATTTTATATTATATTAAACAAGCTCTATATTAATTCTAACTGAAGTGCTTGACAAACAGGAAAGTAGTCTTTAAAATCTATTGTATATTTCTTAGAGATCAATTCGAGTCTTTAAAGCGCAGATTTTGATTTCGAAGTTTTTTATGGAAAGAATTATGAAGTATAAAGTATGCTCCTCATTAATAAAATAGAAAAAAAAACTAGTTTCTATGAATTTATAACTTTCATTAATTTAAAAAAATTTTAAAAATCATGCAATTAAATTTCCTACATACATAAGCGCATTAACATAAGAAGCTTGCATTAAGAAAAATAAAAATAATTAATTTAATAACATTTACATTTCTTTAATTGTGCTAATTTCTGTTTGTCCCGCCCACTTTCTGCAAAGTTTTCATTTACCACTCAACATAGAAAACTTTATTTGTACGTGCATAGGGAAAAAGAAAGAATCAAAGAAATTGTTTAAAACATTTCGACGACAGGAAGCAACAAAAAAAAAAAACAAAGTTTTTGCGTTGCGACAGAAAATTCTTGGCATAACTGCACATTAACTTAACTATAGTATGAACAATTGCAGCCATATGTATTCATTCATACACATATACACTAGCGGATGCAAAGGGGGTTTTGTGGGTAAAAAACCCCTCTTTCCTGTGGAAATTTTAATTTACGGCAAAAAAAAAAATTAAAACTAAAGCTTTCCAATACACATGTACACGTGTAGTACATATTCACGTGTATTTAAGAATATTCACAAAACACACGAACCAAAACTATATGGGTATTTCAAACACAAACTAATTACACGGATAGTTAGCACACGCACTAACACGAACCTTAATTTACAGCTAAGTTATAGAGATTTGGAAATCAGCGCGCAAAAAATATTTTACTTAGCTTTAGGTTAAGGTTCGTGTACATACAAGAACTTTTCACTACACGTGTAGTTTTGGGTTCGTGTTTTTAAAAGAAAACTACACAAAATTCGCAATGTAGGTCGAAACACGTTCAAACCCGAAAGTTCTAATTAAATGCCTCACCCCTCTTTCCGGGTTCGTTAGTGTACATAAATAAATTCATATGAATGTATGTATATAATTAGAGTAGGGGACATTGAATGCCAATATAAAATATTCACAGTCTGTTTTCTGTTTGGGTTTCATTTTATTCAGCAGTGTTTTCTAGGAAATACGGAAACATGTGCGTGCGTCTTTCTTAAGTGTTTTTGTCACAATTTGTAGCTCAAGTCTCATTATGTATGCAGGGAAAACTTTTTTGAAAGTAAAAAAGAAGAAGTCAAACAAAATTGGTAAGAACACGAAGTTTGTGTAACACGTTGAAAAAATGTTAGTATAATGTTCGGAATAAGCAATTAATTACATTTATATTTAGATAGAAACAGACAAATGCATATTTATGTATGCACATAAGTATTAGGGTGGAGTGAAATAATAATTTGTGATTTTTGGGGTGAAATTTATTCTACCGTTTACTACAATCGCTGTCCTTTTCCATCTGAACAAATAAGGTTTCAATAGGATCTGTTGATTTGCGTGAAACCAACAACAAAAAGTTTTCCATACAAAAACTAGTTTTTGTCTAAAAACTTATCATTTTTCAGAACATCCAGCTCACGAGGAGTGTTCAGTTCAGTTCATGAAAGATAGTTTACGTTGCTATGATATGGCTATGATTATAGCTCACAATGTATCAACTGCGGGGTCAAAAATATGAACTTTTTTACCCCAACTTAAATGTGTGAATGTTTCTGGGTTGAATTGAATATTTTTCTATTATGGATTGTGTAAACACATACGCAGCTATCAGATATCTATTCGGTGGTATTTGCAAGTATTTCAAAAACTAAAAATTTTTAACCTGTTTTGAACTATTCTTTAAAGAAATCGTTTACGATATTTTCATTTCCCTAGAAGTGTTTTATTTCACACATCACTAAAAGCTCCAGAAGAGATGGCAACAAAACAGAATTAATGTCTTTTTGATGTAATTAAATTGGAAAAAAGAAGAAACGTGATTGAAAGTGGTATTGCAATAAGACAATGTAATACATTTCATGTTTCAACTATTTCTACAAAACACAGGTACTTTCAACAAGTACAATAAAATGTACAAAAACGAAAAAGATAATATTCCTAAGAGGATTAATTTTTATGCCAAAATGCAAAAACTTGTAAATGTATGAGTATAAAACAACAAATTAATTACTTACAAAAATATTGCAACTTCGCATGCATTAAATACAATTTCACAATATTGTATGTAGGTAATGAAAGTTCAATTAGAATTTTTAATTAAACTCATGCCCTGAGTTTCATAGATGGACAACACCAATGCACAGAGTGACACAGCTGTAACTACAGCAATAGACATTCAATACTTACAACTGCTAAAAATAACAAACTGGTTACAGAGTTGTTCACTTAACTTAATCAATATCATCAAGGAGAACAAATTCCTCTACTGTATCATCGTTACGTAGAAGTTTCGTGCAAATATTGAATATAACTTAAAATGCTGACTAGAGTAAATGTGGTTATTCCTTTCCTGCTTTCCTTCTAAACCAACCAAACATACATTAATATGTATGTATATGCACTTTTCAGAATGTTGGTTGAGGACAGGTAGAAAGGAGGTGAGTGACAAGCAAAATGAAATATAAATCTGACATAAAAAAGGATGAAAGAGAGAGAGAGACAAAATAAAGGATATGATTTTACAGATTATATAAATTTTGTAGCATAAACTTCAATAAGTTTTATTTGGTAGTAAGTAAAAACTTCACATTTTTTGAATCTTAATTTAGTCAATTTATTACCAATAAAATATTTTATACTTAATTAAGTACATAAGTTGAGAAAGCTCCATATTTTTTACATTTACATTTTTTACATTTCAATTGCAATCGATGAGTTTAAGTGTGATGAGTTTAAGTGTTCAACCATATTACATTTGCAAGTCTCAGCAATTTAATTTAAATATCTCTGAATTGTTTTAGAAATATTATTTTTAACTACTATGCAAATTTATTAAATAAAACACATTTCACATTCGACTGATGGAATTATATTTTAATTGGAAATCTATTTATCTTTTATCAATATGTGTGAGTAATTGATAAATTTGTAATGTTTTCATAAATGATTTATTTATGTTGTTTTCTGTTACTTGAACATACTATATAATGCAATGTTAAAGAATAACTATGACAACACAATTTCACTTCAGAGTTAAGTCTCTTATATCACAGTGTTACCTAAGATATTCAACCAAGTATTTCAACTTCTTCATTACAGATCTAAAACAAATTGTAATTAAATTAATTTGTACATAGCTTGCGTGCATAGTTGAGAATTGAGAGATAACTCACATTTGCTACTTGCTATGTTCTAGGTTATATTATCTAAGTTGGTGAGATTTAGCTGACGTGAGGGCTTCGATTTGACTGCCCAGTCTGCAATTTCCCTCCAGTAATGTCGCACTTCTACTAATGTAAAGAAATATATCTACTATTCGCTTCGGTGGTCTATTGGTAGCTTGCTGGATTTACATCCCTGGGCTTACGAGCATGTAGTGATTGGTTTTATTTTTAAATATGTAATTTTGCCCCACAATACTGAATATGATTTAAGATACTAAACTTAAAATACCTGAGTTCTTCCGTCATATCAAACCAGAAAGATGGATATCCCTGAAGATACCTACATGATTGTTTTAAAAGAGTCTACTCTTCAAGACAAGTATACGCACGTCCTGAAAGAAAGAATATGAAGCAATTTCCCGAATGTATTTCCTAGAAGTTCTTCATCTGATATTCCAATATTAATTTCAAGCATCAGTTAAAAAATTTCATAGCTGACCCCTTCAGACAAAACATTTTTTGAGTTGTTGAATAATTAAGCATATATATCTATGTATGTGCAACTTATGTATGTACATCATCCTGTTATTATTTTTCTTATTCGTGTTCATAGCAATCAATCCTAAAATTATGCAACGAATACTTGCATATGAAAATAAACAAAAACCAAATCCTTTAACACTTTATGGACTCTTAATACTTGTTTTCTTTTCGTCCTACACAATAATAGAATAATAAATATAGTGTAATAGAAGCAGGTCATATACTAGTGGCCTACATACATACATGGAAGCATGTTAAAATTGCAATTTACACGTGTAGTGGCGCACACGTGAACATATTGTGTGTATGTGAAATATAATGTAAGTAGTCAAATCTTTTTCCTTCTTTGCTACTTCTCAAAAAACTTTTGATAGCCTTTATAGAAAATTTTATTACAGTCACTTTTATAATTTGTTGTTGCTTAAGGTTAAAAATAGTTTTATGGTTTTTGTTTTGTTGCAGCGGTTTGGTTTTTGTAACACAGTCAGCAATTATATTATCATAATTTATGCTTTATGTTTAGCGCACTAGCAGAAGCATAGTTGTAGGTGTATAGTATTAGCTAGTTGAAAAGCAACCAGCATTGCTCGTAGATTTTATAAGATAAAAAAAACTTATTGTTTTTGGCAAGATTATGGAAATTTGTTTATCTTGTTTTGTAGGAAAAGTTTTGAGTTCATCTACTTGGAGGGGGAACAGGTAAAGCAAATCATTCCCAATTGTATAGATAATGTTTAATTTCAGTTTTTGCTGAAAATGAAATTATGCTTGCTTTAAAATATTGAGACACCATTATTAGGTTCTGCAACAAAATATTTGAAAAATTAAACAAAAAAAATAACGGGTTTATTTTAATTTTCATAGAAATCGTATGAAAAATATCACTAAAATTAAAAATACAGAGCCCAAGCATTTTTGAATATCTATTATTTGTGAGCTGTTATTTGGCCAAAAATTGCCTACAGAAAAATTTCCGCAAACAAAAAACGATTTTAAGTTGTTTTTTTTTCAAGACGATCCAGCTCACAAATGTTATTCGCTAGAGCCGAAATATTGGGGGAATCAAATAAAGCGTAAGTGGTACAACCACAGTTTTTTTCGTGATGCATTTTAATGTCCTGTATATGAATGTATGTATGCTTGTATGTAATTTAATCCTGCGTACCTACTACGCATAAAAAGCTGGTGGCTATGAATTGTTCAGTAATTAAGTGCGAGTGTATGGTATGTGGGCACTTTGTGTTTTAGCATGAAGAAAGTAAATAAATTTTCTCTTCGATTAATTTAGAACTTGGGTTCGTTTAGTTCTGTTGACTTCATTTCGAAAATCCGCTTTTGTTTTCCAATATCTTCCACAATCTGATAGCAGCGATAAAGAATTGACCAACTTCAGCAAATGATAAAATTTAGCGATACTTTTTTCTAAAGCACTTATGAATTGCATAAAAGTGCTCCCAAAATCAATTTGTATTTGGAAATTGGTTACTTCAAACGAAAGTAGTTTCAATCCTAGTACATTTGTATGTACCTTAGAGTTAATCAGCACATTTAATAAATATTTTAATTAAATTAGTCGACTAATTTAACGTTTCAAAAAATTTGGAATTGCTTTTTAAAAAAATTTTATTATCGCTGTTCAAAACATTTAAAGATTGTGTTTTAATATTGACCTCTTCAAATTTTGCACTTTATTTGTTCAGATCTTTTGCTCTTCCATAGCAGATATTAAACAACATCAATTAAATAAATTGCATTCAATAAATTTTGTTGATAGTGAAAACTTAATTGACATAGATGAGAAAAATCACAAAATATATTTATCTAAGGGAATATGGACCCATTTGAGGCATCAGTGCTGAAGGCATTTCAGATCATTTTCTATCTAGAGTTTTTCAGTAATTTAAACAATGCACAATGTGACAGCAGAAAAAACAAACGGTTCAAGTAGTTACTAATTAGGACTTTCAAAAAAGTAGAAGGATCAGAAGTGGCTTAAGCTGGTTTAAATCCATAGTGAATAGATTTAAAAACATAACACAAATTTATGTATTAATGAAATTGAATTTACATTTAAGTACAATAATATAAAATCGATACAATTAATTGGCTCACAAATAGTTAGGTCATACTTAGGCAAAATAATTGAAAATAGATAGAGAGAAATTACATATTTATTATAAGATATATGGGAAAAAACCCATAAGCAATAGCTTTGTGAAACTCCAATGAAGCACAATGCTTTCCCAAAGGGAAAATATGAAATTCTTTAAAAAAAATATTTTACCCTTTCAACGCTGTGATGTGTAATTTTTCTCCTATTGAATAGTTGCTCTGGTCTCCTTTATGTACTTAAATTCACTATGCAATTCAATTTATTTCACATTTCTCTCTTTATTGCAGATTTTATCTTACCTAAAGTTGTTGGCTTTTATACATTATGGAATACAAACACTTATGACAGCAACAATAACAATAATAATACTAGTCTAATGCAATTGTCTTCAATTTTCTTTTTTCATTGTGCTTTTATTAATGCTCATTTTATTGTGACTATGAGCACAGTCTCAAATCTACATAAAATGTGGTGGTAGATATAAACTTTTATGATTAGTATTGTGTACTTGAAAATTGGATAGGCAACACAGTGATAATTGAGAATATATATATATTAGGACGTATCAGTTTGTATTGATGAATTTTTTTTGAAAACTACTCTGACATAAAAATTCGATCCTGATCAACTTTTCTGAAGAAAGTATGGCAATAAAATGGATCCTATCCTAATATTAAACATTGTAACGAACTTTCCTGGTTCTTTTTCTTTTAGCTAAGGTATGCTCAGCGAGTAACCAGGCTACACAAATAATACACGATATCTTATGTTCACTTGTTTATTTATATTATTCACTGTTCTCTTTGTTTTAATTACACTTAATTCTTCTTACGTTAGTAATTGTATTCGTGATACCTCGTATAGTTTCTGTTTGTTTCTTGTAGCTTCTCAATCGTCCCTCTCTGGCGTTCGTTTGTCTTCGTTGGCCCTCGTTTGCGCTTGTATGTTTCCTTTGCATATCCTCGTGACACGATGGCTAGGTCGTTGTCGTTCCTATGGTCCGTAGCAACTTCGTTTTTGCTACACCAGGGTACGTGGATACGACCCCCTGATGCCGATTAATACCTCAACGGAAATCTTAATCCTGACATAAGGACTTACGCCAAGATCCAATTAATACCTCACGATTGAATAATGTATTATGAAGAACCTAGCATGCGGACGCTCTGCTGATATAAACTAACTACTCTTTATACTATCCTTCCGTGTGGACGCATTGGTTACAAGCTACTATCTTAGACCACGATCTAAGTCTGAGTGCCAGTTCAGTTTGATGTATGTCCTTTTATACTAATTTTCCTCCTGTTGTACCGTTTAGTTTCCGTTCTGTAGATGTGAATTGTTGGTAATAATTTAATATATAAATTAATTACATAATTGTCTTAGTATGATTTATATATATACATATTAATATTTGTATATATTAATATGTATTAGTGGACTACGGTTGTTTGATTAAAATTACAATAATTTTATGTCGTCACAACGTAACTATCGATTTTTATTCAAACAACTATCAACTATAACTTCAACGAATTTTACAGGGGGGTAGGATCCATTTTTTTGTCATACTTTCTTCAGCAAAGTTGTTTAGGATCGAATATATGATAGAATTTTTCTGTCAGAGTACTTAAAGAAAAAAAATTGGTATGCCCTAATATATATATATATATATATATATATATATGTATATTTATTTATATCTACCTTAACGTTGTAACTATTTACCTGAGAAATTGTATTGAATTGTTTGTGTTACAGTCTTACGTGCGAGCTTGATTCAGTTACAGTATGTCCACAAATAGTTTAACCTTTTTTACTAGTAAATTGGTGGCATTGAAGGTTTCTGGATGGCTGCTGTAAGAGAAACTGACCATTTTTTACAAAAAAGGAAGTTCGGCTGAGTTGAGTTAAACAAATAAAATATGACGTAAATAGTAGCCGACCGAATATTCGGTTTCGTAAAAACTCTGTTCTATGCGAGATTGTAAATTTGAAATTTACATTTGAAATTTACATTTGAAAATTTATGTTATATATATATTCAAAAAAGTTCTGATAGGAATAATAAAACAGTGTGCAACAATTTGACGCTTTACAAAATCAAATGGTGAATAGATAGCTTCTAAAGGGTGAATCGGAGTCGCTAATTCTGACCCTGTACTCAGATTTTCTCTATCGTGTGGGATCCCCGATATGGGGGCCAGAACTCATGATTTTGGTATTTGTGGGACCAATATAACATTTTTTTATTTGGTATTGTACATGTTTCATAGCTAAAAGAAAGTTGTCTTTTATCGAACGGAGGAAAAAAACTTAGCATCACTCTACCAACTCCCCTTACACACTCTTTTGGGTGTTATATGAAGCCACTATTCAAAATATGACTATAACGGGTAAACGATCGCAAAACCTATTATAGATTTTTGCTGAAGAGTGTTCCCATCAAAAAGCAGTTGGGATCTGCGAAGGTAAAAATTACCTAGGTTCAACTTTTTTTAAGAAATTAACCCTTGAAAAATAAAATTTTGTTTTACCACGTTTATATCAACTCGCTTTCAATGGTATCTGTCTGTCAATTCGGGTGGAATTTTGCAATCGAATTTAAACTAACTTCCCAATGAGCTAGAGTCTTGAAACATTAAACATAGCTCAGAACTGGTTGGCAATGCAATATGAAATATATAAAATATTAGCCTTTATTTATTTACAGACATAATAATTATAGAGCAGCATACTTTCAGGCTGGTATATAAATATTATTATTGTACAATAATTATAGTACAGCATACTTTCAGGTTGGTGTATAAATAAGGAGTACAGTGGTAACTTACAGATGGCATAGCTAATGTATGGTTTGTGTTGAGGATAAATAATATGGCGTTTTGGAAAGTAGATATTTGTCATTAAAATTATAAAATAGATCAAAGCATTGCATTCATCGGTGTAACAATCAATTTTCGCATATGGGTAGAGATAAAAATAGTGGCGACTTAGGTGAACTATTCATCCATCAATTCCCTATTGCATGCGATCCGCATTTTTTGTTTTAAATTATTCAAGTATTTTCATACCTACTAAAACTCAGGACTAAAAATTTTCAGGACAATCACACAGTCCACACAGGACCTATGAAAAATTATTTTATACTTTTTAGTCCGTTTTAAATATAGGGTGTATTAAAATTTTTTTTATTTAAATTTAGTAATTATCTTTTTATACTGCATTAATTGTTTGTGAAAATATTAAACATTCTTCAAAAAAATATTCTCAATCGAAAAATAGTCAAAGCCATTGAAAGTCAAAACCACGTAAGTCCAAACGTTAAGAATCGTAAATTTTTCATGTCGCGTTTAAGTAATATAACTGGAAATATTGCATAAAATATAATTTATTTTTAATATAAAATTCATTCATTATACGATGCAGTTTAATTAAATGACTTTCGAGAAGCAAAAATTGCATATTTATGAAACTAAAAAAAAAGAGAAAATTCAATAATGTACATTAAAATACATATACATTAAGGTGGGCGGAGATGTATGGGCGAAAAAAAGTTCATATTCTTGCCTCCGCGATTGATACACTGTATATTTGTGAGTCTAGCGTCACAAACTGTTTCTATTGCGAATACCCCTCGTGCCATGAAAATTCTGAAAAAATGAGTCCGTATGAGCGCACCAGAACATTTAATACCTATGTGATTTTAAGGTGAAATTTACTCTAGCGTTCACTACAAATCACTCATAAATAAGTCATCTTGCATCTAATTTCGACAAATAGAGGCTCGTTAAGTTTGAGTTTTCCCAACAAAAATCGATTTTGGGAGAAAACAAATTTTTTTTCAGAATTTCCATCTCACGCGGAGTATTTGCAAATCAGAAACCGTTAGTGGCGCTGACCTCACAATGATCCGAAGTAGCAATCGCAGCGGTAAAAACATGAACTTTTTTTCTGCCCACTTTAATGTACACACAAATATATATGTATGCACAATTTTTCTGTGTAAATGAACAATTGTTATTAGTTTCACTTTTCATTTCATGTTTCAGATTATAAAATGTTTAAATTACATGTGTGTGTATATGGTATGGACACACGTATGTATATATACATATAGTACACATATACAAATGTATATAAATCTTTGCTTTAGGGCATGTAAAATATATTTAATTAAATGGTAATAGAGTGTTCGCATAAGGGTATACACAGATAGTCATTTTTCACACACATATCGTTTGTTTTCTGCAAAACTGTCTTAAGTCAAACAAAAAAAAAAAAAAACATATTTTTGAGAAAATTTCATTCGCAGTTTTTAATGAACTACCATTCCGAAGAACGCAATATTGACACATACTCTTCTTACGAGGAGAGTGCATAAAATACCATTATAATTTTTGAACACAATATAAATCATTAAATAACAGTTATTTTTGTATAATTGCTTGTTTTTTTGTTTTGGATTATGACATTCTTGGACCAAATAAGCGATATGTACAATGAATACCAATGTAAACGTGTTAAATTATAAACCCTATTTCAAAACATTAAGCGCTTCTACTTTGCTGCGCACCTAATATGCATCATTTTAAAACTTTTTGAAAACAATTTGGAAGCAGTTGGAGCAGAGCTTCAGTTGTATTCGTGGCCTTGGATATAAGTTAATTTCTCTCTTGAGATAGTTGTTAGTTTTATGGTCAGTTTGGATTCATTCGATAAGAATATCTGCATCTACACGGACAGCCAAGCAGCAATCAAGTCCCTTGCCGGTGTTTTCACTACATCAAAACTTGTTCTCGACTGCCGATCTTCACTCAACATTTTGTCGAGTCACTCGCAGGTCCACCTATATTGGGTAACTGCAATGCCGACGAGTTAGCAAAACAGGGCTCGCAGCTTACAGATATATCACCTTCCTGCACAATTGGTGTCCCTCTTACGTCTATTAAATTAGCCATTAAGCAAAACTACCTTAAGGGAGCAAAAAGATCCTGGGTAGCAGAGCATACCTGTGGTATTACCAGGCTAACATGGACCACTATGGACAATAGACGAACTAGACAGCTACTCAACCTTAGCAGAAACTCCATCAGCATTACGACTTCGGTGCTCACGGGGCACTGCATAATGGGGAGACATGCTGCACGACTAGGACTGCCATTCAATGACTTCTGTCGGGGCTGCGGCTCTGAGGAGGAGGAAGAAACAGTCCTCCATTTCATGTGCGAATGCCCATCCCTGGCCAGGAGGAGACTAAAACTCCTGGGCTCACCTTTCTTCACTAGTCTGTCCGAGCTATCATCCGTAAATATTAAGGACATAGCCAGATTCATTATGGAATCCTCATGGTTCTCCAATCCGTAAATGGGGGAGTCGCGCCGTACTGTGGTATCACAATGAGCCTAAATGTGCTTAAGTGTGCTTTCAAGCAGAAGGCTGCCACTCCAACCTAACCTAACCTATGGTCAGTCAGATTGAAATATGTACTTCATGCACCGCCTTAGAAAGCCTTAGAAAGAAGAGTTTGCAAAAATCTATTCTACTTTCTATCTTATATGGTACACATAAAACACAAAAGTAAAATACATGCGCATTTCTTTCCGGTCTTGGCATATAAAACAAAATGGATCAGAATACATTTCATAGTGTAAAAATACGCTTCCGACGTATGTATGTACATTCTTCGTTGTTGAAAAGAGCATACACATAGAGTACACTAGTTATCAACTTATCAAATTGTTGCTACATTAGCGAGTATTTATAATTAACTGCATTGTATTAAATCAAAACTAATTAGTGTCAATTAATAGGGGGAAAAAACAACAACGAAAATAGAGCGCGGAGATTAAAACATTTGATATAAATGTGGTATGTATCGTATAGTTGGTTAATTGTATTAATTTGTGAAATAATTAAATAAATGAAAATTATAAAATTTCATGTTTGTTGAAATAAATTTGTAAACCCTTTTATGATGCCATATGGTATAAAACAGGTTTTATACAATTTTGACTAATAACACTGTGCAAAACATTTTTCGAATGGAGAATCGGCCAACAAAGGTCGATAGTACTGGTCTAGAGTAACAAAACCCTAAAAGGTTAGGTCGCTTTCAAAAGATATAGGCATTTAAAGTTTGCATCTTGCAGCTTATTTTCTAGAAATCATTACTCGAGTGATATTTGATATTTTGTACTAATAAATAACATCATAAACAATTTTAACATTATATTAATTTTCCATATTAAGAAGTTTAAACTATCCATTAACAAAAATGTATACAATTTAATGAAGTTTGGATTTTATTATAAACAGAAAATAGAACTAAAAAATACACTAAAACAGCTCAACTTTGAAAGGCTGTCTTTTAAAAGCGAACTAAATGTTTAAAACCCTCTTAGAGTTAGTTACTCTCTACCAGTACCACCGACCTGTGTTGGTCGCTTCTCCGTTAGACTCCATGACCCTAATATTGTTTCATGCTTTATGATTGCCGAGCATTTGAAATTTCGTGCTGATGTTATTTTTTTTAAAGGTTTTTTACTTTGAAGTCCAGTAAAAAACCAATGTGGAAAAATTAATTGTCATATTTGGTGACATTACTTTAATAAAAGAAATCAATAATTTATTGCTAAGTGGAAATATAACTTTTCGAGTATATTTGCTAAAGATGAGAGAATATGAAAATCTAAAATTTTAAGAAAACGTTTTGTCTATAACTTTGGAAGTATAATTTTTCTATCTTTAATAAAGTTTAATAAAGGATAAACAAGGATATGCAGAGGTGTGAAACTTTGATAATAGTTGTAAAAGTTCTTAGTAATATGAAGTAACAAAAAAACAAAAAATGACAAAATTACTTAGGTAATTCACATTTTTATCGAAAGTTGCTATGATTATAAAAAATTTAAATTAGAACTAGGGCATAACTGCCTTTCAATGACTTCTGTCGGGGCTGCGGCTCTGAGGAAGAAGAAGAAACAGTCCTCGAATGCCCATCCCTGGCCAGGAGGAGACTAAAACTCCTGGGCTCACCTTTCTTCACAAGTCTGTCCGAGCTATCATCCATAAATATTAAGGACATAGCCAGATTCATCATGGAATCCTCATGGTTCTCCACTCCGTAAATGGGGAGTCGCGCCGCACTGTGGTATCACAATGAGCCAAATTATGTGCTTAAGTGTGCTTTCAAGTAGAAGGCTGCCACTCCAACCTAACCTAACCTAGGGCATAATTCTCATAACAGCACTGGCCTGAACAAAATCATTATTATTATAATCATTTTTTTAAATATAATTACTCATACGCAGGGTGCACCCAGTGGTCGCTGTACTAGCTAAATGCGTTGAACCAATTTTTATTATTGAAATAATATACAAAAAAGCTATTTGATAGTAAATATATATTTTTTACAAATTATTAAATATATTCCTGACTCTCTTCTCATATACTAAAGTACATTTCACACCACTTGAAATTTCCAAATAGTGTTATTAAAAAAATGTGTGCGGACAAAATATTGCGGGTGTAAATCACTGTTAGACTTATATTACAGCGAACAGAGAAATGAAAACAGAAGTGGTTACAATCACATACACAATAATTCGCTCAAACCCTAGACTGAACAAACCAAACATGTTTTTAACAAAGAAATTGCAAATTAATGTTACCTCACTGAGAATCGAACCTACGCCTATTGATCATATGATGACTACCGACCAACAATTCAACTGAACAACTCAGGATTTTTGGTAAAAAAAATATGCTTCTCGACAGGTGCATGTGTGGACGGTGTTACGCGCTATCAACCCACACTGACTATTTTAATATTTTGAAAATGAGAATTGCTTCAGTTAAAAATTATTTGGACCCAAACTGCATTCGTTGTTTTTGAGGATTGATTCATTAGTGCATAATACTGTTCATTAGGACGGATCGATTTGTATAGACGATTTTGAATGCAATATCCGTCATGAATTTTCTGAAAGGTCTTGAAAAGAGAAAAATTTTGGTATATATATTTTTAAATTTGGACATGATTTTTGCTTTCCTTTTAGAAAACCCATGACGGATTTGAAAAAAAAAAAAATCGATCCGGCCTACTGTTCATGTATGCTGTGTAGGTTAAGGGCAAATCAAACAAAAGTAAAATCTCATAAAATAAAAACTTAAAATGAAACAAATATTTAATTTAACTGGAAAAAAAGCAGTTTTACATTTTTATTGAAAATACATAAAAATTACAAAGAACAAACAATATAATTATTAAAAAAAAAAAGAAAAACATAATCCAACATCAATAAATGAAGTATTTGAACATTTACCTGCAATTTACTTGATGGCGGCGAAACGACTAAACAAATTTTCATGGTGGCACGTAGAAACTCTTCACGTTTTGCATTCAAATCCTGCGGCACAGCAATGGGCGATGTGACTGCTGCCGTTTGTTTGAGGGCACCACGCTTCGATTGTGACTGCGATGCTGATGCGTTGATGGTAGTGGCAGAGGAAGAAATAGAAGATAAAAATGGATTTAAACTGTGCACGAAGCTACCGGAAGCAGATGTGGATTTTGTTGTTGTTGTTGTTTTTGCATCGGCTGCAGAAGACATGAATGACTGTTGTTTTTGTTGTTGATGTTGTGTTTGCTGCTGATGATGCAGTAAATGTCGCGTTGGAGAATTTAAACTAAAGAGCTTGCGTTTCTGGCGTCCCGGCGTTGATGATGAGCTCGAAACGGGACTGGAAGTTGGTGCATAAACATGAGCAGCACTTGTACCTGCACCGCCACCACTTATACCACCATCACTGTGCGTTGATTCCTGTGAGCCAGCACGACTGCAAACAGGCGTGGGCAGTTGTGTGCCGCTGCTGCCACTGCCACCGCCAGCAACAGCCCTATCAACATATTTGACAGCTGTCACGTTTGCATCGAGCTCATCTCCTTCATCGTAAGTGCTATGATATGTGCGTGCAATAATTTCCGGTAAAAATGGATTATTCGGCGAAGTTAAAGTGTATTGGTAATAATTGCCTTTTTCCCCTTCAGCCGAATTGGTGCGAATGATGGAGGCAGCGGTGGTACCGGAAGTGTAAACACCACTTGCCGTTGTCGTCGTTGTAATAACATCTTCTTCCGGAAAACTGCCGACATAGAAATCTGCAGTTGTGGCTCCTGCATTGCTACTGCTGCCGGTCGTTGCAAATGCGCTAAGATTTTCCCACTCTCCCGAGGAGGAATTATGCGAGGATACAGTGAATGCTTCATTGGAATGGCCTTGATAACTTTTCGAGCTTTCATTGCTCGATTTAAAGAGAAAATTCTGTAGGCGAGTTAGCTTAGTTGAGCTACTATCGCTGGTAATCGAACAGCTGCGGCTTGCCACGGTATGCGGAACATTCGTTGTTGTCGTTGTACTGGGCGTAGTAATGTTGCACATTTGATGTGGCGTAGCATCATTTTTGCTGCTCAATTGCGAGTCTAGTTTTCGATACTCTCTATTTTCCTTAGCGTCTGCAGCATTTCCTGTGGCTCCTCCGCTGGCACCACCTCCACCACTTCCGCTGCCACTTCCTCCGCCCGCACTGCTGCTTGTCGTACTCACTTCACCACCCATCGATGAGTTTGATTGTTGCCACGCCCAATAGCTAATGCTCGATTGTGATGATGTTCTCTCACCAATATCACCGAAATTACTCTCTAACGATGTACTAGAATTTGTTGTTGCCACACTACTTAAATGCTGATAAGCGTATTCAGGGGGTGTGGCTTCGTCTGGACTGTCGAGTAGTAAGGCGGGATTAATGTGTCCACCTAAACCGGGTAGATTACTCAGAGAGAATATTGATTGCGATGAATTTTTATGCAATCCACCACTGACTCCGCCCCCTCCTCCTTCTCCTGCACCTTGCTGCAGCCCGCCACGTAAGCCAAAATTATTAAATAGTGAATCTTGTGGTGAATGTGCACCAAGCAACGGTTCAACTTTTTCTGTACGTTTGATTTCTAGTGATTTATGTTCACCACGTCGAAAGGATCTACGTAATTTCTCAGCAAATTTCGTTTCCTTTCCTCCAGCTGTTGTTGCTGCTTTTGTTTTTTCGTTATCTTTTTTCAAAAGTTTCAGCTTTTCAGTCTTTTCTTTACAATTGTCCTTCGGCTTTTTATTGTTGTTCTCTACGAGTTTTTCATGCATTTGTTGCGTCGCTGATATTGTGGTTGTTGGTAATGGTGCGGGTATTGCTATTGTTGTTGCCACTTTGTGTGTTACTGCTGCTGTTGCTGTTGCGGTTTGTATTTGTGTTGGTGGTGGTGTCGCAAAACCGCCGCCCATCACGTTTTCTTCTTTCTTGTTGCAGAAGGATGCTGTTGCTGTGAGTGCGTTTGGTTTGGTTATTACTGCTGCTGTTTCAACTATTGTAGTTGCTGTTGGTATCTTTGCAATTTTTGTATCGTTGTTGTCGTCGGTATTGGGCACACTGTTACTGCCAATACTCTCAGTAGATCGTATTAATTTATTTCGTTGCTTCTTTTTACTTGTTATATCAAATAGCTTTCCAACACTTTTTGGTAGTGTTGGTGAATTGTCCATAATATGGAGCTCCAATAGAGTGATTTCTTTTCTTCTTCCTTCCTTTCACCTATTTAATCTGGTAGGTTTTTTTTTTTGGTTTTTTAGTTGCTTATGCTTTATATATTTAAAGTTAAATGTGTTTAATTTTAAGAAGCGTTAAGTTTCCCCGAAAAAAATGGTTAAATTTTTTTCTTTGTTTTTTGATTACAAATTAATTAAATTCTATTTTAAATCTACGTAGTTAATGTAATTAAAGTAAAATATTTTTGATAATTGCTTTTTAAAATTTTCCTTAAATAATTTTTAATATCGTCGTAAGTTGCAATTTCTTGGAATGATTTTTGGTTTCTTTCGCTCTTGGTATTTCTGTTTGATGCAATTTATCTTCGCTTCTTTTGCTGTAAAAATAAATATTGTAGAAAGAAATTAATATTGAAAATATATGCACACAGTAAGGTTCCAAAAAATATGCCAAGGAAAGGAATTTCTCCTTTTTAAAAATTAATTAGATTGCGAAACGTTTTCTGGACGTTTAACAAAAATACGACGCCAATGTAAGGACATTCTTAAGATTAATAAAAAAACTTAATTAATAAATAAATCCAGGTAATACAAACTTTGACTGATAACGATTAGTCTTACATAGTCCTGGATAGATTTCCGACACCGAAATTTAACAAAATTATCGAAAAAAGCCAATTTCTGAAAATGCCTAAAAATAGGGCATACCCATCCAAAAGCTTGCAGCAATGCACAATGAAACGGAAAAAATAATGCAATAAAAATATGATAAAAAAATAAATAAGTAAATCAATTTAAAAGATTTTTCAACAGTCCATGTTAATTTTAGGACACACACATACAAACAATGAAATTAACTTTCAGGATAAACCAATTAAAAAACTTTTCAGGGAAACGAAACTTTTTTCATACTTTTTAATTTACTACAGTTTTTCAAGTATGCTACTTACATAAAATTATGTAGTACTAATTAAGAAAAAAGAAAACCTATTTAATTGTACAAGTGCGTGTGGGTGGCTGAGAATTTGTTTGTGTATATGTGTGTATGAAAAATCACGTATATGCAAAGGGTGGGTACTTTTTCTTAATTTCGTGAACAACTGCAAATTCATTTTATAAGTGCTTAATTAAGGACAATGTGAATACAGTTACGTTCAGGAAAAACCAAAAACAAAAAATAATAATTACATAATTTGCACCCAATTAACTTATAAAATCTGAACGTTGCCTAGAGATTTCAAATGATACTAATTTACATATGTAAAAAATGGCATAACAGTGACTTTCTGATGTTTTTTGTCTGGTAACTGTGAAAAAAAAATATTAAATATGAAATTAATTTCCCAGGTGTAGTAGCTATTCATGCTAGTATTTTAACATAGCTACCCAATGAACAAGTCATTTTATTTACAGACTATATTATTTCAAAGAGATGTTGTTGAATTTAAATGTGGTAGCACAAGAGCTATCCCTGTGAAAGATCTAAGATAATGACAACGTTTCTGAAATATGAAGATGGCATTTTCTCTTTGAGAAATTAAGTTATGGTGACTAGATAGCCAAAACAGAAAGCTAAAAGTAAAAAAGTAAAAATAAAAAAGTACCATAAAAAAAAAATTTTAGGAAAATTGCAAATTTTGCTTCAATATGTTGACGAGTGCGTTGTAATGGATGATGAAATGGACTCGAGAACATTACGATTTTGAAGTGGAAAAATTAGACGTGAAAGTTCTCATCTGGCAGACTACTTGCTCTTGCGGTTTTCAGACCATCCCGTTTCTTACAAAGCTCACTATATACTAAAAAATTTGCAAGAAAGAGTACTTAAAGCGTCGTCTTATAATTTTTCATAAAAAACACAATGTATCAAAAATATTTTGGCCCGGTTTTGCTACTGCACACTTTGCCCGTTCGACACTGGATTTTTTTGAAACAAACAACGTAAATTATATTGCAAAAAAATAATAGAGAGGTATTGAACTATTGTCAAAAGGAGCTTGAAGAGGGGTAGTCGAGTTGCAAGTGACGTCGAAGAATTGAAAAAAACTTGCTTAAGGCAGGCAGTGTCATTACAAAACAAGGTGTGAAAAGTTTGATGAAAGGCATAAAACAAAAAATTCGGCCTAAATTAAGGAAATCATTTTTTTTTATAAGTTTTCATGGAAAATTAATTTAGATATATTTATTGTTAAAACAAAAAAAAGTTGCAGCCAAAAAACGATAAAAACCGCTATGTAACAAGCAAAACAATGTGTGAAGCTTCTTTTTGAAACAGTCCTTATATAAGTTATTGAAAAATGGCTATATGCTTCAGACTCTGCATATGGAGTACGTTTAATTTCACTTATTATTTTCTTATAGCACTTGACATTATTCTAAAAGTGTCATTGAATTCAAGTTATCGAGGAATCCGTTGGAATCTCTTGAAACGTTTAGAGGATGAAATCTGTTTACCATTGTTCAAACACTCAAACATGCCAATCAAATTATATGATCTCATTACGAGAGAGAAATATGTTTGAAAATCAATCGGTTCAAGATCCTAAGCAAAATCTTCAATAAAATCTGGAAGTCTACCGCCATATCCAACAATGGAAAACTACAATTTGTCTTTGAAAATTTATTGATAATGAACGGTTTAGCAAATAAACTCCATTTGATAGCCAATACCATGACAAATAAATAACTCTGGGATAGGTGAAAGCAGATTCCAATCAAAAATGGAATCAAATTACATAAATGGATATGAATCTCAAAATAAGCTGCCAATTAAAATGTTTAGACACTCAAAGCAAAATTTCGTATAACAAAGAAAATATAATTTTGGAAGTCGTATCATGAATGACTTGAAATTAAATTTTAATGACAAAATTGTTCTCTTGCCTCAAAGGTAACAACATGAAAGACTTTTTGGTTTCGATGTTATGATTGCAAAACTGTATACTGGGGTGTATCAAAAAAACTTTTTTTTTTCTGAAATTCAAGTCGATAAAAAGTTGAAAGGGCTCAATTATTATAGTCATCTTAAAAAAATTAAAAAAAAAATGTTGTTTTTTTTTTATAATGAAGGTTGGTTAGGTTAGAGTGACTGTCCTATTTTTAGTTTTGATAAACTTATATACATCCTTGATATTAGAAGATTCGAGGTCAGCTAGATTGCTGAAGAATTTGTCCAGTAATTATTGTCATTACGTTGCTAATAGATGGTCTATTCAGAGAAGTCAGAGAGACTGACTTCCTCAGGTTGTAGGATGGACAGATTAGTTTTATGTGAGAATAGGGGTACGTTTCCCTCCACCTATTGATAGCTATGTTAATCATTTAGCTATGTATGTTCAGTTTGCAGGTTGCCATAGGCATACCTGACTCCGGTATGCCTGGTAACCTGAGACTTTGCGAGGAGTAGATAATGTTGTGCCTAGTCTGACCAGCTCATCGGCTTTGCAATGAAGAATGAACTGATTTATTTTCCAAGTTGAAAAATATTGGCATTGGTGTTAAAAAAAAAAAAATACCCTAATGCAATATTTAGGTCTCTTCCCGTATACACCGATTGAACTAACTGATTATTCTTTACGCCGAAATAATTTTTTAAGTACCGGTGCTCAGTATTTAAATTTCAAGCACTTCCAAGTGTTTTCAAGTATTACAATTATTTTCTAGTATCTTTTTCAAGTATTTTCGAGTACTACATGTCGTAAACGGACAATCAAATGGGTCATATTCTTCATCGAGAATGCGATTATAACGTGCGAATGTCATATTAGATCAGATGTCACCACTAAAAATAAATTCCAGCCCGAACAACAACAATAACAAAAACTAAAACTATGCACTTGTTAAATAAAATTCACTTAGAATAAACTGTTGTCAATAAGTTAATTAATTTGTTTGATAAATACCTACTATTAACATTACATTGTCAATATCTATTGCAAATTCCCAGATGTTGTAAATGCAGCATTTGAATCAGTCAGCTCTATCTAAGAACTTGAACAATTTAATTAAAAGAATCACTGGTCAGTTGAGAATTGTTGCATATATTGCAAAATATTTTACAATATATGTATCTTTACATTAAAATACTTGAATATCTCGAATAACTTGAAAGTGCTTGAAATAGATGAAATTGAAATACTGATTACCGGTATTTCACAAAGTATGAACTAGCACTTGAGCTTCTTCAAGCACCAGTATAAGAATACTAAGTACCTGTACAAATACACAAAATTTTATAGCTCTCTGACCTTAAAATGAGGAAAACTATACATAAATATGCACATGAGCGATTTCAAAAAGTAAAACTATTAATAGTGTAACAGTTATGCTATGTTTACATAAATTTCCTTGGTACTAATTTGGTGTATAATTGTTATTATTTTATGAAAAGAAAATCAAATCTTTTACTTACAGGAAGGAGTCCTAAAATATAAGAGGTAATAATAAATATCAACTAAAAAGGCGAAACGCTTACGTGCCGCCAACTTTATGTATTTATGTTCATTTGCCACAAATAGTTATTCTTATGCATGTGTGTAATTAAGTGCATATATTATTTACGATATACTTAAGTGAGTATGCATGACAGTCTTTTTGTTATGCATTCCCTGTAGGGAGCGTCATTCAAAATTGCCACTGGGGGTATATTAAAGATGAATTTGAAAATATCCCCCATGATCATTGACGATACGATTTCTCACTGGGTATCTGGGCATTTCTTCACTATTTAAAATATTTCATATGAAGAATATTACAAAAGCATGCAAAAAAACAAAAACCAAGAAACCCTTTTTTATTTATTCTATTTTTTCACAACGTTGTTTTTCTTTCCGGAAGTCATTAAGAAGGACTTAGCGCTCAGAGAAAATGTGTCAGTGTATGTGTGTGTGTCTTTGTAAAATACTATTGCACAGTATTTTTGCAAACAAATGTTGAAAGGGAAGCATAATGAAAACATGACAGTAAACGCAGCAGCAGCAGCACCAACAACAACATCGTCAACAACAGAAGAAGAAACAACAGCAGCAGTTGCTTTTGCTTGTGCTTTAAGCTCATTTATGTTTGCATTTGTCTTGAGGATTATAAGTATTTATGCATGTGTATGTATGCATGCATGTACGTATGTTTTTGTGAATGCCATAGTGTACTTATATATGTGAGTAAATGTTTTTGTTGTTTTTTTTCACTATAAAGTGTTTTTCTTCTTTTTCTTTTACTACTGTTTCTATAGTATTTCCCTCTTGTGGGGCTGCAAACAGTTGAAGCTATTTAAGTTGAAATTAATTAAGTACATGCTTAATGTTATATTTACACATTCATATACATATACATACATATTTACACATGTGTAAGTGGCAAATGTTAATGATGAAGATGAAGTAGTTTTGCTGCTTGTTTATACAGTTGAATGAATTAAGCAATTATTAAATGAAAATATTTTGTTTTTTA
This sequence comes from Toxonevra muliebris, assembly GCA_963691655.1. NCBI lineage: Eukaryota > Metazoa > Arthropoda > Insecta > Diptera > Pallopteridae > Toxonevra > Toxonevra muliebris. The sequence goes on along the minus strand of OY829326.1, from coordinate 46,395,688 downwards.
ATTTTGTCAAAAAGTTATTAATATGCTCTGCAAGCCTTTAATTATGTAAATGATAGATGTGTAAGTATGTCTGCCCATGAATGCATTTTACTGGTTGGGAAAAATGACTTATGAAGAAAGTGAAATCTAACTATATTTATTTGACTTCAAATTATTACTACCTTTGCCTATAAAGCTGTTAATGCAAGTTGTTATTTCAAATGGTATCAATTTTAATAATTTTTTTTTTAATATGAAATCAATATTCTCAGATTTTAATTTCTATTACATCTTTATATTATCAGCTAGGAACGTTACTTTGGAGTAGAGCTAAAGTCCAAAATATCTGAAATTCAATTATTGTACATTCAAGAACACGTTTTTGAATTTATTTGTAAATGTGTGATAGAGTTTCGGAGCAGTTTTGTTGCTAATAAAAATAATTTTCTTGCCTACCCAGAAAGATTAGAGTAGAAAGTGGTGAGCCATCTAAAGAGAAATAGAAATGAATCGATTAAAACTGTTAACAAACCTCGGAAAAGGCAATCAATTCACACCTAAAAACAGTGAAAGTAAAGAAACCAACAATGTTAGAGCTGTCAAAAATCTTTACTCACCAAGGAGGATCGTATAGCATGCAGAGAACATCAAATGAATCAGATTGAAGAACTATTATATGACCCTGGGATCGCCAGTTAATCGGTAATTTAGGGATACTATATAAGCCTGTTTTCGCTCACCGATACTTTAAACGTATTTTTCACGAAACCGCATTTTTATTTCATTTCATTTAAAAACCATTCATCCAATGTTAATGAGTTTTGCTTATTACTTTATAACATCATTACCTTCTATTTGAACCTAATTGTTTGGGAAATCACCTAAATCAAGTATTTTTATTGCAAAAATACTCAGAAAAACGAGGAAAAATTTTGTGTTACTAAACTCGAAAAACTTTCTGAACTTTAATTTTTTCCTGAAAATCCTGAAAATAATTTTTTTTTTTTTTAGAAAATGACCTAGATTTTCATCCGGGAGGTTCCGGATCGATTCTTATCTTCGTCTGGTGGTTAATTCTCATAACCTTCTTATATTCACTATCAACATGAAGTGTATGAGAATTATAAGAAAGTGTACAAATACACACCTTGGTTGGAAATGACCACCAAGCTAATAAAAAAAAATTGCTACACCGCCATTCGGAATCGGTGTTCAGCTCTAAGTGTGTTTCTCGATAGCCCCTCCAACCTAATCTATGCTGTTTTTGGGTTCCTAATTATATATGGCTCACATTTTCTTAACTACATTTTTTTTTAATCCGATTATTGTATAATTTCAAAAAAGAGGAATTTTGAACTTCTGCAATCGAGTTAAATATAGTAGAGTTTTCAAAAATCTGATTGTAAACTCGCTTAATCAGAATAAATTCCATTTTCAACTACAACCGGATTCCAGAGAAGGGCTGAATGACTGACTTGAGAATTAACAACACTTCGGAAAATGATGAGAAAATTTCGGATTAAATAAATTGGGCAAATGTTTCTTCTTCTAAACTTTTGACCCAGCGAGCGCGATAATTGCTCTACAGCAAATTATTTTATAGTGATTAAAAAAATTCAATCGTACCATAACAAATTGGGTTTGGAATACAAAAGAGCTCCCAAATTGAATTTAAATTTATATTAATGGCAGCAGAATATTATTTATTTAGTTGCCAATGCTCAGGTTTGAAACTCAAAAACCCCTACTCTCCCTTCTTTTAATACGTTCAGGATATTAACTATGTATATATGTAAGAGCTTGTTCAGTTAGCAGCAAGCATCCATGCTCATTTGTTTCTAATGTTTACCTCTCTATGTTCATTAAAAGAAAAATTTATAGCTTTCAGCAATACTCTCACATTTCTGTCATATGAGTAAAATCAAACACACACGCAGGCATACACAAAAAAAAAAACTCATTTTTGTTGGCTCTCATGTTATTTGACAGTAAATGTGTGTATGTGTTTGCGGACGCATCTAGTATTTCCTCAAAATTACACTTCCGGCAATATTCGTCCGGTGACATAATTTCCTGTAAATTTACACTATAATAGATATATACACTCACACATAAGCAAACTAATGCATATATAGAAACAAATAAAAGTATGCAAATTATAGAGAAATTATAAATAAGCACCTGTTATTATCATACGAGTAAAGCGAGTAAAAGGTTGCTAGTGTTTATACGAGTTTTAAATGACTTTTTTTTAACTTGTTCGTGTAAAATATTAAATATTTGTTTATAAAAATTCACTCATGCATATGTGTGTGAATGTATGTATGTTACTCTAATAATATTGGTATATTTTTTTATCTGTGCGCTTGTGTGTCATTTTAATTTATTTACCTTTTTCTTTATGTTGTTTTTATTCAGTTGTATTTTATATCCCTGGAGATCCTTAGATATCATAGTTTACTCTACTCTATAAATATTTATGTACATATATACGACTTTATTTACCAACATGTCATTTAAGTAGTTAGCCATTTTTATTCATCATCTCATATTTATTAATATTATTGTTTTGTATTTCCGTCGTTGTTTTTAGAGTTGTGTTTTCATTGATTGTGGTTTTTGTTTTGTTTTTTTCTGCGGTTTAATTTTTCGTGCAAAATAAATAAATATCAAACTTATTTGATGGTTGGATTTCGGTCTCGTTTTGTTTTGGTCATATGCGGTTAATTCATGGACATGTTTGATAGTTAGTGTTTTTCTTTTTTCTTTATTTTTTTTTTCCGTTGTTGGTCGTTAATATTGTGTCGCTATTTATTATCTTTGTTATTTGATTTTTGTTGTTATTGGTCATTTATTGGACGCCATTTATTAATAAAAAGTTTTCGTGTGGTAAGCATTTTGATGAGCATATTGCATTTTATTTCATTTTTTTTAATAATGTGGCACATTTCATCAAATACAGTTGTACATTATCGAGTATACTCTTATATAAATAGAGCAGAAGGTTGTAATATGACCTTTGCTGATTGCAAATGAATACCTCAAATATTGAATAGCTTCAGCTACCATCTATATATATACTAGCCTTCGCTTACATTTAGCAATCATTTTTCTAGTTGCTTAACTTATTCTTGAATAAAAGAAAACATTTTCTAATTGGAAAAGAGAGCCAACCAAAACAACTAACAATTCCTTGCTGTACATTAAAATCAGCAGCAGAGTTTGTAGAAACGAAGGGTCAGTGGGTGGTCGCCATAGCCTAGTGGTTAGTGTGTTGGACTGCTACGCAGAAGTGCCCCGGTTCATATCTTGGCACCCTCAAAAATTAAAAATAGAAAATAAAAATTTTTCTACGCGGCACCACCTCTTGCCTTGCAATGGCAAGCCTCCAAGAGTAAAAAATGCTTATGAAAAGCTTTTCATGTCGCCGTTCGGATTCGGCATAAGACTGTAGGTCCCTTCCATTCGTCACTCACATAACTCACGTAACATGAATGGAAGCTCGGTCTTGGCCCTCCAGGGGCTTTTGTGCCATAATAGTAGTAGTAGAAGGGTCAGTGGTTAAAACCAAATTTCTAAAATTTTTCAAGAGAAAAACCTCAGCTTTTTTTAACAAATTAAATTTTTCGGATACCTCACTAATATACTTGAAGTAGTCTGTGTGATCTGTGAAGATTATTTCACATTAATGACCATAATCTGGTGGTCGTTGAAGTATTTGATGGGAGAGGATGTTGACGCTCAAAAGGATTAACCGCTAGATCTACCATAATAATATTTCGTATGGCGATGTACACACATACTATTTATAAAAAGATGTTTTTCCACATACGGATAGTAGAGTTGCCAAGTTAGTGGATCCAAAAATTGTGCAGGAAAGTTCTGTAATATGAATTTGAAGAAACCCACCAGTAATATTTGCCAAAATGAGGTATTCATCCTAGTTTGCGCAAAATGTAATTGAAAAAGATCAAGAATAGAATAATCCAACAGAAAATAGCAGAAATCATTCGATTAATGCAACATTCTCATAAGCAAAATTTTTGAGTAAATCGCATTTAAAGTTTTCAATGAAGCACCACTCCGTGGAAGGTAATAACGGTAAAATACTCTTCTCTTCTCTGTGAGCCTTTCAGTATACATCAATATTCTTCGGTTTTATAAACTCCATGAATTTGAAAAAAGCGTTCATCGTGTTTCATTTAATTTTCGTTCCACTGAGTTTTTTTTTTAGTTTCTGAGTTATTTTTCATTTGGTGTGAATTTTTTGTAGTTTCAATGAGAATAAAGCCTGCAGAGTAGCAAAATAATCGAGAAGAAGTGAGAAAGTAATAAAAAGAGCTACTCAGATTGAAAAGATTGAATGATTCAATAGCTGCTTCGCGAGTAAAAAATATATAGCGATGTTATCAAAAGGAGGTTATCATTACAGGAACTTCCTAACAAAATATATAAAATGAAAGAAAACTAAGAAAACGCTTTAACTCAGTTTTTTTAAGGAACGTACTTTGTAAGCTATAACTATTAAAAAAGGGAATTCGTCTAATTTATCCAAAACTTTTAGCGAATGAGTGCTGATTGGTTATTCCCATCATAAATTAGGAAAATAAAACTAATCGCTCTTTAACTAGAAAAAGAGTGTAATATTTTTTTTCAATATTTGTTATGTTGTTTCTTTATGACAGGCAGATATGGTTTATTAAAATTTGTTAAGTTTTTGAAGAGTTTTCAGTATTAACTATGTAGAATACAGAATATGTTCAAATACATTCATTCATACTTCCGTTCGATCTAGTTTTACCTAAGCTAAACCAATTCTTTATATAGAATCATTTTCATTTGCTTTCTGCATTCTATCTTTGCACACTTTAGCACTCTAGTAGGCAGGATCGTCTCCAGATGGACTACGCTTCATACAATTTAAAAGACGTTTAAAAATTTTGCATATGTATTCATGCCGCTCAGTGGATAGAGAAATACCAGATCTATACGTTGCGTAGCTTCAATACTCTGTGCGATGTTTCGTTTTGAACGTTTAACGAAAATAAATTATTTTGGGTGATATCAAAATTATTTGCGATCATTTTAATTATTAATCAAAAAACATTTATAGTTGTTTTTTGGAGTTGAAAAAGTATGAGGAAGTAGAGAATTGATTATATTTTACATTTATGCAATTTGACTACATAATAATTTTTAGCTTTTTTATTTATCGAGACTTCAAGCTTTTTGATGGAACACCTATTTTTTCACCTAGAGCAAAAATAATGACTTTAATTCGATTTTCGACTTCATTTTCGAGTTTTATACCTTAAAATCAACCACAAAAGCAAAATTAAATACAATAAATTCCTTAACATTTTTATATTTTTATGATTAAATAAAGTAAAAAAAAACCTAGATAATGCATGCAATATCAAGTGGAACTTATATTTTTAATTCTATGTTTTATAAATAAATCACAAAATTTCGTATTCAGCTAAGTGTGTGTGCCTAAAAGTATGCTACGTATATCCCCTGAAATATTATTATCGCACAGATAACTCTTCTACGTATATTATAAAAGAAAGCAAACCTTATTCATACGAGAACACTATGACTGTAGCGACGGTTAAGTGAACAACGAATTTACAATTTAACTTCATTAATATGTACTGACACGGCTTTGTATGTATATTCACACTACTATACACACATGAAGATATTCGCAACAACAATAACGACAATTTGTAAAAATGTCGGAAATCACTTAAGCAACGTAAAAGAATATGGGGGAAATAAAATCATGGAATCAAGTAACGAAACCAGCGTGAACAAGTACGAACGCGAACTTTGTTTATGGCTCCCCAAGTAATATGTAGATACATATGTATATCGCATGTACATACGTGTTCGTGACATACTTACATATGTCGTTTTATACATGCACATATAAAATGCAGCATCGCTCTTAAACCCTGGAAGGAAATGATCTAGTACAAATACTAGTCTCCATGGTTCATATAAATAGTTGCATGGCTAGTCTTAGTGAAAGCGTATACAAAGAAAATAACATCATTTATATAGGCTTGCCTTAAGGACACCACGACCAATAATTATTGGTGGTATGGAATATACCGGGTAAGCCTGAAACTATAATATTACAACAAATGGGTTCTGTAGTTAATCGCAGGAAAAGTATACCAGCAAACACACATGCGCGTGTAGGAACACAAACAGCTCAAACCATTACAAAAATTGGAGCGCTGGAACTCTGCCGCTCATATTTATTTACACATTTAAAATCGTTAAGTGTTTATAAATTTTCATTTCAGAAATAGCTTGAGTGCGTGCATGTCAAATTTTATGCTATGTAAAAGTAAACAATGAATTTTGAAGCACTTTTTTGTGTTTCTCTTTTACGGGCTCAAATTAATTTTGCTACTTTAATTAAGCCACATTAAAGTGACAAAACCATAAGTTTTACTTAACTACATTCCACGTATATGTATGCATATGTGTAAGTCATAAAGTGTCAAGAGTAAACAAACAAGAATAATGAGGCATTTTCATAACGCTCCTAACAATATGCTGCGATTTATTACCATATGAAATTTCCAAAATATACATCCATATAACTTATTTTATATGTATGTGCTTCCGGTTATCGTTTGGCATTATAATCAACCATTTCATCCTTCGGGCCCTCCTCAGCCTATTGCCCTTTTTCAGGCACTCTCCCTTTTCCCTTTGCTTCTCCATCTAAATAGAAAAGTGTTAGCGAGCCAACAATAGAAACGTAAGCAAACAATAAAAATGCTAAGGGTCAATGTTTCACAAAATCACCACAAAAATGTACTTAAGCAAATAAAAAGAGTGTGTGTTTGGATGGAAAGGGAATATGAGTTATTACGTCATATTTGCGCGTCTGTACGCATACACACACATACATGCATGTATGCATGCAGACTTGATGTGCATGTATGTGTTTTTGTTTTTCTTTCATTGGAATATTAATGATTTAATATTTGTACGGATTTTCAATGAATTGAAATTGCTTAATTAAGAAGCACTGTTGTTGTTTTGTCGGTCAAATTTCATGCTTTCATGTCACATTGTAATTCATATTCTGTATAATGGTCAAAGAAACACGACGACGAAGTTTTAATAAGATTTGTGTGTGTTTACTTTTAGGTGACGTGTGTGGCGTCTGTAGTATTAATATCGATTAAGTTCTCGTAGACTAGAAATTATATATGAGTTTAGATGACAACAGAAAAGTAAACAAAAAAAAAAAAAAAAGGAGAAAAATTAGCATGCAATAAAGCAACGCGTTGAGTATAAGAATAATTTATACAATTATAATTATAAGCATATAAAACACGTAAATCACATTAGCATACTTTTATGTGTTTTCAAAATATAATAACGCACAAAAACACACAACAAATACAGTACAATGATTGCTGTTAGCATGTTCATAAATAGTTTCTATTGCAGTTTGTCTAAAGTGCTTAAACTGCACGTTTTTAGAATTATTGCTTTTAACAATTGTAGTCTCTAATTTTGAATTAAATATAAAGACTAAATATGCAAATTGATAAGTTAATACTATGTATCAATAATACTGTAAAAATATCTCTCTTAATAATATATTTAAAGAAGGAAACCCATAAAAATACTGTTGCCTACATTCATGCGCCACTCTCTTAAAATGTTGCAGACTTTATGTATAAATTAAGCTGCTTTATGTTATAATTCAAATTAAATTTTTATTTCAAATTAAGATTCTTATTTCCAAATTAAAATAAATTTTATGATTGCATTTCCGCATTCAGTTTCTTTCATTTTTTATTTATTTTTTTTTTTTTTTTGCTAGCACCAAAAATTTCACAATGTAAATTTTATTGTTATTATTTCATCAGCTTAATCGTAAAAGAAAAAAATCTAAAAATATACAGAAATACTATACGATTGAAGTAAAACTGAAAGCGTGCGCAAAATTTCAAACGAAAAATGTGAAGTGAAAATGATTGTAAGCGTTACAGTTGGAGATTATTTTTGGTGGAGGTGTGTATATATGTATGTATGTATGTATATGATGAATGCCACACACATTTTTGAGTTTTATCTTTTTAATTCATTAGATCTTTGATAAGAAATCATACTTTCAACATTTAAAAATATACGTAATTTAAAAAAAATATAAAATGTACAAAGTTTGCAGTTGCTTTCAAAGCGAATGGAATAGAACCGCGAAAATAGATTCATATTACTCAAGCAATCAATGGGAATAATTATTTGCAAATAATAATGAAAGTATAATGGATAAGTAAGAAGGCAAATACTTAATACACTTAATATAGCATTGTTCGGCTGACAAAATAAAATGCGTGAACTGCATTTCTACAAAAATTTCTACAATCGTAGTTCTTCAGCTCCGAATCTTTTACCTTTCAATAAGGCAGAAAGGAAAGTGAATGGTTTGAATTACTAATAATAAAATTAAACAAAAAATTCACATCAAACCAATAAGCCTCCGATTGGAGTTTCAGTGGAATGTTTTTAGTACCAACAATCTTAAAAGAATCGTTCACCCACCCAGACCTCCCATAGTATTTATGAACTCCTCCTTGTGTCTTCTGAAAATTACCTGAAACCACCAGTTCATCATTTCGCCTCCATTTTATTATAGCCCATGTAGTTTTCGTTTTTACATTAATAGTTTTTCCCACATTCCGTTATCTTAAAACATTACATCATTTATTACTTTTTTCCGCCCTTACCGCAACCCCGTAATTTTTATGCGATCTCTCTGCTCCACTTCTGGTTAAAGTATAACCGCGAGTAAGATAATTGTGCATTTGAGCGCTTTAAAAATACACAATTAAGCTCGCTTTCATTTTTATTCACGCTTTTACGATTATTGCTTCTTACATTTTTTTTACACTACTACACCCGAGAAATAACGAAAAATATAAGCAAAAGAGAATGTAAAAAAATAAAATGGAAGAGTGTGTGTATGTGTTTGCTTGTAGAAATTAAATGTGAAAGTATATCATTAGGCGTAAACAAAAAAACAATAATTTTATGTAATGCGCTTTAAAATGTCAATAAGAATATATAATTTGATCAGCTTCAATATTTTTAAGTTTGCAAAATAACCGCAAACCATATTGCGCATAAATAGCAACACAATATACAATTGTTTGTGTGGTTTAAAAATAATTAATTCCAATCCATACTTGCAGGCGCTAAAGTCAACTGATTTCGTTATTGTATTTTCAACACTATGTTGTGTGTGTGCTATTTTTAGCTGTCCACCCATCATATTACATCAACTGCAGTGCAAGAGAATACAAAAAAAATTAAGAAAAAAAAAACAATGTACATGATTGTTTGATCGATAATCCAATAAATTCCTCTTGAGGGCATTTTGCATTAGCATGAGCAACACTGGCAGGCAATTTTTAACAAACAAAAAAACTGGCACAAAAAGTTGGCAAATCAAAACGAATAACGTTCAAAATATAACACCAAAGTTGAAATCGAAAAAAAAAACAAAAAAAGAAAATTCAAATGATTTATTGTGGTCTGTTTAACTGATAGATGCCCTACTTCGTCACTTCAAATATTCCCCATTTAAACTTCTGCCAAATGCCTAATCTCTTGATCTCGTTCCACATTTTTTTGGACGTATTTATTTCAGCTATATCGTTGGATTAGTTATAATAATTCACTTATTAGATTGAGTTGAAAAAGAATACTGAACAAATACAAAATTAATTATTTGAAAATAGTTGCATCTTATTAGCAACAAGAAGATTAGATCAACACCAAGAAGTTTAAAATCATGATATTAAACGTTTTTACTAAAACTGAAATCTACGTTTCTATTCTTAGGTACTATATTTTTGACTTCATACCAAACTAAGATCAAATTCCATAAAAGTCAAAATAAAAGCATCACACTCAAAAAGAAAAAAGTACATGAAAAGCTGTAAAAACAACATTTTTTGTTTACAATATTCAGCCAACATTAAAAAATATCAAAATTGACATTACGAAATGTAATTTTAACATTACTGAATTTTACGTGAAAAATGTATAAATGATGAGAAAAAAATGTAATTGTGACATTAAAAATGTAAAAGAAATAAATTTTTTTGGTGTAATATTGATATTTAAAATGTCAAAAGGATATGGCAAAATGTAACATTAAAGCAAAATTAATGTCAAATTGATATGACAATACTGTATAATTCATATGACAGTAATGTTGAATTACAAAATATAAATTTAACGAAAAATTGACAATTTAAAATGGTAAATAAAACACAATAATAAATATGTTTTTTTTTTTTTATATAATTTCATTTCAGTAATAATAATAAGAAATATAATATTTAAACAAAGCAGAACGAAATGGCAGAGAAGAAATTAATACCAATTAATAAAAAAAGTTCACTATTTTCACTATCAATATTTTATTCACTTTTACTACTTTTTAAACAATTTTATTTTATTTTGTTGTGAACAAAAAAAATTAATGCAAAATTACTTCACAATTTTACTTTTTCAGTTTTATTTTATTATTGTGCGCCATTACAACCACTATCATTCTACGAAACGCAAAACTATTTCACAATTAAAAAGTGTTGCCAGCTTAAATTTTTTTATATTATACTTATGCAAAAAGTATTGCCAGTCTTAATTTTTTCAATGTTATACTAGCTTGTTTACATTTTGAATGTTAAATTTACACAGAATAATATCAATTTTACATGAAAAAAGTATTAAGTAATGAGAACATTTTTCATGTAGTTTTAACATTATAATTTGACATGACAATGTAAAACGGATTATTATCAATATGATAGTTTTAATGTAAATTCAACACAAAAAATATCAGTCTGATATTCTTTGCAGTAAAACTAATATTTTTGTTTTTACATTGAAAATAACATTAAAAAAATTTAAGTTTTAAATTGCACTTTTTTTTGAGTGCACAAAAAGAAATTTCATAAATGCATTAGAGATCCAAAAAGGCGAAAAGGAGATTACTTGTAACAGTATTATTCTTGACTCACTGTGTCATGATCTACCATATGCTACCATCGAATTTATCGAAAGGTTATTCTTTTACTTTACTTGAATAACGTAATAAAACACAATAATTTATTTACATATTGCATGAACTTCTAGCTTACTTCCATTCGATGCATAGTGTAGGGTATAAAAGTTAAAATCTTGAAAACTCATTTGGTTGTGGTGAATAGAAAAACTTTTCAAATATGGCAAAAAACAAAAACAAAAAAAAAAAATGTATAAAAACTTATTTTTTCTATTTTTTTGTTTCTGTGTTAATTTTTGACAGGTGTATGTATGCATGTGTGTGAATATGAACGGCGGCGGGTAGCCATTAAGGTGTAGTGGAGGCAATATATGAATTTGTGGCGTAATTCAACTGAAGAGTTTTGGCGGCAGTGACGCAGAAGAGCAACAATCTTTTCCGTTTTTATTTTTGTTGTTTTTGTTTGCTTTTTTTTTTATTTATTATATATGTAGAGAAATTGAAATTTGTGTTAAAAAATATTAAATTTAAAGGCTTAACGGTGAAAGGGGAGGACAGGCGGCTGGCGTTGTAAAATGAAAAATAACATTTTGATTGAAAGCACAATATTTGAAAAGGGTTGTTGATGGAAATGAAAATATTTTATACCACTACTGGGACTTTTTGAGACCTGTGGTGTGACGTCATCGTCGTCAGAATGAAAATGACATTAGTATAGGGGTTTTTAGTTGTTTTTTTTGAGGAAAATTAAAATCAAAGTTGAAAAAAGTTTTATTTGAAAACAAAAGGATTTGTTTTTTTTAAATGTATAATTTATTAAATAGAAAATTTTTTTTTCTTTACCGAAAAACAGAATACAAAAATTGTTCTATTCAGCGCCATTTCTTGAATGTTAATGACAATCGTAAGACAAGCGCCTAGGAAAAACTTTTGGATTCGGCGTTTTGCATGTCTCTTCAATTCATGTTCACGTCAATGTATACGAAAAGCTCGGAAAAGACCGATTGTTTTTTAGAGCAAAAACTTCTCAATCTTAATTCTGAATATCTTCGCTAGGCTTCCTTAGAAGGTTTTATTGAATGGCTCAGTTTGGTTTTGAGAAGTACATGGCGTTGGAAGTAGTAGGGAGAGAAGATTTTTTTTTGTTCAAATTCTTGCATATCGTACAATGTAAACTATGTGGAATACGAAGTCTGGTTGGATTATTTAATATTGTCTAACGTCACGTGAGTTCTGCAGTACGACTGACTACTTCAGAACGGCTGTGGTATAGTAGTGTATGGGTGGTATTTTCTTGGTTAAAGTGTAGGCGGAAAGTCGCCTTCTTAAAATTCTTTTGACCTAAAATCCAAATCCAGCTTAATGTGGATCTTATGGCTAGGCCAGTAAATTTCTATTTGGAACAAATAATTTATTTTATTTTGGATACTAAATCTGAGTCTATAGTACTATACTAAGAGCAGCTTAGCTGTATGTTTTGTAGCGTTCTTTGATTGTCGGAAGTTCGGTCTGGAGAATACTGGCTTCTCACGTAAGTGAATGTGTTCTGGATACACTCCCACACTGACCGCACATGACATTTCGGACCAGTCAGTATATAGTTTTATCTCAAAGACTGCTCAATTTATTTTTTCGAATTTGATCTTGTTGGAAAAACTGTGTAGAAGACAGAAGACTTTCATGAAGTTTGGGTATTATGTCGTTTGTGTTGGGTAAGGAACCTGGGAAAAGCCACCTTATTATTCTTACCAAAAAACATACTTAAGTTGAATTTGGATGTTATCTTAATTTCATCTAGGAATCGATTTCCATATACTTATAAAACAATTTTATTGTTATTACTATTTTGTTAAAATTTGATTGAATTTATGTATCAAAATTTGTATTATTTTTAAAAATTGTAATTTTAATTTCATTCGGGAAATACATTTGGCAATTAAAGTCAATAAAATATTTTATAAGATAAAAAATATTTTTTTTTTCTATTTTTTTTTTCTATTTTTTTTTTTTTTTTTTGTAAAACCCAGAAGCATTGGAGCAAAGGCCAAATACTGACCTTATTATTTTTCCCTTGTTTAAAAATTAATTTACTTGGCATATTTTTAGGAGTTATTGCAAATATAGCGCACAAAATCACTTACCTTAAAACCATAAAATATCCATTTGTTGTTAAGTTTACACTCCACATATTGCACAACTTCAACATCAACAGCACTCGAAAAAAAATTCACATTTTACATTTTATACATGTATGTATGTAAAATGTGATGAAAAATACTAAAGCGCGTAGTGTGAAATATTCAATAGAAATATTATTACCTGAAAGTATACAAAGAAAAAAGTTCATTTTTTATTACAGTAATAATTAAAAAATTTTAAGTGCTATTTGCTTTCTTAAGTATTTAAGAAAATTATCGAAAAATCTATGAGTGTGGTTACTATAAATTAATATTTGCAATAATATTAACTTCAAAAACTTTCTCAATAAGTGTCAATTTGAAATTAAATTAAAAACTTCTTCGTCTCTTTGCAAATTAAAGGGGAGTACCCAGAGAAAAGTATGGGGGGAAGTTCGATGAAAGGAAACCGCTAAAGTGTGAAAAGAAAAGTTTGTTTTCATAGTTAATGCGAAACGACGACTACAAAACACAACACACACATACACAAATACAATTAATTTCAACCAATACTAATGCAATCAAACTTAACCACAACAACAACATCTTCATTGAAAATATAAAAAAATAACAAACAAAACTAATGGCTAAAAACACCTAAAGGTGTGCTCTGCTGTTGCTATTGCTGCTCTGCTGTTTTATCGGTTGGTTGACTGGTGGTTGAGTAACTGGCATCCTTGGATTTATATACGTACGAACAAGTAACGAAATGAAAAGTTTGAGTTAGCCAAAATGTCCTTTAAACGTCATTTTATGGGCAAAGTGAAGCAAAGCAACAAAAAAATAAGCAAAAAGACGCCATCGAAAGTTGAACACAGTTGCGGTAGCAAGGAGGTTAGTAAGGTAGGTAGAGAGGTAGGTTGGGAAAAGTTAGCGTCATTAATTTTATTCATTCTACTCATTGGCGTTGTTTTTGTTATTTCTGTTACGGCTGTTTCTGTTGCCGTTACAGCTTTCTTGTTGATTCAATAAATTTTCAAGCTAACACCAATAACAACTATAGCAAAAACAATAACGTCTTTGAAGAATATAAATGGTACCTTGCACTTTCGCTTCGCACACAAAACAATACACACCCACATACACAGCACTTACATATGTATGTATGTATATGTGTGTGTGTGTGAATGAAGGACATTAAGAACCTTTACCTCAATTGTTTTATTTATACTTATACGCCAATATATTGAATTATTACTTGTGCTGCTTACTTGCCTGTTGTTGTTACTTTTCTTGTTTTTGTTTTCATTTTCTGTAATTGTTTTTAAGAGGCTCGTCGCTGTGCGTTCAGGCGCGCTTTTAAATCAACTTAAATACTATTCATGCGACTTTGCAATTTCATCGTAGTATGAATGTATGAAAACATTGACTGTCAGTTTCTTATATAAATAAACTTTTCATAAATTTATTGCTATTAAAAATTATTTGTTGACAAATCATTTAATTGGCTAAACAAAAATATATTTAAAAAAAATTGTGTTTTAGTTAAAATTAATTAAATATTGATGTGTTTATTTAACTTTTAACACTGAAGCATTTAGCAAATAATGCTGATGATTATATTTTTGCAATGTCATTTTGAGAGGAAGTGAATATTTAGCAAAAAGGAGCAACGCGTGCTCAAGCATGGAAAACTTGAGTTTCACGGAAGTTTTTACTCAATAGAAATAATAATAAATAAGGAATAGCCCTCGATGCAGAATGAGTTGAGATAAACAGTGAAGTAGCAAATATGCTAAAATTATTCACAAATACTCGTACTTTATTTTAAAAATCTAAGCCAAATCGCATAAAAATTATTATTTCTAAGTCAAAATATTCCGTGGTATCTTTTTGACTCCCCAATTTTATTTTCATTTTTAGGATTCTGTAGAAAATGACATTTCAGCGTTTCAGAGCTTCAGTGACTCGCAAATTTATTAAGTTTTACTCAAATGAAGTTTTGTTTAATAAAGCACGCAATTCAAGAAAATATTACATCCATTTTACTTTACTTAGTTCTCAAATTGTAAAATAACATTCAAAATTATATGATTGTATAATGATTATAAAATAACAAACTGGTACGAATTTTTAAATATATTTTTTTATATAATTTTAAAGCCGATCTTTCATCTGTCTTCTAAAACGACAAGTAAATAATCTGAAGTAGTTATTCCTTTTTACCATAGAAGATATAGTAGGAAACTGAAGAATATTTGGGATTTTCATGTTTTTATTATTGCAAATTTCATTTTCCTATTTACTTCAATTCAATTTGTCACACTCGATTACTTCAAAAATATTTTGCAAAAACGTTTTTCATATACTTTTAAACCTTCTATCTTTCTCTATTTATCGGCTTCTCTTTCTAGCATCCAGCATTGGCTGCCATTACTATTTTTTTTTTTTTTTGCGAACATTTACCATTTTTTATCGGCAGCCATTGTGATTTATAGTTTACGATAAAAACAGCAGTTGTAAAATGTTGACAACATTTGGCCAACACGAACAATAACAACAACAACAAAACAGCAACAGAATATGTGTAGGTAAGTCAGGCAAAACAAAGAAAAGGCATGTAGGTACATACAAAAATAAAACAAAAGCAAAAAAAAAATAAAGGGCAGCAACTACAATAAAAACAAAAACAACGTTTGTAGGGCAAAAATTTACAACAATTTCAATGACAATGCGGCATATTTGTTTTCCCGTTTTTCTTGTTGTTCTTTGCTGTTGGTGTTTCTGTTATTTGTAAAAAGGATTTTAAGGATTTTGTTGTTGGCTGCTAGGTGGCAATATCACAAAAATAGCAGCAACCGCCCGCCCCAACAAGTACTATTAGGTACATGAGGTGTTAAATGATAAAAACTTAAACAAAAGCCTGTCAGATAATGTCAAGTATTGGCATAAAAAAGTAAATATAAAGCAAAAGAAAAATACAAAACAAGTTCAATAAAAATATTAGAAAAAAGTGGAAATACTTTCAAAGTTTTTTTTTTAAAAAAAGGTTAAAGAAATAGCAACGGAAACAAGCAGCAATCTTTGTGAAGTAGGTATTGTTAAAATAATTTTATTAAAATCATCTTAAGACTCTGGATTGAACGAATGCTCAGATTTGAGGTATAAAGGTGAAATAAAAGATTGTGTATGCATGAAAAAATTCTCAAATTGAATTTATCTGTAATTATCTGGCAATCGAAAAAAAAAAACAAAATTTTTATAAAACAATAAATATTGGCTCACAGTTTTCATTTTTTTTTAATCTTCAAGGGAGTACTTGTACAGGGCTAGTGACAGTTTAACTCAAAGTATTTTTTTTCGAAATATGAAACGCAAGCAAAACAGAAAAGACTGAATACAATATGTTCATTTAGTGTCTCTATTAGCCTTGGAATTCGTATTCTTATAGTATACTTTCTTTTATAGAAATCAACACATTGTGGATCACAATTTAACAAAACTTCGTCCTTCGATCACCCTTTTATTTGAGGTTTATCGATTTTGAAAAGGCTTGACACATTGCTCAGAGAGACTTTATTTGGTTTAGCTTGCGCAAGAGTGGCATACCCGATAATATCAGTGCTTTATCAAATTGGACTCTACATAAAGGTATTTTGTCAGAGAAATTTGAGATCCATAGTAGATTTAGACTTTTGGATGACAAAGGCAAAACTCCAGAACTCAAAATTGCCTACGAAAAACTTTGGTTTCGTTCGAATTTGCAGTAGAACTGTAGGTTCAGTTCATTCGTGTACAAATTTAACTCTCACAACATGGGAGGATGCGAAAGCTCGGTTTAAGCCCTCCAAGGGTTGTTGCGCCATAAAAGGGCACGAAAAAGCAGAGTTGGCTAAAGCTGAATACTTTAACCCATTAATGATCAATGTGGCAAATACGCAACAGCAATTTTCCCTTTCTACTAATACTGTTAGATAGTATCGACAACGTCCAAACTGAAATCGATTTAAAAATGAGGTTTGAAAAAAGCTCTTACCGTTAATGGGTTAATCCTCTAACTGGCCAATTTTTGTTTTGGAGGAAACAATCATCATAGACTAATTTTGGGTCGAGAAACATCAAAAAAGTCAATAGGTAAGCCAGAAATTAATACATCCTCCCATTCTCCTTTAGTCAGTTTGTGTGGTTTGTGGCAGCTGGGAGTTCATGCCATATGTGTTTGAAAAATAATAAATGAACTCGCATTCGCGTTCGAAAATAATTTAGCTACTTACTGATATTTTTTTTCATGTCGATCGGAATACCAAATAATACTATTTTTTTTCTTTTAAAATTCATTTCGCATGCAAATAATTACATCGCTGGACAAACAATCGAAGAAGTGGAAAGAATTCAATCCTTGATATTGATGTTGGCAAATTGTATTGTTAAGGCGAAAATTGGTTGTTTCAAATCTGAAATGTTCCATGAAGATCACTCTGAGAGTGTTCTGACCTAATCGCATCTTTAACGTACAACTTAACGAAAGCGCAGGCTAATGGATTAGCCACTCTTTGCGGCAATTCAATTGCTAAGCAAATGATGCTCGTTAGCTTAAAACAGACGAGAGGTGGCGGTGGAAAGAAGCCAGACAATAACTAATGATGAGTATGCGTGATATAGGTTCTATTACCCACTAGGGAAAAAGGGGAGTTGAAATTTTCAGAAAGCACCATCGTTTTATTATTATTGAAGCAAGTAAACTTATTGTCATTAATAAATAAAATTCAAATGAATGTACCACTTTCTTGACACTGGAAAATTTTATCCAAATTCTAGTCCAATTTCATTAATATTGAACAAATTTTATTTCAGAAAATTTGTTTGTTTTAAAGAGATATTCTCGTTCACCAGTAGGAGCTTGTACTATAATTGAGATTTTAATAAATTGGTGATTACATTGTGCGACAAATTGAGGACGTCCAAAAGTGATCGGGGTCAGAGTATGTCTGTTGGACAGCTTCCGAGTACTGGGCTTAACTCCGTTTTGGGCCACAATTTCAAGTTTTTTTTTACGCGGATCTAAAGTTTGCCTGTTTTTTAACATTTTGCTGTTACAAAACACAAGACATCTTGGTTATTTTTGCATCTAAAAACGCTTATGATTCATTGCATATGAAATCGTCTGAAAAATAAAAATTTCGTTGCTGTTCTATTCCAGATCTTGCTCAAACTTTGTGAGATTCTTCTTTGGGGTTCCAAAGAAGGAAATCTGACGTCATAAATTTTTCCCATGCTCCACTTCGCGACAACGCAAATTAAAAAATTGGAAAAGTGTAATTTTAATGCTTTCCTTTTTAACCCTTTCTTCTCAACTTTTTTATTGGGGGGTAAACAAATTTTTTCTTGTTTTATATTCGTAGATTCGGACTTTGTTAAGAATAAAAACCAAAAAAATTATGAAAGAAGTTTTTGGGAAAGGCTGCAGAGCTTTTGGAGTTTTATATATTATAATGACAAAAATGCATGAAAGGAGTAAAAATTCGAGAAAAAAATTTTAATTTTAAATTTTTTTGATGTGTAAACATTTTAGCTCACGGTATGGGCAAAATTTCAAATGTGTAAAATGTAACAATAACTGTATCGTAAGATGTAAGATAACTGTAACGTCCAGTTCCCTTCTCGCTCACACTACTGCGCGGCATGACTGTGCTACTCTAAACTACAAAGAGAAGAAGAGAGGGAGAAATTAAAATACGAGCGGAGTTTGTTTATGTTTCGATCAATTTACTCACACATTTATGTACATACGAAAAAAAAATGTGCGTGTACATTTATTCGTGGCAGAATTATTTCTTGGTGTTAAACGTGTGGAGATCGACTACACCATACAAGCAGAGAAGTCGCCGTAGCAAACACAGGCGTTTGAGAGGTTTTGCATTCGGTTAGTTAGATTGCATTCAAATTAAATATTTTTTAAAATACAAAAACAATACAAAATGATAAGTAATAAGGAATCTAGGTTTCAATAAATGTATAAACAAAACGTAGTGATAATGATTACAAATCACGGCATAAAATACAACACTTTTTTTTATCTATGTAAATAGCAAATATGTTAAACAGAAAAAATCAAACTTATTTATTATAAAATCACTTATTTACTTCAATAAAAATACATTCTTTTTTATTTTTAATAAATGCAGTTAAGACAACTCTCTTTGCGGTGCTTTTAAAAAGTAGTGGGGTGACCAGTCATCCCTGTTGCCTTCCTAAGGTTAAATGTGGAAAGCACTTATCGTCGCCTGAGGATTGATTTGACGTATGTGTGTACAAATTCATATACCTATACGCCAAATCAATTCTCAGGCGACGTTATGGTAAATTTTCACATCTAATAAAATTTCAAATCGACAGGAAGAAAAACTTAAAGCGCGAAAAAAAGAATGCGATTGCAGCTGCGTATATGCGAGCATATAGATCCCGATGCATTGAGTAAAAGAAAAATAATGCAACTACAACATATCAGCCCTATTCACGATTTGGTGCAATTGCAAAATATTTATGCTATCACAACAACAAATATATGTGATATGGAATAAAAATTTGCATTTGCAATGATGTAAGATCATTTGCAATTTATGGTGAATTGGGTTATTATATATATAAAAGATAATGATAATAAGTTTTTAAGTTTATAAAATAATTGTTTTAATTTGAATTACCTAAGCATATAAATTATACATTAAATCCCTATATATGGCTATACATATGTGAGCTTATGTATATGACATTCAGTTAGCTTAACTGTTTACACATCAAATATCTTGCGTGCCTTGCACACATCCATTGTTTTTTTTTGTGGAAAAAACAACTATGGTTTATTTTGCAATGCAAAATAAACTTTTAGTTTAGAAAATACTTTTAAAAACACACTTGTTCACTAAGTATAAAAGGTGAAAATTTTAAGCATTTTTGGAATTTGGGTTTATTTTTACTAAAGTCAAGTATACAGAATTTTGTTGTTCCGTGACGTATAGTAAAATTTCATGGGCAACATATTTCTTGAACATATAAATTATCTATCAACCCTCGCAATGGGTCAAAAAAGAAACTTTTTCGAAAAAGGCAAAAAAGACCCATAATGGTGGGCGCCAAAGAGTTAATATGTAGGAAGAAAATATTCTATGGAAAATTCGACTAAAAATTGCTGAATATACAAATCTAACGAGTTATCTTATGGTTTATTATACTTAATCTGTTAGAAATGGGCAAACTTTGGGTCCATGTAAAAAAAAATTTTACGTATACTTTTAAAACACCGAGACCCGTATAATTTTTTTCCCGGAGTTCTATCAGCATCTACTTTCAGAACCTTGTTATTTTTTCGTTTGTTAACCAAAAAACAAATCAACACTATCACAATTTTTTTAACATAATATAATTCAAAAATCATCAACCTTTCATGTCTTTTGTAGACAATAGTAAACAAATTATTTATTGTACATTATATTGTACATTAGAGCTGCGTCAATTTGTACACTATAATGTGCAATTTTTTTAACAACTTTTTTTTTTTAAGTTATTAATTTTGTATTATGAAATGGACCTGGCTTTGTCAACTAGACGATTTCATATGGAATGACTCTTATGTGTTTAGCACTTTACAGTAAAATCTTACATAGAATATTTTTTTAAACAAGTATCTTCTCTTTTGCCCTTTTCTAGAAAAATTGGCTTTTTAACCGATTAATAAAAAACTTTGAATAATAATGTTGCTCTTAAGTTTTACTATAGGCAAAGCACAGAAATAAAGCTAATCTCATGTTGGATTTACTTATATTTACAAAACAAATTAATTCAATTTGACTCAGATCAATGTAATCCATTGCAAATCGAAATAAAGTCAGTTTAATTGCGCCTGATATAGCGCGCTTCATACTAAAAAATATATAATAATATTTTAGGTTCAGTTTTGGATACAGAAACAATCAAAATTATAAATACAAACGAAAAAAAATTAATCCGGGTACATTTTTAAGACTGAATTTAAACTGAATTCATGAATTTCAATTTTCCATCAAAAACTGTTGTAAATTTTTCATTTCGAATGACTTTGAAATGCATAATAAGAACCAAGATGATATACAATTTATAGACGCAGCAAATTAGGTTACTTTTCCTATTAAAAATTTCTAACCAAATTAATTCTATCCTGTTGTAACAATAAAAATTCACTTAAATGCTCTAAAGAATGCAGTAATTTATTAAATATATGCAAGAATAGCAAACACACAACCGCACACACACACACATAGGATATACTACATATCTCCCAGAAGGTATATATTGCAGCGTTGTTTCCTGTAACATCTTTTTACCATCACAAAAATTGCATACCCACACGCACACACATACAAATTACGTAAGCTTCCTTTATTTCTCCTTTTTTGCAGATTACATTTACCGTAGAATAACTTTATTCAAAAGTTTGCATACCTGCATTCTTGCCACTGGCGCAAAAACACACGCATGCTCTTACAGATGAAGAGAGGGGAGCGAGGGAGGAGGGGCAAGAGACCGAGCAAGGAAACGTATACTTCAATGCCATTTATGCATATGACACATTTATTTCCTTCAAAACCACTAGTTACCTTCTACTACTATGAATGTATTTCTGCTTGAAAATTTTTAAATAGTTTTTTCAAAAAAAATTTCAAGGTATTTTTGGCACCGTCACCAAGATTTCTTTTTTTTTTAGAACTTTTTCAGTTCTTGGTCTTTTTTTTGCATGCTTCTTAAAATTAGTTTCAACAAGTTTTACTGTGAAATTTCTTACTCTTTTCAGTTTTTCCGTTCTTCTACAGCAATTTCTTTTATAATTTTATTTTAATGTGGATCCATATAGCGCAGTGGTGAAATTAATTAAATATGCAATTACAACGTTAGTGTCGAGTTGGGCTGAGCGAGCATAATTAACTGCTAGTGAAAAGATTAAAAAACGTAGTAGAAATGAAATAGTATGTTCATATATTTAGTAGGTAAGTATATTGCATTTAATTTAAATTGTGTCACAGCAAAATGTTAAACGAGAGGGCGAAAGTGTAAGACCGACAGTTAGAAACCATAGCTGTAGTTGGCAATTGAGACTCTGCAGGTGTTTATGTGGAAAAAATTACTGGTTTTTATAAGTGAATAATAATCCCACTTAAAAAGTTAACGAAGGCTGCGAGAGTCACAGCGAAATAGCGGTAAATAAATTGACATTTTTAAAAGTTAAGTTACTATGAAGCATGAACAATAAATCTAACAAGTAGTTAAGTTACAATTGCAATAACTTCATTTTTGTTGTTGTTGAACGATGCACTTCATATTTGTGCAACAAGAAAAAATGTTTAAAAAATGCTTACAATAGAAAATCAACATTTTCAATTGGTGTCACGTACACTGAAATGCACATCAAAAAGCAGCATGAACTAAGATGCTACCGTTTCCTCGGTACATCATCATTAGCAACTGCAATATTATCAATAGCAGTAGTAGAGTACGAAAAGCAACCGTCAGTTACATCAACTTCCGTGAGTTCACAAAATTCTGAAAAAAAGCAATGGTCATTGCAACAAATTGTACAGCAGTTTAGTTTTTTTACGTTTCTACCATCTTGGCTTTGATTTTTTTTTATAATATTGCGAACTTGGACTTTTTTTTTAAGCTTCTACTTGACCACGTTCTATTGCGTTATTTATGATGCAACATTTGCAGTAGTTTTCTATACATTTCAGTTTTCTTAAAAATAAATTAACAACTTGAGTGACTTTGAGATGTGTTGTGGGTCATTTTGAAAAATGTTAAGTTGTATTGAAAGATTTGTATTTTTTCCACTATACCATATTTCGCGTTATTAAATAGTATTTAGCATTACCTAGAACTTAACATCAATTGATTGCATAAATATATAAGGGTGCTTTATCAAAAATAAGGTCAGGAAAACTTGAAATTCTTCTTAGAAAATTTAGCGAAAAAATTAGGTTATTTTTATTCTATTCGAATTCTGATATTAATGAGGCTAACGAATTGCAAGAAAGTTATACGAAATCTTCAATCGGTTTTACAATAGACTAGCTATTATTATCAAGAAGACCTAAAATGGACAACTCTGTCTACATATATATGCCACCGCTCTGTCGATTTTTTTCAACAGAATAAGTATTTGGAAAAATATTTCTTAGAACATTTAAGTGGCAAACCAACATAATAGATAAAAAAAATTCATTGACAGAAAAGAATTTCTCAACAAAGAAAATAACAACAGAAATAGAAACAAAAACGATTAATTCATTTCTATTCCCAATTGTCTGCTTGACTAAGTGACTAAGTTTACCTGAATGAATTTTAAGCATGTAGACATGCTACATTTTTAAGTGTATCTCTCTGTGTGTAAGTGTAGCAGAACTTTTAGATATATACATACTTAAAATGGATAACATGTCTTCACATGCTACAAAGATACAACCTCAAATATTTTATACATACAAACCCAAACAAATTTGCTGTGCGTTTACGTGTGCATGTATATCTGTGTGTGCGTGGGAAATAGAAGTTCTCACCACTTTCATTAAAATGCACGGCTATTATGTGGCAGCAGTATTTACTTTGTATACTGTGCGGCATGCTGTTATGTACATAAATGCGTGCATGCATATATGTGTGTTTGCGTTACCTTTGCCAAAAACCACTACAACTACATACATATATAATCTTAAGCCCAACCCAACGGGCCCGATTGTCAGCAGCTCGCCTGAGGAATATAAGGTCATCATTTGTTGTTTTTGTTTTGTTAACGAACACTTAAAATAACAAAACTGCTGACGCAAAGATTTCGTGGGAGGTCTTTCCCCGTTGGGAATCTACATGTTTTGTATGTACAGGTAATATGTATATGCATTGTATTGTATACTTATGTGTGTGTTTTTATTTTCTTCATGGCTAAGCCTTTTGCTTGCTTTCCCATTCCATTGCTGACATCTGCTTAATTCATTTAAGATTTACTCTAACATATACATAAATGTATGTACATACATTCATATCTCTAAGTATACTTAATGTTGTTAATGTTGCTTTTAATTACAGAAACGTGTAAGCATATGGTCATTTAGTGGTTTCGAGTTTAAAATAATTTTAAGATTTATTTGAACACTCAAAATAAATAAATTATTTTCAAGTTGAAAATCGTTGTTTTTTATGCTAAAATATGCGAAAATGTATTAACAGATAATACTTGAAAAGAAGATTCAAAAGGCACAAACACATACACACACACACAGAGCACAAAGACACAATTCCTTCCATTTCGACATTCTGTAAAGAAAAAACTAAATTGAATGCAAGAGTGAATTGAATTGTTTGCCCACAAAAATGTCAATCCGCTTAACTTTGCTTTAATTGGCACATTTCAATGGCTTTGAAGTGGCCTTAAACTCTCAGAAGAGTCTACAATTTAAACTGTTAAGATATTTGTAAAATTTTTTCAACTTATAATTGATTCACCAAATTTAATTGGAAAGGTAGTTGTTTGCATTTTCAAAAGAATTTCATACGAAATTTACGTAGATTTGTGTATCAAAGTTTTAAGAGTCAGATTTTATGCGACGTAGTTTCAAAAAGAACTTTGTTTTCAAAGCTTTATAAATTCAAAAAACGTACGTACACTTAAGACGATAAAGTTGGATCAAGTCTAAAGGAAAGTGACCAGATATTTCATACTGCAATGCAGAATATTTTCACGTTTAAATATATGCAGGCATGGGTATTCATTTCTTACTTAGAGTTAACCTTTCGCCAACACCGCAAGCTATGTACAGCGATTGTATGAATCGAGATTTGTGCAAACTTGTCGTAGAATCTATGACTTTACTATTTCCTTAATGTATAGGGGCCTTGCACTTAATTGATTTTTCCCCACGTTTGAGGTTTTATTAGAGTTGCCGCACAAAAAGACATAAGGACTAGACGTTGTATGCTGATGGACATAGCATGTGTTTGTGTATTCCTGCGCCTTATTATCGTTACAAATAACCGTTATCAAAAATCTAATATACACAAAATATGTAGGTAAGGTATAAAAACATTATACGAGGAGAAATGCAAGAAAAAAAAATAAATTGATGACGAGTGCTTTTTGTAGCACTTTTAGAAAAGTATAAAGGCATTTTTTTATTTATTTATGAAGTTTTTATTGAATAAAAAAATGAACTGCAAAAAGTATTTATTTTTCTGTTAAAAGTATTGCTCAAAACTAAATCAAAATAGAAGTTTTTGCTGATCTGTAAAAATTTGGTGTTTATTGATTGGTTTACTGTCATCTACATACATGTATACGCATATACATATATGTACGTACTTCTACGCACTCGTTTTCCTTGCTATCACTTCAAAATCAACAATAACAATTTTTAATTCAATTACATTTACTTACTCAACCGCATAAAATAACAAAATTCGTAATTGAAAATATTTCTCTAAATATTTTGCATTAGAATAAACGACTAACTTGAATTAATGTGATTTTGTAAGGAATATTTAGCAATAGATACTGTTACGCAAACAGACATTACACAGATACATACATACATACATACACATAGAAGACATGGGTATCAAAGCATTAGTATTTCTCATTATCCTTCAAAAATGTAATAATAATGAAATGCAAATTCGGTATGGGTTTCAAAACTGGAAGCTAAAAAGCTGAAAACTTAAATTCAACAAATTCAAAATTACTCGGTAACAATTTTTTAATGTGGGTTGAACTCAATTTGTGTTTTAAATTTAGTTAATTTGTTATTTTTTTTTTTTGAGGCTATGAAAGTGTTCACATATGTATATCTTTGTTATGACTTCAATTCATTGCTACTTAACAGTTTAAACTAATATTTATCAGACTTAATCAAAGATCCTTTTTGTCCAAATGACTTAGTGACAAAGTCAGCATCTCTATTCAGTGACTTTATTTGTCTTCAACCTTGTAATTCTAGGTTACAATTTCAGATATTAAATAGCTTATTCCACTGATGAGGAATTGTGGCGGATTCCAAAACTGCCGTTTGATTTGCCTTTTTTCAGAAACTTTTTTTTTGTTTGTTTATTTCAGTATGGAATAATAAGGAGAAAAGTTGTGTAAAATTCTTCGTTTAATTTATTTCATGTTGAAATTTATCAAAACCAATATAATGCCCTAAAATTTAAATTTTTTTAATCAATTCAATAAAAACTATTGTAAGCAATAAATTTTACTAATAGTTATATTAGAGTGTTATTTGATAATAGCGAAATATTTGCGTAGCTGGAATGTCTTTGTAACAAAACGAGTCACAGATAAACAAAATATAAGTATAAAAGAAAATCTCGTGAAAAAAAACTTTCGTGAATATAAACATGTATCTGTTTAACCATATGCGTAAATACATATCTAAATGAATATATGTATGAGTACACATACACACATATGCACAAGTGTTTATACTTTCTTGTTTTGATATTTCCCTTTGTTGTACAAGGAAAACTTTTACTTTTAATGATGTTTTTGCTATAATTTTGTTAGTATAGTTAGCTAATTGTTGTTGTAGTTGAATTTATGTGTGTACATTTTTGTGTAAATATGTATTGAAGTATTAGTTTTGCTTTCGTATGCAATTAAAACTTAATCACAACAAACGAGTTTAGAAATAAAAACAAACAAAAAGTACATAAACAAGAAATTTATAATATTATTAATTATATCTTAGAAATATGATACTATTGTCATGTGTCTATTATGTCAAGGATTGTTTCAAATCGGAACTCTAAATCGGATGAATTAGATTGAAATGGAAATGATGAAACACATTGGCTTGCAATTTAGATGCATAAAAAAGCTGGTGGTTGATGATAATTTGTAAAGATGTTCAAGTAGCTTCCTTGCAAGTCCAAGTTTTAAGCATGTGTTCTGTATGTGTGCAATGTAAAATCATAACTGTTCATACTTCTTGCTCCTGGTTTTTGAATGAAGCCGTAAATTACTATTAAAATGCGTAAGCAGTGAAAACTTTTAGGGACAATTTTTTTATTTATGCTATACATGTCGTATGATTAATATTAATAATTAAGATTTAATAAAAACTTATTTTCGTTTTAGGCACACTAGAAGTTGAAGTTAAACATGTGTGTTCAGTTAAATAATTTTATAAAAAAAAAAAAAACCTTTCGATGACAGAGAAAATTCATTAAACACAAAAGATTATTGAACCGTTTAAAATACACATATTTTTCGAAATGGTCAAGAATAAAGTTTAATTGCAATTGTATGAATATTGCAAAATGAATTTCTATGTAACTCAATTATAGTATTTTTAGCCTGTAATAAGTTCGTTTAAACTGCACTAAACTGTACTTGGTTTGAAGTGAAGACATCGTCACCCAAAATGATTTTCTTGAGAAAGTAGTGGTCATTTCCATGCATTCTCAACACTCAATCAACGAATGTACGCCATTGTCCATGGTCTCTTGGCTCCATATCTAGTATCAAATTGGCTTTGTAATTCTTTACTCTAAAATCATTGTGCAGAAGACAGTGCATACTGATATACCTAATTCCTATGAAGGGGAAAGCGATAAAGCGGCTATATTGACCTTACTCAACGAACATGAGTTGGTGTCTTCACATCACCATTTTGCTTGAGACGTTCGAATTTGTCGATTGTTCACCAAGCAAGTGCCTCATAACAATCAAATGCAGTACGAACTTTTCGAACCGTTTTTGCGAAATTTTCACTGTTTTCGTGGCAAATTTTTCCAATTTAATACATTTTTCAAGCGTATATCGTTCCATTTCCTTTAACCGTATAGTTTTCACTACTCAAATGTCAAAGAATGACAGTCATAACTTTGGCACATAAAAAATGGACCAAAATTAAAAATGACGGTTTTTAATAATATAAAACAATAATTTGCAAAAAAAAAAGGGGAACAAATTAAACCTAAATTCAGTGCTCATGATACAAAATGAAGCCAAAATAAAGTACACAGTAACTCCAATGTCCAGCCAGCTAATAATTCTAAAGTTGCCCTACAATGCAGATCGTCTCTTAACGAGACAATCATGGCATACAACCAGCACCTTATGCGGGTGCCTGGGCATAGCGACATTTAGGGGAAACTGTAAGGCTGATGACCTCGCCAGACTTGGTACGACACTCAGCAATTCACTTATCACTGGTAATGTAGGTATACCGCTTGCCACGTGTAAGCTTCTAATTAAAGACCACTACTCCCACATCGCGAAGAGCAGGTGGAGAGTGGAACCAGCTTGCGCTATTACCGATGCCTAACAATAGTCGCACTAAAGCGCTCATTAATCTGGACCGTGTTCACATAAGTAGGGTAATCTCTATTCTAACCGGGCAATACCTTATTGCCAGCCACGCTTGTAGACTAGGTCTTCCCTATAATGACTTTTGCAGAAGCTGTAAGATTGAAGAGGAAGAAGAAACCATCTTCCACTTTGTATCCAACTGCCGTGCTTTAGCAGCACGCAGACACAGGTCTCTGGAAGCACCCTCCTATAGAAGGCTCACAGAACTGATATTCTCTAACATTAGAGACTTATTAGGCTTCATTGCAAGTTCAAAATGGTTTAATTAGGAAGGGATTAAGAGTTAACTACTCACTCCAAGGGTATCACAATGGACAAATACGTCTTAGTGTGTTCTTTTATAAACACCCCCAAAAACCTAACCAAAAAGTCAGTGTGGCCAACTCAGCGCTTTTCCCGCTGATTTTAGTGCTTTTTGAAAATTAAAACGCGGAAAAAAATTGATTTAGCGCGTTTTTTGTTTTTCAATTTAAAATATCTTTGAAAAGTCGAAGAAATTTTTATTGACTAGAAGCATCAGATGTGTGCCAGTATTAGTGAACAAGTTTAAATTGAGTTTTTTCGCACTTTTATAAGGAAAAAAATTTAACGCTTTTTTAAGAAAATACGCCTTTTATTCTTTATTTTAGCGGATTTTGAAAAACAAAAGCTGGCCACACACAAAAACGAACCATTTGTTCAGTGATCATAGTATAGTGCATACAATATTTTGCTCACTTCTTTGATGTATACTGATCAAATTATTGTATGCATTGTGCTCAATGCTCTCTAGAATTGAAAGGTTTTGTGTATCATTCGTGCTTATATGCATAACCATTAAAAAAGATGAAAGGTTTCACTCATTGAACGAACGATTCCAATATTGTTTGGTTAATTTCCATTCCCTGGTTTAGAAATTTAAAATTCCACTTACAACTGTTTTTAAAAGAAATCATTTTTCTCGGTCTTTTAATGTTCGGCTTAAACGAAACATACTATATTTGGTATTGCAATTTTACATCATCATAAAAAGGCTACTAAAATTTAAACGAAAAATTTGTCTTATATGAAAATTTTCAATATGTGACATACATGGCGTATGATGAACGTTAAATTAATTAATAAAATACGCTACGAGCGTAAAGAGTTACTGACAGTTTCATGTTATTTTACCTCTTAAACCAGCATGCATAATCCGAGCAAGAAAAATATAATTCCAAGAAATGTAGCAGTAAACTCTTACGAGGCTCAAGAAAACTTTAACAGTTTTAATTTAATTAAAACAACAATTTCACTAAGCATGCTAAATAAACACGTAATACCCACTCGTGTATATTGCATATAAGTATAAACTTTGCGGGAATATAGAAATATTTAGTATTCGATGCGGCATTTAGAGTACATGCTCTTAAAGACTACTAGATATTCTAAATGCTAACTTAAATAATAATTAACTTAAATGAAATATTTAAGTTAAGTATTGCAGGGTCATAATTAAACTATTTTTAAATTTACATCGATTTGAATGATTATAAAAATCTAAGTAGCCGCAGACTTCTAGATCTTAAGTAACGAGTAGGACAATAAAAGCCAATTAATTGAAGCAGAGGTGGGCAATCAATATGATTGTTAATAATGTCTCTAACAAACATAACAGAGAAGTGAAGAAGGAGAAGGTGTTAATTCATCATACCAACTTGACCAAAAAGTTCCCGGAATAACCACCGCGCTCCCATCGTTCCGATTTGAGTTGTGTTTTTATTAAGTTGGTACATCTGTTGTTGATATTTCATCTAAATCTTAGCGTCACAGCTTGACATTTCCAAAAGTTACGTAGCCAAGAGTACATCTATCTCTGTGTGTGTTGGCGATTTTTTACAATTGTATTAAATTGTATTGTATTAAATTTTGCGTAAAAAACGGGTTTAATGGTGCGCGCATATTGGAAATGTTGGAAAAGTGTTTCAGCAACGATTCTCTAAAGAAAACCGTCGTTTACCAGTGGCACGAGCGGTTCAAAAGTGGTCGTGAGTCAATCAAAGATGATGAACGTAGTGGCAGACCATCGACATCGAAAACCGACGAAAACGTTGATAAAGTAAAAGAAATTTTGGTCAATAACCACAAATTAACCATCAGAAAGTATTATTTGGGCGTTATGAGGAGTTTGCGTGAAACAATTCGCCGAAAGAGACCAGAATTGTGGACAGAAATCTCGTGGATTTTGCACCACGATAACGCACCGTCGCACAGTGCCATCATTATTCGTAATTTTTTGACGAAAAATGCAACAAATACCATCCAACAGCCACCGAATTCACCTGATTTGGCTCCCTGCGACTTCTTTCTGTTCAATCGAGTTAAAAAACAATTACGGGGAACGTGTTCAGCAGCCGAGAGGAAGTAATGATGGACATACCGAAAACCGAATATAAAAAATGTTTCGAGGATTGGATCAAGCGCTGGCATAAATGTGTTGCAGTCGATGGGGATTACTTTGAAGGGGACAATATAGATTTAGATGAATAAACTTGTATTTTTAATTTTCTGAATAAATTCCGGGAACTTTTTGATCAAGGTGGTATGCCGATATTTTTAATGAGGTACAAAAAATGAGATATATGTAAAGGGAGTTTCGGGGGGTTTTGGGGTCCAAATTTTATTTCTTTCCACTAAAACCACCGCTAGTGTTCGCCTTTGTACAATTGTTTTTTTATTTTTCGGTTTTTCGCACCACACTCCATTTTGATATCTATGTTTTCCTATGACCACCACTAGGGAGCCACACTCCAAATTTTTTTTTACATCACATGGACTTCTTGCACGCTAATTCGCATGCAAATAGAAAACAGGATGAAGGGTTTCATCAGGTAGTCTAACCGATGGAAATTTGATATCAAGAAACCAGATTCCATTGCTGCTGATCTCTGATGATGGATTAAGTCGGACGTGCAAGAAGAAAAATAGAAAAGGAGATAGATAATAAATATGATGTTTCAAGACGAAAAGACATGAAGAAGATCGATTGATTCAGAATTACAGGCAGCGAATTATTCCTGAAGCGACATCAGCCGAGAATGTTGTAATAGAATTTGAGACCCTATGCTCCACTGGGAGAAGAGGATGCTAAAAGAAGCCAATTCTGAGTATGAAAGAAATCTGAACCATTGTTAAAATGACACAGAAAGTAATAAGAACTCGCGAAAAATAAATTTTCTTTTGACAGAGTCTTTAATTTATTTCAATGTGTAAAAAGAAGATTATTTTTATTTTAGATGAACAAGAACCCAACTGTTCCCCCCCCCCCCCCCGCCTCTTTTCCCTCTATCTCCCATTTTGATGTGAAAATATCAAAAATGGAGTCCCTCGACCTCAAAAACACCTAAAATACTCCCTTTGTTTTTAATTTCCTGAACCTCATTAAAAATGTGATGATGCCTTTTGTTTGTGATGGAGATAAAGGCTGCAATAGCTCAGCTGATGTTTGTGCGGATACCCGGACATAACTCTAAGGGACATAATTCGAAATTTTGAATTTGGGATTATGGCCCCTTAATTTGTGGTCATAATCCCAAAATGTTCATTTGGAATTATAACCACTTCAAAAAGGGACTTAGTTCCAAGTTGGGGTTATGACAGTGATCTCTAATACTTGCTTTAGTTCCATAAATCCAAATCAAAGAATAACACATCAAAACAAATTTTTTGTCAATGAATAACGAAAATAATTTCTTGGAACTATGCCAACCTTTTCTTGGGTTTTATGACCTCTCTAAAAATGTTCATAATTTCAAATTAAAAACTTGGAATTATTTTTGGCTTTGGTTTTGGTTTTTTGTCACTTCAATTTTTTTTAAGCCTCACGAACTAATGATCAAAATGTATGAGATTTTCATCGACAATGTTTTAATCCCTCGCCCCTCTCCTCTCCTTCCACCCCCTCCTAGGCCTAAGCTACGTTCTTCGATGCCATCTTAGTTATCATTTACTGCTTGTGCATCTGAGGTCGTTAGTAATTGTTAACAATTGTGATCTCTGACTGTTTTGTTTCTAGTCCGTTTCTATTTAAATAGGCACTCGTTTATTTTAAGCTGTTTTCACATACTGTTTCCCTTCACAGCTGTTTCAACAAAAATTTTGCAATAAATATGAACATATTTGTAAGATTCTTCTTTAATGTAGACTAAACTAAAGTTTTCGTTGTTCCTCTTTAATTCTTTGCCCGCCTATTTTGAATATAAATTGTTATTTTGTTCGCTTCCACAAAAAATATTGCCCAGCACTACCAAAAAATATGAGTAGGTATGTTTTAATTACATTTCTGCTACATGAACACAATGATTTATTTAAGTACCATCGATTACTTGCCACGCTGCAGGAGCGCACTGTAACCAACTACAAGCCCACATTTCCTCCCTTCGAATTGAAGCTGAACACCTTTCTTTTTTGGTAAAGGTATACACATACATATACATGGTACTTAGGGAGAATGAGAGTAAGTTGGACTTCAGAAAGTAAATTTTATTTCCACTACGACTAGCAATGATACCTATGACTTCATCTTGATGGCTTAATTTTGAAGATCCATGCGAGTAAGTTGGACCATCGTTTGAAATAATGAATCTTTGCTTTTCTGTTTTGCTTGAAATGAAAAATCTAAGCATCGACAAGCCACAGAATATAAAAAAACAAAGCTGAAAATTTATAATATTAAACAATTGAGCAAATGAAAATTTTATTGTGTTTCTTCAATTAAACGCTGTGAAAAAGTAAAAAAAAATTTAACAAAATAATCAAAACTGCAATGAGAAATTGACTTGATCGATTATATTGCAATCCGAAACGACATACAAGTAAATTTACCGAATGGCTTATATTACCAATTTGCAATGTAATCGAACTCGGAACAAATAAAAAAAAAAAAAAAATAAATAAATTACAATCGCCCAGGCTAACAACGTAAATCCGTCAATTCTAAGATGCAACCCAAAATGGCAAGAAAAAAATTACTTCCGGAAATATATTTTTTGAAAATTTCTCGAAATATATTTTGTTTTTGAGTGAAACATGATTTAACGGCTACCGCAATAGTTTCAACACAAAAAACATCAGGTCGTAAAATCTGATACTCAGAAAAAAACCCTCGGTGTTTATTAAAATTCCGTATAGTGGAATCCGGTGGCCCTACTTACGCGCACTTCTCCTACATATTTTTTTCACATCTTGATAATGCATGACACACAATTATAATTGTATTTAATAATATTGATTGATGTTATGCGGTATGTATAAATATATGTTTATGTGTGAGCACACATCCACACATACAGCTGACGCATATTATTTACAATCACATGCACAGTCACATCCTGTTCCACACAAGCATACATGTATAGATACATATGTATACAGGTAAGCTGCCATAATACAACAAAAGTATTATTATTTATGAATATCATTGATAAATATAATTTATCTCAATATTTTTTTCTCTCTCTCGTTTCTCTGTTATTGTTTATTTGATATTTTGTTACTTTGTAGGATGTTGACTTTATGCTACTTAGGCATATATGTTTGCATACGTATGTGGTTGTGTATGTGTGTATATGTCTTTCTCCACACTTAGTAGAAGAAGCTAAGAAAAACAACAAAATAAATTAAAATACCTACAATATAAATAAATAATCATTAATATAATTTTTTTCACTCTCTTGTGGGTATGAAAGTAGAAAATATTATTTTTCTTATACTTAGACTATGCTTCCTGTTTTTGCTTTGTAAGAGTTTATATTCACACTTGATTTAAATTGTCAGTGTGTTGACATTGTAAACCGTTATAAATCATTTATGACTTGAATATGTTGGAAATTTCGTAGAGAAATTTTTGTTTCTTCATTCATAATTTTAATGTAATATTCTTAAGCGCAATATTTCATTGTAGGCTTGGCATTGTTTATACATATTTTTAAAACAAAGCAGCAAAATATTAGTTTTCTATTTGATTTTAGATATGGTTTCTATAGATATTTATGTAAAAAAAAGTCATTCATCATCCTGATTTCATAATCTCTACGTTGTTGAAGGTCACATATTTTTTACAAGTTTTGTATTTTAAAATGTATTTTAGTTATTTTTCTTAAATTCGAATGAAACTAAGAGAAAAACTAATGCTTATTTTCGTCAGTTTTCGATGTTGATGGTCTGCCACTGCGTTCATCGTCTTCAATTGATTCACGACCACTTTTTAACCGCTCGTTCCACTGGTAAACGACGGTTTTCTTTAGAGAATCGTTGCCGAAACACTTTTCAAATATTTCCAATGTGCGCGCACCATTAAATCTGTTTTTTACGCAAAATTTAATACAATACAATTTAATAAATTTGTAAAAAATCGCCAACACACACAGAGATAGATGTACTCTTGGCTACGTAACTTTTGGAAATGTCAAGCTGTGACGCTAAGATTTAGATGAAATATCAACAACAGATGTACCAACTTAACAAACAAAAAAAACAGAACTCAAATCGGAACGATGGGGGCGCTACACGGTGGTTATTCCGTGAACTTTTTGATCAAGGTGGTATATGTAGATATTTAGTTATTAATTGCATAATTTTAGGCTGTACATAAATTTAGGAAATGTGAATAGGAACAATGAAGTTGAAGCTAAACCGAATCGTCTCATTAAGAAAAATGGTAGGATAAATAAATTATAGTAATTCTGAGCAACCATATATGTACATTTTATTCAGATCCTCTGCTCAAAGTAGCACTTTTGTGACACTTCTTGCCAAAAATCAACAAAAAGCTGATAATTTTGTAGAAAAAGATTTGTGACATATTTTTAGGATCAATTTATGATACAAATAAAATCATTTATTAGTTTTTTTTTTCAAATTTTCAGGTCCTTATATTACCACTAATAGACATCAACTTAATAATCCTTAATGGATGATGCGGTTAAAGACATTTTGATGACTGACAGCTAGCGGATTTTCCCATTTTTGCACACAGACGTTGTATTGAACAAAAGCATCTCCTGTACTAAAATTTGTGGCTCTGCTATAACTTTTTTTTTATTTTTTGTCACTTTTTGTTTAAAACTCAACCACTGTTGGATGTTTAGATAAGAACAGCACAGTAAAACTTAAGTAAATTTAGGCTGTACCGAAAACTTAATGCTGCTCGGAAAGCTCTAACTATCGAGCAGCACCATGTATTACAGAGACAAAACGGATAATTTAGGGCTGCAGAGAAGGCTACAATAATCAATAATAAAACCACCGTAAGTACCAACCATAGAAATATTTATCACAGCAAAGTACTAGTTGTAATTACAAAACTACATCTAAGTATCAATTGAGACCAAAGAGCAGCTTCATCGTTTGGAAAGCTACAGCCATGTCAAGGCTAGTGAAGTGAAACTCTAAAGCTGCGAGCTAAAAAATCACTGGCTCCCAGTGAAGATATGTGAAGTGAATAATAACTATTTACCATTTAACAATGCATATTTAAAAGTTTATAAATTTCAAGATTTTAATAAGTATTAATGAATTGTGAAAAAATAAGTTATTAT
This sequence comes from Toxonevra muliebris, assembly GCA_963691655.1. Classification (NCBI taxonomy): domain Eukaryota; kingdom Metazoa; phylum Arthropoda; class Insecta; order Diptera; family Pallopteridae; genus Toxonevra; species Toxonevra muliebris. Next base: position 46,359,595 of record OY829326.1, on the reverse strand, counting down.
GTTTTAATGATTTCTAGACTCATTCCCTCACTTTTAATAAAAAAGTGCAAAAGGTCGCTTAATTAGGTAGAGTATTTCAACGAAACTTAATGACTAATTGTGGTTTTATAAGTGCGGTATTATGCATGCGGTCATGAGCAAGAGTTGTTGTTGTTTCAGTATAACATTAAAATTTTACAGTGAGAGAATAAAGTGGTCACCATTTAATTTGACTTTCGATACCAAGCTACGAAAAATTTTTACTCTAAAAGCACAAGGTTGTAACCCCTTATAGAACAGCTGAATCTAGAAAAGTGTCCATGCACTTATACTTTTCTTGAGTTAAGGAATTTTTGGTCAAAAAATCTGTACGCAGTTCTGAATCGTTTTATTTAGATACCCTTAAAATATATTTAACTAACTATAGTGGTAGTGATCTTTCAATTTGGAGATTTTTATAACTTGAAAAATAAACAAATCCGCAAAACTTTAAAGTTCGTTAACTGAACAATCAATCGATGACTCAACTACCAACAACTTCATTATGTATACTGAAGTTAAATATACTATTCAATTACTGCAATTTTAAATTCTTATTCATTAGCCATTAAAATAAATTGGATGTATTTTTTTACAGCGCTGTTACACTTATCCAAAAGTATTTTAAACACAATTTAATTAATATAATAATATGAAATGAAACTTCTCCTTAATTAAATGCAATATATACACAACATAATAATTTTCAATCAGAACCATGAAATATGTTACAAACCATAAAGTCTATAACTCAAAGGCAAAATGAAATTGGAATGAAAATGAAACTATTTTATCATGCTGCAATAATTCCATTGAAAATGAGATATGATGCATAGCGAGGGTGTAGAAGGGAAATAAGCGGAATTAAAATCACTGTGAGCAAGGGATTTTTTTTTTTAACTTATCGTTTAATTACAAAATGCATGGAGAACTTTTTTAATCCTGTTCGAATCAATTTTTTATCTCAAATATATAAATGTATCCACTTGAGTACACACTCTCATAACCGCATACACACACTGATATAGTACACACACACATGCAAGTGAAAAAATGAAAAACACAAGAAAAAGTGCAATTCATGCAATTTTTTTCGGATTTACATTGCAATTCAATCATATATATGACGCGCAAAAGTATGCAATGCAAAAGTATTTCAATTGTCGCATGGTTTTTCATGAAATTTTTTTCAATCTTCTTTTTTTCTTGTATATGCCTGAGATATCAAAAAATATCATATTTTTATTATTCTACGTCTGACTAGAGTTAAATCTTGCATTAATAATGAAAAAAAAAATTAATAAAAATTTATACATATGGTGCCAATTTGTTTTCGCCTCTCTTCGATCATGTTGAATTGGCATTACAGGCTGAACGAGCTTGAATTCGCTTTTATTTTTTGTTTTGGCAACACTTTACAGCCAATTAGTTATTGTTGTATTGGTAGCAATTCTCAATAAACTGGCACACAATTCTTAAAAAAAAAGCAAAACTTTGTGGTTTTTTGGGTCTTTTCTTTCCATCCATTTTTATATATGTAGGTATATTTAGTTTTTTTTTTAATCCTTATTTTTGTGTTGGAAAAATTTGCTTTTGGCATACATGGCGTATGAGTAACATGCATTTATGTATTTCTTCATGCTGTTGGGGATGCTTGCGAACAGTTTATACTTGCAAAATTTGTGCTCAACTTTTGTTTTTGCCTTTCGTGCTGTTGTCAATAATATAATTGATTGACGCATTGATGGCATAGTTATGCAATCGATAAAGCGCGCGCAGAATACTGTTAAAAAAATTTAATTTATTGCTAAAGACTTAAGCTGTCCTATTTTTAATTGAAATGATGTGTTGTTAGAGAGATCATTTAATAAAATTATAGATACTTTTCAATGCAAAAATTAATTAATTCATATTTATTTTATGGACGAGACTGGATGACAAATCCAAGACAGAGAAGTGTGACGTGTGAGAGCGACGTATGATATGTCTAAGACTCCGTTTACTAGTTAATATGATTCTAAATTATCAAAATAGTAAGCATAATTTTAATAATGAGCTTTCAAACATCGCAGTTTTAATTTTTAAGAACAAATAGCTGTATTATTTTTTATTCTATTTGTAAGGCAATTCTATCAAAATTCACGGGTACCTATGCAGATCTAAGCAATGTTTACATCTGCGGTATAGCGGCTTTGAGTTATTTTGCTAAGCAAAATATACAATTACGCAGACACTTCCAAGAATTTGTTACTCTCAATACCTAGAAGGAAATATATCAAATTGGAATGCTGACTTGGAAAATAATTAACTTCAATTAATACCAAGAAAATTATTTAATTTTCTTGGTATTTTTTTCGACTCCTAATGCCAAATTTCAAAGAAATTCATATTCATAAACTTCAAAAATGACTTCCTGCAAGCATAATACAATTCATTTAAAATATTTATATATGTATTTTTAAAACAGACAGTATAAAAAGTTTTGGAACTTGGCTTGTTTTTTAGACAACTGCCTACCTCTACTTTCTAGATGCGAAATGTGAGCAGAAATTTTGTTTTAAAAACTTTTGTACAACTTTTGTGTGCTACACTAAAAGATTATGTGCTCGTAGTAGCTCATTCTAATTCAATTTCCGTAAATTTTATATAATGCCAATTTCAGTTTATTTAACTGCTTCTGGTCTTCTTGCTTTTGGTTTAGGTGCTTCTCGAATAATCTTAAAAGTGAAAAGAACGTATACATGAAGAGGCGTACGATAACCTTCAACCAAACAAAAACAAAAACTGCTTTCAATTTTATTTGAAGAAAAAAAGCAACAAAAATGTTTCTTAGAATTTCAAACTATGTACATATGTCTGTATGTAAGCAGAAGTAGCTAACAGAAGACTTTTTTTTACCAAAATTTATTACTTTATATTTAACTAACAAAGAACGACGAGTGGCCGAAAAATATGCTTGCTTGAAAATTACAAAAAGAAAAAAAAAAAAAACCAAAGTATGCAAGTAGGCAAAAACAAAATTATTTTCTTTATCGATTTTATTTGCTGAAAGGCAGGAAAACACGAAAATGAAATGCAATTTGTGCATGCATAATGAAATGAAAGTGAACGATAACGAAAACGAACGAGACGCAAGAGACGAAATCGTAGTGAAAACTATTGAAAAATCACCTAAAAGTAGGCAGCAGTATTTCTTGTTCTACACTTTTAACAAAAATGTAATGTAATGGCAACAAGAAAGTTTATGATTGGGCGCTTGAGTAATTTGGTTTTTGTTTTTCACTTGCCGGAAGTTGATACAAAAAGCGGAAAAGTGCATTAGCGGAAAAATATGCAAAAGTAAAAAACAAAATTGCTGATAGCAAATATTTTTAAGTAGAGTTATGCAGCAGGAAATGAGGTCAGTGTTGTGCTGTTATTATCTTTAAAAATTAAAAAATAAAAACAAAAAGGATATTGCAAAACTATCGAAGCAAAAGCGATTGCCGAATATTGCAGACTTAAATTTTCTTCCAAGTTATTGATCCCAAGAAATATTACCTAATTTTCAGCATGATTGCGCCCAATATAATTAAAGTTTTTGTTTATTACTTTACATACACACATAAATTAAAGCAATCTTTCGTTTTTCTCTTGAGTGTGGAAGGATGAGAACTCATTAAAATACTTAGCGACTTAGAAGTACTCTAAAATATAAATTTCACTGGGTGTTGTATTTCGTTAGCACTAGATAAAAAAAAATGAAATTAATTTTCCTTTAAAAATTTCCAACACTTGGAAAATAATTTTTCCACTTGAATTACTTTACACAAACCAAATACTTTATTTATTACCCACAAATATTTTTGTGTGGAAAATAAATGCGCATTCATGTTCGCCTAAAATACTGCCAAGAAAATTCTATATATAACGTATATATATACATATGTAAGTATGTTTCGAAAGTTAGAAAAGTTGTGTGCTTGTGGGTACAATCGTCCTTGGCGATTGGCTGTTCTGATTAAAACTGAAGCCTTAAGTTTTAAATAATTATACGATTCATAGACAACTTTAAGGAGTGTGAGCTCACAAACGACAAGATGGTCGTGGTTGTGGTCATCGTTATAGTAATTTATTTAAGTCATTCACCAATTCTTGGTAATTATAATTTCATTTCCCATTTGTGTGATTTCATCGAGTTCAACTTGATAATTTGATTTGAATTTGAATGTGGTAACAGGGAGAAAATAAATGGAATTTTGTGTTAGAAAAAGAAATAGAAAAATAAAAGATAGTTGCAGAAGATGCTCTGCTTCACTGGCGTAGTGATATTGATTGTGGTCAAAACTTATTGTCGGTGCTCGTGTGCTCATTTGACTTCAACAGAATAGAGAAAACTTTTACATTAGACACTTACTATACATAGTTTTTGGCTAAAAGTTTTTGTAATAATTAATGAGTAAATGATTTGAAGTAAATTGCATGATAATTGTGCTAAAAATATAATTATACTATATCGATGCTGATATTTTGGGTGTGGTGGGTGGGTGCTGATGATGATAGATTAAAATTGAATTTAGCTAATGAAATAATGAAGTGTATTTTTGTTTAGTTGGAAGAATGTGTCGAGAGTTTTTCAATTTGGCAGATAATGGTTTTTGTATCACTGTAACTTGTTTTTGCTTCTATGCAGTAGGGGTAGGGGATGAAGAATCAAAGTTAAGTGAGTCAATTTTTCTAATTTTCTATTTGCATAAAATTGCTTGTTATTTATTAATGCAATACGTAGGTAGATAAATCGTGTGGGTTTTCTATTTATACTATTGAAAAATATAATTAGCTCTAAAAAGCGACCTCCTTAGAGTCTGTATGGTATTGTGAGTTTTAATTGTGGAAGCAATCTCCTTAAATCAATTTTTAAGATCTCATCGAGGTTATTTAGGAAAGGTGAGTGTAAAGAGCAAAACCGGTATTGTGGTCAGTGAGACAACATCTGGTCAACCGGTCCAAGCGTAGCTAATTCACCTGCCTTCTCATTAATTTAAATGTATTGCCTGAAGTTTAGAGAGAAAACTTATTTTTTATATTGATCGTCCAATTTGAAAGACACTATTGTCTAAGGAGCTGCTATCAAAGCTTGACTGTCTATAAAGACAGCTATCTTTGTCCTACTCTGAATAATAATGTATTGAAATTCGGTCTTAACAACTCTTGCCGAGGAATGAATGAAATGCTTTGAGTAAATACCTACACCGATTCTGCAATCAATTTTGTATCCATTTTGTGGAGATGTCTTCGTCAAAGATTGTCGCACCCAATTGGTACTTCTTATCCGCTCTAATTAGATAGGCTACACCGATGTTCGGATTTAAAACTCCCCTCTCATGGCGATGAAAATCTCATGATCTTTGGTCATGAAAAAAAAAAATTTAATTGGGACAAAAAAAAAATAAAAACTTTTTGGGCAATCTCTGCATCTGCTATCAAAGGTGGCAGTTTTCTTTGTCTTCCGTGCCTCAGTTTGGGCGCGGATTTTTTTCGCATTCTTCGAGCACTTTCTTATAGCCAATAAAGGTAACAGTTTGGAGGTGGTAGAATGGCTGTTGTTAGAGAGTGTTAAATATTTAATTTTTTGTTGAAGTTGATCGTAAAATAATTCGAAAGGATATGAACCTCAGCCTGGATGACACTAAGCTCTGAAACTCAGAGATATATGCTTCAATTTATCGCTTATAAATTATTAAAATATGTAAAAATATAAGTCGATTGGCAAACAGAATGTTTTATTAACGTAGCGTTAACAATATTTTCGTCCTGTGCCATACCATGTTTTAGTCTTATGACTACAGCAATTTGGCCAACTATGGAGGTCCATTCCCCATTATGACATTTTGAAAACACAGTATGAGCTCGGCTCTTTTATTTCACTCTGATTAATTGTTTGTCGTAAGAGGGAAGAAAGAATACTTCACCGTATTTTCTCGCATTCGAAACGAATACCATATGCGTCTATAATAATGGAAATAAATGGTTACTTACATACGCTAACTTCTAACTTATGTCTACATTTGTTTGTACACCATTAAAATTTTTACATACCTGAAACGAGATAAAAAGAAAAAAAATATGTCAATAATAATTACACTCGAAAAATATTAATTAAAATATTTTGTAATAATATATATATTAAAATGTAAATTTCTTTAATTTTATTCTAACAACTGATGCTTTCTGGATGTGCTCAAGTGAAAATACTTTTTTTTCTATTTGTAGTTAAACAAAAAAAAAAAGATGAAAATTGTTAAATTTGTAATTTTTGTTAATGGAAAATGACAAAGTTGAAAATCACAACAAATTACAGCTTTACTTTCAGTTTTTATTTTGTCTTTTTCTTATTTTCTTTTACTTTTTTTTTTACTGTTTTAAGAATTTCATTCACGTTTTGCGCGCCACACATGCAAACTCATACAAACATAAAATGTTGCAGCCACAAAATCTTTACCGTCTTTGGTTCGCCTCCAACTAGTGACAAATGTGATTGGCATTACTGGCAATGACGTCAGCAGGAGAGATGTTGTTTCGCTGAGGTTTGTTGATTGCATGTATGTGTGTGTTTGTGTGCATGGACGTGTACTTCTGCTTCGCTTAATTTTATTCACATTTGTTTGAGTGTTTTTACATTTGTTTTTTTTTTTTTGCATACCACTTTTATTTAGGCTCAATGCGGCAACCATAAAAAACGGAAACGGAAATAGTGAATAGTGGGTAAATGTAGTTGCGGTTGTAGTTTATTACGCGAATTTGTTGTTATATTATAAAAAAAAAACATGCCACATTCATTTATGTAAATATATAAAATTTTATGTTGAATGTGTTTTTTTTTCTTTCTAACAAAGTTTTTGTTTTTTTTGGTTACTTGATGATAATCACAACTAGCACTGCGATAATATTCCAAAAAAGATAATTTATTAATATTTTGGCTTTTAGCGAAAGTTTAAAAGTAACTAATGTTTAAGAAAAACTAACATTTGTTGTAATATATATTAGTATCACCTTGTTAATTACATAATCATGTAGATAGGTGTTAGAGAATCACTATATGAACATACTATGCATACAACAAGAAATTAATGTTTAGAAAAGTCTCTTTATTTAAATTTTACACATATTTGCGGTGCAAGTTAAAGAAACTGCCAACATTTAGATCAAAACAGACCAAACTTACATCAAAACTCAGATCAAATATCATCCCGATATTCAAACTGAAACTTAAATTAATAGCAAACCAAATTTAGTCCTACATCAAATAAGAATTCATAGCAAATAAATGCAGAAAGTAGATCAAGTTTAATCTAATTTTTGAACCAAAACCAATTTAGGAGAGGCTGTATCTATGCCCATTCCCCCTTAGATCCACCATTGCATATATGTGTGCATGATTGAATTGATGAATTTCAATCATTTTGTGTGTATCTGACAGATGTGCATGTCATCAAGACAAATTCACTACTTTTAAATGTTAATGCAAAATTTGGCTATATCATGTAGCACTTATTTTTCTCGGCTTCTATTCAATATGATGACAGGACTTATCATGCTCAATACAAATCTTAAATTTATTTAAGGTTATAAAATTAGAATTTGAATGACAGCATACAATAAGTTTTTTTATTCAATGCGTATGATTTAAAAGATCAAATCTCATCTCAATGTTGTACTCTAAACTTTTTTATTATTTACTTACTTTGGCATTGTCTTTCGCTGCCGCTTTCGGCACCGCCATTAGTTCTGACAATATCTGGTTCTTTCACTAAATTTTATGTAGTTGTTGTTTTATTTTTGAGTTTAAATGAAGAATGTGTTTTATCATTATTTTGCAGACAAATATAAAACTCCAGAAAATTATTCAGAATAAAACTAAATTAAGTCCATTCGAATTTACTTTGTTTAGAACTTTCCTCTCATCTTCAATCATAAACTGCTCAGCAGATATGCTATGTGCTTTTGAAACTTTGCTTTCCATGAAGCTCAAATAAAGTTTTACTGACTCCATATCTAACTACTACTATTACCCCATTATTTCCGAAATTTTATCTCCGACTTTGTAATTAGATTATCAAAGTCTTTCCAAAATAACCCAAAATACTGTTAGGTACTATTTTGTATTTGTTTAATCAGACTGGGGGCTACATAAGCAAGAACATATAAATTAAAAATAATTCAGCCGCATCGTGAAATTTTATGAGCGTATTTATATGAGTACTTGGCACACTTTAAATAAAAGTGGGAGCGTCTTATATACCAAAAAGGGCAAAAATTATATATAAATAAGAATAAATGTATGTTTTTCTATGATTTTGTAAAATGATTTTTTTTTAGTAGGGGAATGTCGTCAGGGTCGGGCGCTGTCAGGGTCGGTGCAGTCTCGCTTTCTCCGTTATATCACACTGGCGTCCGTTAAGTTAATATACAGTATTGTTTTATTTTTTAGTTTTTTATGGTGTTTGAATCGCGCGAATATGCTGTAAATGATGCGACGCTAAATGACGTGTGTTGTCAGGGTCGGAGTAGTGTTTGTAGTCAGGGTCGGAGCACCGAAAATTCTGTTGTAATGATGCGTTTTGACTCCGGAAATACATTTTTTTCACCCGTACGTGTTTTGCATGTCATTTTATCGTATCGTATCATGTGTATATTCTGTAAACGGGAAATAATCAATGCACTTGGTTTGTTAAATCAACGCGCGGCGGCGATACTTTCGCCAATAGCAAATAAATAAAACTAGGAACCACGAGATTAACTGTACATGTGACTTAGCAGCATTTACACCGTGAAATTGCACAAATACACTTAAGCCTCTTAAATCTAACTAAGTTTTAAACGAGAAAGGAGCTTTTTTAAAGAGTTGATGTAGTTGGCACGAGTAATGTGCGGGGACACCTGGGCGCTCTCACTCTTGCCAATTACATTGATCTCGCCCTAAAACTTGAAAGGAAAACTCAATTGCTTGCATCGAATGCAAAAAGAGGATTTAAAATGTGCCAATATGACGGCAAGTTTTTTTTATCTGCTAGAACTACGAATTAAGAATAATTTTTAACCAGTCTTAATTTTTTTTTCTTTGATCAATGAAATAAAAGATCAAATTTTCTTTTAAATTTACTCATAGGGATTTTTATTTTAATTTCAGGTCTTTCCCCGTTGTAATTTTTCCTTTTTCTTTGATTTTCATGGTATTTTCAATCATTTTCCTTCATTTTTTATTGATTTCCTACAGTGCTCTGACCCTAACAGCAGTGACGCGATCCTGACTACTATTTTTGTTCTTTATAAATGCCCATAACTCCTGAACAATTAATCCAATTATATTTAATGTTCAGCAAAAACATAGCAATTTGTGAGATCTATTCAACGATATGCAACATTAATAAAAAAATTAGGCTTTCAACGGAAGTTATGAGCAAAAGTCAAAATTTGCTCCAACTCTGACGACATTCTCCTACATTGTAAATGCAAAAATATCGATAAAAATGGATTACCGTAAGGGTCATACTACTAAAGTATGTAGTCTGAATTTTACATTCATTTTCTGAAAATATGAAAATATCATTGGAAAATGTTCAATATAACGAGAGAAATTCATCTCTTTCAAAGTAATCTTTTGCTACTGTAATGCACTTCTTTCAATATTTATTCAAGTTTTTTTTTCTGTTTCAGTGAACTTTTTGCAAGATACTCATTTGATTTTTGAGCTTTTTCTGGGCAATTCACAACGTCATCCTCAAAAGAAAAACGATATTTTTCGAAGAAATTTAATTCTTTGAGAAAAAGAAAAACGAAGGACACAATGCGGATGAAAATCAATTTTCAAAAAATATTGAATAGATTCAATCGATATTCCAATAATGTCTTAGTCTTTAATACTTAGTACGATAGTTAAAATTTTGTTTAAATTTTTTCCATCCTTGGTTGCTTTTGATAGTTTAATAGAACTCAACTCATCTCATCTTCAACAGCATTTCTACCCACTTGAATTTTTGCATTTATTTTAAATAATTTGAAACCTTTTGATCTTGCGTATTTTTCAATACTTAGTATATTGCATAAATACCACAAAATGGACAAGAATAAATTCAATCAGTAGCAAAAAAAAAAAAAACAAGATTACCTTTAGTACTTTGTTGTTTAGGTTAGGTTAGGTTAGGTTGGAGTGGCTGTCGAGAGACATACTTAGGCCTGAACGGCCCATTGTGATACCACATAGTTGGACCTACAGTTTAACGCCGATTCCGAACAGCGGTGTGGAAATTTTTTATCGGCTTGGTGGTTTTGCCATTACCAACCAATGTGTGTACTTGTACACTATCTATAATACTTTGTTGTTTAAGTGGTAATGATTTTTTATAAAATTTTATTAAAGTAAAAAAAATTTTAATTTGCATTTTGATACTGGTTTAGGTTTAAAACAAATAAATAGCGCTTGTACAATAGAGAGGATCGATTTTGTAACCCACATCATAACAGTGTTTTTTGATAAGAGGAAATAAATATAATGCATTATGTCTCTGGTCATAAGATAGGTATAGTCTGAGCTCAAAATTACAAGTAGGTGTGGCACCTCTCATAAAACTATATGCTTTTTTCGGTATACCATATATCTGGAACCATTTACGGTACAGCACTGAAATTTCGCACAAAGACGTCGATTGACAATGTCAAACTAAAAAAAAAAAAATGTGGGTGTGTTTGGAAAAGGGGGTGTGGCACCTCCCATATAATCTGAATATTCATTATGGAATACCCTAGGAGCAATCTGAAGTACGATTCTCAAATTTAGTATGGAAGTATTATTTGCCGATGCCTTTCTGTTCTAATAAAATTATAAATAAAATCCTTGGCCTGGTGTATGAGTCCTAGACTGGAGTTCCAGCTGCCTCAGGTTCGATTCCCAGATGGGGTTAAATTCTTAAAAAAATATCCAAATGGATTGTTCTAATAAATCGACTTAGTTCTTAAATACTCGAAGTACCAGTTCAACGGTTTCGATTCTCAGATAGAGAATTGAATACACTTTATGAAAAAAAAATTAACTTTGGTACACAAAGTTTCATCAAAATCAGATATTAAAAGCTTTGTATTTACGTCACAGTACTTTTTTAGAACGCGCTCATCTACCAATCTCCAAAAACATCTTTAAATTATTTACCGCACCAGCCATCTATAGACCAACCGGTTTTGTCGAAATTTTGTATACCAAGGTTTTTTTGTGTCAAGAAGGCCAGTTTATGCATCTATTTTAATTTGAAAAATATTCGAAAGGTTTAAAAAATAAGTCAGCATCAAAATTTTAATTTGCGTATTTTTTTGCTATAAATATATTTATTAAGCTAAGGGGCCTTTTTTGGCCTCTATTTAAATATAAAAATACTCCAAAGGGAACTCCAGAGCCATACGTTAATAAAAATTTTATGAAACTAAGAATGAGTATGTTAAAAAAAAGAAATTAAATCACACATAGGTATTCTATTTACAAAAGTCCTTGTAAAATGTACAAGTTCAATGAACTTCAGTTGGGGTGTGTCGAAAGACATAATGCTCATTTGCGACTATACTATTATAACTCAAAGTCCGACATTTTTGAGTTGTTGTTGCAGAATGGGCCGTTTAGAGATTATCAGCCACGTTCCAAATTTTACTTTCGAGTGAAATTGAATTTGCAGCAATATGAATTACATTGTTTCGATTTTAATTTCACTCGAAAGTGAGATTCAAAGCATGGCTGTATCTTTTACCTGACAAAATTTTGCTGGTTTACTTTAAAGTTCACAGTTGAAGAGTAATCGTATCTTTATTACGTTCTTGCTAACCAAAATATATTAAATTTAAAGCTTTAAAAGCTTTTCCTAAAAAATTCAAAATTTTGAGTTCTGACGATGTCTTAGCATATAACAACAAAAATAAATGTAAAGCAAGCCTTTTCAATGATTGTTAAATATTTAATAAAGTGACAGTAAATTGTTCTAAAACTAACTTTGGCTAAAATGTGGAAATAAATACCTATGAAAAACATTTTATAATTTAGTTTTTAGCAAAACTAAAAATAGCTCACTCAGAAACAAAGAAGGTAAGTATGACCTAAATATCAAATTACATACATATCGTCGTCATCATTTTGAAAGGCCCTAATTGATATTTTACTTTCATTTTTTGCAGAAGAAACAAGAAGCTTTCTTAAATGCAAAAAACATATTTTTTTAAGTAGTTTTTAAATATAGTTTAAATACAAAAGGCAAAAAGAAATTTAGTTCTATTAGAAAGTTTAAGCATTTTGTATGTATTTTTAACATAATTATGTTACTTTTGGCTTTTCCTGTAAAAAGCAACAAAAATGTCATTTAGGGCCTTTCTAAATGATGATGACGAAATATACATACTCTCCTTAAGCATTACCGGTTTTACTATTTTTGCATACGTAAATTTGCTATAATACATTTCCGGTTTCAGTTGCCAGTTTTGCTTTACTCAAATGTTTACCTTTTGCGAAAGTTATACAAGAAAATTTACTTCATAATTTTGACACATTTTTACCACACACTCACACAAACACATTCTCGAATTTCTTTTTTATTTCTAATAACGTTTTAAAGAAAATGTAGAAAAATTACCATAAGCTGACAAGAAAAAGCAAACATTGGCATCGTTCGTTGTTTGTTCTATTTATTTTTCTTCGTACTTTAGAGTAAAAGTATCCTCTGTGCTGAGTATTAACAGCACATAATAAACTGAAGGTGTGTGCGTAAAGCTGCTTTCAGCTGAGCTGGTTTTGTTTCGTTACTATTTTTATGAAGTCTCAAAATCGTCAAGTTCCTACGTAGTTTTCATAGGATTTATTTTTTTTTTCATCTTTTTAGGTTAAAGTTTTTGTTTTTGAATCGTTTTGAATTTCAAGAAATTTCACATAAATTAAAAATAATTTTAAGAAAATAATCTTCAATACTTTTTGTGTGTGGGTTTGTGTATATCATCAGTTGCCAAAGAAATGTTCGGTGGCCACTTTAGACCAATTTAACACTGTATTAAATTCTAAGCTTTAAATTGAATAACTTTCGGTCAAAATAATTTTATGCTTGTTTTGTACATTCTCATATTACAAGAAAGCAGGACACACATTTGTGCTTCATTGTCATATCCTTTCATTTTCGGTTTACATTTTTGTATAGATGGTGGTTGAGAGAGGTAGAACGGACTAGAGGGCGTGGCAACTTCTGACAAACACTTTAATCCTATAACAATGGCATAAGTAAAGAAATCAAATACAAAAGAAAAGTATCCCAAAAAATGACCTCAATTCATCTTGACTTGTCTGTTTTGTCTGCTCGTTTCATATTCATTGTTGGTAACTGTTTATTTATACTTAAGTAAGTGTATATATATATATGGATATAAATGTGTTTGTTTGCAATTGGTCACTTTGCTGTGTATATGTATGTGTGTATTTATGCCTATTTAGCCTTTTTTGCTTTCCTGTTTCCTATGTTTTGTTGTTGCCAGAGCTTACTTCAATGTAATTCGAAGAAAAATTAAGTATCAAATTTCAAATTTATTTGTGTTTTGTGTCTGTGTGTGCTATGTAGCTTTAGTATATGTAAGTGTGTGTGTGAATGCTAATTAAATAGCCTTAAGCTATACCACATAAATATATCATGACTGGCATACGAATAGAAATTAACTCTTTTTAATGCACAGCACAATTTTGTCTTTTGAAAGGTAATGAATGTGCCTGGCAAAAATTGAGTTATGTATTAATAAAATGGAAAAACTGCTAACTCAAAACTTGTAGGCAAAAATTGTTACTTAAAAGTTAGTTTATAAATTTGCCTTAGCTCACTTTAAAACTATAAGAAAGAAAATAAGACGAATGTGCATTTTAAAGGGAAATTGTTATCTTTAGGTAAATTGCTCAAATTTCTAGTTTTCAGTATGTCATTGTATAAATATAGGGGAAATTATAGCATACAAGAAGTTGTATGCATGTTAGTCTAGGCTTTTAATTGGAGTAAAACAACTTTGAGAACATTTCTCACAAAACTGCCAAAGAAATTTTATTTATAAAATGAGTCAATTTCACTATCTGCAAATAGAAATCATAAATTGAAACAAATAAGCAAAAGGTCAGTTGAAGATCTTTTAAGAGACAATATGTACCAAATACAGACAGAAAAGTCCTTTGGTATACTCCAACTAATTTAGATAATTCTAAAACCTTGTGTCAACCTCGAGATTTATTATAATTATTATTATTTGACAGAGGACGACTCGAAAGTCAGGCACTGCGACCTATAAGATCTATTGTACCAATGCCCCAAGAAGGAAAGAAAGGAAGAGAGAAAGAAAGATAAATAAGAAACATACCCAAGCCGAGAATCGAACTCAGGGCTCCAGAGATAAAAGTCTGGCACTCTGCCACTAGACCACAGTGGCGATGGTAGGACCAACAGTTTAACGCCGATTCCGAACGGCTATGTGGCAATTTTTTATCAGCTCGGTGGTTTTGCCATTACCAACCAAGGTGTGTACTTGTACACATTCTTATAATTCTCATCCACTTCATATCGATAGCGAATATAAGAAGTTTATGAGAATTAACCACCACATCAAGACGGGAATCGAACCCGCAACCTTCTGAATGAAAGTCTAATGCACTATCCACTAGACAATCGAGGTCGTTTATTATAAACCAAAAACTCCCATCCATTAACCTTCAAAACGAAGAAAAAAAAGTAAGCATATGCCTAATATGTTAGAAAGGCTTTATTTTTAAATTTATCGCATATAAATTATGATAATATACTACCTTAAACTAATCCCAATTTTTTATCATGATCTAAAATTATTACACAATTCTCTAGATGCCAGTATGAAATTACAACAATGATTATTGCATAATTTTAGGCGCGCACACAAATATTTACTCTCGCATGTTACTTAAAATATGTGCAATATACTTTTATGTATTTACTCATATGCTTATATTATTTTTCATAAAAATGAAAGAGTTGCTTACCTACAAACAACATAACAAATTAAGTTTATGTTTTCTTATGTAGAAAAACAATGATGTTGGATTTCATCATACTGACATTAATACGCACACACAAGCAACACACATACGCACGTATACAATATACTCAAATGTACGTATGTGTACACCACGTACATATTCAAGTATATATGCAGCAATGTTAACGACGTTAACACCAAAGGGAAATAGGAGTAAATACGGATATATGGCATACAATAAAACCGAATAAAATGAATTATCATCACTTACATGCATGTAACGAAAAAAAAATTGTAGATCTAGAAAAAAAATAAGTAAAATAAGAAACAAAAAAGGAAAAGAAATCGACAGTGAAATGTAGAAAAGTAATAGCTAGCGAAAAGGATGGAGGATATACATATGCACAATACACTCAAAGAAAAAAATATTTTTGAAATAGGTTAAATGCGAAAAGAAGTACATACTACTTACTATTACTACTACTATTATGGCACAACAGCCCCTGAAGGGCCAAGGCAGAGCTCTTCGCATCCATTCATGTTGTGTAAGTTATATTAATACACTTATGGAAGAAACCTACAGTTTTATGCCGAATCCGAAAGGCGAAATGAAAAGCTTTTCATAGGCATTCTTTTACTCTTAGAGGTTTCCCATTACCAGCCAAAAGGTGGTGCCGTGTAGAAAAATTTTTATTTTCTATTTTTGAATTTTTTTTGAGCGTGCCGAGATATGAAGCCGGGCACCTCTGCGTAGCAGTCCAACACACTAACCACTAGACTACGGCGAAAAGAAGTACAAAAGTTTTAGATAATTTGACTCAATGCCTATTTTTATTCAGTGAGCCCCTCAGTAATTCATATGAGTTTAAGCCGATTTTAACCAGCATATTTCTTTCAAATTTGCCGACCAAAATAAATCAAATTTACACATTTAGAAAACATATCTTGTTATATAGAAAAAACAATAAAAAAATATCACTCAATTGACGATAAATTTTTAACTAGGTAACACTAATATGGAGAGTAAGTGAAAATAACAGAGAGCGCCCTGGATACTGTTGTAGTGCATATCGTCGTCATTCAAGCA
This sequence comes from Toxonevra muliebris, assembly GCA_963691655.1. NCBI lineage: Eukaryota > Metazoa > Arthropoda > Insecta > Diptera > Pallopteridae > Toxonevra > Toxonevra muliebris. The sequence goes on along the minus strand of OY829326.1, from coordinate 46,343,451 downwards.
GAAATAACTCAGTCCAAATTAATTTTTTTAATTGGATCCGTATTAATTAACTTCTATAATTCGAATGACATAATAAAATAAATTTTTAAGCATCCAGTTAAAACGTACACTAACGTGTATATCAACGTGTTGAATTTTTAAGTTTTGCACCGCGTAAGCTAACTTTATCTCAGAAATTAAAAAAAAATGGACTTAGTGAATTCTGCCAGAACACCGAAGATATGTGAGCACTGGCAGTAGGGATTCCAACTTGTAAGGAATTCCCCGAATTGTTGGGAATCGACTTCAAGTTTAGTTATTTGTAGGATATTGGGGAGTGGGCGACTGAAAATTCAAAGGCAGCAGTGCGTTTGCTGCTTCACTTTTCTCCCAAAGTAACAACTAACCAGGATAATTGCACATGCATGAAATAATGGAATTAAAGTGTTCCACAATACAAAGGTAATTGAAAAAATCTATCTTTACCTGGTAATTGCCTTACCAGGTTTATGAAATCAATTCAAAAAGCATGAGTAAAGTGTAGCTAAGTACAAAGTTTTCTTATGCATTCACGTTCACACTCTCTACAAGGTTGAAATCAATAAACTTATACACATATACATACACAAAAGAAATAACTTTTTTTTTCTCATACTAGTCCCTCTTCCCCTCAATACAGCGTTACCCTTACAGCGTTTAGCCCTTATGGGCACAGCAACGACTCATATGTGTTTGTTACTCATATGTGTCGAAGTGCACATCACTAACTTAAAAATCTTATCAAAAACTTTTCAAAACAAAACTTGCATATTGTAAGTATAAGGAGTGAAAAGATTTAGTTGATTGCTGTTTTAGGTAGTTTTTTAGTATTACGAGAGGATCGTATTCATTTTGAAAAATAATGTGACACTAGATTCGGCAACGAGTCGAGCAAGTTTTTTCTTTATTACTCATATCGTTAACATTTCTTTAACAAAATGTTACTTAAACAAAATGTTACTTACCCAATGATTAAACATCCACCCAGATTTTGAAATATTGATCTCTGATCTACATTATTTGATGCTATTCGCTCTAACAAATATCAGTCATTATAGCAACATAAAACCGTATATAAAATTGATTTGGGTATACCATTTATATTTTCTAACATTACAGTAGTATATTAAATATATACAGAAATTTAAAGATAAAACTAAACGATCTAAGCTTGACAACCATTTTCTAATGACAAAAATCCGCTTAGAGTAATACCTAACATATATTTGGCTGCATAGTTTTAGGCTGTTTTTACTATTTATTATTAAGTACTGATTTTTTTCTTGGTGCTTATTCGCAAATTACTTTCAATATCTCAAATAATTGTTCACGACTATGTCATTTGCGAATATATGTGCTATCTCTTTCTTTCCTTCTTATCTACATATAATCCCATTTGATATACTCACATACTCATACACTCATGTGCGAAACATACATATACACATGATATATGTACGTGAGAAATTTCAAAGCAACGATGAAGTAGGTAAGCAAATATTTGCGAAAACATAAACCCTGCTTAGGAAAGAAAAAAGAAGAAAAAATTGGTGTTTATATGTATGTGTTGGTATGTGCATGTGTATAATGAAATCGTTGAGCAAAGGGGAATTTGAGGTGAGCGCGAAAATTATAATACGACAAGTCTGTGAAATAGGATTTAACGTTGAATTTGTGCGGCTTGTTTCTTTTTCTTTTTTCCATTTTTTTCGCTTTACCATTTCTTTTTTTATTGTTGTTATTGCTATTGAGTGAAATATATTTACGACAAAACGGCAAGTAAGTGAAACTTGTTTGCAAGTATTAAAAGTATAAGTGTAGTAGATACAAAAAAAAAACAAAAAAATACAGACATGCGAACCCACACAAACAAAATTGAAAATAATATCAGTTAGAATTTAAAGGTATTTAAATTCAAATTAAAAAGATATAAAAAATTGTAAATTGAAAGATTCACAATTTTGAAGTGATATTTATTAGTGAAAGCTTTATATTGTTTTACTAAATAATTTATATCTTCTAAAAAATACTACTACAACCATACTGCATTGAATCGAAATATTTATAGATGCATATATAACTATCCTAGCTTTTATTTTGATCTGAACGGGTGAAGTGCAATATTCACGGCGAAATATAACAGAATATAACAGAAGCAAACCACTTTTTAAATTACAAAGTGTGACCGATTTCAGGTTTCAAAATATCACAAGCAATTTGTTCCCTTGACGTGATAGATACCTCAGCTCTGACTGCAATGACTTAAGTCCATAAGTCCCAATCAACCGACTGGGAAATTTTTGTTTTTGCTCTAAAAACCACAGTGGTCATTTTCAATAGAATTTTTTCTTTTTTTGTTATTACAAAATAGATTCAATTCTATATCTTTGAGTCGAACCCGTTGAACTGGTTTTCCAGTCAAGCATTTGTAAGCACTAGAATGAACCATTTGAAAAATAGAACTCTAGTCTAGCACTCATTCACCAGGTCACCGAGGTGGTCTTGAATTTAGTATAAGTTTATCGATAATGGAAACAAAATGTTCTTATCTTTTCTGAATTTCTCTACATATTTACCTAAAATTTAAAATCATAGAAAATTGTGATTTTGGTCATTTTCTACCGTCTATCAAATCTAGAAAAATGTTTTCCCTAGTTTCACGATAAAATTTTATGATTGAAATTTTGAATCTTTTCGACCAGTTTTGGTTACAGTTTTTTATTGCATCAAAAATTCAAATCTTACAAAAACTGATTTTGATCATTTTCTGAAAATGATTAAATTTCTATTTTTGCTGGTTCTGATGGAAAACCACGGAATCGGACGAGCAAGGGGAGTGGTTGTTTCAAGCTAGCAACAGAATAAAGGAGAAATATATATGGGAAATGATTTATGATCTCACTGTAAAACCAATTTGTTTTAGTTAAAATTTTCTATTTGTTAATAGTACTCCAACAATAAATGCTTTGTCTACGGCTTTGGTTATATCTAAGAAAATCTTATAGCAGAAATATATCTTTGTAAAAGCTTATCTTATTTCAGTGACAATGCGATGAAGTTGTTCGATGCGATACCGTGTTTCTGATTACAGAGGAAGTGAAGTTGTGGATTAATTATTTTAGTCTTCAGAGCGGAAGAGGACATATTTAACAGCTTGTGGGTCGGTATTAGTTGACCTCCCTCATAGTTTTAAAATAATTATAATCTTCGAATAATTTGAAGATTAGGACCTGGAACTTTTTTGGATATATATATTTTGAAACAAATGGAAGAGTCCTATAATTTTACGCAAAATCCGAACGGCAAAGTGAAAAGCTTACCATAGGCAATTTTTATTCTTGGGGGGTTTGCCATTACCAGCCATTGTAATATAGAAAAATGTTTATTTTCAATTTTTGATTTTTTACTCTACCTAGTATTGAACACGGGGATCCTCTGTAGCAGTCCATACTTATCAATAGGCTACGGTGACCACAGACAAAAAATTTAATGAATGTTTTGAGTATTGATGTATTTACAAATGTAGAAAAAAATGTGCAATTTTTTCGATTCCTCAGTTCAAGCGGATGAAGCTGCTGGAAAATTTACTAATGTGCACTGATTTTTCAATTCAATTTAAGTTCAATGTACTGTAACGAACCGTTTCCCGGTCTTAGGCTGGGATAGTCTCAGCGGGCTCCAGAGGTTCTTCGCGTTACAAAATTTATATTTAGCAGGGGACCCCCACTTTCTTTAAATACACAGTTTTTAATTCAACAATAATTGAGGTTTAATTTTACTAAAAATTACACTTTACAATGACACTTAAATAACACAGTTAATGTCACTACTAGTATTGCCGCTTGCTGATTATGCTCCTGTAGCGCTGTTGCACATAGATCGGCGTATAACGGATGGATGCGATGGATCGCGCTCATGTAGCGCTGCTGTGCATGGACTGGTGTGTAACTGACGAATGCGATGGATTACGCTGGCGTATCGCCGCTGTGCGTGGGCTGGCGTGTAACGGGCGAATGCGATGAATCGCGCTGGCGTGGCGCTGCTGTGGCTAGACTGGCGTATAACGATCGAATACAATGGATCGCGCTGGCTTAACGTTGCTGTGACTAGACTGGCGTATAACGGGCGTATTCGATGGATCGCGCTGATGTGCGTGGGCTGACGTGTAACTGATGAATGCTATGGATCGCGCTGGCGTAGCGCTGCTGTGGCTACATTGGCATACAATGGACGTACCATGCGGTATCTTGCGTCGGTCGTAATATCTTGTCTGTTAGATCTGGTCGGCTTGTTGTTCCTCCGACGATCAACGGCAAGCCACCACACGCCTTCTCAGATTACAAGACTTGGAATTTTTCTGTCCTTCCAAATTTTGTCCGTCGTGTCAAATTCTAACTTTCCTCACTAACTCTTGTATTTCCCACACTACTCGTACCTACCAGAGGTACGTGTTGCTCTGATGCCAGCTGCAAGCCAAAAAAAAAACTTTTTGCTGTGTTCGCCTTTTTATAGCACACAGCGAGCTATATTGTTATTCCATTATGCAGACTGTCGCCACTGGAATGTATTGTTTTGTTGTTTTGTTGCTTCTGCCAATTGTATTTTCGTCGTATACACACACGTGGTTGTCTGTACGCATCTTTCGATGTTATAGCACATTTGGAGTAGCACATTTGTGACGCGATTGAGTCTTCTGTATTGTGCAGATATAATTTGTTGCGAAATTTGGCTCGTCACAGTACTGTTTTTTTCGATTAAAAATCTAATTACCCTAATTGTCGCATAACATATTTCAATTAGTTTACAGCTAATGCAAAGTTGAAAAATCATGAAAGTATTTATTAAAATTAAATCCATCTATTTCCAATTTCAATGCATACTCTGAAAATTCATTATTTTATTTTATCTAAATGAAAAGATTTTGGAGATAATTTAAATATTCAAAATCTTTAATCTGGAACTGAGATTATAAGCAAAAGCTTTGAAATCATTTTTATCATATCTTACAGATACTTGCACATAGCATGCATATCAATCCATCAAAATCAAAGTAAAAGAAATGTTGAAAAGACACAAAATATCTAAAAAAAAAATAAAGAATATCTGTATATATATTCTAAAGTATCTCAAGGTGACTGACAATGTAATTTCGTTTCTTCTTCTTTTTCATTTTTTTGCCGTTGTTTCTTTTCTTTTATTTTGAATTAAAGCACGCAACCTCAAGTAATAACTAGCAAAAAAATTAGCTAGAAGTAGAAGAAAACAGTACACAGACACAGCATTGAAAAGAAGGCAAGAAAAAAAACACATTTAAACGATTCTCATGCAATTTAAGCAGCTTACACTTATTCACATATGTTAAATAAACTGTCACTTTGACGCTTCTACTACAAAACACACATACATACATGTATGTAAACTCATACATATGTACGAGTATATGTCTCAAAAGAAAAATTTCTCATTAGAATATTTTACGTTACAGCAACAAAAAAAAGAAAAAACTTATCAGCAAACAAATGCACAAAAGAGCTACGAATTGTAGGTAATCAACAAAAAAGAAGAATCAAAATATAATGGAAGACAAAAATCTTTTGCTTATAACATTTTATGCTTTTAAAGTTATCACTGTCACAGTCATCACCAGCATCCTCATCATCAAAATAATCATTACTAAACCATTCGCAATCACCATCATCATAGTCATTGGTGTATCACCAACAAAATTCTTGCTGATGTTAATAATTTTGTGGTAGGTTGAATTTCTGTTTTTGCTATTTCTTGCCTCTCCTCAATAATGATCCACAAACTTTAACCCTGTACATAAATTTAAGCTAAAACATGCAGTAGACACAAATTCGCCAAGTAAATCTACTGACAACTATGACTGTATAATGTAAAAAAACACTGACTCTTTTCACTTTCACTTGCTGAATGTTAATGAAAAAGGATGTTATGGTTAATAAAATTTGACTGAGGCATAAGTTGATTGCTGGCTGGTTGGTTGACTGGCTGGCTGGTTGGTTCTTTGGTTGGCTGGTTGGTTAGTTGCTATAGCATAACGACTAGGAGTGAAATGTAAAGAAAAAAAAAACAGAAAACGGCAACGCAGGGATATTAAATGAATTGCTGCTTAAATTGCGCATTTAAATGATGAAAAGGATTTCTTTCTATCCGTTAAGTGAAAGCAAAAAAAGTAAATGGGAAGATTAGAATAACTAGACATAATCAGCAGTATCAGAGTATATGTTGAAAATTTAAGAAATTATGAAAATTGAATTTAAAATTTATGGTATGCCGATTTCCGAGAATCACGCATTAAATAATTGGGGAATAAAGAGTCAGATGTAAGAGTTACAATATAGTAATATGAATACAATTCACAAAGTTTAAGAGTTATAAGAAACAAACACTTCAGAGATAATCCCACAGAGATCTGCTTTTTCTATTAGCCAAGAATGAATACTAAATCTTACGGTATCTAAGTAATAAAAATGAAGACGCTAAAGCTACTAAGTAAATTTTCTCAATACATTAAATTTTAATCAAATATTTAATAAATTAAGTTCATCTTAGTTCAAATTTAAAATTCATTTATGTATATCCTATGAATTTTTCTATTGCCATAAATTTAAAATGTTATCTTCTTTCTACATCAATCAATCAAAGTATGAATAAGAAAAAAGCATTTTGCTTTCCCACAATAATATGTCAAATTCTTTTTATTTCTTTGATTTACGATTCCTATCCTCATAAAAACTCTTTTCCTCTTTACGCAAAATATTTTATTTGCACAATTGAATTATAATATTTTAATTCATACATTTTCTGCATATTCTTTAAAAAAGAATATGCTAAAATATTACAAATGCTTCGCACAATGGTAAAACGAACATTTCCACACATTTCGACATATACACACAATCAAACATATACACAAACAAACAAATATTTGTGGAAACACTTGACAACAAAGAAATTTTCACAATTTAATTTCGCATTGGAATTCGTTGTATTCATGTGAGTGTGTGTATGCGTGTATTCAAAGATCTATACATATATGTATATATATATATGTTTGCGTGACAATAATGATGTCTGTCTGTCTGTCTGCCTGTATGCATAACATTCGTGTATATGACAAATAAATTTAGGCATAAATTCTATTTCAATAAAAACCAAACAGAACACCCAATAAAGTATGCAAAAAAAAAAGAAGAAATGAAGCAAATAATATTGATGATTTACTTAGCACAGTGATATAATGAAAACAAATCCGAAAATTAATAAATTTTAATAATTTTATCATCAAAAAATAATGCGAGTTTAAAGTCTAGAGTTCTTAGCTGTGGGTTTAAACGGTTTAAAACGTTTTTAAACTTTCAAATCTCAACAGAAATACACAGGTATGTTTTGATCGAAAGTGAAGTTGAAAACGCTTTTTCATACTCTGTTTTCAATTTCCAATTTCAAAAGTTTTGAAATCAGTTGAACTGTTGAATTTAGTATGCTTGTAAGATATGAATAGTGAACACTTTAAATTTACAAATCAACGACATGCTACAATTTGCTATCAATAATAGCTCTTACGACACACTGTGCAAATTACAAAAAAAAAAATGACTACCTTCTTCTGAGCCCAAGCGAGCATAATAGATAAATACAACAACAATAAAAAAGTAAAAAAAAGGAGAAACTGATATACGAATTTAAATTTTATGCTTCAGACATTATAATTTTATCGTCTATCATTTGAAAATAAAATGGAACCCAATTTTATTTTCATGCATTCAAACTCACACATTTATGTGTAATCAACACTTGAAGTTAATTTTTGTTGAACCATTTTCATTTAGGTTTCAATTTCTTCAACTTTTGTAATATTTTTTATACAATAATTATTGTTTGTATACAAAAGAAAAATGCGAACAAAAAAAAAATACAAAACAGAAAGAGAAATACATTTATCCTTCGTTCATTCATTAGAAAATGGCACTGAAAGGCCACCGCAAAATGTGTTAAAAAGGACGAAATAAAACGAAACGAAAATTTTTGATTAAAGTCAAATGTATACATACAACTAACTTGTATTGAGGCCAAATAAATCAATGTTAATGGCAACACTTAAATGCCTATTATTGCTTTATGACATAATAGCTCTAGCGCGCTTCAAATAAAATGAAATGAAGCTAAAGTGGGAGCGGAGTAGATGTGTGTAGGTATATGTATATAAATTGAAGGTTATCTGAAAGTATGTATGTAAGTATATTTACGTACTTTTATATATACATACATTTATACGAGTAAATATATTTGCAGTACAAAACAAACACGCCTAAAAGCAGACTATGCAAAACGGCAACTAAGACGAAATTCGCAATAAAATCAAATATCCTAGTGAGAAAAATGTTGTAATTATGAATATTAAGGAGTGTAGTAGCAAACGGAAATACATTCGTATAATATATACATATTTATGCATACATGTATAAAGATAGAGAGCGTAGAATTACTTTTACATTGTTTGGAAAACCATTAGCATTGTGTAAGTATGTATGATTGAAGTATTGTAGAAAATTAACAAAAAATACTATGGCAAAATGTGAGTGTTAATATAGGAATAGTAAAAGAAAAGAAAGTTTAACTTTAATAATGGAGCATAATTTTTTATATTATATTTATCACTAAGCATAGATTACACGGTGTGACAAAAAAAATTCTAGGCACTTTTATGGAGACCTAACACAAATTGCAGGTCTAGTTAATGTTAATGTTTATGTTAAAAAAAATGGTATGGAGGAAATTTCCCATACACCCCCAAAATCTCGTTTTATGGTCAAAAACCCGTTTTTGGGTAGGTTCATGTAAACAATCGCTCATAACTTTGCTTATTTTTATCCGATTTACAATTGTACTTAGTTAGAAAGGGGAAAAATAGTTATTTCCGACTATGTATTGTTTATTATCATGAATTGAAAAGTGACTAGACTGCAGTTGAAAGTATTTGCGATTTTTCGATTTCTTAATCATTTTTTCGTAAACAACGTTTACGATATTATCTGATCTTGGAATATTTTGCGACAGAACACTGACCTTTTTTTGATGAAATTTGATGAAAATTGACGGAGTTGTGTGAATCAATTTTTTAAGCCCCATTACTCAAATACAGAAACTAATCATTTACCAAGAAATAATATAAAAATATTTATTTGCAATTAAAAGAAGCGACGACCTCGATAGCCTAGTGGATAGTGCACTAGACTTTCATCTGGGAGGTTCGGGTTCGATTCCCGTCTTCGTCTGGTGGTTAATTTTCATTACTTTCTTATATTCACTATCAATATGAAGTGTATGAGAATTATAAGATAGTGTACAAGTACACACATTGGTATCCATGTGGTATCACAATGGGCCGTTCAGGCCTAAGTGTGTCTCTCGACAGCCACTCCAACCTAACCTAATTAAAAGAAGCACACTAAATAACACAAATGCGAGACCCATCAAGCTATTCAAATAGTTAACGGGAGTAACAGATGTTTAAAGTATAAATTTATTAAAGCATCACAATTTTCTATGCTACTCAGATACACAAACAGTAATTCACACTCTGGCATACACATTTATGTTTATCTATGTACTTTCAGAGATGTCCATAAAAACATTTTAAATTAATTAAAATTCAAAAAGTTTTAGTTTAACTCCCACTGAAAATGGAAGCAACGAACAAACAACCGTCTCATAATAATCAACCGAGCGCCTAAAAGCATACACTGCATAATAATATACCAAGTGAAGACCAAGAAGCAAACGAGAAAAATTTAGTAGAGAAAAAAGAATAAATTTGTTGATATTTAATTAAATCTGTTTAACAACGCAATTACAACCAATTCGTTTGTTCTTTTCGCATTAAGAATATAGCGAAAGGCATTCAAAACAAAAGGCAATAATAAAAGTGGGAAGTATTTTCCGTTTTTACTTTTTTAAATTTTTTACTTGACTTGGGAAGTAATAAATTGTCATTTCCTTGGTTTCACAATTTTTTTTATTTGGAATTGGTAACACATGAGCTAAAGTGCGACATGCTTGAATGATTTAAGTACCTATGATTTTAAGTTACTTTCTTTCATTCTTGCGCCATCATCGTCGTCATCGCCGTCGTCACCACTAACACACACATTGTCAGCGTCTTCGTCATCATAACTTTTAGCGCCCTAAGGATGATATAATGGATAAATCATGTTGATTGTTCTACGTTATGATTGTTCGTTCGCAGCATATTCTTTTTCATCCATGAATGAGACAACAACATGCAACAGTTTGCTACTCCTCCAAAGTATGTTTTTTATTTTTTTATATATAATAAAAATAGCATAAAATGTCCCAAATGTCCTTTAAAAAAGAGCTTTCACTTATTTTTCGCTGTTTGTGTTTGTGTACTCCAAATTATTTACATCCCAAATGCAATTTTAAGTGAGCCAACCACTACACAAAATTTTTTAACATTGTATTTTAATAAAATGGTAGCGAATTTTATGTATTTAATAAACGAAAAATGTATTTAGTACTAGTATAAGTGCCGTAGGCGATTGCATACTTTTGGGTTTGAAACATCTTTTTAGGATACTTACATTTATATACTATTTCATTTTGGCTGATTACTACAGCTATGTAAAATATTATAATTATGAGTATATATATATATATATATATATATATATATATATTATTTCAATGTAGGTTCTTAATATTTATTTTAAATATCATGCATGTCAAATATTCAGATGCATACTTTTAGGTATACTTTTCTGTTGAATCACTAATGTTTTTTATAAATTTTTTGTAATTTTATTCATCATCATAATCGCAGGATCATAAAATAATTTTTTTTTAGATGAAGGTATCCCCGTGGGCTGGTGAATGAGTGCTAGACTGGAGTTCTAGCTGCCTCAGGTTCGATTCCCATATAGGGTTAAATTCTTAAAAAATGTCCAACTGGATTCTTTTAATAAAATGAGTCACTTCCTTGACTTAGTTCTTAAATGCTCGAAAAAAAAATTTACATTTAAAGATAGGAGTAATATTTTTGCTGAAAGTAGCAGTTATACCATCAAATCGCTTAATGTATAACATTCCAATGTAAAAAATATTAACTTAATATGCTTTAATCTACCAAAATTTTGAACAAACTATAGTAGCAGTGGACTGTAGTTTGCATCCCAATAATCAATTATAATATACAAAGCAATTATTGAGCCCATATGCACATGCGGTGTTCAATTCAGCGACTCCGCGTCTTACTCAAACATCGAAAAACTTCAACAACCTCAATTTAAGGTTCTTCGAAAAAGAACTGGTCAGCAAGCAAATCAGTTTCAAACATCTAAACCCCACCAGTAGTTAATTGAATCTCCTAGCAAATTCAAACATAGTAGTCATGAGTGGTGATTCTGCTATGAGATTCAAACCAGAGAAGCAAATTTAATATTCTATCCCAACCTGTTGTTACGTTGTCAAGTACAAGTCTAGAGGTAGATAGAAAAAGATAACAAAGCTTTAACTCCCACTGGGTTTCAATCCAAGCTACATATTTTTATGTTATCGCCGTGAGTATGGCAAATACTTAAAAAAAAACAAACCACATCTTTTTAGATAAAATTAAGCAACGTTCACTTGTTCCACAAATGTGACAGATTTAGAAATCTCATTGTTTTCGATTTATCAGCAATCAGATTATGTTTTGCAATTTGGAAAAAGATGTCAAGCGGTAGAAGATTTGGGATCTAAAGTAATCGGTAATAAACGATTAGTGGACTCCACAGTATTCCGCATTTCATAATCATTACCTAGTAAATTTGTATATCTTTATCAGAGCTGTAAAAGACTGCAATCAATTGCAATTTTAAATCACTGAAATCACAATCAATGAATAGCATTTTGCGATTGCCTTCATTGAATAGCAAATTTGACTAAAGATTGTAAAATTGAAATCATTAATCATTTCGCTGTCATTGAATACGCATTAAATGAAAAAATCATCTTATTCATTTTATTCATTAATACAAAAAAACTATTTATATATACGCTAACAAAACTTGTAACATTTTTTCCAATTGCAACTAACAAAGAACATTTATATAACAAGTAAACATGAAAAATAAACTTTATAGTGTAGATTTTTGGAATTCTAAAATTTGTTTAACATTACAGTGAAAAAAAAAATGGAACCAAAAAATTAAACTGATTTGTTTACTGTCAGTCGCAGGAATTTTTCGAAATTGCTGTCGGAAAGTGAACCACGACGAGGTGTATGAAATAATCTCAAATGAAAATAATCTCTCCACCGCAGCTGACGATGGTAGAGGTGCATTATATTTTATGTACACCTTCTTAATAAGTAGATACCGATTTAGCATATTGGTAGATAAGGACTTACATATTCATCCTCAAACGGTCCTTCATTAGGGCTGGACATTAGTGGGTCATCTGGAAAACAGTTTTGCCATAAAAATAAGTATATGAGGAAGCACATGCATTACCTGTATCTGTTGAGGAAAAGTCAAAAAATTGGACTGCACAATCTTACTGATGGTCGCTATCTTGGGATCTGCTTAATATGGTGGGATATTCGTCACAAACCATTTTTTTTTTTACTAAATCACTGATCTCACTAACTTTCGAAGTGTTGAAAGATGGATCAAGTGCTTCAATCCACTTCAGCTCCACTTGTGGATAAAAGAACCGAAGCGACAATTGCATCATTTATTTCCTCTTTTAATTTGAAGTAACAATCAAATCTTTTTTCCAAAGCTTCCTCTAACAAATCAACTGCTGTAGATAAAAGTGGGATCTTCCACAGAATCGTCACATGAGAAATCACTGAGTTCTTCCGACATATTTATTTAAAGGTAAAAAATATCTCGCGCACTTGTCATCAATGTCTTGTTCACTTGTACAATAATTTGGTATAGAGACAAGATTTATAATGATAATAAGCAAAGCAATTTAACAGTTTTCCCTTGTTTACTATGATCATCCGCACAATTGATTGCTTTTAATGGCAGGAAAAGACCCTTGATAGTACATATCACTGTTTAATATTCACGCTTAGATCTTGTAGAAATGATTTCGAGTGACTTCAAAAGATTTCTAATGAATTCGACTAAATTTAGTTAAAGACTGCAGTCAAAAGCTTGCATTCAAATGATTTCAAAAATATGATTTAAAATATGAATAATTATTCGCTGATGGCAATATGATTAAGAATAATTTTTTTACATTCTTAATCAATGAATACAAAAAATAAATACAATCATTTTGGTAACAATATCAAATGATTTTTAGTCGCAAATGATTGCATTCTTTTACAGCTCTGATCTTTATAGCCATTTGAGATTATTAATAATTTATGACCTTCATTTATAAAATTGATTATCTGTGCACTACTTTCATAAAATAATCATTGGGGTAGGTATTTATTTAAAACGACTACTTTAAAATTGTTTTGGTGTTCGTTCTCATATTTTCTGGGGATTGGCTGACTGTATAAACAACAATAATAATAATTTACTATGCCTCAGGATAATAAACTGCCACAACAGATGACACAAAAATCATAGACAAACACAGCAGGCTACTTGGTGTGACCCAAAAACTACAGACTAAGCACATACTCCCATCCATCTATCCATTGATCCACCCATCTATATAACCATCCATATGTGTATATGTTAGTTTATATTTAAAAGAAAAAGAAAAACAAACCAAAAATGTATGATGACAGCAAAATGTTATACCCCAAAAGCCTATGAAGTTAAAATCAAAGTAGAAATTTTTGCATGCTGATATGTTAGGCCTAGCAGAAAATGTGTACTGACATCTTGGTTCATCACATGTTAACCCTCCATTCTCGTCCCTACTGCTAACCATCAACTAAGGTACATACAACATCAAAAGCAAGTTACAGTTGAAAGCACAAAATTACAAAAGTTCATAAATCGATTTTGAAAACTTTGTTTTTTCTAACGTTACGTTCTAGGCAACGAAAGCCAAGAGAAAATAAACCAAACAAAAAAAGGAAGATTTTTCTACATTTTTCATAGCAATTTTTGGGTGGATTTAAAAGCGCAAAAAATGTTGATGGAAATTCAACATTTTGGCGTGATTTAAATATTTAATTTTGATTTTGGAAAGAAGAAGAAAAAAAATTACAGTAGCAATATCTTCTATAAGATATTTTTCTTTTTTTTAAAGCATTTGAAAAGTGTGTAATTTTTCTTCATTTTGAAGGTAAATAAATTAGCATACTTTTAGGTACTTTACATGTTTTATTTTTTTGTTTTATCACTTTTGTCATAATTGCTACAAGTGTCAATCACTTTAAAGGTTTTTGAATGAGCGATAAATTTTGTGAGAAAGAGAATTTTTTTTTTTTTTACTTTTGAAGCTTTCATCATTCATTTTAAATACATAAATATGGTAAGTAAAAAAAATTGCTACAGAAAAGAAGCGAGATGAATAAGTATTCATGTACGTGACCAAAAAAAAATTAAATAAATATTTGGTTTTTGTTGTTATTTTTATTTTATATTTTTTACTTTGATTTAGTTGAGAATGACGAACTGAACGATATTGAGATTATGTTTCGAATATGTGCAAGGTAGGTCTAAGGTGAGGATAGAACTATATAAATGAAGAGTGATTTTAGTAAAAAGCACTGAAATAGAGCAACTTAATAATTCATACATCGCCATAAGTTGAATTTCTCTACATGAGTTTTAGAAAAAAGTTGATTTTGCTGTGCTGGCCGAAAGGTATATATATCTTTTTAACCCTCTAACTGCCCAGTCCGCCTCTAGACGGACTTTATGTAAAGTGCTATAACATACACCAGTTTATTTTGTTAGAGACTAACGGTAAACACGTTTTTTTAGCTGAAATGTGTATGTATGTGCTGCTATGCTTGGCGTCGCTGTGCCACGTGTATTTTAAAAGTTATATCAGTTGGAAGAGAAAATTGGCCAAAATAAGTCATTTCGTCATTTACCCGTCAAAAACTAATCCTATCGCGTTAAAAAATTTATCAGTGCATAAGAAAAAACTATTCTCTTTCGAATTGCATTGTGAATAATTTCCAAAAAACATTTATATGGCCAGGACCGCCTAGAGGCGGGAACCACTTTTTCGACAGCACAGGTTAAAAACTACACTTAATCGAAATTCTGACAGATATTTATTTTTTATTCTTCTAACCCTAATTTGAGATTTTGAGCAAAATCAAAAATTGGGGAGTTAAAAGGTTAATCATATTAATAAAAATGAAAAGCTAACCTGGCTATTTTTCTCTACAGTATTTTATAGAACAACAACGAGAGCAAATAAGAAAAAATTATCTTTATCTACAAAAATATTTCAAAAAATTTGGTATTTTTAAGCACCTCAATTGAATTACATCTGAAACTTATGGCTGCGTTAATTTGCATTACACAGTAAAATCAAAAATTCATAAAAATTTAAATTAAAAATAATTTTTTTTTTTTCGATTCGCACATTTGCATTAGTTATTTTTAAGCAGTGGGATAAATATTTTTCGCTCATTATCATAAGCTAATCACGCCTACATCTATTTGCAAAAATGTTCGCCTACAACTTCCATTTAGCCTCCAGCATTAATTAATACCATCATTCATATTTCCAGTGTGCGTTTGTTTATTTGTGGAATATTAACGTAGTAAAGCAAATTAATATATCCGTTGTACATTCAAACTTATATTTGTCTAAAATTATGCATATATTAAGCTATGAAGCTCTGTGCGTTTGCATACACACTTTCACACTAGCACACACGCATAAGAATTTACAGATTTTCACACACATATATACTAATTATGTATTTTGGTTGTGAATTTCGGAGAAATTCGGCGATGCATATAATTTTTTTTTCCATTTTGTTTTTTCCTGTGATTTTGATTTCGTATTTTTTCATCTCTACACTCGTGCGCTATGATTTAATGGTGGTAATAAATTGTTTGCGTGCATACTTTTAGGAGCAATCACACGTTACTGCTTATGAGAGTTTTATATAAGTGCTTATGCGTGCGTGTGTGTGTGTATGCGTGTCGATTAGATAACTTATTTTTCTTATTGATTAAATTGTGCGGCATGCTAATCACGAGTATGTGTAAAATTCATTTAAAAATTTATTTAAAATTATTAAATCTGTTCACACCTAAAATATATATATTTAGGTACTTGAACTAATAGGGGATATTCTTTTTGTTTTTAGGTTTTGTATTCGCGTTTGTTTGAAAGTGTATGTGCAAATCTCAACAAGCATGTAACCACCTTGTTTTACATGCTCGTTTAACACGGCGCATTATTTCCGTTTGTTTCGTCTGTCCGTCCGCCTGGCTGTGTGTAAGTATAGATTTGTCAGTGTGCGTTAAAGTTGAAAAAAGTCGCGCTGCGTCGCACATCATGCTACCCAAAATCCCAAATTATTTCTCAAATTCACTTAGCTTCACACACGCACACACACAGACACTTACACAACCATATAGTATTGCCATCAAGCTGTGCATGTAAATTATGCACAAAAATCCCTTGCGGTTTTTTCCTTGTTGTTTTTCTGTTGTAATACAATTTTTTATCTTTTGTTGTTAATTTTTTTGTTCTTTTGGTAAAAGAAAAACCGACAGCAAAAATCTTTTTTTGCCATGGATGTACCCTGTTGTTGACTGGTCATGATGATGAAGTACTATTTTTGTTATTGTGGCTGTTTTCTGATTACTGGTATTACATATTTCTTGTTGTTGCTGTATTTTGCTACTATTTTTATTTAGTATTTCTATGTAGGAAATTCATTTTAAACAAACAGTCAAAATAAATCTTTGTTTAATTTGTTAACCTTTTCATTTCGATGTGACAAGTTGTGGGAAGGCAGCAGAAAATACATGAGGGCTACTGCTTGTTTTTTTTTTTTTTGTTGATTTTTTTTTTTGCTTATTTGTTTGTTAGTAATTTGTTAAGCAATTATGCTGTCAGCGTAAGTAGAACGGTATTTAGTTAAGAATGATTTATGGTATTTTTCCGAAGCTTAAAATTAAATTTCTTTTTAAAGTGATAAGTTAAAATGTGAAAATTTTAATTCTAAGAAAGTAATTGCAAAAGTTTATATTGTATTCAGCAACTAAACTTGAAAGTAAACCACAATATACAAACCAATGATTTGTTTTTTTCTGGAAAACTTTTACTAGTCATTGTAAAAGATTCTTGGAATTCTGTAAAAGGTTTTTGGAATACTTTATACATATTAGACATTATGATGAGTTTTTTCTTTGAAGACATCTCTGAATCTATGGAATTATAATATCCGGAATAAAAATCGTCTTTCTTTTATTTGATGGGCAATATTGAATAAAAATTCCTATTTCTCTAAACTACCTACATGGGAATAATGCATTAGTTTTGGTAATTAATTGGTCATTTCATTTAGATTAGACCACTTAAGTATTATGTCAAGTCTATAGAACTAGTATTAGAAAACTTAACGCTAATGACAAGCCGACAGCATTAGCATAAAGAAACCAGTTCTAAGTATTAAAAAATAGCACTAGCATTAGAGCAATTCTAATGATAGTCCGATAGCATTAGGAATAGAAAAATCAATTTTAATGATTAAAAACAAGCAGCGACATCAGACCATTGGAACTTTTTGTCCTTTGAAAACCAGACCAGGAACAATTACGATTTTTTTTTTTAATTTTTTATAACAATCAATCATATGGAGATATTTAACAATTCTAAAAACGATATGATTGGAAATCCCACAGATAACAGAATATCATACGAGTCACTGGCCAATTCACTTGCATGCCGCGAGACTACGAGAAAAAACTCTTGAACAATTCGAGTGTATTTTTTCAGCTCTAGCACGAACCAGAGTTGTAAAAGATTGCAGTCTTTTTTAGTTTGAAGTCAAATGACTTCTAAAAAAAATTATTGCAATATTTCAGTCTTTCTGTGAATGCAGAATTAGGATAGTGAAGCCGAAAGTCATATTGAAGTCAATGACTTATCCTTAATTTTTTAAGTAATTTTTTTGAAGTCACTTATTTACAGACTTGATCTCTAGAAAATATTAATTGAGGTCATCGATGTTCTATTTATTTAGTGGCGGATACAAGACACATTTTTTTTTGGGGGGGGGAGGAAAATAAAAATTCTCCATATGAACCAAAACACCAAAACGTGGGCTGGAGCCTTTTTTTTGTCGTTCGTGTATCGTTTTTTTTTTTTTGCTTATTCATAAACTTTATTCGATGGCTAACAATTTCAAAGGTATGGCCATGTGAAAACTTACGGGTACGTTTCGCATTTTGGGGAAACCCTGTTCTTGTAGAAAAGCATTTCACAATTTCTATGATCTATTTGCAAGGTAAAGGATCGTTGAAAATATAACAATAGGAAAGATTTATTCAGTTTTCGGTTTTAGATTGGCTTATAATGGATCGAGAATTAGTAGAATTTTAAGAATAATTTAAGGTCGCTGATTCCTACCCTCTATTCAAATTTTCTCTTTCCCATCTGGGATTTTCTTTATATCGACCCGAAACCTATAATTTTATTATTATTTTTTATTTTTGTGGATTCAATTCTCTACCTGAGAATAGAACCCGTTGAACACCGAAATTATCCATTTTATTAAAAGAATCCATTTGGACATTTTTTAAGAATTTAACCCTATCTTGGAATCGAACCTGAGGCAGTTAAGCACTCATCTACGAAGTTAATATTGCTGAACGTCGTCGAGCTGTTTCTGAACTAGATTAGTAGCTTCTATTGGAGATTAATTTGACGCTAATATGGCAGTATCGTCTGGATAAGTTGCTATAGTAACACGATCAGTTTCAGGCAAGTCGCGGTAAAGATCGAACAACACTGCCCCGGCTTTCATTTGACATTTGGCTGATGTTTCATCATTTACTTTGACATAGAATGATAGGACTTTAAGACCAAATAAAATGGAGCTGGAAGTAATTTTTTTATTTGAAGTTATATATAAACAGGTTAATGAACAAATGTAGTCATCACAACAACAATGTATATAGAGACGGGCAAATCAGACGGCATTTTCGGAATCCGCCACAACTCCTCATCAGTGATCTTAGTGATAGTTCTTAATCTTTCAATATCCTACATAAGCTACTAATATTTGAAATCATAACCCAGAATTCCAGATTTGATTTCAAATATCTTCACTGAATAGAGATATTGAAAGAAACTACCACTTCCGTCCATATACTTATGTTGTTGTTTTCCCCCATTATAGCTAGTCTGCATAACAGTTCGTTATTTGAATTATATTAGAGCAATATTTTTTGCGTTCCAGAAAGTCAGTGACAATATTCACTATGCGATGATATTGCTCAGGAGTACCTTCGGAACTATATTCTTATTTTCTTGTATTATTAGCAATCTACTACTTCGAATATTTTCGAGAATATTTCCAGCAAACTTATAGGTCTATATGAGGGCACTGAATTTTCAGGTTTATTTGGTTTAGGTATCATTATTGTTTCAGCACATTTCCATAGAGAAGGAAAGTGGTTTAATGAGCAAGATTATTCCTTATTCTTATAATTAAAAGTAAATCGTAATAACTAAAAACAACAATAACTAATTATGTTCGCCTTTTTGCATGTTTAAGTTATTAAATTTTTAAGCGTTTGTAAATCTTTTGAGGAGGGAGGGGAAATTTCCCTCTGTTTCCCCCCCCCCCTTGTATCCGCGCCTGATTTATGTATGTAGTTACTTATATGTACAATATGTATGTCTAAGCTGAGAAAACGTAATTCATTTCCAGTGATTTCAATGAATGCAGCTCGAAATGACTGCAATCTTTTACAGCACTGGCACGAACTAAACTTAAAAATTGTGGTAAAATATTTCTCTGTCTTCAAATTTATCACATGGAGGAAGTTTTGTGATTCAACTGAATGGTTTTTGAGGCCTTATTCACTAGAACACCAATCAAACAATAGAGACAGAGTTTGATACCTCTGTCTCTATTCTTAACTTATTTTCTAAGTAGTGTCGGCACTATGATACAAGAGTTTATGCAAAAAGTAGTTAAAACTTCAATGACTAGAGGCTATGCCGAATAATTGTGTGATGTTATCTCTGCTAAATCATTGAGATATTCAAAAGAGGGTGAATTTTTTGAAACTCACAAATTTGCAGTTTAGAATTATTAAAGTCAAACAATTACATTGTTATTTTGAATAGTTTTTTAAATAAACACTTCAAAGAGTCTTAACTTGATATGCAAACGTAAGACTTTCTTATTGAGCTGCTCATGTGTAGTAGACTAGGGTTAATAACTTTATTAATAGCGCTTCAATTAGACAATTGATTATAAATCTCAAGTATATTGATTAGTTTTTAATATCACAAATGTGCTCCAAATTTAAAGCTTATAAATTTAGGCAATTTTTCATCACCTACACATGAATGCATGGATACACATACATACTATATACATATATAAGGAAGATGTTAACGTTTTTCTGTAATTTTATGTAAATGACCATGAAATTGCAACGCGTCATTCAATTCCCTTAACGTGCACACGTATTCACAGCAACATATTTAAACGTCTCAAATGTTAATACTCAACTACAAGAAAAAAAAAAAAAGATAAAATATTGAAAACCAAAATATCGGAACTTCTTCCATGCACACTCACGAATTTCCTTATCTTCATTCTCATCGCCAATTTCATCATTTCAGTTTCTTTCGTTTTTTTTTTCTTTCTTTTTATTTTCTTTTTTATTCTCCCATCTGATATAAAATGTTCACCTTAATTAGTCCCCAGGTGTTGATTTGCCATGAACACTGACAGTTGAGATACTTATTCTACTTTATTTTCCATTTGACAACATTTGGTTAGCTGACAAAGTTGTCGTTAAATCTTTGGTAAATATTTTAAGTTAGTGCCTGTGCCTGCACCTGCCCCTACCTAATTTTTTTGCCTACGTGTTTTTACGTGAGCAGCGTTTTCTTTTTTAACGTATTCGTAAGTAACGTAATTTCTTCTTTACGTTTACGACATTTCTTAGAAGCATCAAACGAACGAACGATCGATTTGTGTATTGACAATAGGCGCAACGTGTCAATGATGACAACATTCAGCCCATCCACAAATAACAACTTTGTTTTGTACACATACTACGAACGAATATTTGATAGTAGCCATTTGTACCATCTTTTAAATGATTGGTTATTCTTATAGCTCTCGGTATATTCGTATTGGTTTCTCTTCATTTATGCGAAATGACCTTGGCAACTATGCCGCAAAGTCATTGTTAATTACGTAAATGACGTAAGGCAATAGACGCAGCAGTAGAGAGGAGAGGAGCAGTAGTAGCGGCTCATGATATGGCAATAGTGATTGCGACTATGGCGTTATTGGAAAATGAAAATAAAAATTTCTTTTATGGCGTATTTTCTGTTTTTTTTCTTCTTCGTTTTTGGCTAGTTCAATAAAAGGCAGCAATAGTCGGTCATACATACACACAGACACATAAGCAAATTTTATTTGACACGTGCTAAAATCGTGTTTATGTGGTGTTAATGTGTAATTTAGTTATTTCTTCTTTTATATTTCTTGTTTTTAATTAAATGAGTTTGTACGTGTATGTGGGTGGATTGAGTTGGAAGATTTCAAATGATATTTCTGGATTGTAGTTTGCATGTAGCGTAAGCTTATTTGATGCAACATGGCATTCATTCGCTGTTAAACATTTTGTTATGATAGCTTTCAAAACACTTAGGCAGCACCTGTATGTATTGAAGACTCATACTATATTGACATTTTACATATTTTTCGTTCATGCATGAGCAGCACTTAAATTTTTTATCCCTATATTTCGTATGTCAAGCAAGAATACTAAGGTAGCATCTATATTCTACAGACTTATTTAGTAAGCAAGACAACAGATGATAATTCTTGGCCTCCTCAATCAAGTTTCCCCAGTCGCTTTTGCCGAGCGTCCGGGCATCAGGTGGTAAGACCAAATGCAGTCATGTCCCCCTGTACCTGGTTTTTCCGAAAGAGATTGGAATTTCTTCTTCTTCTACCACCTCACTCTCCTAGATAGAACGTTTTCTTCTATGCGCTCAACATTAACCAATCAGCGAAGCTACTGAAGCTGATGGGTTTCTATGTGTTTTACCATGTAAATGCCGACATATTGCTTATAAAGCTCAAGGTTCCATCTTCTTTGATATACGTCGTCAACGTATATTGGATCATAGATCTCACGAAATATCTTCCTCTCGAATGCTTCCAAAAGCCTCTCATCATTAGCCGTTCACGCCAACGTCCAGCATTTGCATATCTTGTACATTTACAAAAACTATATTGAAAGTGGTCAGGGAACATAAGACTAGTTAAATGAATTTCCACTTAATGGGAATGATTTACAGAAAAGAAAGATCAAAAACCCCGTTTACCCCTAAATTGTACCGAGTTTTTATTGAACCAATCGTATTGAAACCATCACCACACAGGATGGGCGTGGAACGTGCTGTTGTCAAGTGAGAGGCGAATCCATACTGGCTGGCCAAGTTATCTTGCATCATCATATAATCAATACCCGAGCAGTGGCGGTTCTAGGATTTGTGTTTGGGGGGGACTGATTTTACTAAATAAAAAGATAAATATCAGACTCACTATCGACCAAAACCCAGACCTAGACCAAAAACTGGTGCAAAAATGTTATCAAATGCAGGTTAAATATTAAAAGATACCTGGAAGAAAACGGAGACCAAAATTCAAACTAAAATCGGATAGAAATTTAGGTGGAAATTTCGAACAAATTTCAAACTAAAATTCAAATACTTTTTTCAGATCGAAGTTCAAACCAAGAAAAGAACCAAATTATGATCAAAAATCTAGATCAAAATGAGACTAAATTCAGACCAAAATCTTGATTATGACTTTTCTGATGGATTTATATTGTAAAATTATCTATTTTGAGAAAACAATTTGAAGAAAATTTTAATTTCCTTTGTGAAAAAATTTTGATGAAACAATTTGATACTTCTCTATTTTTTGAGTCATTTTTGGTCGAAACAAAAACCCGAAAAAAAATTAAATTAAGAAAACAGTTGATTTTGATAGTACTTTAAACGAATTTTTAAAATATATATTTATATCACTCTTAGCATCGATACCACTATTAATATTGGCCTGATGGTGAGTTTACGATCTCAGAACTTTATAACCAAGCACTTCATTTTTATGAAAAATTAAATACGTTCTTTAAATATTTAATAAGGCCAAAATTCCAACAAAAATAGACCAAAATGATATCAAATTCAGGTCAAAACTCAGACTAAAAACCCAACAACTCAGACCAATACGAAGACAAAACTTTAGGCCAAAAGGACACCAAATACCGAACGAAAGTAACCCAAAACTTAGACCAAAAACTAGTAGGAATATCGGATAAATATTTACATTAAAAAATTTTAACTTCAATTAAATAAAAACTAGACCAAAATTTCCTACGAATTCAGCAAAATTTTAAAACAAAATTTAGACTTATTTCGGACCGAACTTCAGACCAAAATAGTATCAAAATCAAGCCAATTCAGACGAAAATATTAACCACAACTCAAGCTAAGAGTTAGATTAAAACTGAGGCTAAAATGACGACAAATACAAATTAAAAGCAAACCAAAATTTATACCAGAAATCAGATCAAACGCTGGTCTGCAAACGCTGGAAAGCAAATCAAAATTTAGACCAAACATGGAATAAAACTCAAACCAAATTCAGATTAAAATTCAAATTAAAATAATAATAATATATCTATTGGCACGCCCAGCATGGCGGCTAATCAGAATTGGTTTAAATATCCGACCGTATTTTTAATATTTATATTAAATTATTATCATTAATTAAAATAAAATATAATATAAAACAATATTTAAAATCTTAAAGTTTTTCGTTTGTTGAAAGTATATACTTTTGGCTATTTTTTGGAAGAATCTAAATATTTTTGATTTCTCAAAAATAACTCTTTACTAAGATTGTCGGTTTCTGGGGGGCTTCAGTCCTCCTCTTGGATACGCTACTGTACTCGAGTTAAATCTAAAGTTATGAGTGAATTAATATACAAGAAAGCGCAATATTTTTATTAAACATACGGCGAAGAAAGTATGAGCTAAAGATTCATCTCGAATCTAACAAAATAAACTCAATGTTAAATAAAGAGTGTTTCAATAAGAGATGCAAAACTCTTTATTTTTTGGGTAGAATAGGCTGGCTCTGAAACTAGATAGAAGGCCAAAATCTGGATAAACCGTATTCGTATTTCAATTTGATATTTTAACAAAGAATCCATTCTTAAAACTATCAGAAACTACAGAGTGCTAACTTCGCTTCGTAAAGGGTATAATTTCATAATATATTCTATACAGATGTGAAGCTCTCGTGAGCACTAAGAGATTGAGATATTCCAGAGATCTGTAGCGCAGATTTACTTTACAGATAAGGAGCTATCGGACAGGTTTCACTGGATCTTTGTAACAAGTGTAGACAGAGCTTAAAGAGATACAATATGTATCATATAAATTTTATGATGAGAGTTTTTTCTACAAAAGCTTTAAAGCTCTACAGAAGAATAACCCCATGGATCTCACTTCATAAATAAGCCTAATTGCTGGGTGCTCTCTGAATTGTGTGCATACAAAATTATCTCTTAAGTAATAACTTAAAATATGTTAATGAGTCTAGTAGATTTAGAATTTATATTTTAATATTATAAAATATTTAAAATAAATATTAATATTACTGATGATGCCACTTGACGTAATTCAATTTCAAATTTGCAAATAAATCATCATTCATAAATTGCAATTTGCATTTCATATATTAATACCAGTCAATTACCCAAAGAAACCAGAAGAAAAGATAACATTGAATACAAACAACCTTGCACTACTTTTTTGTGTTCTAACACATAGTTATACATATATCAAATTACCTAATTTAATCGAAAGGTTCCAACGTTAACCTCAATGCGATTTGCATTTGAAATGGAATGCAAATTTCATAACAGCTCAAAATGTGCTTCATTAAACACATTTATCATATCGAAATTTAATGATGCTGAAAACGTCAAATGTACACAGAAAAAAAAGGACAGCGTAAATTGAGAATAAAAATCGCAGGAAAATGTTTTCAATTCAATGTGTTGCTTTTTCACACGCAAGCACACACACACACACACAAGATTCTATAAACATAGATGTATTTACGAGAATCACATCCTAAAAGCACACATCACTTTTATAGCTTTAATATAATACATAAATAAACAACGTGACAAATATTTAACGTTACTTTTTATACTTGAATGCATGTGTGGATATATATGTATGTGCTTATATGAGTGTTCATATGTTTGAAACGTTAATGTAATCGTTAAGTTACGCTAGTATGCGTGCTAACAAATATGTAAGTGTTACGTATCATTGCTTGCGGTATCCACACATCTACATATCGATACCTTACCACTAGAATGTATTAAGTGGCATTTTAAAAATATTTTAGAAAACCAAAAACACTTTCCCTTCAGTTGTCTATTTCCATTAAATTGATGTATTGCAATTTTTTTTTTCTATCTGGTTTCTTTTGTGTATGTGATAGATTTGTGGAATAAAGACATAAACGTGGTGTTTTGCCCAAATTATAAGGACATGCTAAAAGGTAATTTTCGTAAAAAACTTCGCTTAATACATTCTTGCGCGAAGGTGCTGATATTTAAGTATGTATGTTGATGTATTTGCGTACATTAATGTCCGATATATGGTATGTGTATGAGTGCATAACTGTAAATACGAATATGGCTATTTTCAGTGCAAAATAGCATCCACATTCACACTCACACACACACACTCATACATTTATTTGATTATCACATTTATTGTATGTTGAACAACATTAAAATACAATGATTTTCAACAATAATGCAGTAAAATGTAATCACTACTATTGTCATAAAATATGTAGGAGTATGCAGCGGTAGTGGTGGCAGTGATGATGATGATGGTGGTGGTTGTAAAAATAGTAAATATTATTATCAATTGATCATTTTACAAACAAACAAAAAAACAAATTTCTGGTACACACAAATTGCATGCAATTTATCATTTCTGACGCACCCTAAAAGTAGACCATAAAATTATACAACAAACCGATGAGAAAAAAAATTAAATACAAAAAATTATAAAACTTTTTGACTTTGCGATATTTTTTGGTAAACTACCCGAATAATTTTTGAGACCTTTTTGCAAAAATAGGTTTTCTTTCTATTTGCTTCTTATATTTCCTACTTTTCGACTTTATCAATAAAAAGTTTCACGTTCCCATTTCTTGTTTACTTTTTGGTTTTTCATTAACCTTTTTCAATTTCATTTTGTGTTTGTATTTTTTGCTTTCTATTATAGAAAGGAAAACAAAGTTCATGAGTGAATGAGGTGAAAGTATGTAGGTTGATAGGAAGTAGTTCTAAGAAGGTAAAGGTATTTATTATTTTGATATCATTTCTGATAAGTCAAAGGCAATCGTACGTGTGTTTTAATGTTACTTAGCTATTAGTTACAATCTTTAGATTGAAATTTACTTTTAGAGGGAAGAGGATATACGGGAAAAAAGATGAAGAAAGAAAAAGCAGCTGCAATAAAACAAAAATAAATTATAGAAATGTTTTTCTGTTTACATATACTATCAGCTACTTATAAAAAAAGAAAAATAAAAAAAGATTAAAAAAATAAAAAATAAATAAATATAAGTGTTAGCTTACATCAGTTTGCTGAGTCTTTTGAAAATGTAAGAGGATGTACTGTAGGTTTGCAAAAAAATGCAAAAATTTGCATGCATCGACGGTGAAGTTCACAAATGTTTTGAGTTCAAATATGGAAATTCACAGGAAAGAAAATTTTGTGTTACGGATTTAAATTGTAAGGTATTAAACATTGATTTCAAATACGTCTTCAGACTTTTTTAACCATGTAAAATAAAGGACGGGTTCAAAAGTAATAGGGTAAAGTGGGGCACCTTTGACACCCGGGCACATTTGGCTTTGCCATTTTCAGTGTGACCACGCCCTAAAAGACAAAAAGTTAAAATGCAGAAAAAACTTAACTTGATTTAAAGAAACGTTATGAACTTTGAAGATTCTACTTTAACTCTTCTTGAATTAATACGTGTTTTTGTGAATTTGCTAACGCTGATGTAATTTTCGACAACTAGTATGTAAGCGTTTTGTGAATTAATTGTAACTGTTTTTTAAAAAAGAGTAACAAAATTTGCTAACACTGCTCTTTAATATTAACAAAAAAAAATTGTGTTTTGTTAAAATAAAAGAAGATAAATTAAAAAAGAAAAAACAAATCATTAAGAGCTTTTGGGGCACATTTGACTTTTACCAAAGGGGCACATTTAACATATATCAATTGTTCCCTATATAACAGATTTACAATACATTTGTTATATTTTCTGTCTATAAATTTTTAAAGATTTGGTACGTAGCTAAAAAGAAGAGAGCTACTTCAGATATTAGAAATAAACATGAAACATATGCGGTAAATAAGACAAGATTTAAGGTCCTTCATACTAAATCTTGGAGTCGTACCACAAACGGTTTTTGAAATATTCCATAATTAAATCTCAGGTTATATGGGAGGTGTCACACCCCCTTTTCCAATCCCACGCACGTTTTTCCTATAGTACTACATTGTCAATCAACATCCGTGCGGGAAATTTCAGTACTGTATTGAGAATGGTTCTAGATATATACCCATAAAAGCGTATAGTTTATATGGGAGGTACCAAACTTAATTGTATTTTGAACCTAGACTATGCCTATTTTGTCACCAGAGACATAACGCATCATTATGAAATTTTAAATGAAAATTTTGCTAAATAGAGAGCAAATAATAATCAGAACAGAAAAATAAAATAATAGTAATAAAATAATGCATCTTTGCACAAATTTGTGTCACTCTCACACACATATTTTAATTTTTATACATATATATATATGTACGTATGACAAAGTTATTGACCTTTGTCAGATGTACCCCTTGTAAAGTCAAATGTGCCCCGTGCCTGGGGCACTTTTGATAAAATGGGTTTTTTGGAAAAAAAAAAAAAAAAAAATAGTGATGCAGTTTTTATAAAAATATAGTTTTTTTTTCTAGAAAAATCAGTAAACAGTAACATCTTTTGAAATCTATCAATAGTTTTCAGAATTGCAGGTCTTTGAAAATTAAGTGTCAAAGGTACCCCACTTTACCCTACCAGTAAAACAAAGACAAAGATAATCAATCTAACGAATTATAAAAATTTAATTTAGAATGAGGAGCACGTCTTAGCTTTTTCCTCACGTAGTCACTTCAACTCGATAATAGAAACCTTTAAAGTTGAGCAAAGCCAAAAAAAAATTGGACCACTTACTACTAATATCAGATGTTAACTTTCCCGATTGGTCCTGAGAAACAAATTTTTTCAACCCACCCTAATATGAACATAGTTTTTCTTTCTTAGTTAGTTTAGACGGCAGTGGCCTGACAGGAAACCTACATTTTCTTTATTTAAAATATTTAGTGATTTAAAAATAGAGTCCATGAAAATCAATTTAAAATCAGTTTTCCATAATATTTTACCACCAATAATGGAGGAATTTTATTTTGGCAGAACTTTTAAAGTTTTTCATATCTACTTAATAATCACTTAGAGTTGTTTTTAGATTAAAATGACTTAGCAAAGATGCAAATTGACTACAGGGAATTTATTGAATTCCCGTATTGAATTTCGAGCCAATGAAGTCTAAGTGATTTTCAAATGTGATAATATTTACACACA
Source organism: Toxonevra muliebris (assembly GCA_963691655.1). Taxonomy (NCBI): domain Eukaryota; kingdom Metazoa; phylum Arthropoda; class Insecta; order Diptera; family Pallopteridae; genus Toxonevra; species Toxonevra muliebris. The sequence goes on along the minus strand of OY829326.1, from coordinate 46,314,497 downwards.
TGAGAAAGAATGAAATGTGCATTACGAAGCATTATGTGAGTATATGTTTAGTATGCACATATATAAATATTATCGAATCAAGTAGTCTCCCTTAAATACTTACACTAAAAGCAACCAGCACTTAAATATTCAATTACATATGTGCTACATACATACTAGGGATGTCAATCCCGAGATTCGTTCTAAAAGTAGTCACAAAAATTCCAGGATTGAAAAGAGATTTTATTTTTTCGGATTCGTACGTATCTACACAAACTTATTTGAATTTAAATTTTTATTATTCTTATAAAATTTTCGTTTTTGAATCAAAGGAATATTTTTTTTCATCAACATTTTTTATAAAGCGCCAGCCAAGAGTGCGACAGTACATTTCGTTATAAATTATTTTCTTTGTTCTACGAAATTTTAATTTAAATATTCAAAAATTTAAATGGATATCACCTTAAAATAAATGAATGTTACGTTCTCTGTACAAAATGATTTCAAAATTTCAGGTCGCTTTTGGATTGCCACAATGTAAACAGAACTACACCCTTGTGCAAATTGATGTGGACAAAACAAAAAGGATTTAATTCATAAAAAAAAATCAGTAATAAATCGGAAAAATTATGATTTAGTGTGTCCACTTAGAGGTGGGGGCAGTTTTCACTCGACGAAAATATTCATATAAAATTTTTATGAAACTGATGTTTAAATACAATAAATTATAAATTATTAAAGACTAGGGAGAAAAGTGGATAAATGTCTTAAAGCTTTAGGAAAAATTTTTGTTTCCGAATTTTCTTAATCTTAACCTAAAAAAAAAATGGCCGAAAATGACAAAAAAAAATTCACAGAATAATCAATTTAAATTTTTTCAAATAAATATTATTCAATGTGGATTCCAATACATTTTTTATCGTGAAAGACATAATTTCGATAACTCATTGACTTGCCATTACTGATAATGAACCTAACCTCAAAAAATGATCAAAAATGCCAAAAATAGTCAGAGACTAATTTTTTTCAAATGATTATCAGTGGGAATTTGGGCCATTATCAATGATGAGGAGCCCGGATGAGGTTGGCATATATTCCCTAAATGCGTGCAGTCACAGCATTGAAATCTTCCGAGTCGGGTGCTCTGAGCAATAATGGGTTAAAGGATTAATTATATTTTAAGATTAAGAACTTTGCAGCTTATTCAATAACATTGTCCTGCATGGGTTTGGTAAATTGTTCCTAGTGTTTGCGAATGAATTGTTCATGCAGAACACGAATCTGAGGTCAAAAACTTCCCATTACGTCACGTTTTAGAAAAATGGGGTTGAAACCCCTGAAAATATCGTTTTTGGCCATGTAGCACAACTTCGTACGATTTCAATTCAAATTTATTTTTAAGATTTTTTCTTTTATTTGACTTTTTAGAAAGAAACCGATTAAAAAATATTTAAAAATCGTTCAATAGATTTTATTTTGACTTTTTTTCCATCCACTGGCAATCAATTTAAAAAATTAGGAAAAAGTTTTCACATTTCGGGGAGGAGAGGGGTCAGAACCCCCAAAACTCTCCCCTAAATACGGCCTTGGAAAAAGACATAAAAGTTTTGCAAAATCGAGAGCTCTCTGAACTCTCAAAGATAAATTTGGAAAGCCGAATTTGACAGATCTGACACCCTGCCAATCATCCAAGATTGTGGAAATATTCTTCGCTGAAAGCGGAGCAACCAGTTTGGATTGGTGTGGTAATTCGCCGATTCTCAATTTAATCGAGAATTTTTGGTAAATCTACAACGCGAGACACAGAAAGATGGATGGCACAGTGAATGAAGTGTGGTAACGAGATGAGAAAATCTACGATACCTGCAAATTGTTAGTAGAATCTATGCCAAAACGTATTTAGATGATGCTAAAAGTCAAGGGTGGGTACACTAAAAAATAATTATTCCGATATATCAATGATTTTATTTTTTATATAAATTAAACACATTTTCAAAGTAAAATTGTCTTGTCCACATTAATTTGCACAAGGGTGTAAGTATATGAAAAATCTGAAATTTTTATGGTTTTCAAAAATCATCGCAAAAGGGAATTTTTAAATTTATAGGCGTAATTTTATCTCTTGAATCTTATCAATCATTTTTCCAGTTTTTATTTTATATCAATCCCAGGGCTAATCCCGGCATCAATCCCGAATATTCCGAATTCCAAAAAGTCAATCCCGAACGACATCACTATTACATACATACATAAATGTATGTACTCTTGCTATTAATCAAAATTAGAGCAATATTTGCACACGTTTATAATGTAATGTAATGCTGCTGTACATTTGTAAGTAATTTCCGATTGCAATTAACCAAATATAATAATGGTTTCACCACATCACATTCCTCAATCCGACTTAGCTCACATTCTGCATATGGAATATAAATAAGCATTACGCAGCGGAAACTTGACTTAAGCAAATGTGCGCTCATGCACGCGTTTACTCTTGTATACATATATGTAGACATTAGTATATGTACACATTAGAGTTCATACATTTATATCCAGATAATAGAAAATATATCAAGCTATTAATTTGATGCTGGTGCTTAGAAAATGACTTTGATATTTGAGCACCATTAGATTCCCAAGAGAATCAATCCCTCCTATGAAAATGTTTTACTGACGAAATAAAGTGCCTATAAATAAAGAAAATCTTGAAATAAATAAAAAAAAAAAAGAAAACGAAATTATAGACAAAAAATATGCAGTGCTTTGCACATTTTCTTTCTTATTAAGTGAACATACGCATTTTTCCATCTAATACATATAAAATGTAGTAATTTAGGTACTTCAAGTGTAGGTTGAACGCAAATTAATTATGATGACAAGTGGCGCAACAATTGGAACTGGAGTGGAGTAAAAATTTTGCAAAACGGATATTTAACAAAATTTAATGAAACATTGAAGGAGGACTCGCTCACTCACTTCGTCGCTTACTTACTTATTCGTTACACTATAATTATATATTTTAAGTGTGCATAATTTCTATTCAAATTATATTATTATTAGTTTTTGTTTCGTTCATTTTTTTCTAAATTTTTGTTGAGCTTAATCACGAGATGTTTGTATTTTGCATATAGATTGCATGCCTTACGTCTAGAAAAACAACAGCTGCAGACTTTTAGGCGGCTGTGCAGTAGAACAAAAACAAAGAGCAAAATAGGTTCGTGTTTTTAAAACTTTATGCATAGATTGAAAATATAAACACAAGTGCACACAAACACACAGGCTTAAGTTGAAGCATAGATTGTAAGATTGCACAGTATGGCAAAATATTTTAAACATAAGCAAAGTGTTTATTTTATCATCAGCTTCGTTAGACTAATGCACACTTGCTTATAACATCAAATGTTGTCGGCACTTAACATTTATTGCCATTCATTTTACCTCGAACCATTTTGAGACCCTTTTTAAAACGCTTAATCCTACCGTGAACTGTGGTTTCGATAAATTCAGTAATCAAAATTGCAATTTATATACAAAAAGAAAAAATAAATAAATAGCGAATCAAGTCAAATTGAGTAGAGTTGAGTTGTGAAAACATAAAAGAGCAGAACACTTGTTTCATACTCAAAAGTTAAATGATTTTTATTGAGGTTAAATAAAATAGCGTTTTAATTTTTTTAAATAACTGTACGTACCATGAAAGCATTAAGGGTGTATCAGAAAATCTGAGTTGTGCATAACATTTTAGGATAATGGTTTATCGATTTTTTTTTTTTGTCATTATATGTGCAAAACAAAAGCAACAAATCTTGGCATACCATACTTATTAAATTTTAAAGGCTTTTGTAAATTTTTATTTAAAATAAAGTAAATTATTTAAAAAAATTAAAGAAATATGCACTTAGGGCTGTGAAAAACAAAAGCAACAATTTTATCATATTCTTTATTTACATTCATTGCTTCACATCTGCTAGGCATTGACTTTGTCAGCTTGATGAATGTCCTCTTGGGTGCCATTTCCCCCTTTTATTTCAAATCTATCCCAGCTCATCCCTGATTTGGAAGTGGTACCCACCCACTCTATGTTTCGAGATTCCGAAGTCGGTTTCAAGGACTTAAGCTCGGATTTTAGTGACAACCCATGAGATAAATGAACCCTTCCTCCATGCTAATCAATATTAAAACAACTTTAAAGTACGTTTCGAGTAGATTTTATGTCTAAGTATTCCACAAAGTGGCAATTTCCACAATGGCTAATGAAGCATTTGAGCTTCCCTAAGGATTAAATGGTCAATATTTAGATTTTTTTCGTGGAAACGATAAAGTCCATAAACAAGATATTTTATCCAATTGCAAAAAGTTCCGCCCCCTTGCTTGTCAGTGACTTTACAGAGCAATGTTTTAGTTGTGCTCCTTTTATTCGTCTAATATGGGACTTGTAGTATGAATTAATTCAAGTAAATTTGGACTCATTGAACCAGTTTTTACTAAACGTACGTCAACTTGCCAGTAATTAGATCGAAAACAGTTTTTCATAGACAGAAGTGAAAAGTGGACCGATGAGTCGAAACTCAGTTGAATCAATTCTTTCAACAAGTCTCTTATTAGACGAATCAAAAGAAGGCGATTGAGATATTGCTCTGTAAAGTCACTTGCAAGCATGGTGGCGGAACTTTTTGCAATTGGATAAAATATCTTGTTGCACATTAAAATTTTTTGTGCAACTAAAAAAAAAAAAAATATTTCGAAGTAAAAGTAAAAGAAAAATCTGCTGCCTTTTTTTGTTAGAGACGGAAACCACTGAAAAAGTTAATTTTAAGAGATCGCAGCGATCTACTGGTGCTACCAGAGTCGGCGTAAACAAAATTTACTTTTTGAATGCATGTTTATAAATATATAAAGTCAAATAAATAGCAGAGAAAAAATAAGAGGGATTTTGATCAGAATGACATGCGAGGTTTGCCTTTTTTCAACCATGCGGTGGACTTACACTAATTAAGGATTTAGCCTGTTGCTGCCAAAGGGAATCCAAAAGAAATTTGTGGAAATTCAAAATTATAAAATTATGGTTTTAACTTTTGTATTTGCCGCTAGTTGTAAATAGGAATATTTTATTAATTAAAATGATCAGCCGCAAAAAATAAAAAAGACGTAATCTTCACAATCTGTTAGCGATCAGCTATTTGGTTTTTTTTCCGATAAACAAACCAATAAAATCGGTTTCCGCGACACTTAAAACCGATACAAATTCTGTTTCGAACATGAAACCGACAAAATCAGAATGCGTGACACGTAAACGAATTTGTAAAAAACTGCCTACAATTTGTAAACTTAAATATATATTATAATATTCATAATAATTATGAACAAGAAAAAATTATTTATATAACTTTTATTGTATAATATATATTTCGTCGTCCACTCGTAGCTATTATGAGTACAGAATTTGATGCACGTTGCTTTATAATAATTATAAACAAGTAAATTTAATTTATACAAATTATTTTTAAATCGATTTATAAGTATTAAATTGGGGGATTACCTAATCTTCTAATTTGTTTCATTTTTACTCCAAGCTGTATTACTTGTGCCATTCTGACGCTGAGATATCAATTTATTTCACTTTTGCTCTTATAAAAATTATTTTTTTAAGAACTAAGTGAAGGAGTGACTTTTATTAGAACAATCCATTTGGAAATTTTTTAAAAATTCAACCCCGTCTGGAAATCGAACCGGAGGCGGCTGGAACTCCTGTCTAGCACTCATCCACCTGGCCACCGTGAGTGGCTTTTTGGGGATTTAAATCTCTTGGAAGAAGACTTGAAAAAGGTCTATCGCCATTCGCTAAAAATGGGCGCTTATCGTTATATGCAAGAGTTATAGAGAAAGAAGCAGACCGATGTTATGCGTTTCTTGCTTCGTATTCGCGTCTGGCAATACCGCCAACTGACGAAGTTGCACCGTTCCCCAAGGCCCAGTCGTCTAGATAAGGCACGTCGTTTGGGATATCGCGCAAAGCAAGCTTATGTCATCTATAGAATCGGTAATTGCAAGTATCCAGTGCCAAAAAATTGTACTTACGGTAAACCAGAAAGTCATGGTGTCAACGAATTGATACCTTATCGTGGTCTGCAATCCATTGCTAAGGAACGTGTTGGTCGTAGACTAGGAGGATTGAGAGTTTTGAATTCATATTGGGTGGCTCATATTGGGTGCTTCGTACAAGTATTTCAAAATTATTTTGGTTGATGTCCACCACAATGCAATCCGTCGTAATCCTAAGATCAACTGGATTTGCAAGCATGTGCGCAAGCACAGAGAACTCCACGGACTTACATCAGCCAGCAAGAGCTCTCGCGGTATTGGAGAGGGTTACAGATACTCGAAGACAATTGGTGGCTCGAGACGTGCTGCCTGGAAGCGCAAGAACCGTTTACATATGCACAGGAAGCGTTAAGAAGTTATACTTTTTTAATTATAGTTACTTATGCTTAAAAGCATTACAAGTGACCTATAAGATTTATTAATAAAATGTCTAAAACAATATTTCTTACAATGTAAAAGACTTAAACCGGACCACCCGGTATAAAACCAGATTCTAAATATTGTAATATATATTTCGACTTTAAAGCAAAGAAGTTATTTTACCCAAGTTTACTAAACTAATTTCAATCATTAGATTTATGTTGATGGCCTCTGTGGTCTAGTGGGAGCATGCAAGACTCTTGTCTCTAGAATCCCGGGTTCGGTTCCCGGTTAGAGTATGGTTTCCTATGTATCTTCCTTTCTTTCTTTCATAACTCTGACTTTCCTGGGCGTCCCATCCTTCAAATAATAATAACAATAAAACTTTTCATTGCTGCATATTGTGCAGCAATATGATCGCTACTTTTGTGGCCCTTTCATTATTTTAACTTATGGTGAAAACCAATAACTAATAACACTTTATTTTTCTATATGAAAATAACATCATTAAAACCTAATAAATCTCATAATTTTCAACATTATTTTCCTTTTTTCTATTTTTTCCTTCATTATAGTGCATATTTTAAAATAGTTTTAACTTCATTAATATTAAATAATACGCATACTCATTATACACAAACACACACACACATATACATATGTATATATAAATACCTGTTTTCCTTATTTAACTACAAAAAAAGGAAGAAATCAGTTTAAACTGTATTTGCTGCACTAGTTTTTGCACAAATTGATTTCCATTCTCTTTCTTTCTTCTGCCAATTTCTTTTATTCTTTTTCTGACTAACAATTATCCATTTAGTTTTTTTATTCTTCGTCTTCTTCTCCTTTTGAGGTAGTCATAAAGTCAATAGTAAACGAGTAGTTTGCGTGCTTTTATATTTTCGCAATACACACATACATACTTACGTACACACACGTATACTAGTTTCTTCCTTGTATGCAAGAATACAGGGTGTCGCACACAACTAAATAGACCAGCTTTTATTAGTGGTTTCTATGAATGCAATTTCCTTTTTTTTTCTTTCTCATAGCAGCTCGAAAATCTATCAATTTTCTCAATTTGTATATCTATGTTTATTTTTTTTTATGACTCACCTTGTATAGATTGTTCTCCTTTCGAGTTGATTTTACAAATCTATTTTCATACTGAAGTTTTATTTTCTACCTTTTTTTTTGTTGCTTTTACTTGATGATGGCATGTGATTGACATTTGATAACGAAAACTTTTACTAGCATTAATAGTTAATATCAGTGGTAGTAGCAGTAGTTGCAAAACTACTACATAGTAGTTGTTGTAGTAGTACTAAAAATGTTGTAAATAATGTTTAATTAATTAAGTATGCATGTTCTTGTTGTTGGTTTTGTTCTTGTTGTACGATAATAAACTAGCAATTACATCATATGCATTAATTAAAGCTTTTATTCCTATTTAAAGAATTATTAAGTAAAATAGCAATAAAGGAAAGAGTTTAATTTGAATTAGATTTTAAGTAATTAGTTTTGAATAAACTAGGATTGAGTGAAACTCATAAGTTAGTCAATGAAGCGTTTTGAAGAGCTCCACCATAGAAGATATCGAGACCAGGATAAAAAAAAACGCTAAAGGCTTTCATAAAATTGAATAAATTCTAATATTCTCCACATATGACTATCTCAGACCTTCAGCTTTAAAGCCTGTGGTCTTGTTGTGTTTTGAATGGTTCGTCCCATTGGCATTACAAAACTAACTATGTATATTCATGAACCCTTGCTTTCGAAAGGAATCTTTTGGAACAAAACTTTAAATAAATAACTTCGGGCGTTCAAAGATTTCAAGAACATAAATATCAGTTTATAAAGAAAGAAATTTGAGGTGTCTAAATAAATTACAACAGAAATCTCATCGCCAACACAACAAAAATTTTGATTTGCTATTCTCTACGGATTTTGACGTCAATTTAAGCTAGTGCAAACTTTCCAGGAATGCCAAAATGCATATGGAATGAATGAACTATCCTTAGTGCCTATGTTCAAATGGTTTCAATGATTTAAGATCGTGAAGTACGACCCTCGTGGAGACCACCTGAAATCTTCAACTAACGATACATAAATGGCTTTGGTAAAGGTTAAAACTGATGAAGATTTAAGATTGTTCCAAAATATGATAGCTGATGAACAGGGTTTAAATGAAATGGAGGTATCATGAATTTTAGAAAATAATCTGGGATACCCGAAGAAATGTGGTTGATTGGTCGAGAAGCGTACTCGCATGTAACGGGTTCAATTCCCGTCTCGGGTTTTTGCTTAACACTGACATGAAGTGAATAAAAATTATAAGAAAGTGGAACAAGTGCACCTTGGTAGGCAATGGTTAACAAATTTCAGTTTATTGGTTCGTCATAAAACTGTAGGTCCCCTCCACATTAAACACAACTTAGTAAGGTTGCCGGGAAAGCTTATGTGATGTCACAATGGGCCTTTCGACCTAAGTTTGTCTTTTCTAAAAATCAGAAGAAGCAACCACTTCAAACAATCTCCAACAACACTTTACAAAAAAACAAGAAAAAAAATCAACGAAGAAAAAACGAAAAAAAAATTGCGTTTTCAATTAACGATCACAAAGTCAGAAGAACAAACTAAAAATAATTAAAATTTAATATTAAATATGTTCATGTAAAACAAACAAAGCATAATTATTTAATAACCCGCTTCACTTTTTGTGAAACCTCAAATTGTAACTCAGAGGCATTCAGGAAAATGCCTAAATAAATTTTTTATCAGCACCATTATTTTTAGATCTTCTAAATCATATCGAATTTCTGAGAATTCAAAAATTCGAAAATGCTCTAGAAATTTTGCAAATATTTATGTAGTTATTGAAGTATATTGCCTTGCAAATCACAAAAGAAAGATCATTAAAATGTGCATAAAATGTTATATTAGTTAATTTCTTTAATTTCGGACAGAACAAAATAAGAAATTTTTTTGATAGTTATATTCTACCCTTTTTTTCTTTTTTGGATATTGAAAACAGAACTTATAAAGGAGTCTCTATCAACAAATAATTTACCGCTTTTACAGTGAATGCTTACAACATTTAAAGAACTTAACTGTTTATTATATATACTTGGACTACATTAAACTTAAAATTTATATATTATATAGTTTATTGGTACCTGATTCAATTGTTTGGTTTTTAATCTTATTATTGGTCTTAAACAAAATTTTGAGAGTTCTGGATTGATTTTTGTTATGAATTTTGTCCTAACTTTTGATATATTTTTAGTCGAATTGCTAGTCTGAATTGGTTTAATGGTGGTGGGCCTTTTGCCTAAACTTGAAACCTATATTTAAAATATACTTAAAAAAATATTCGATTCCCTTATGTAATTTACTAATTTATTTTTTCTGCCAAAAACTATAGACTAACTTAAGGCGCATGCAAATATTACCTTTATGCATTTACATGCGAGTTCTCTTATTTTTGCAAAAGTTAAAAAGTTAAATTAAAGTGCTCTTCAAAATTTTTCGTGTTCTACGATAATAAAAATGTTAAGTGCTTTTATAAATGTCATTTAAAGTGTTCGCTTCGTGAACATCATAATTATATATATGGTAAAAAACGTAATTTGCTGCTGGCACTTAAGAAATAAGAAATAAAGTTAGTGAACTCAAGACTTCATTTTTCTTTTTTAAATTTCAATGTAAATAAAAATCTAAAGAAATTATATTTTTGTTGCTCAATACGTAAAGCTTTTCCGGAACTTTAAAACACTAGCTATTAAGTAACGCACCACTGAGCCAGGATAAAAATGAACCATCTATGCAGGACTATATGAAATTTTAGTAAAAAATAAAAACTTTTCAACACCTGAAACTTTAATATATCGTTTATAGTATTTTATGCTTAATCTCTTTTCACTAAATAGCATGAACAACGTGAACAATAATAAGAAAAAGTATTATAAGTATTATCCCCTTAAGCATGTGCAGTTTATAATTTACTTATACATATTCAATATATTTGTTTCCTTTTTATATCCACACATACGTTCACTAACGCATCCAAGTAAGAGGGGAATGGATAATCTTGTTCCTAAAAACAAGACCTTTTAAAAAACGCTAATGACTACATATATTGTAACTTGATTGTGGTGGAGGCATTAAAACTATTTATTTTTCAAAGACTGCATAATTGCTCTAGTAACCACGAATCCCGCTTCCTCCCCCCCTGGACTCGCCAGTGCTTACAATTCATAAGTAAGTATATAAGAAAAAAGAAACGAAAAATAAGCTGATAATCCTTGGGTTTTAATGTCATCAATAAAATCTATACTATTGACAAATAAAATTTATACATCAAGTTTAGGGTTTAGCGACTTTCTTTTCTTATGTTCGTGAACACATTTTATTGTTTTCCTTTGGTTGTGTTTTTGTTTTTGTGCCTAAAAGTTTTTACACAAACTTTATTACTTTTGTATTAATCCCGATGGCAATAGCCTATAGGCAATAACAACAACAACAGCAGCAACAGTAATGTCCAAATGTGAAATTGATCGCGTTAGTCACAGCGTGACAATAGTTAAAATGTTCTTAACCTTTATTTTTTGCTTATTGCTACTTTTCTTAGATAATTCTTCTTCTTATTTTTATTCAGTAACTGCCCGCCAGCTGGCTGTTATTTTAGTTTAGCTTCAAATTTTATTCCATATTATTCGTGAGTGAGAGCACGAAATTATTTTCTGATTTATGATACTTCAAAGTTTCCAACGATTCGAACAAAATTAAAATCTAATATCAACTTTTTAAATTTACACAAAGCTGTCAGTTTTTTTTTTTTACTTTCGGTTTTTGTTTATGTTATTATTAATTTTATATTCAAATTATTTCTTTTAAATGTGACAGCATACTTTTAGGAGTACAAACATTTCTGATAAATGTAAATTTTGATTGATTTTTCTTATTTTTTTTTGTTTGCTAAATTAAAAAGAATTTATGCAGGATAATAGAAGCTTTACACAAAATATGGCTTTGTTTTGGAAAAAATTTGAAGAAAAATAAATTTTTTTTTTAAATTGCGGTGCACGAATAAAGCAAAAATTAAAAATCAAATACTTATTCTAGGAGGACTTTTAAAGTAACCTGCGCCCCTCCCCTCTTCTCGCGACCAAATCTAATATTTTTAATCGTTGGTCATAAATAAGCACTATTTTTAAGGCGACGAAAAATTTAAAGATCCACCTTCGAAAATGTTTGGAGGCACTAGTTATGAATAGATAGAGGATAGATTTCAACTTCTGGAAAGAAAATTTGAAACAATGTAACTGCTACCAGAGATGAGTTGGGGATTTGGGTTTGGAAGGACTGAATTTGCTAGAAACCAAACAAAAACTCAAACGAAAACACAGTCTAAATTAAGGTTCAAAAATGAGACTGAAATTCAGATCAACATCAAAAACCACACTGAACTTTAGAAATAACTAAAATTCGGATCAAAGTTCAAAGCAAAATTCACACAAAAACTGATGAAAACTCAAACGAAATTCGGGTCAATATTCAGAACAAAAATCAGACGGAAATTCATAACTAAAAAAAGACCACAACTCAGACCAAATTCAATCCTGAAATCAGAAAAAAATTTAGACCATAATATAAATTGAATTGAGACCATAGTTTGGTCTAAATTCAGACCAAAATCACATCAAAATTAAAAAAAAAAATCATACCAAATTCAGTTCAAAAATCAGATGAAAATTTAGACCAACATACAGAGCGAAATCAGACAAGAATTGAGACTTAAATTCAAAACAAAAATTGAGACTTAAATACAAAACAAAAATTAGACCAAAATTCATACTAAGGTACAGACAAAAATTCTGCCCAAGTTTTAGACCAAAACTCAAACCAAAAAATAACGAAAATTCAGATCAAATATCTGAAAAAAATTACGACCAAAACTCAGACTAAATTCAGGCTTAAAATTAGGCTTATATTCAAAATGAATATCAGATCAAAACTTAAATGAAGTTTAGACCAAAAATCACAACAAAATTTAGACAAAAATTTAAACCAAAATTCAGTTTGAAATTGGGAGTAAAATTCAAAATAAATATCAAATTAAAATTTTACTAACATACCGACCAAAACAGAACAAAAATCAGATTAAAATTCAGACTAAAATACAGACCAAAATTAAAGGTAAAAATTCGGACCAAACATCGCACTGAAATTTAGACCAATTCAGACTAGCAATTTGACTAAAAATATATCAAAAGTTAGGACAAAATTCATAACAAAAATCAATCCAGAACTCTGACTAAAACACAGATCAAAATTTTGTTTAAGACCAATAATAAGATTAAAAACCAAACAATTGAATCAGGTACCAATAAACTATATAATCTATAAATTTTAAGTTTAATGTAGTCCAAGTATATATAATAAACAGTTAAGTTCTTTAAATGTTGTAAGCATTCACTGTAAAAGCGGTAAATTATTTGTTGATAGAGACTCCTTTATAAGTTCTTTTTTCAATATCCACGAAGGAAATATTAAAGACGTATCTTAAATTCAATCTTGACGTTTATAGGGATGGATATCGACAAGAATTTTAAGACATGAATCCATTTATTTTACGAGTATAAATTCTGCTTTGAAATCAATATTTAAAACACTAAACTATTAGGTTCCACGAAGGCAGACATGCTCAAAAATAATTGATTCTCATTTCGGTCAATACGTTTTAATAGTCTGGCAAATATGTATGTAATTACGTATCCAATTGTATTCAAAAAGATTCTGCACAGAAATATGCATGTATACAAAAATGAAACAGCACTAAAGTACAAGTCCAGCCGACACTGTTTCAGGCATAGATATTAAGAGAAAATACATAGCCTATAAAATCGAATCTATAATAGAACAATCGGTGCTTACAGGTCCAAGTAAGCATCGCTTATAGAAAAAACATAGGAATAATCCATAACGAACTACAAACTAACAAAAATTGTAAAATTTGTGAAAGTTTGGTACGAAATCGGATACGTTTCACATGATGATGAACTAAAATCCAAAAGAAATTTTGAAAAAATGCAACACACTCAAAATATTAGATTTCATATACACTGACGTTGGCACTGATAAAAACAAAACGAACCCCCAAGAAACACTCATAAATTTTCCACTTTTGAACAGCAGCGACGACGTGCCCCAAAGCCTTTGTGGAAAACATTCAACCATGAAAAAGATTTTTCGTGTATTACTGAGCGTAAAAATATGCAAAGAAGACAGAAAAACATTTCAAGTTCAAATAACACCATCAGGACATGAAGAGCATTAGTGCATCAGAGTTGAGGCAGGCGGAAAACCGGTGCACGGCATTCAACATACAACTGCAAATTCAAATAAATGCCAAATCAATAAGTACGAATTTATTCATAGACGTATTTACAATTGCCACGTACACATACACTACGGTACATTTTCTATGTTCACTCAATAAATTCCTTATGAATTTAGATGTAGTTATAAAACTCATAGTTATTTTTACCAAAGAATATTAAAGAATTATAAACGTTGAAGAAGAAAAATCAATAAAAATTCGGGCGATATGAAAACACAAATTAAATATTTTCTATATCTTTCAAGTTTTTACTCGAAATAATAGAAGATTTTGATTTGCGTAACCATCAACTCATTGCACATTTAAAAAAAATTGAAAGTCTCGGAACTGTAATTACAATTAGAGGAACTCATAAGCTTAAAGAATCTTTGATTTTCGAGGGCCGCTTATAAAAACTTTCTTTTGCACCTAAATTTGTCTAATATAATGATATTTCATCCAACAACGAGCTCTTCATTTGTTCAGGGGCCGCAAGCATCTATTTGAGGGATCCGGGGATTTGTCCAGGCTTCAAAAATCAAAGAAACTCTAGTTTTTTCAATGCAATTGCGGGGACCTCTAGTGGACATATAAAATGCAACAGGGTGTATGGACATACAATGACACATCATCAATTCAACCATAACCAATGCAATGCCAACACTATCAGCGTCATCGTCAGCATGTCATACCGCCAATATTCCATGTACATGCACTTATGTATACAAATGTATGTATGTATTAACAAATGAATATATCTATGAATGCGTGTGTGTGTGTGTGTGTTTGAACAGGCATGAACCAGCATATTACATTATATTTACACACACATGAATTGTGATTGTAATACAAGTAAAAGTTTTCAAGTTATGTCATATGTGCCACTAGTACAATTTACTATTACAAACATATGAACACTTGCTTGTACTATACAGCAATAACAAAACAAAAAAAAAACAAAAACAATAACAAATATGTATATAGGTACTGTTATTTTACTTAAACTACAGAAATGCAATTTGGCGCACCTTACCCAGCAGAAGAAGAAATTAAGCAACAACAATAATAAATGTTACAAATCGGCAAATCATTTTTCAAATATTTCTTGTTGCAGTTGTGTGTGTACACACATTCAGACCATACACACTAATATGTTCATTCATACATACATACACACACACATGCATGCATGCAATCATTTGGAAAAATTTAACTAGAATTTTCAATTTGAACGTCATAGCAGCAGTGAACAATCAATTTGAAAGATATGCCAAGTACTTGAGTACTTAGGCTACTTTGTGTGTATTTATGTATATATAAATGTGTATGTGCATATGTACCTTACACATTGTGAGATAGGTAATTTATACAGAAACCTGTATAAGAAAAAAGTAAACTTCCGCCTGATGAAAACGTTATTTTTTTTTTTTTTTGAAAGATTTCTAGGTAAACTTTTTCAGTTAGAACGGAAATTGGCAACAGAATTGCATACCGTACAATAAAAAAATTTCACAAATGAAGTAAAAGAATTGTGTAGGTTGATGTTATCACTTTATGCTTAATATACAAAACTAAGCTGCAATAATGTATGCAAAATGTTGTTTGCATAATTTGAGGCGCTTTATTTGGGTTTTTAGTTTAATTGGCTTTTTTCCATGCAATATCCTGTTTATGAATATTCTTGGATAATTGCCAATTTTTGGTATCAAATTGCCGAAGCAGTGGCAGTTTTCATTTTTTTACATGTGTATAAATAATCGATAACCATATTGTAGCATATGTACTACCGCCTGACAATAGACATTCGAATATTTATATACTTACATTATTTAAATATTTTCAAGTACTATATACACAATCAGCGCCCATTTAATTGTATTTGCATGTCATAATTACCTGTAAGGAAAGGAAAAAGAGATACATTTATTATTATTATTATTTATGTAATATGTAAGATTTGATGTATGTAAATAAATTAATAGATTTGTTATAGAGGTAAATAAAATCGTATAAATTAAATTGAATCTATGCCCTATTACCAACTAGTTCTTTTCGATTCCGTAAGCCAAAGCCTAATGCTACTAACTGTGGGTAGGAGAGAATTTTAACAAGCTATAAAGAGTGAAATTAATAAAAAAACATAGGATACATTTTTAGTTTTTTTTCTAAAAAAAAAGCATGGAAAATTAATTTAAAACTTATCATGCTTGTTCGAATCAACCTTGGTATAGAGGGAGGATAACATCCATGTCAAAAACCAGAATGATTATTGCAGAGACAGGTAGCCATATGAAGGATGAGTAGGGATACGTCACCGAAGGCAATTTATCGCCACTCCTACTAGTAGTAGTATAGTCGTTATCAACGATATTTGTGAATTCAACGTTATAATTTATATGGATTATGTGATGTATTAAGTGCCAAGTCGATTTCCAAACAAATTTTTTCAAACTATGGGAAGAGCAAATACACTAACCAGCACCGAATTCAAGGAAGGTTTGGGGAGTTCAACTTCTACATATGAAAAAAATATTGATGCAAAAAGCTTGCTCTGCCATATTTAGACGAAAACGAACTCAAACGCGTAATTTTAGGCCGAACTCGAACATTGGGATGGACACTTATTATGCATTTTTTAGACAAACCTTCAATCTTTCCAGCAACTACGAAATTGCAAATTTTTCTTTTGAAATTAATCACATACTAACACTTATTTTCTTTAATTTTTTCACACTGTGCAGGTCACATTCTTTACTTTGGCACATTCAAATCAGCTTGGCTCCTAACGATTTTAATTAAAAAAAAAAACCACAAAATTATTATTATTATTATAATTTCACAATAATAAATAAAGAAATGAAAAAAAAGAATGAGGAATTTCTTAAGAAAAAGACAAAGTAAAGTTTATATTTCTTCCATGCATATTAATACAACGCCCAACTGCCCAAAATACAACGTCTACAAAATATACAATTTTATGAAATTTTTTCTAAAAAACATTCATAGTAGATAAATATTTATGCGGGTAAAGAGCAAAAAGAAATATTTTCATAATAACGCACAAAAATATGCAGTAATATAAATAAAAAAAATGTTTCAAATAAAATTTGATTTACGAGTTTTATGCTCTGAACGTGTTGTGCAGGTAGGTCGACCGATGGCTCAAGGGTTCGGTCGGGTAGATGGAGCCGACTGGACATACGGAGGAGCAACGGTCGTTTATGTTTACAGAATGATATTCTTTCTGTCTCATAACCAATATTGAAATTTCGTTATGCTATCATCTTTTCAGTTTTGCTTATAATCATTTTTACTTTCAATGTTGCTGTTTTTTGTACAACTTTCCAGGCTTGGTTTATTTCGTCGCAGTCACTCATAAATACTTCAAAGCATAATAGCAAGGCAGGCAGTGTATTTTTTGGTTGTGTTTTATGTTTGTTTCTACATTTTTTTGTTTGTTTTTGTTATTTCGATATTTGTTATGTCTCAATTTTTCCCTCGTTTGACATGTGTTTTCTATTGAAACCTGACGTCAGAGGCCGAGGAGCAGGGCTTGTTTTTAACGCACAGCGGTGACATTTAATTTGCACATTTTACGCCACCGCTGCTGTTGCGCATTCTTTCTCGTTCTGCGTCTCAGGTTTTCGTTTTCTTTTTATTTGCTTTTTTTTCCAATTTTTGCTTAGAAAAAATTTTTGTTTAATACATTTTTTGCACCTCAATAACTACAAAAAAGAAGAAAACACACACACACACAAAAAAACCAAAATAGAAGAAGATTGAGGAGTAAAGTAACAAAGAATATTACGTGAGTGTCCTTTTGAAAGGATATAACACATTCAAGGATACTCATGTACAAAGTATAATGTTTGTATGTTTTTCACTTCGATTATTGTTGCTGTTTTTGGTGGTTATAAAACTAAATTTATTAGGGCCTTTAATGGTTTTGATGTGCATTCTTGAACGTTGTTGTTCTTTCTGTATTACTCTAGGGATACAAGCATATATATGTACAATGTACCTATATGTATAAGTATGAAATGGCAAGACGAGCCTTATGACCATCAGAGATCATTGTATATCGTCATACATTCAGTAACCACAGCAACAAAATGTGACTTGCGAGCTTAGCTCATCATTGTATCACACACATACATACATAACACCATAATAGTAATAATGTATCTTGCTTCTTTTTCATTCACTTTCGTGTATAGTACATTTAGTTTGAGTATATTGCAGTAATACAAGAAGAAGAATGTAATTTAATCACTGGTCGTTTAGTAAAAATAAAAAGGAAATTATGATGATGCGCCAAAAAGTATTCTTTCTATATTAACCAACCAAAAAAAAAAAAAGGAAATACTAGGTCCCTTTATTATTTTCGTTACAGTTGTTGTTGTCGTTTTGTTTTCAGGAAAATATGAAAAACGTGCTACCATCATTATCAAAGTATATATGTAGATTAATGCAAGTGACCTTAGTAATATGCATTAAATTTAGATTTGAAAATGATGTAGAGATTAAACAGAAAAAAAAACAATAGAAATAAAAATTTCCTTTTGGAAGTAATTGCATACATTTTGTTGTTGTGATTTTCGTTGGATTTATATTTACAAAGAAAGATCATAATTCATTTCTTTAATATTTTAATGACGGGCATTATAATTTTTCCCTTCAGTACTTAATTTAAAATTATATTTTGATAGTGTGTAATATATTTCTCAATGTTAGCAATTAGAATTTGTATAAATCTAGATGTATGCCTCCATTTTTTGATCCATTTATATTCAATGCTTTATATATGTATCATAGAAATTGGCAGACAAATTGAGAATTTTTAACCATACAAATATGTCGCATATACCCCGTAGTGGGATGATTGTTGAAGCTAGGTCGGCGTTCCTTATAACTTTTCCTTAAAAACTAAATTCTTATCTGTTGAATATTTTAACTTTCGCATGGGACCGCAATTATTTAAATCGGAAAAGAGTAAACTTGTTTAATCCACTCTTAACCAAAGACAAAGTTTCATTTTCAAAGTCTGCTGTGCTGTGACCACGCAACGTCTAACAAACGTCAAAGGATGTCGATGACTATCAAATAGAATTCACTAAGGGAACATAACTGCGTTAGTATCCCTAGCTCCTTCTATGAAATTCGATTTTTTGAAGGTAATGGCGTTGTACGAAGGGCACTACTTAAGTTTCGGTTGTGGCAACACTGAGTGTTGCCAGATGTAATCGGTTATCTCCATCGTAAAGTTTGTCATTTATTAGCATATACGTACTCAGAACAGTTTGCCATGCAAGCGTCATTTGTGTTGTTTACATTGAGTTGAAAAATTTTTCACGACAAAAAAAATAAATTAAATCGTGAAAATGTTCGTGTGTTTATTTATTATATATTTTCAACATAGACTATTTCAACATCAGTGCATTGATAAACATAGATTTTTGGCGATGAAGCACTTTCAAATACAACTGTTTTTTGCTGTGGTAGAGAATTCAATTTAGATCGATATTCGCTCATCGACGAATTCCGTGAAGGTCCTCCAAAATCAACTGTTATGCCAGAGAACATCGCGGTTGTGCGAAAACTGATAAAGCAAGATCGTCATGTGACATACCATGAGCGATGACCAAAAAAGGGCTCGTGTTGAGTGGTGCAAGAAAATGATGAAAAAATTCAACGGTGGTGGATCAAAAGATATGTATAAGATCGTGACAGATGACGAATCATGGATCTATGCGTATAAGCCAGAAAGTAAGCAGCAGTCGACTGTATGGGTGTTTCAAAACGAGTCAAATCCAACAAAATTTGTTCACATTCGAGGAACTGCGAAGCAAATGGTCGCTTGTTTCTTTGGAAAAACTGGTCATGTGGCTACGGTATCAATTGAGCAGTGTAGAATGATACACAATTATTTGTTTGCTAGAAGTATTTGGTGAATTGAGGAAAAAAATTAAACGTCGTCGAATCATTCTTCATTACGACAATGCAAGCTCCCACAAACACATCTCGTCAAACAACCGAATTTTTTATCACTCAAACCGTCGAATTGATGGGTCATTCTGATTTTGCACTCAATAACTTTTTTTGTTCCCGGACATCAAAAAGTAAATGCGACGCCTAAGAAACTGTTGGTGCGTCGTTCATAAACCATGTTTTGGAGGTGTCTCAAGAGGAATAGAAAACCTATTTTGACAATTCTTCATATTTTGAAAAACAATAAATGCGTTTTCAATGATTAATTTATGTTTTTTTTATTGCTATAACCGAAACTTAAGTAATGTTCCTCGTACATATGTATATATATATTGTAAAAAACGTTACAAGTGAAACTATATAAAAAAGAGGTACAATAAATCTAAAATAGTAGAAATCGCGATGCAAATAATTATCCTCGCTTACATTACTTTACTACAGTGCAAACATGTTATAAAATACCTAGAAATATAAGATGCATAATAGTAATTTTTAGCTTTAATTTAACACTAACACAATTACATAAATTAATAATAAAAAAACATACAAACAATGAAAAAATAAGATTCATAATTTTTTTCTGCTGAAATGAAAACATAAAAATTTTAAATCTACTGGAGCGCAATTAAAAAAAGAACTAGGTTAGGTTGGAGTGGCTGTCGAGAGACACACTTAGGCCTGAACGGCCCATTGTGATACCACATAGTTGGACCTACAGTTTAACGCCGATTCCGAACGGCGGTGTGGCAATTTTTTATCGGCTTGGTGGTTTTGCCATTACCAACCAATGTGTGTACTTGTACACTATCTTATAATTCTCATACACTTCATATTGATAGTGAATATAAGAAAGTTATGAAAATTAACCACCAGACGAAGACGGGAAGCGAACCCGAACCTCCCAGATGAAAGTCTAGTGCACTATCCACTAGGCTATCGAGGTCGTCAAAAAAAAGAACTAACAATTTTAAAAATTTATCCTGTTTTAATATATCGAGGCAATTAGTTGATGATGTATTATGACAGCAATAACAACAACCAGCAATAAACAAACAAATAAACCAGCTTTCAATAACAAGGTTATAATAATACCCTGTTATCTAATTTAAGTTTGCAATTACGAAAATTCTCAAAAGTTTAAATTCAAAAAGTTCCAGATTGCAGTATTTATTTTTTCTCCCAACTTTCTACATAGCAACTAAGTAATTATTCAATAATCATGTTATAATTTCAAGATAATTAAATAACAAAATGTTAACATGCACCTTTCGTATTGATGTTTCTCTTGAGAATGTCATCTCTGACATACTGACACTGATACCAACACACCACATTATTCATTTCATATTCCATGTACAAAACATTCATATAAACATTTAGGATCAATGCACTTACATACATGTAAGTAAATTTCTATTAATATACTTATATTTCTACAAGTACATTTCTACATTTAACAATGTCACAGACTTTGTAGGTAAGTGAATAAAAACAACAACACCAGCAAAAACTATTCAATCATACTAATTTATGTAATTTTTGTTATTATTGTTAGTGATATCTTAACAAGTAATCAAACATTTTGATGGCATACATACGCATATATGTATATATGTATGATTATTCGAAATGCCTAAAAGCATATAACGAGAATATAGTATTAAACAAAATTGTTTCATTTAAGTATGCATAATTATTTAGGCATAATAATTTTGCTATCAGCAAATAAATACAACAAACAACTAATAATATTAAACACAATAACAATAACAACAAATTACAAAAACCACCACTTGATTCTAATGTATTATAATTATATTGTAGCATACCTTTGAGCGTTATTGAGCGTAATAATAAGGTCAGTTTATGTGTGAATGAATTAAAATTACTTTGAATCAAGTTTTAGTAAATAAATTTTCACTTACCTATGCACACATTTAGTAATACATAGCTATAAAGTTAAAGCATATTTAATGCAATGTCAACATTTCGTTTGAAATTGATTAGATTTTTTGTTAGTAGAAATGGTTGAAATTCTGATGAACTGATTAAAACTAATAACTGAGAGTACTTCTCAAAAAGCTTTATTAAGTTGGAGATGGCTTAATAATTTCAATTGAGTTAGTCTAATTCATTTGGGAGCGCGACGCAAAATAAAATGCTACATACAGTTTGTCGTGTATTGTCCACAATATGTCGCACATAAATCGCAGCATTGAATTAGTATTATCAAGCTACTTTCTATTCACTATATTTGAATACGCCTGCCAATTTCTACTTAATTTAGAAATCGAACTGTCTATCATCAATAAATTTCGACGCATTTTATTGAACATGTATAACTTAAAAATTTTCAAAACTCTATTACTTAAGTATTTGCAACGTCTCTTTATTTATTTTTCATTTTCATTGAAAACTGAGAAAACAAGGCAATTTTCGTCCTGTTCCTTTCTATTTGAAATTTCTTTTTTCCTTTCACTGGAAAAAATACATAGAATATTCTAATAGACTGAATACTGCGAAGGGCATATTTTTAAACTGCCTACTATCAAACCTAACCTAACCTAACATAGAACTAGAGCTAGCCTAAGAGAGATCTTATAACTAAGGACAGTAGATTAGGAACTTAATGAAAAATCGGACAATAAAATATTTTTTGCGCAAAAAAAAACTGTTTCTGCCCGAATGGAAGCCTATAACATACATAAACCCAACTTCTTCTTATTTTTTTTTATAGCACAACAGCTGCCTGAGCTATTTTTATTATTCTAGGTTTGCCAGTCACGCAGTTTTTGATCATCTTCTCTTCTCAAAAAAAAAAAAAAAACTACCTACCTATGTGTGTGGCTGGCTCGGGTGATAACGCCACTTGAAATCATCTGAGACAAAAAATTGTCATTCTGACAGGTAGTAGATTTAAACATTTTTATTAAAAAATAACAAAATAGCAAAGTTCTAAAAAAAATGTTCAAAAATCTAAAGAATTTCATTTTTCAGGCCCCTGGACCGATCAATAAACGTTGTTTCGAGAAAAACGCTTTTAAAGTTTTAACAACAGGCGTTAATGTTTTGAACTTTCGTCTGAAATTCTTACAGTATACTCTCAATATTATGTACTTTCGAAATACATATAAAGGGGTTATATACGTTTTGGTATGGGAAACTTAGGGCATATTTGTGATTTTTTGTAAAAACTAGCATAACAGATATACATAGTATATATTCTTACGAAAAAAAAGAGTGATCGGATATGAAAAAATATTGAGAATTGTAGAAGTTGTAGCTCTTGCCCTGATGCGCGTTTTTTCTGCAGAGTCTGGCGGTGACCACGATTGAATGCCAACAATTCAACTGTAATCAAAAAGACAACGACAGACGAGTACTTGAACGAAAAATTTTGAAAAAAAAAAACATTTTCTTATACGGAAACCATGATGCAAAAAAAAAGTCAATTTTTTGAGTCTGAAAAATGTATTTAAAAAAAATTATTAGTTAAGACAAATACTGCACATGGAAATTGATTGTTCAAGTACTCCGTATTGTAACTAGGAAAAAAAATTTAAAAAAAATTAGATGAATTGGTCAAGTAGTTTTTGAGATATCGCGGTCACCGCAAAGGTATTTTTCAAAAAACATCATTCAGAGAAAATCACGTTTAAAGTTTTGAGTGCACTTTATTCATGGACAGTAGCGCGCTATAAATCAAGTTGCTACTTATGATCTGTTGCTCGGATTGACTTGAAATTTTGAACATAAACTCTTGAAAGTATGTTTGTTCGAAATAAGTCATAACACTTTTTTCGATTTTTTGACTCATGAAAACGTATATAACCCCTTAAAAAAACGATTTTTTGAAACTGGACTGGAAACTAGACTACATCCTTAATAAATTTTAAGTAAAAAATGCAGTTAAAAAGCTATTAGGTAAGTGAATCAAGCTACTAACCATGTTATGCTACCTTAAGTTACTAAGAAGTTTTTGACATCATTAGAATCATATTTTAATTGCTACAGATTTTATGGTGCTTTGGTTTTTATGGAGGGTAGGCGTTTGGAAAATGCCTAACACCAGGGCTTTGGAGCAGCCAAATTTTGGGATTGCACCGCTCCAACTCTGCTCCAACCTCTTAAGTATAGTTCTGGCTCTGCTCCGTGCTCAGCTCCGAACTCCAACTACATATAGTTTTCCTAATAAAAATATATTTTTTTTATTTTAAATCGCTAACTTAATTTACCCTAACACCTATTATGTATTCGAATTTGGAGAACTGTTTCCTGAAATTTTAATTTAAGTGACAAATCGGAAGTTTTGGGTACATGACTCCAAAACTTTCGACACAGATGAGTGGGACAAGGCATTATCTTGCCTCAAAATCAGTTTGGCTCAAAACTCGACATCTTTACCACACGAAAAAAATATGATACTAACTTGTACAACAACTATAACGTTTTGAATGCTGCCGTTATAACAATAGAACCAGATAGTGAACCACCCTTTATTTCCAATGGCGTCTTTTAAAAAAAATTAGTAATTATTTACCGTCACACCTGGTAATTGTACATGTCAAGCATCTTTGTAAATATGTAAAGAACTAAACTACTTCGATGATGATTTCTCTTGCCATAACCATGAATGGCAATGTAATATTTCAATTACCATTTTCATTACTACAATGGAAATGACAATGAAGAGTTCAAAAACAATGAATTGTAAACGAATAATAGGTAGTTGGTAAAATTACTGATCGGAGCAGTGGAGTGGTTACATTTTCATTGCTTCAGCTCCAGCTCTAGCTTCGGTCAAAACAGTGTGCTCCACAGCTCCTTGCTCCAGCTCCACATTCCGCTCCAAAGCCCTGTCTAACACGCATATTTTTCCACTTTTTTTCTTGATTTATACCAAAAAATTCTATGTGTGAAGAAACTGAAACCGTGCAACTCCTTGTATTTTTTGGCAAAAAATATACAAAGCCGTCTCAGTATGCGATACAGCAATAACGTGTAGAAAACTGAAGGAGCTGCGAAAAACAAATTCAGATTCATGATAAACGTGCCAAAATTATTCTATAGTACTTCTACAACCCTCATCTGGTTTTTACCTGTATTCAGGTATAATATACATAGAAATTTAAAAACAATTAAAAAATTATAATTTGGCTACAGGTGTAAAAACTTCCAAACCACATTTATATAGGTACTTACACTGAGTGAAAAAATGCTGTTATATCAAACGGAAAGGATATTAAACCAACAGATTTTGATATTAAATCCCATCCAAAAGTGAACTCTGTTATATTAACCGCCCATGTGCTGTTGCTTTGAATAACAAAACTACAGAATAGTAACTGCCAAAATTCTGTATGCTATAGCCTAGTTGTCTAGTGAGAAAGCAAGCACGCAGCCACTTGCAGCTAAGGTTTAAATCCCACAAATTTCTTTTTAATTTATTATTTATTTTTTTGTTTTTTGTTCAATTCATTTTATTATTTACTATTATCGTTTTAAATTATTTTCTCCTGAATTGCTTTTTCGAACCTGTGGCCGAAAAATATTCACATGATGACTGTCGAACAACGCGCTTACGAACTGTGCCACATAACCATATTTACTTCCATCGAATTTTGTTTGTTTTACTCTTTCAATGTTTCGAGCACCAATTAATGTTTTTGACTCTTTGAGGCACACGATTTTAAAGAGAATAAGAACTCCAGTTGCACAGTATTTTTGTTGGTTTATAGCATTGACAACTGAATGACAAACTTTAAATAAAATGTTAAAATATATGACTATAAGTAATTTCAACTTTTCGAGGTGGGTTAAAATATATCCCACCATTTTTACCCTACCTAACCTTAAAGAGTTAACTATCCAAGAGAGAACATGATATACAAATTTGAAATACTCAATCAGGCTGTCTTGATTTATCATTATTTCTAAAGATAGACCGTATAAAATTTTGAAATTGTGTTAGTGAAAGCCAAAAATTGTGTTACTGTATTGGAGTTTCTATTAGCCCTATAGCAGGGTTATGAACTAAATATTCAACAGATAATTTCGACAGAAGGGATGGTACGAAGATTGTCAATACAAAATAAAAAACTGTTGAATCAAACAAATTGCGATTAATACAACAGTTTTTCTTAACAACAGCAATGAACTGTTAAAATCACAGTTTTTTTTCTCGGTGTATATTATTACATACGCGCTGAAAAGTATACTAAGCTTTTTAATATAAGCTTCATGCATAAAAGTATTTATGTAGGTACTTAATTCAGAAAATTAATTTGATTATTTGGAAAACAAAACCAAATATATAAAATTTAATTGGATTTTTCAACGAAATTATGTATCTTACCATTTAAAAAAATAATTTAAAGTCTTATGAATTTTTAAGAAATTTATGTTTACAATATACAGAACTAACATTTATATATACGTGTATACAAGTACAGAAAACCCTTGCTCTACATATTCTTATGAATCTCAACAAACTTATGTTGTTAATATTGAATCTCGTATGACGTGTCGTTTCTATGGTGAGTGCTAACTGTATAGAAAATCATTTATATGGAAGCGTAAAAATATATACCATATTACTCATACGCTCCGTAAGCTGTCAAATGAGAAAAGTATTTCACAAATTATGTAGTTGCTGTTGCTGGTTTTATTTTCACTGCTTATGTTTTGGGTTACTTTTCGGTAAATTGTCTACCACTTTAAAATCCACATACAATCCATTCAGTCAACATTTTTGGCAACTATCGTTTATCACACCCTACTACCGCAATTCCTCACATATATTATTTTGGAAAACCTTTTTATGAAATTACATACAAGTAAAATGCTTTTGTCGTTAATTTATACGTGGGTACTCGTAGAGATTATATATATATGTGGGTTGTTTGCTCGTTGGCTAGTAATTGTACAAAAAACTCTGACGGTAGTTTTATGCGATTTATCTTAAAATTTCTCCTGCAAACATAACATAAATGTGCCCAAAAAGAAGCAAAAAAATGGCAGTAAAATATGTGGTAAAATATAAACAACAAGAAAATATTGTTAGTAGTAGGTTTAAAGGTTTTGATTACTTTCCAAATGAATGAATATTTGAATGCTTCGGTGTGTGAGTGTGCGTGTGTGTGTGTGTGAGAGATACACTAATGGCCATTGCTTAGCATTGAAAATTCATAAAACAGTTGGTATCCAAACAAAACTAACATAAAAATTGTGAATGCACTGAAATATAATTTGAAAATGAAATGTGGCGCGTTGTTAATAACACAAAAAAAAGAAGGTCAAAATGAAATTTGAATTGCATTTTTAATAAAAATATTCATGATATACATACAAATTTTGATGGCACAAATGTAGGCCGTTACATTTCGGAGAAACTTGTAATTGTGTTTATGATAGGCTGTGAAAACTTTTTTAATTAATTAACGAGTGGAAGTTTTTCTATTTTGGTTTTTTCAGAAACGTAAATAATTTTTTTCAATGCCCCTATTGAAAACTAGAAATTTTTTTAATTCAATACTGAATACTTTGACTTTTAGTTGCTATTGTGGCTATTTGAATTAGACGAAATTTTGAATTATTGATTTTTAAACTCAAAAGTTTTTTTGAATCAATCACAAAGATGGGTTCCCCAGCTAAGCATAGAAATATTTGATATTTGATATCTGATATCGGAAGCAAGAACAGTTGTTTTCGAGACATTGGCTCAACCTTTTAGTTCTTGTGTCGGCAACTTTTAAAACCAAAACCGCGGGAAAAAACTTGGAAAATTTGTAGTACAAATTTTAATGTACATGCAAGTGTATACATTTTGTTTGCTCATAATTAATGTCACACCATTAAAATAATGTCCATTGAGAAGATGACTAATTTTTTAAATTGTTTTCATTAGCACTTTGTTTTTTTTTTCTGTCGCCATTTGTTTACAGTGGCGCCAACATGCTGGAGTCATTAGTTATAGCACCAAAACTGACATAACCTTTTTAACGTTAGTCGCGTAAAATTATAATACAAGTCAAAAAGAAAAACTATGTTTTATTAAATTTCATTTCAAATTAGGTCAACGCAAATGTTTCAGATGATTAATGTGTAAGTAATGTTAAAATAAAGGGAAATGTTGGAATAAATCCCCAGTAACCACAAAAGGCAGAAATTAATCACACTTAAGAATATATATAAATATGCAATAGCAGATCCAAGTGGAGCGGAACGTTTAGGTTATAATAAATGGAAATGTAGTCAAATGCAATTGAACTAGGAAAATGACCACAACTTTCGAAACAGAGCAACTGTGATCACTTAGAACTTCAAAAAAAGACAGTGCCCTGTAGAAGCCCTGCATTCCTATGCATTTTGAATCAAGTGTGATTAGGTTAATAAGTCTTTTAGTCTGGCAGATAACCTTAAATCTAGTCTAGTAGTCTTTATGAGCTTTTGGTTCCCAATATTTTATTATTGTTTGGCTGTGATTCGATTAAATAACTAGAAAAAAGTCCGGGACTTATAAAGGGTTCCTTTTTGCTAGGCTGACCGCCTTTTTATTTCTATCAAATCCTTTTCATGACCCGGGATCTAATTTAGTATAATTGTATTCCTGTTGGATAGGGTTGAAAAGAGCTCAAAACATCCCCATAAAGTTTTGGATTTTATGGTGTATGAGTTCAGAGCTGCTTGACTTCCCAAAAGAATGTAAAAGTGGGCACCGTTTTTCACCTACACACAGATTCTAGGACGCAGATCTTTTTTGCAATAAGTATATAGAACATTTTTCATATTGCTACTTCTTTCTGAAATCTCTACCTCAAGTACTGCCATCTTATATTTTAGACCCTTCAGTGTTCCAAATTTACCCATCAGGTTTGATAGCGAAATTTTATTCTTTCATGTTTGACGATTACTTATATGGTAACCACTTAACATTTTCTGTAGAATATGTGTATTTTACTCACAAAGTTAATGATTTTTAGTCGGAAGGTTATAAACACATAGAAGGCGACAAGCTTGCGACTGCTCTGACAAAATAAAAAATAACTTTTTAATGAAACTTCAAAATTTGACAACTACACGACTGATTCCATTTGCAATTGCAGCCGAACTAGACTTTATGTCTAATTTGACAGCGGCAAAAGGAAAAAGAGAGAAGTCAGAGCAGAAATACGGCACAGAAAAAGAATGAAGAAAAATAATTTTCTTTTTATTTTGAAATTTGTCAGATGGCGTTTACTGTTGCAGTCTTTAATAGGAGGTTCTTTAAAATTTTTTCGAAAAAATCTATTTCTTTTTTTTGGCAAAATAGAATATGTGCGCAAAAGGACCCGATACATATTTATCGAATAAGAGCATCTCGAACGCACCTACCTCGCGAACGCTGACGGATGCTTAGGTAAAAAAAAAAAAATTTGTGTTCGCCATATTTGATTTCTTATCTTTGATTTAAAAAAACTAATAATAAATTCACATTCGACGACCATGAAAACCTCTCTATAGAAATTTTGGTGTTAATTAGTAGATGAAATTTTGTTTTGATCGGCCATATTGGATCCGCCATTTTGAATTTTGTCAATTTGAATTCACATTCGTAATCACCGACCCCAAAACCTAATAAAAAGTCATACTTGTCGTGATCACTGATCGAAAAAGAAAGTTATCCCACGGCAAACTTTCTAAAAGCTTTAAACGCGTTTTTCTCGAAACCATGTTTTTCATCAAAATTTCGAGCACAGGTCTTGATCTATGGTTCCGATTCCCTTCATTTAAGGTCTGCTCAGAAGAAGATACTTTTTTTTATGACTTCAAATTAAATGAGCCTGAAAAATTATAAAATTATAATTTTTAAGCGAGGTCCAAGTAAAAAAAAAAGTGGAAAAATTTTGTTTTTCAAATGTCCATAATTTGGTTCATATTTTGTCAAAATTCATTCTAATTAGGTTGAAGCCTTAGAGAATTTCATAATTTTAATAAATAAAAATTGTTACTTATTTTTGTTGACTACAAGAGGCTGGAAACTTGAAGTTCGGGGACTATGTCTCGCGTGCAGAGGCAGGCAAGAGCTGCTATTTTGAATTTTGCCGCGATGGAAATTCCCACGCATTGTACAATAATGAAAAAATTTAACAATCAAAACCGGAAGTTTGTATGTCTTTTCATTATCCCACCAAAATTCTCAAACTCGCCTCATTTTCGACCAAATCTGAAAGAACCTCTCCTTAATTATTTCCTTTTCATTGACTACCGACGTTAATATTATATGCTATTAGGCAGTTTAGGAGCACCTAAACTGGCTTTCTTTTTACTGTGAAGTGTAATAAGTGAAGAAGCCCAGTTATTGACCCAATTGCTACAGCAGGGCACATTCCATTGACCCTGTACTACTTAGACAAGATTAGTGATGAAATTGGTTCAATGAATGAAATGCCTCTAAAGCGCAGACTATTGGTATTTCACATCATCCATGCACATTAAACGATTTCCAGAATTTTTGTACAAGGCAACAAAGTAAAAACTTAAAGATTATGGCAGTTAGTACTGCCTGATCTCAAACGCAAAAATTCTCTGTTATGGGTTAATGTGCTCCTTAGAATTGTATTTTTGATTTTCTTGATTATTGTGCTCCGTCACTTTGCCAGCGGGCTTCTTCTTGTTTTCGTTGATTCTGGGCTGCTTATTACTACTCAAACAATTAACCACAGTCCGCTTTCATGAATTTACGTATTTATACATTTATGATTTTACCCATATGAAAAACTCTCACTAACGGTTGTCATTTCGTTCTCATTTCGTCAATATGCAGCATTTGATTGTATATCGGGAGCGCTATCATACAACTTCACTGGCCTTAAACATATTTTAAAAACTTATCCATTCAGTTTCCCTGTTATGTAGGATCGAAATCCTTGCCGAAAGAATTTGCCATTTCAGTCACTATTTATAGATTTGGTGTGTGATGTCTTCATCTATTTCCGTATTGCCGCTCAATATTGATCTTAACTAGTAGTAGCATATATTTTGCATGCTCTGATGAATTCAGAACCAATTATAATAAATTTTAGAAATGTATGCTTAATTTATTTGATTCATATTTATAACTAACCCATTATCCTTTGAAACTGTATTCCATGCATTTAACTTTATTCCAGTGCTTTTTTGTGTAAACTGATCCGCGTGAAAAATTCGTCACTTTACTAAATAATAGAAGACTAAGGGCTAAATCTTGATGTCGACCAACTGTAATGGGGAAGATATAGAGCTGTTTGTATACATTTATTGAATGAGGTTTCTGAGCTTGTCATACTAGCACTCCAAATGCTCTATAAATACTTGCTTTAAATCAATGAGTACCTACATGATGAATTCGTTTTAATTTTTTTAAAAGTTTTTATGTTGAACACCAAAAACCAAATCCCTCGAATCACAAATCGAAACTACTGTAATGAATTACTTAGTTCCTACAACATTACTGTATAAAATAAATATTCCAATTTTCTTTACATAGCACATAAATATAGATTAACACTTACATACATTTTTGATAATGCGATAATATATTAAGTAGGTATTTCCATTAATTCAACATCCTTTTAATATCATAAAAGTATGCTGTGATTTTTCTTCTTTTTTTTTTGCGTATGCAAAAGATATTCAGTTTTTCTTCTTTCGATTTTCACTTATTATTAAAATCTGCAATAATATAAAGAAAATTGAACATTCACACACAAACAGATGAAAATGAATGAACGTGTGCGTCTTGATTGACATTAACACTTCAAAGGATGTGCAGGACATTGACGGCAATGATGCATATAACACTGTACAACAACAGCAACCACAATAAAACCAATAACAATTACACAGCCACATAAAGAAGCAAATTGAAATCAATAAGAGAAAAAGAAAACGAAACGAATGAAATCGAAAACCAAAAAACTTTTAAACGCATTTTCATAGAAAAGAAGACACACACAAACACAAATGAAATAGGTATGGATATGTGTGTGTGTATTTGTATTTGCGTTATCCTTACGATGTTAACCTTACTACAACAATTGTTTTTGTTGTTTCTGTTGCTTACTTTCTGTCGCCATTGTTGCTGTTGCTTGTTTTTTTTTTTTTTTGCACACAATATTTTTAATGAGTTTCATGCCATTTTCAATGCACACAGACATACACACACACACACATATATACGTACTAAATTACAATTGCAAAGGACAACGACGTTACACACAGACACAAACATATACATGCACAGATGGACATTAACATGGAGACGCTCTGTATACGCACGTGTTTACATTTTGTTTGTTTTGATTTTTGCTTTTTATTTTTCTGCTTTTTGCTTCGCTTTGTTTCGTTTCGTCGTTGCTTTTTTTTTTTTTTTTTATTTTTGTAGCTTATTTTTTGTTATTATTGATGGTTTCAGTTATTTGTTTGTTCGTGTTCATTTTATGTTTGCTTCGAAATATTTTGAATCAGGTGAGTCGACTAATTTTCTATTTTACAAATATATATACAACAAAAATAACCGTTACTATAGAGAGCAGAAAGGATATTTGTATTTGCGAGCAAGCGACGACCACATCCGTTCAACGCGACGGTTCGGTTCGAACTGATGTGAGCAGTGAACCAACCTGTTCGTTAAAAAGGATAACGGAATGTCAAATGAATTTGGAGTAGTAGTAAGACGAAGAAGAAGAAAAAAATGAGTTACTAGTTCAAATGAAAGGACGAACAAATAAGAAAAAAAATAAAGAGCGCGAACGAATAGAAAGCTTTTATTTTATTTTTTTGTTTAAATTCTAATTCTAACATGAGATTTTTAATAATCAAATTTTAAAGAATAAACTATGCAGTGAAACATTTTTAAGGATGCAGAAACGTTTCTAAATCACTATATGATTTTTATTTCATGGAATTTTTTCTAGTCGAAAAATGTTTCATCATCTTTTTGGCAAGCCTCACATACATAAGTCCAACTTTTTAATTCTTTTTTTTTTAAGAAAACCTTGGACTGCAATGAACCCTACAATAAAAATCAATTGCGGTGATCCCCCGCTTATAACACTGGCATTAATGGTTCCAAAATAAACACAAGTTCAGCTTAATTGTCTATACAGGGTGACAATCGTAAAGTGACGCACACATTTTAGCAGTTATTTTCAAAAGGACGTACTTCCATTAAGTACAATTAAGTGTTAACATTGCTGAATATATAAGCTTTCATTTGAACCCTACCTCATTCAATATAACTTCCTTTAGCCTGCACACATGCCTTCAATCGATCCGGAAATCGTAGGACTGTTCGCCGCAGGACTTCCTGATCAATTTCAGTCCAGGCTTTCTCTAATGAATTTGTCAGCGACTCCAGACTGTGGTGTTGAGATGCAGAAGCCTTACTCTCTAAAATACTCCAAATAGAGTAGTCCATTGGATTCAAGTCTGGGGAGTATGGTGGCCATTCTTGAGATGTTATGAATCCAGAAAAATTGTCTTTTATCCATGTTTTCGTTAATTTTGCCATGTGGGAAGGTGCAGAATCTTGCTGGAAAGTCCAGTTTTCATTTCCAAATGTATCTTGGGCCCAGGGAAGAACATGTTCATTTAAAATGCTCCGATAAACAACCTCTTCAACGAATATTAGAGGGGTTCTGGCATTAGCGGAAACTCCAGCCCATACCGTAACGGAAGCAGGCTTTTGAACTAAGCCAGCAGTCCTATTTTGTTGCGATGATGACGTTAGCCACATTCGGTCATTTTGCGCATTGAAATGTTGGTCAACCGTGAAAATTTTTTCATCTGTAAACAAGATATTTTCAACATTTTTTAACACGGAGGAGAGTAGCAACGCCTTGCATCTTTGCAGTCGCAAATCTTTCTTTTTTTGTGTCAGATCTTGAGCTTTTCGGAGCTTGTACGGCTTAAGATTAAGCTTTGATTTTGCAATGATTCGCACTGTTTCACGGTTTACTCCCACTTCCTTAGCGATTTTTCTCATTGAGGGCCTTGGATTTCGCTTGATTCGTTTACGAATTTTTTCTGTTAAACCAGTAGTGACAACTGTTGAAAATTTTCCCCGGTCTCTATTTCCAAAACCCCCAGTTTCATTATATCGAATAAAAGCTCGGTCTACCGTACGACTTGACAAATTTAAAGCCTTTGCAATTTGACGGCTACTATAATTTGCCAAATGAAATTTCATAATTTCACGACGAATATTTTCCTTGTCCATTTTTATGGAAATTTCAAAATGTAATAACAAAAATTCAAATGAGATTAAAAGCGAAGCCAATGATGAATGAATTTGCTTTTTAAATTAAAGTAACGGTAAATGGCAAAGCTTGCTGCAGAGTATTAAACTTGCGTCACTTTACAATTGTCTCCCTGTAAAAGTTTCATCGATGTAGCAGATATTGCATCCTGAATGAATACCAATCCATCTTAGACAACTGATTAGGTAAACATAATTTTTTTAGTTAATAACTGCAATCCATCGTATTATCGTCGATCAAGAGGAAATTATTTAATATTTTCTGTATTTTACCTAATCTGCTTCGCTCTCCAAAGATCCAAAGATTACTTTCTTTTCAAGCAATGCTTCAATACAGTGCAAAATCTTTCGGATTTGATTTTCTATAAATAAATGCATAGGTACACCTGTAATGCCATCACAAGCCTGAAACATCAGGCTACCCAGCAGACATTTCTAGGAAATCGCTCTCGTCCACCACGCGATAGAAGCATACACCAAAATTGGTCTGATAATGGTCAAAAATTACTCTGGAATAGCTGAGAAGTAGCATGAAAAGCAATAGGTTAATTACGTCGACGAAAATACATAATAATGGCTTCCATTAAAAATGAACTCAGTCTAAAAAACATTAATACATTTGGCCAAAAATTCCAATAGAAAAACTTTCAGTGTATGGTATATAAGAAAAAAAACCGTTAAGAGCTTTTATTGACTTTCTCTCTCTCATTGACTGTTTCTCTTGTTTAGCTTATTCTCTCCGCTAGTTACTGCTACAATAACAACAAATGAGTGTTTCTATTTGTGAATGTAAACAAATGAGACTTTCATTCATAAAAGCTTTACTTACACTAATATACATATACAAACAAACCCATGTGCAAATGGGAAATAAAAATGAAATCAAAACAAAAACAAAACATAAAAATAAAAAATAAAAAATAAAGAAAGACAAAAACAAAATACAACAATGGAGACATGTGTTCTCTGTGACTCATATGTTTCCAAATATGCATAAAGTATATATATATAAAATAAAAATTTGCGCGACAACACTAAAAATCGTTTGCAAAAAAAAAGAAGAAACTTAGCTGGAAATATCGCCAACACAAAATTTGCAAAAAGTAAGGTTTAGCTAATCTGTGACTCACTCACACATCATTAAATTTTACGTAAAAGAATAAGAATTTCAATGCATATTTTAAGGAAATCATTGATCATATTAAATATATGTTTGCTTTTATTTGTAAAATATTAAAAGCATTGTTCAAAATTATAGCACACTTAGTAATCACCATGTTCTAAGCTGATAAACTCTTGGATAAATCACGGAAAATCCATCGGGTTTTTATTTTTTTTTATTTTGAAAAACTAAAAACAAATTTGTATGTTTTTGATAAAAATTTAATTTATAAGTTCAAGTGAGCTATTACATAGGCTTACTAAATCTGGATTTTCCTTCATTCATCCCGGAGCTATTCAGCTTCGAACATCTTGACTATTAAGTGAGCTACATTTTTAAACAATAATTCATGAAAATATTTGAATTCAAATCTTGACAGGTACTGACTATTTGCGAAAAAGAAACAGCTTTCAGTTTTAACTGTGGCTACTGCGAACAATGCCATCTATTGTAAGTTATTGCAAGTATATATATCCCCCCCAAAAAAGTAGAAAGCTTTGAATAAGAAGCTTTATTTTTTGCGCTCTTTTCATTTGACATTTGACGCGTGCGCTTTTTTTTTCTATCCTCCCCCTTGCAGTTGTTTCCTCTTAACAACAATCTTAACAATAATCGCAAATGCAAATTGCAGCCAGCCGGTGAATTTAGTGACCAACGTGGAGGCTTAGAGAAGGCGAATGTGAATCATCAACAACAACAATATCACCATTGGAGTCGTTTAACAACTATAGCACAGACGAAATTGTTCCAAAAATATCAAATGAGTAGCGCGGAGAGTGGGCTGTAAGTTTTTGTTGTTTTTATTGTGGTGTGTTCATTGACACACTAAACAAATTGCCGAATATGATATAAATTAAATACATATGCAGTTATGTACTTGTTTGTGTATGTATGTATTTCTATAAAACAAAGAAAGACTTTTGTTTCTTGTATCTTATTATTTACAAGTAATCGAGATTATGAAGATCAATTTATAAATAATTGTATAAATAAAGGAAATATTATTTTAATTGCTGGCAATTAATAAAATAAAATAGCAATATGATAGTAACGATCTAGAAATAATTGCATGCATACACTGGCAGATATAAAGAGGGGTTTTGGAGATGAACCATCCCCTCCGTAATCGACACATCCTATTGTTCAAAATACGCTTACAAAAAAAATTTAGTTCCGATATAAAAGATTTTGATTGTTTAGCCTCCAATAGAGAGTTGCCATCATCTCTATACAGACTTTTTTGTTCTTTCTTCTGCAATAAAAAGGATGATAGACTGTAATACTGTGGTCGAATGGTTTATAATATAATTCATACTTGCTTTTACGTGATTAGTTTACATTAGTAGGTTCACAACGATTTGGCGTCAATAAATTTTACAGCAGTATATCGAATTTTTTTATAATTCTAAGACTGTGATGACGAAGTTTGAAGAACAGCAAATGTCAGTAACAGAGTGGTTCCGGATTTTAGACTAATCCAAAACTTATGGGCAATCATAAAACAGACATATAAAGCACGTACAAAGTCTTAAAGCTTACCAGGCTCAACCAATTATGAGGCACCATCCACCAATTATACAATCTCATAAATAACGGTAGGAAGAATGCAAGAACCTCGTACGCTCCATGTGTTGAAGACGTATTGCGTTAAAAAGGCAACAAAGTATTAGGTAAGTTACATAAATTTAATGAATCATTGTGCCACACGGAAAATTTACCCTTTCAGAACCATAGGGGAACCAGAGGAGATAAAATCCGGATTCGGGGATTCGTATTCTCTGACCCCCATTTCTTGTTACAATTTTTCATCAAAACAGACATTTTCCGTCTCTGAAGGCCTAAAATTTTTTGGGTAATCTGTGGCCCTCAATGGAATTTTTATGAACTTTTTCGGTATATTTTGATTAGATATTTTTGTAAAGATAAACAAAGTTGCTTAGTATCAAATATTCACTTAACCCTTTCTTGACCGTAAGGAAATTTAAAATATTAGAGCAAAACCGATTACAGAATCGCATTCTTTGGTTCTTAAAAAGTTTGCATTGAAGATCTTAAGGTCACCGGTGACCCATAGTAAAATTTGTATTTCCAAAAAAATAAACAGAATTTTAAAAATATAGGAAATTATATTAATTTTTAATTTAGCTCACTCTGGTGCCACCACCACTTTTATTTTAATAATTTTAGTCGGTCAGAAATTCATTCATTGGGCTTAGGTATCATTAAAACGTGAGTCAAATTATAAGCTTGATCGGACAAATAGTTTATGAATAATCGTGTGCACTGATTTTTAACTCATTGAAAAAAAGTTTCGAGATAATCGCGTTTAAAGTTTCGGGAAAGTTTTAGGCCTTTTTTGAGAATTGACCAAAATTATTAACGGTATCGTATTCCACAGGCTTCAAACTATAATTTTTTGCTATATATAATTTTTTAATCCCCTACATAAAAAACTCCCTTAAATTGGTCATAAAAAGTACTATCTTTCTTCATGTCCCATTACTTTGGGTTTTTTTTTCACAGCACCTATTCTAATTTTCATACTTTGCGTGACTATAACGACCAAAAATTGTTCTGAATATATCGTCGGCATTCTAGCAGAATTCACCAAGTCCATTTTTTAAATTTCTTAGTTGAAGTTAGTTTGTGCAGGGCATGGTGCGCTACGAACAATGGCAAAATTTAAAAAGTTAACAGATTGATACACACCTTAGTATACGTTTTAGATGGGTCATCAAAAATCTAATTTATTATGTCATTAGAATTATAGAAGGTAATTAATACGGATCCAATTAAAAAAATTAATTTGGACTTAATGATTTCTGCTTGAACGACGACGATAGAAAACTCGTTGCTTTACAAGTTTTTAAATAATCAAAATTTTAATTAGAGTCTCAAAAAAAATAAAAAAATAGGTGAATTAAAGTGTGCCTAAAAAAAAAAAAACTTAAAGCGATAGAAAAATATGCAAGTCAGAAATCTTGTACGATTAATATTTTTCATTTGTAACAAAGTGTTATTTTTTCAAATGTTTTATAAAAAAATTCCGTTTTGCACCATTACTGCTAAGTAAGATAAAATGTGCTAACAAGCCTGCTTCCCTTGTAACCAATATTGGCCAATTAATAAGATATTTATTTCATTATTTTAACAGTTATTATCTTGATCAGTAACTTATTTTCATAGGGTAACTTCCGTTCTATCTTCATCCCACTGATTGTCCTAAGACGATTGTTATTCCAGATTCGGAATAAGTGGACACACATATACCATATGACTAAAACACATTTCCTGAATCTGAAGTTTTTGTACTTATAGCTTATAGGTCAATCAATAGAAGTTCGTGGAAATTTTAATATCAAATGATAAAAAGCTATTTAATAATAGATATTCTTTATTTCTAAACATCATTAGATGTTATAGGCTGGAACAAGAAATTTGTAAGTCTATGAAGTTTGCAGCGGTTTTATCCTTTTCATTGAAGCTTGTTTTTACTAGATAGACTAGATCTCTCTCCCATAACATTTTTTCGAACTTACTATCGTTATATAATATAATTACCCTGTATACAAATCAAAAATGTAATATGTACTTTGACTTTCCAGCTATTCATTTTAATATACGAGTACATATATTTATTGAAATTTCTATTGTTTATTTTTTGTTTAATTCAAAATTGTCAACGTTTTTAATTAAAAATGTAAATTTTACTACGGATACTTGCAAATAATTGTACAGTAAATAAAAATATTCAATGTTGTATCATTATTCAGTGTTGTGTTAATGTGAAATGAGAAGAAAAGCAGAGAGGCAATTTAGTTGTGTGACACTTTTCAATTCATGCTGTTGCCGTTGTTGTTGTTGCTGATGTTTTGCTTTAGAGTTTTATTATTTGAATTAATTAATCTAATAAAGTGCAACAATTTTAAATGTTTTTGTGTTCAAAATTTTAATTGATTCATACACAATTTTTTTTCTCTGTTGATTTAAAACATTTTACACTGGATATTTTAATTAAAAATTCATTTATTTATTTATGGACTGTTATGTATACATTGCAATTGCTGTTGATCATGTTATTGCTTAGTGTGACTTTTATATTAACAATTTTTATTTCGTATTAAATATTTTTACGCGAAAACATAAATCTTTTGAATTTATAAAGTATTGGAATTAATTGTGTAAACTTGAATATGTTGTCAGCAATAATATTTACCTATATGTATTAACATTAGTGGAGGTAGGCGTGGTAAAAGTTATTGAGAGAATTTAAATGTTTTTGTTGGAATAAAATAAATATGAACAATGAAAGAAGACAGTATTCCTTCAACATAAAAATCATAATTCCTCGGTTTCCATCTCTAAGCTGTAAAAGTGAGTTTCACAGTCTAGAAACTGAGTCCAAAAGGAAGAAAGTCTTATTCCCAAATCACCTTTAAACTTAAATACACCGACTACAAATTCAACATCAGAATTTCTCTATGAAGATAAAACAAAAAAATCAACTTTATTTAAACTGAACGTTTACAAACAATGGTCAAAAATTCATCTTTTTGTAAAAGTTAACTTTATTTTGATTAAACTTTGCGGCAAAAATGTGTGTAAGAAAAATCAAAGCTGGATGGATTTGATATCAATTTTGAAAAACATTTTGAAAAGTCAGCTCCACCTCAGAATTTATTTATGCTTGAAATATCGCCTTTTACTGCTTCATATTTGCTTTCAAACTTGAAAAGAATCACCTTCAAACATCAATTAATCCTAAACTAGAGTTAACTTTTCAAAATATGTTGCAAAGCCTACTACTGGATATCGTATTCTAGCTAATCATGTTGCATTAAATTCTTTTACCCACATTTTTTTTTTGCACAGCTTTAGTGGTAAGGCTGTCTGTCACGCAAGGTCACAAATGGACCAGATTGAATATTTAAATAAAAGTATAGTCGAATTTCCCTATAGTGAACTTCTAGAAAATGAAGATCTTCCTGTTATGAATTGATTTCACGTACAGAGCTTTTTCGTTCTACTTTTAGTGTATTTTGATCTCCTTATATAAATTTCCATATAGTGAATTTTTCTCTACAATGAAAAAATTTTGCAGCAGCAAATTTAATTCTCATGCGTTTTATCTATATTATATGGCTATAATGAATTTTTTCAAAAAATTTTCTAATAAAACTGTGAACGGAGAAAAAAGTACAACATAATTAGGGTATCCCCAAAAGTAGAAAATTACAACAGAAAAAAAAAGAAGAAAGTCCCATTTCTAACAATTTTATACCTGTGTTCAGTAAATAAAATGAAAAGTCGTAGGGAAGAATTGGGCGATGAAGAAGAATTGGCGGGTGTTAATAAGGTATTGTCTACATTTGGACGAATTCTTTTATCTCCTTTGTGGAAATGAGGAGTATCGTACCTACTTAATGTATTAGAAAGTTTTAAATTACTAATTATTTTAAATAAAAGTGGAAACAAATATCACAAGTTTCTATATAATGAAGTAATTTTCTGATCCCATGCGAAGTTCGACTGTATAATATAGGCAGTGGTGAAACAACTGGAGGCCCCCCCACTTCCTGCAGACCGTGATATTTTTTTTCCGAATTTTCGAAAAATTCATTTGTGAAAATATTTTATTCCAAATTTTGAAAACATATTTTTATTGGTTTTTATCAGCTTTACAAACATTGTTATTTAGTCAAAGTAACAACAATGTATGCATGTAAAGCAGGCGGATCAGACGGCCTTTTAAGAACCCGTCACGATTCCTCATTAACGAATTTAGTGACGGTTCTGTTCTTATAGATATTTCAAGCCCCTATACAAGATACTAATATTTGAAAATATAACCGAGAATTATAAGATTTTATCTTCAAATATTCCCACTGAATAGAATTAATAAAAAAAAACACAACTGTTACTTTTAAAGGGTTTCCCATTAGGGACATAACAATTTCGTATCTTTAAATGAACGCACCTTTCAACTTTTTCGCCACTTTAAGAGAGCTTACTCCAATTTTCGGTCGTAATACCGTCATGTTACCGTCAATGGAAAGCGCTATCGTGTTATGTTACAAGATTATTTGTAGCCAGAATTGGATGAACTTGACATCAACGATGTGTGGTTTCAACAAGACGGTGCCACTAGCTACACAGTACACGTCACAATCGATTTATTGAAAGGCAAAATCGGTGAACGTGTTATCTCGAGAAATGGTCCGGTAGAATGTCCGTCTCGTTTATGCGATCTAACGCCATTGGATTTCTTTTTATGGGGCTATATCAAGCCAGCAACTTTAGACGAGCTAAAAGACAATATCAAATGCGAAATTGCCAACGTTCCGGTCGAAATGTGTTCGAGAGCGGTGGAAAATTGGGTCCAAAGAATCGATT
Source organism: Toxonevra muliebris (assembly GCA_963691655.1). NCBI lineage: Eukaryota > Metazoa > Arthropoda > Insecta > Diptera > Pallopteridae > Toxonevra > Toxonevra muliebris. The sequence goes on along the minus strand of OY829326.1, from coordinate 46,272,851 downwards.
GCTGTAAACGTTCTCGTGGTGGTCATATGATCGGAATCGAATTTCGTACATAAAATGTAATGCTTGCACTAATCCCACAATAAATTTGAACTCAATATCTCAAGAAATTCTGTGTTTTAATAATAGATAAAATTGTTATGTCCTTAATGGAAAACCATTTTATATTATATATATATTTATTTTTTGTTGTAATTCTTATTGCAACTAGAAACATAACCATTTGGTTATGGATTGTCCAATTGTAGTACACGAGATAATGGGTGTATTTTTGAGTATTGCACTGAAAAACTTTTTATTTCATTTTCTTGAACTGTGCCATCTATACATTTATTAGTGTAACTACAGTTTTATTCCAGAAGATCCAGAAGTGCTACGATAGGGTAGACAGTGGTATGAGTAGGGTAGCCAGAAATTATCAGATTTAAAATCGGTTAAGCCAATTCCAAAATATTAGCTTCGGAAGTTTTTTAAAATTCGCTCATTGAACAAAGCATTGCATTCATCGTTGTAAAAATCATTGCTTAAGCGGGAGTAAATAATAAATGAGAGAGAGAAAAGACATGAGTAACGGCATCTCTCAGAATTATCTAACGAATTATCTGCATACACAAATATCAAAACAAACACCATCGAGTTATTTGGTTCTCTTTTGATATTTGTTTTTATTCATAAAGAGATTTCTTGAGCAAAAAAATAGTCCCAGTTACTGGGGCCTTACCGACTAGTATTCTTTTATTTTAATCAAAATAATGAAACATGAAATATAAAAAAGAGTAAAATCTATTGTATAAATATACAAATTCAAATTCCCTCCCCTTCTTCATAGCAAAATCCTAGATCTGTAACTAAATATATTTAAATCACGCCCATTTATTTATGTATTTACAAAGTTAGGTAAGGTTTGATGTGATTAATAATTTCCACTCGGAGACAAATTGCGGCACATTGTGAGTTCCTTCGTTTCTTTTCATTTTTTTTTTTAACATTATCTCGAAATTAAATTCAAATGGAATCTAACAGTTAGTACTTTTTATGAAGCAAGTCCCGTATCTTCCACATAGACATGTCGTCCAAGTTCTTGCAGTGCAGATCATCCACATAGTAGATGTTGGATTGATTCTAATTCCATTACATCACCGCTGCTTCTACCAGAATCGTTAAACTCTAGTTGCCATTTTCGGAGCATAGTTCCAGTAACACAGCGTCCCGTGATTATTCTAGTCATTATACGAATTGATGGTCTGTTAAAGGTCAAGAGACTCTTTGTTCTGCTTTTATTTAGCCCCAACCGAGCAGTGATGCAGTCATTCCTGTTACTCTAAGCGCTGTTGAACACTGCTATCACTCATTGTATTATCAATTGCATTGCATTAGTGTCGAATCGGCGGCATTATCATTACATCTGCATTACTAAGACGCACTTTCGAACTATAAGACGCATTGGTTACGTTCAGAAGACGCAACTGTTGCCCAACAGAGGAGAGCGTGTCTTCTGAACGCGTAATTATGTATTTTTGCTCAGCACAACTGTTGGCATTTAGACGCCATTTTTGTAATCATATTATTTTTCTGCTCTTTCATGCCAACATGTTGTTTCCCAAAAATTGGACAGACGATGCATCATGCCGTTCAGAAGACACAACAGTTTAAAAACAATTGTTGGCAATTTACAAACAACAGTTTAAAATTTTGTGTATCTTCTGAACGCAACCATTCATTAAATTGAAAATATCGACTACAAAATTCAGAAACTATTACTTATGTAGGGCATTTTTAAGTCAGTTTAAACCGACTGAAAGATTCAGTCACATTTTTGAAATAGTTTATTTTTTTTTACTGCAATTTCGCAATTTCCTCAACTACAGTAAACCCTTAATAATTTCAACATTACCTTATTGACCACATATTTTGTTATCTTTTCAGTGCCCTTCCTGAGCTTATCAATTGCTTATTATCTTAACAACAACTAAGCAAAAAAATACAAGTAACAACGATTAATCATACAGAAATATTAAGATATTGAAATATTTATAATAATAAACATAAAATATTTTTTATCAAAAATGGAATTATAGTACATAGTTAGCGAAACAAAATTACCAACAATTACAACGCATAACAAATTCAAAGAAATACAAAATGACGTAATTCAGTTGCCAAACAAGCATTCATATGGATTTTGTAACACTAAGCAAAACCAAATAAATAACTAAATAAATATTAATTGAAATGAAAAAGGTGAAATTGACAGCAAAAATACGAAAGTGAATCAAAATACAGAATCAAGAAATGACTACGCGAGGAATTTCTAGTCAAAAAAGAAATGCCAATTGCGCCTGCGTCTCATAAAATGCTCATGCCATTATCTACTTCCATAAAAATGATAAGATACAAATGAGTATGGGAATGTTAGCAAAAAAAAAATAGTAAACAGTGTAGCAAGTGGAATTATAAAACAACAAAAACAAATAATTGTAATGAATTGAAAAAAAAAAAAAAAAAATTAAACAAGAAAGAATAACACGTTAACCTATTTCGGTTAAATAAACGAATGTATACGAACGCGCACCTGTTATCTTCAAGATACACACACTTCACTTCGTATAATCATAAAAATAAAGCGCCTTATCTTATCAGCAAAACACACACAACTACAACAATAGCAGCAATGGGAAAATAAGATTGCAAAAGCTTAGTTAGTTAGCTGCCTGAGTTTTATAACATTTTTCCCTTATTTTTTCGTATACTCAGTTTCAGTTAACGAACAACGACGTAACGATTAAACGAATATTTTTTAAAAAGAAAAAAACTTTTTAGTATTCGTTTTTTTCGAAAAAGAAAATATACCTACTTTTTAATTTAAAAACTTTTTAATAAACACAGTAAACTAAAGCAAAAAACAAAAATGGTGTCTGTCGAAACAATTGGTTCAATTTTCATCAAAATATTAAAATTGGTAGGTTCCAAAATGAAATAATTAAAAAAAAAAAAAATTTTATTGAGATACGAAAGTGAAGTGAGAAAATAAGCATGAATTTAAAAAGAAAATCTAATGCAATTGGAAATGATTCATAGATAAATTTAATGCAAATGCCGTTATTAAACATAATTTTTTATCCGCACTTATCCGGAATGTTAAATGTGTAATTTAACTAAACACAAATAGTAATTAATGCTAAAAGAAACATTAATAAACTTATCCGGAATTGAAAAATTGAAAAAATTTGCTATTCTTATAATAAAAGCCAAACAAAAGTTATAAGTTTTTATCCGGAAACTTATAAAAACTGTAAACGAAATGTGTTTGAAATATTAATAAATATTAATAAATATTATAAATTTTAAGAAACAATTGTTTGAAATATGTGTGCATTAAAGATACTGAGATAATAGGTGACAATCATTAACCCTTTCAGACATTTGTTCAATATATTGGACAAGGGCATGTAACGAAAATTGTGAAATATAATGATATCCCATATATTGGACATCACCTGGCGACCATATAGGACACTTTATATGAGATTTTATTGCATATACGTGTTTATTAGCGATTTTGGTTTAAGCAGCTGATTTTCGGGCCTGAGAGGGTTAAGAACTTTTCAATTTTTTTCGATTGAGTAAATCTTTATTAACCAAAATCGGATAATTCCCGTAAATACCATAATATATAGTTTGTTTGATTTTACAACTTTAAAATGAAAATTTTTAAATTAAAAACTACAACTATTTCAAATTATTTTCAACAATACTTCAAATAATTCATGGTATTATTTGAAGTATTGTTATTTTACCATTTTTTTTGATAAGAATTGTTATTATCAGTACGTTATGCCAATTTTTTTTTTTAACTGAAGCATACAACATTTCAAATTACTCATACTTGCGCAAATTTGACAATATGTAAGGTAAAAATAACAAAAATTTCAACATATCCAAAAATATTGGCTACAAATAAAGAAACATGCTGAGCGGTGAATGAAGAAATGGCGTAATGCGCGACGCGCTTTGGGAGTGGTTCGGTATTGAAAGGTTTTAATATGATTCATATCAAAGAATTAGCTGTGAAATAATTGTTTTTTTTTCGAATTCATGCAATTAATATATGATGATGTATCTATCGGATAATAAGATTTTAAGTAGTTATTGATATGTATTTATTATTGAAAGTAATTAATTAAAATAGATTTTTACCGAGGCGGATAAATGAGAAATGTATGTAAAGTTAAAGAACTGCGATTCAAGGTTATTAACAAACAAAAAGATATTAGAATAATAATATATAGAATAAATAATTTCATTCAAATATATTTATATGCATAAATTGCAGAATCAAAAAAAGATATTTTTGTAAAAATTATAAATAGCTGGATAATGTATTTCTTTACATATAATATACCAATATATTTATTCATTTTCTTCTTTTTCACTTACTGCAGGCTATTAATTTGATCGTTATAATTTTGTATCGCATTGGCGATGATGGCAATTTCTTGGGTGTCAGCGGTATTTGGAATTTAAATGAAGAGAAAAGTCCTGACTGTGAAATAGTAGCATCTGGTGTAATGGTTGGCTTTATGATCTATACGGGCGTACATACAATAGCATATCTTTTTGGCACGACAAAACACAAGCGGTAAGTATTGCAGTTTAGCGATAATAATTGACAAAAATAGAACTTATAAATTACTCAGTCCTATATATAATATACTCGTGTTTTTCTCTTCAATAGCGAATTGAGCGATACACTCATGAATGTTGTTGGCACTGTCATGTGGGTAAGCGTTGGTGGTATCGCTCTCCATTATTGGGGTGGTTACATGACCGATGAAGACTTTTTGTATGTTGCCTCGGAGCGTCAAGTTGGTATTGCAATGGGTTCTTTGTGTGTCATTGAAGGTGCTCTATATTTACTCGACACTGTATTGGCATGTATACATTATTCGAAAGGAGATACTGCTGATTATAAAAGTTAAGCCGATTTTTTTTGGTTTTTTGAATAAACGAATACAAATTTTAACTTACTGTATTTTTTTAAGTGCAAATTAGTATATAATATTAATATTTCCTTTCTTAAAAATACACTAACATACTTTCACCCATAAATCATTTCTGTAAAATAACGTATGGCTAATTTTTTTTAACTGCTTTCTATAAACAATTATGTTATCTTTTTCACAAACATATACAATTATTAACTTGCAAATGTTTTTTTTTTATAAAAATAAAGCTAGTTAAGTAAACAAACGCAAAATATTGGAGTTTTTCTTTAAATTATTTCAGAAAATGCATCGATTTTCACATTCATAGATGTCGCTTAACAAACAGTTTTATAGTCAATGAATTTGCTGTACATTTGAAGTGATGTTCCTTAATTCTCTATTAATTTTAAATTTAGTCTTATACGTTAGACCAGGGGCGTAGCCAGAACTCAGTCTTAGGAGATAATTTTAAGAAGAATCAGTGTATGATTTTGTATTGAAAACAAAAACAACAGAAAAATTTGTGTCAAATTATTTTAAACATTTATTGTAGAGAAAAACGGCAACTATTTCAAACAATATAGTCGTACCCAAAATCAAAGTAAACCAATTAAAAAATTAAATAAAAACTCAGTCTTAGAAAACAAATAGGTTCCTATTTTTAGCCATTTCGTCTACGACTTCTATGAGAGCAAATCTATAGCATTAAATCTTCCTCTGTTCATTATGTTCCTCAAACAAGTTTTTATAAACTGCAGAGATGGAAATGACCCTTCATTTTTTGACGTAGTTATTGACAAAACGCACAAAATTTTGATAGAAATATAAGGAGTTGATTGATTTTTTAGTAAATTTAATATCGTTTTTTGTTTTATTATTAGTAAGTGCATTAAGCAAGTCTATAACATGCGTTCTCTTTGCTGAATTTCTGATGCATCGGAAATTTTTGCCATGCATTAATTTCGACCAGTCCTATTCGTAAATTTCCTCGACAGGGCAATAAAACTGCAAATTTTTTAACTAAATATTTGCGCATTCATCATTTTCGGATGCTAGTCGTTTATGGGTCAAACCCTGATTATCTTAATTTTGAATCGCAACGTTCAGGAAAACATTTTTTTCGGAACTATGAGAATACTGAATACCCTAAATAGCTTTCTAAACAAATTTTTTATGTATGTTCACGTTCCACTTCCAAATCTTCAATGCGCCACACAAACTCAAGGCAGCACTCAAGTAAATTTTTTGTTCTTGTAGTTTTATACTCAATACCATATTCACTAGAAGGCTTGTAAGGGGTTTAACCATTCTATGTTCTTGCATGCATTAGGTGCTCTCGGAAATTAGAAACTCCTTAATATAAGAACTTCTTTTTTAAAGCATGATGAGCATGATGTTCTAATTTAAGAACGGGTTTACATTTTTCATTTTTATTGTGAAAGTTCCGTTATAGAAGGGTTTCGAGCCTCAAAATAAATGTAGCTGGTGTTGCATTGCATGGGGAGAAATTTTATTTCTTATCACTTCTATCATAATTTTGGCATCTACCCTACAATATATAAAAATATTGCATAAGTTTCGGCTAAAAATTGTTCAAAACACTCTCAATATGACTAAAACTAATAATGGAATAACTAATGTTTGAATGACAAATTTATTCAAACGTGATAACTAATTATTTTATATTGACTAAATTTAGTCATGATTCGTTAGTCATGACTAAAATTTAAGTTGATTAATTAGTTAATTGAAAAAAATAGTTGATTACGCCCTACTCTGATCGCAGGTGAAAATACGGATACAAATTGGAAAAACTTCCGTAGCTTTGTCAAGTTGATTTCGATTTTGGAGAAATATCATTTGCAGGTACACATAATTTAGTTTTTTCGTCCTTTTCTAAATTTTCTTTGATTCATGACTAACAATCATAACTTATGAGTTTTTCATCTGTAAATATGGCGTTTTTCTAAAAACCCGCCTTTAGGATCTGCTAGTGCAGTTTGGCAATTTTAGGATTTCCTTAAGTATCTCAGCAAGCTAAAATTTTGCATACATTTTTAGTTAGGTATTTTAAAATGAATATAAAAATTGGCCAGTTTTGACTCTGCTATCTAAGCTCCAATTTCTTTACTAGCAGATTTAAATCGTTTTCCTAATTCGAAACTTTAAGATCGTTAATATTTACCACTCTGAACGACTGATTCATCAGTCATAAAACAATGAAATAAATAGCTCGAAAATAAATATAATTTAAATGAGTTACGACAACAAGCGACAAGTGAAAATAATGAAATTTACCAACTTAACATATGAGAAAATACACAGTAGACATGGAAAATAAAACATTTAATAGTGAAATAAAATACACAAAATAAGCTTTAATTAGCAGATAGAGTTTAAGACAAAAAAATATTCTTTATTCTGTAACTTCCCAAATTAAATATACACCATTAAAAAATGAACTAATTTGCTTCAAAATATTTATAGTTGTATTGAAAAACAAAAGGTAAATGAGAGCAAATTTAACTGACCAATGCTAATGACCCTGAAATACTATTAATTTCGAAATTATGAACGGAAAATCGTAGTTAGTAGAAGACAAAAGGTGAAACATAAGCGCAAACAGTAAAAACTCGCTACATAAAATTACTACATTATTTGATTTTCTATATTTTCATTGGAATTGGTACGAGTATTCTCACATATACACCTGTTATCTTTCAGATACGCTTGCCTAACAGTTGCTTATCTTATCAGTAACATAAAAATTAAAGTAGATTGCGAAAGCTATAATGAATTAGTTTTTGTTCTTTTTTTGAAGCGTTTCTCGTTTTTACGTTTTATACCTTTTTCCAACATTTTCATATATTCAGTTTCTTTTAACGAACGACGACGTAACGATTATTTTTAGCGAATATTTTTAGTGTTTGGTTTTTAAAAACGTTGGTAAAAATCATTCAAAAGAAATTTAATTTAAAAAACTTTTAATTTTTAACTGAAAAAAAAAACTTTCGGAACATAACTGAAGCAGCACGAAAATGGCATTTACTGTAGAAACAATTGGTTCAATTGTTATCAAAGCATTGAAATTGGTAGGTTTGGAAACATGAGTAAAATATCTATTTATAATTGTGAACAATAAAATGAAGTGAAATTAAAGCAAAACATTTATTTCTTGAAACTTCGAAAACTTTAAACTGTGGCATTATTATGTTTGTGTTGAAACCATGGAATAGTTTTCAAAAACAAAGTTTCAGTGTTATTTTAATCTGTTAAAGCTTATTTACTATTACACAAACTGTAAAGTGTGTGCTTAAGATATGTTATAATTGCGATGAGTGAAAAATATATTAGAACTATGTTTAAATGGTGCTATATTTTAACTTTATCCGATTTATCCGTTTCATATTTTTTGTATAAATACAAATTAAATACCATTACAATATCAGTTTTTGCAGTAAATTTAATAAATGCTATAAAACAGCAAATATTTTTGATAAGAATTTTCTTATCAGTGAGTTACACTCATACCAATTCATAATACCTGTGATGTTTTTATATTTAAAAAAATTGATTTCTGTGTTACTCATACATAAAACAAATATGGCAATGTGCTGCATTATTAGGCGTGGTCCAAATTTAACTCAGAGAGAGCGATTTTCATTAATCATAGCAATGGGCACTAGCGGATCCAAGGACGGGAGCCGTTTCGTTGTTAATCCCCTCCCCCCTTCCCCCTGGTTTTGAAAATCTTTTATATTTTTGTCATTGGTCATGAAACAGCAAACAATTTTAAAGAGAAAAAAATTGCAACCCCTCTCCCCAAGGGAATCCCTGAGTCCACTGGTGGATATGAATATATGATGAATCACTACCATATTAAGAGTATTCATGTTTTAAAATTCCATTTGCAAAAATGTGCTCAGCTTAACCAAACATTCAAGTTCGAACAGTTCATTATACTAATAAAACTATAGTACGAATAAGTGTATAAAATGTAGTGAAATACACTCTACGTCGCTCGTTTAGTGTTTTAAAATTTCTGAGAAATAACTGAAAGCATGTTTAGGTTTTGGTTTCTTGAAAGAACAATATTTAATATTAAGCATGGATAACAATCGTATATATTAAAATATGATTTGGTTTCACATAAAGTGGTTTATAATATTTGAAATACATAAACGAATAATGCATTCCTAATAAGTTTTCTATATATCACTCAAAGAAAGAATTTTTGTGGAACAAAAATACTATGTAGTGGTTAAGTTAAAATGATTAAATTAAAGTGAATATTTTCAAACAAAGAAAATTCCATTTAAAAGTAAACAAAACTAAATACGGAGAAAAACAGGCTAACTAATAAACGAGGCAAGCCTGCAACTTGATTTGGCATTTACTTCATTCAAAAATCTATCGAAATATATTGAATTAAAATATTTTGATAAAACGGCTCAAGCTTAAACTGACTTCACACTCATTTTTACTTTTACAGGTGCTCAACTTAGTGATACTAATTCTGTATCGCGTTGGAAATGGCGGTAAATTCCTTGGCATTGGTGGCACATGGAATCTATACGAGGAAAGAACTGCAGATTGTGAAATTGTAGCATCCGGAGTGATGGTTGGGTTTATGATTTACACAGGTGTACATACTATAGCGTATCTATTTGGGCTATCCGATTATAAACGGTAATAAATTATATATGAAAAATATGTAATATATGCTTTAATAAAATTTTTTAAATTTCTTTCAACAGTGAATTAAGCGACACCATCATGAATGTTGCTGGTACATTAGCTTGGCTTGCTGTCGGCGCTGTTGGTCTACACTATTGGGCTGGCTATACAGGAGTTGAATTATATGGTTACCAACAATATGCCACTTCGGAGCGTACAATAGGCATTATAATGGGTGCACTATGTATTGTTGAATCGGTGCTCTATTTGCTCGATACAGTGATGTCATGCATGCACTATTCGAAAGGAGATACCGAGTATACACGTTAAACAAATTCAACCAAATTTTTTTTTACAGCGAAGTACCGAATACAATATAATATTTTTTTTTTTTAAGTGCAAATTAGTTTTAAAACTTTTAAATATCACCAACTACCATAAATTTGCTGCTATAATGCATGTGAATTTTTTTTCTAAAAAATAAACAAAACCTAACACAGATTTGTTATTTAACTTAAGCTTATTGTTCCAAATCCAAAACATGTACAATTACTAACTTTGAAACATATTTAATTGTTTTTTGAAAAATAAATAAATAAGCTAGTTAAGTAAACGAAATTGATGTAAATCACAGGTTATTTATTAATCCAGAGAGCAAAAGTTTTTTAATTTGGAAAACAATTTTTTACAAATTTCTTCCAAATTTGTTAGTTCACGTATTCAGTTTTTAAATGCTGCAACTATTAATCTGAATTTAAACATTATTAATACATAATTTCAACTAAGCCCAAAGGTGGGAACTGAAAGCTGGAATGTCCGAATCCGTCCTTCCCCACAAAAATTCTTTGAATGAAGTATTCCTAATACCTTCTAAATGTAAAAAAAAAAAACTTTTTAAAGGAATGTTTGACAAAATAAGAGCTGTTTCTCCTCTGATAAAAGAGTTGCTCAAGTGGTATTTCAAATTATATACTTTCGACAACGAGAAAGAAGACTTAGCTCGCCGATTTTGTATATTAATTTTTTACATAAAAGTGAATGTAAATTGTTTTCCGTAAAAATGGAATTTTAGACCCATTCGTAGTAGTGGAGAGGATTGTACTATAGGAATACCTAATGGGTGGTATAAAAGAAGAGTTCCATTATACTCCATCCCATCCCTTAATTGTTATCTTCATTAATACTTTCTATTATTATAGCAGTGGCTTAGAGGTTATGTGCTGGGCCTTTACGCGGGGTACCTGGATTCGATACCTGGTCGAAAAGATCAAAAATAAAAACATGGCTACACTGCACCACCCCTTGCATATGCAACTCTTTTCACTATGCCAAATATTGCTCGCAAACATGAATGGGAAATTAGCTTCCATGGGATATCTATACATTTATTAGTGTAACTACAGTTTTATTCCATAAGTGGTATAATATCATATTATATATCAAGAGCTTGACGAGTAGGTTAACCGATTTAAAATCGGTTTAACCAATTCCAAAATATTAGCGTCGGAAGTTCATTAAAATTCGCTCATTGAACAAAGCATTGCATTCATCGTTGTAAAAATCATTGCTTAAGCGGAAGTAAATAACAAATGAGAGAGATAAAGAGAGAGAGAGAGAGAGAGAGAGAAGATATGAGTAACGGCATTTCTCAGAATTATCTAACGAATAGTAATAGATTGAGGAAAAATTCTACCAAAAATAGTATGGTAACAAACATTTAGTTCAAGTGACTCGGCTTTTAAATGCGGTGCAAAAAATATTTTTCTCAGCTTGACCAGAATCTATTTGCTTTGAAGTATAATTAAGAGAGTAAAAATGGTGATAACTATTTTTCTGCTTTTTTTATGGTACAACAGCCAAAGGAGGATCTGGGCTGAGTTTTCGAGTCCATTCATGCTTTGTGAGTTATACATATTTTTACACATTCCAACCCGAACGGCGTAGTGAAAAGCTTTTCTTAACCCTTTCAGCCCTGAAGAGCCCTGAGAGCAAATTTACCTCTTTTCTGTCTTAAAGCAAAGGCTAGAATTGATTTTTTCTTTGGGTTAAGTAGTTACTAACAGGTTAATGTTTTGAGAAAATGAATCAAAACAAACCACGCAAATTTCATTGTAACTGTCAAAGTTATTTTTAATAAAGTGCAGTTGTATCGTCATAAATCAGTGTACTACAAATTCCCTTTTATGTATTTTGGCCCACTAAACTCTAAAATGCAATCAAAACAAATTTTTATGGATAAGTTTTCGAGATATAATTTTTAGAATTTTCTTTTTTTTGGTTGTGTGATTCCTTTGCTTTTCTCGCTGTTAATGAGTTCCAGATGCGAGATAGGAAATCACTTTTTAATATTTAGAAATGTTGAACAGACTTTTATTTTTTAACTTATAATTACTTTATTTAATACAAATTTAATATGATCGCAGAATACAAAAAACGTGTCATGATGATAGAGAGAGAAATATTTTTCTCGACCCGTGAAATTTGCATTTTTTGCTAAGTGGAATTCAGGGTTGATACAAAAGGTAAGTAAATTCAATGTTGGTAAAAATTGTAAGTAAAATTGAATTCAATGTTGGTAAAAAATGGTAGGTAAATAAAAATTATTTTTAATTTTTCAGATGAAGAGAGGCTGCCACAGTTTTTTCGAAGGTGGTTTGACTGTTTTGGCCATATCTCGAGATAAAAACGATCAATATGATTGTAAAAGATGTCAAATTATTAATTTATCAATAAAAATACGTCAACATTATTTCCAATCAACCCAGTAGTTTGAGTTAAATCGGTCAAAATATGAAACAAAAAATGTTTTTTAGGAACAAAATTAAAATCGAAAACCCACTCAAAAAAAAGAAAAAGAAAAGGGCGTGACGATTTCACATTTGGATCATACACTGCTAGGAAAAGTATTTTATGATTTAATTACAAAAATTTTCACTCCCAGAGGTTTGACATTGTTAGTCAAGACGCGAAGTCGTGTAAAAAGGTTTTAATTTTTTGTTTTAGATTTTTACCATGCCCAGTATCGAAATTAGGCACCCTGTGTAGCAGTCCACACCACGGCGACACACTTCAGTGATTACAACTATTTTTATATTAATATAGGTTTAAAGATGATGGTGTAATGACAGGAATGACATGGAATACTTTGATTTTATTTTAACTTTATTTATAGAATATCAAGTTTACATCAATAAGAAGACTAGAGAATAAGTGCTATACTGGAGTTCCAGTTGCTTCAGGTTCAATCCCCAAACAGCGAATAATTGCTATAATAAATATCCGTTTATCCATTCTTATAAAGTAAGCTACAATACTACCATGGCTTGGTGAATAAGTGCTTCTACGAGCTTGATTTTCAGTTAGAGAAAGAATAATATCGCTGCCTTAATTTGCTAACACCCTAACATCAAATTTTTCAATATCTAGTTTTTTATGGGTTATGATAAAGCATATATACTTTCATCTGTACCGAAAATTTTAAAGACTTACACCGAAAACCTACAATCTTTTCTTTTAGTTTAAATTGCAAATTCTCGAAACAGTACTCCAAATACAAAAATGTTTTTTGCTTCTCCCGTAAAATTTGAAAACGAGTGTTAGGGCTTTAGCAAATTAAGGTATATGATAATGGCTATCAAATGGTTTTATAACCCATAGAAGAAGCTTTGTAAAGATTTCTTAATTTTAAATTGAAAAAGCAATGAAAAACTCACCTGTACTACTCCTGTTGCATCCACGACATCACCATTCTCATTCATATTAAAGCGCATTGGTTTCCGCTTGCTAAACGAGCTGTCTTCTAAATCGAGTACATATACCATATTTGTGTGCAATTGAAATGAATCACGCTCACTATGATTTACCCGTTCGAGTTTACGCGAATCCAAACTATCACGATAGACATTACGCGGTTTGTCTAATTTATGTTCGTAATCGGTATCCAAATTAAAGCTAGTACGTGAATCTCTTAACTCGCTGCGTTTCGAACGTGTTGAGCTTGATTTTTTACGACGACGTACCACTGTCTCTGGCGTCTTAAATGTTGAATTGGCAGAGGTGTTAGCGGGTGTGACTGCATCAGGCTGACTAATACCGGATGATAAATCACCTTGATTATCCATTAAGCTCAATGTAGAAAGGTGCTTCTCGAGCTGTTTTTCGTAGCCGTTAAATTTGTCATAATCGATAAATGACATATTCTCATAACTAACCATGTTATCGATAGCCTGCAGAGATTGTAGAGAGGCGCTCCATTTCGGATTCAGTTTCTCTTTTTTCTTCTTTTCTCCCGCTAAACCCGAAAAAGTACTTTTAAACGAGGATAACAATGTATTTGACCGACGTCGTTGAAAGTGTAATTGCGGATCGTAGGGCACGCCATTTCCTTCGCTCGGTGCTAGTGATATCGTGGAAGGTTTACGCATAAGTTGCGGCGCAGCGTCTATATCTTCCTCTACGGGTGTTGATGTCATCGGCTGTAGATTTTGACGTTGTGGTGTTTTAAAATCATTCACTTTCATCCTTTCCGTTAATGATTCAGTTTCAATGGAATTTTTACGCGGCGATGCCGGTGATGTTGGATCACACGATTTCTCTGCCTCTTCAGATAGTTGCTCTAATTGTGGTTCAATGAGACTACGTCGATTTGAGCGCCGTAATAAAATCATTGAACGGCTGCGGGTAAATTTGTATGGCAACGCCAATGGATCTTCTTCCGTTTTGGTTAGATTCTCTTTGCTCCCTGTGATAGAATTAATTAGTTTGGAAAGTTTTCCACGCAATGAAAAACTATTGGAACGCTCGAGTTTTGGTGCATTTTCATAGCCTGGAAGGATGGTGCGTGGTGGTGATGGCAATGGTGTCGTTGCTGTTGCTTGAATTGTAAATGTTTCGTTTAATTTATGATTTAAGTTATTATTTACATTACTGATGTTATTGTTGTTGTAGGTGATATTTATGTTCTGTGTCGTTGGAATTTTAACCGTTTTCCCAGTCAATTTGTTAACGCCGTAATTTGATGATTGTATCGGCGGAGCAGTTGCTGTGGTTAAATTTGGATTCTTACCATTTTTACTGGCCGAGCTAATGTCAGTTGGTTGCAGTTGTTTTTGTTGTTGTTTCTTGTTGGCTTTCTGTATTTTCTTTTGCGCTTTGGCAACATTTTTCAATTCTTTGGTAGAACTCATGACTTCTTTGCTTAGCTTTTTCTTTGAGCGATGAATACTTAATTAATTTTTTTGAATTAACTAAACGAATAATTTAATGTTGCGAAAACAAACATTTATTTGGCCGCAACTGTAAAGAAAGACAAGAAAAATAACATTTAGTTATCATATGAGTTATTTAATAAAAAGATTACAAAGTAGTTAAGCAAAAATAGAACAGTTAACTTCATAGAGCTTGATGAATTCTTTGTTCGTACCCTAGGATAGAGTATTCAAATGAACCCTGTGACATAATAACAACGACTTTAAAACTTTGATTCACATCTAACGTTATGTGTAGAACTTCAGCAATAAAAATGAAGTGGCTTCTTTTTTGCACTTCCATTTACCACTGAAAGAAGACTCAGACCTAATTTCCAGGGAAAATTATGTGCAAAAAAAATATGTGGATACTCTACTAGTCTCTATCTGTACAATCCACTAAAATAATCCAACCTAATTCAAGCCGTAAGTGAATTTGAAAAGGTCATTTTGTAGAACACGGCCCTCGCAAATGCTATTCGAAATATTCGACTAACAATAGAAAGATTGATCCAATAAATGATAGCTGATAAACTGGATTTGTAATTTATGACTGTGCCACGAATATTAGAAAATTTTCTTTGATGCACGAAGAAACCAAAAAGATACACTTACAAAATTTTAAAACGAAAGGTCGGTTAATAAAATCATAACAAGGATGAATAAGGATTAGTTCTATGTATAAATAGGACTCAGAAACCCACCAGTATTCCATTTTATGGAGCTCGAAAGTGCAAATCAATTCAACAAAAGTGATGATATCGATTTACTTTACCAAGCCAAAAACTGTAGCTTCTACTCCCCGTACATAAAATTGTTTACCATAAGTTTTCAAAAAACTGTTAGAAACCCGAAGAAAAGAGGAATTGCTAGTTTATTTTTCTACACTACGGTAATAGACATAGAAGAAATTAACCCAGCCTCATATTACTCGAGTCTAGTACTGTGTGGTTCTAGGTTGTTTCTAACAATAAGAAACTATTTGAAAGGAAGAGTTTAACGATTCTGAGGAATGACTTAAAAAATGATGAAAATGAAAGATTTTTTGTGCTTTTTTTCTACCAACTTAGCGAACTTTTGTTAGTCTCTCCGTATTGCTGAAACTTGTAAATAAACGTCAAGAGAAACAGAATTTCGTTTCCATCAGTCTATTTAATTTTTCAAATATACCTAGAATTAAACAATTTAACTTCTCACTGAATAATGGGTAACAAGCAGACGGACGAACTTACACGAGATGAATCAGATCCTAAGGATTTACATGCCTCCAGCATAACTTTTTATAGCGAACAGTAGTTAGAAATGGCAGACTACCGGTGTTATATAAAGGAAAATGTTTCCAGCATACAATGTAATCAAAAAATCTGATTTGATGAATAGAAAATTTATCCAAGACTACGCCTGAAGAACAGTTATTCTTCATAAACTGCACGAAATGATTTTGGGAAAATCAACTAAATCAACCAATCAACAATCCATATTCTAGACAAGCTTTCATGATATCAAAACAGCACACTCTGTTCTAATTAAACCTCAACAGGAAGTAGGGCTGCGATTTAAACCACCCGACTAGAATTCACAGAAAAATTACGAAAATGGCAACTGACTCATTCATTATTGCACATAAATTTCTTTTAACTTTAATTCAATATTTTTCTGCTCTCCATATTTTTCACAATTTTAATATTTATATTTTTGCAGTTCCCATTCATAAATGTGTATTATTATATATAATACTGTAAACGATAAGATTCAAAATGAGATTTAATATACAATATTATTGACACTTACTCATTTACTACACAGCAATTGCTAATTTTATTGCGGGGAAATTTCAACATTCACTGTTATTCGTAATTTCTCAGAATTTTCGTCACGATAATGAACTTCAAAAATGTCTAAAATTTAATTTGAAATAGGAAAATTCGAAAAAATCTCCAAATATTTTATTTATTTTTCTCAGAGATATTAAAAAAAAAGTTACACCACCACGACTTTTCACTTTCTTTCAATGGTTCTCCTTTTTCGGGGGCTAATTACCATTCCACCATGCCATGCAAAAAATTCTGACAGAAACGTCGAAAACAACAATAATAAAATAGAAAATAATAGCAAAAATATAGAAAATTATTTTTTATTTTTTCTTTCTTTCTTTTAGATAAATTTGAAACGAACAAAAAAAAAAAACAACAAAACTTTTTCCTTATCAATTTTGTACAAAGAAAAAAAAATAAAATGAAAATATATGAAAATACAACAAAAAAAATTAACAATATTGAAACAGAAAACTCAACATGATAAGATTTTGGGTTATTTAAAAAAATATACTCATACAAGGGTAAGAGGGAATCAAAGAGGGGTTTACTACAATTTACGAGTATAGTGTTTTGCTCGTTTAACTTGATACATATATGTATTTTTACTGTACTCATAGTTCTGTGAGAACGTTCGCAACTGCTATTGTTTTTGTTAAGATAGTTAGTTTGACAGATAGGCAATTAGTTTGGTATCTACATAACTCTACGACGATGGCTATAGAGAGGGGTGTAAATGTGAGATAAAATAGCGCAACCAATAAAGTACGAGTGCTTAAAAATTTTATGTACCTATGTATGTAAATACGCTAAGATTTTTAAATTTGTAATAAAAAAAAAACTTTACTTTTAAGAATTTAGTTAAACATTATTTCTTTAAGTACATTTCAGTTATCTAAGAAACTTATACAGCTACGGTCAATGAAATAGCAGTGGCGGATGAAAAATGCTTCATATCACGTAAACAATAATTTTGAGTGGTACCTATATGTACTTAAATAATGTTTGATATGTTTTGATATGAATAAGAGCTTGAAGTCTTTTAACTTGTAAAATTAGACTCAAAAATCCTAGGATTGAAAACCAATAAGAAATTCAATTTTTTTTCCAATTTTTCGCTTTTTATGCAAGTCCGCCTGAACACGGGGTTGATGTATTAACACCTGGAGGGTTACCTAATCACTTTTTCGACAACATGATTTCAAATTCGTGTTTCTCGATCTAAAATTAGTTTATGATAATTGTTTCACAAAAAACAAAAATTGGCCGGTTAGAGGGTTAAGGTGTATTGTTAGCTAAGTACTTAATAATGAAAAAAAAAATAAAAACTACTATTTGGATAAAAATCTATGATAACATTCCAACATTTTTTCGATCATCACAGAAATAATAAAGTAATTAAAAATTCTTTGTATTCGAATTTGACTCCAAAGACCCTCAAAGCAAATGTTAACAAGATTTTGCAATTTTTTGCAGTTATATACAATTTTATCAAATCAAATTTATCGATAAAGTTCTTTACACATACAGTTTACAACGCAATACTTGTATTTTATTCCAGTTTATTCACTTTCAATCAAATGAATTTTGAAGCTTTTACTACGAATCATTGTACGTACATAGATACATGTAGAATATACATGGCCTTTTATTATCTATGAGAGCATAAAAAACCGTCAAGTGTCGAAAATACTCTTAGAAATGAAATCATCACTATTTCAAATAAATATGACAATACATTTGATCATGACCAAGTAATCACTCACCCTATCTACTGGTAAGGATCTATTAACCTGTATTTCAATAGCAAATAAAAAAATACAAATTTGACCGTTAACCTGCAAGAACAGAAAAACAATTTATTTAAATTTTGAAGTGCAATTTATTTATAAAAATAAGTATTAAGCGTAGTCTAAAATGTTGTAATTGATTGAGCATAAATTAGAATTTAATGTGTTATCAAAAGTAAAATTAAAAAAAAAAATGAAATGCATGTAGATAAGAAAAAGACAAGTAAATATTACTTCATTTGAATCAACTTAAAATGATTAATAATACCTAATAATAATAAATTGTTTAATTATAAAACAAATAAAATCCTAAGTGACTACTTTAAATTAACTAAAAGAAAATACCTTTAAGGCTAAAATTTTCCAAGCGAAATAACAAAAGTCAAAACAATGAACATAAAATCTTATGAAAACTGTTCAAAAACTATTTTTTGAGATGACTTAAATTCAGCGGTAATTCTGGTTTAACCATTTCGTATTTGGATTAAAAGATTAATTCTTAGGTAGGTGATAAAACTGCGTTGTTAATTTTAATTTTGCTTATTTTTATTTTAGAGTCAACCGTCATATAGTGGATAAAAATGTAAAGCATTGCGATGATTATGAAACAAAAAATAAATAAATAAGAAACCATATTCTACGCGGGAATCAAACCCAGAATCCCATATATGAAAGTCTAGCACTCTACCTCTAGGCCGCCGAGCGAAATAAATTGATGCAATGCTTGATGCAATTTAAAATATGTTTAAATTGTATTTATATTCATGCCGCTCAATTGATAGATGAATACCGGAACTACACGCTCAATAGCTTCAGTACTCTGTGCATTGTTTCGTTTTAATTTTATTGTCAGTTAAAGATCAGGGGTGCGATTCTGTAACTCGTTAGCGAGAATTTTCGGATCGCTAAGTGAAGTTAACGACAATATTAACGAAACTGCGATTCTGTAACAAATTATTAGCGATATTTGTCGCAAAAATTGACATTTCGCTTACGACAATTGTCGTTAACTTTGCGATGAAAAACTTAGTGTCGTTAAGCTTTGCGACAATAATCGAAACACTTTTGTATTGAAATTTAGAAGCGATTTTGTGAAATATTTAAAGTAAATTGCTTCATTCATTAAGAAACAAGCAAATTTCATTAAAAATTTTTATTTTTCCGACTCCAGAAGATGGCATTTAATTATTTGGCGTATGACATAATCATGAGAGAAAATGACAACGTTGTGGTAGATCGGGCAAATTTACGTCTTGTTGATGACCCTTTCCATTTGGATGATGTGATGTTTAAAAAGTTGTACCGAATTACCCTCGACCTTGTACAAACTGTTATTAGCGAAATCAGGGAGGAACTAAAAGGACACCAAATTATTGCATAATTTGCGGAAAAGCAAGTAAAAATTTGTAGAAAACTAGCTGGCATGGCAAACTTTGTTGTGTCCAATTTATGTTTGTTTTTAATCCAAATTATCCCAGAATGAAACGTATTAAAAAGTCCGAAAGAACGTAAATTCAACTTTTGGCTGTGATCTATAAATTGGTTTCTTAGATAAGGCATGCGGGTTAATGAAAAAAAATATTTTTTTCTATGTAGCTAACATATGTTCTAAATATGAGCTAATCGGACCATAAATACAATTTATCGAAATATTTCGACGTCAGCGCCACCTAGTGAGTCTAACAAAGAGATAAACCAACCTTAAGAATAAATAAATATATGATGTGAATATGGTTTTGATACTTTCTATTGTTTAGGCGTGATGCTATTACATACATCACACATACGATTTTATATAATAAGATGTTGTATGGAGATCGAACCAATAAAAATCTACAGGTGTTTGCTGCTCTACGCTTCTACTGGATGCTACCAGCGGTCAGTGGATATGTCGAAGCATCCATGGGGTAACAGACGCAATCAACAAAAATATGTTCCGGGAGTATGTTCGTATACCCACGACTCCACTAGAGCGACATGCTGCCAAATCTAAATGTATACCAACGCGCAGTCCTTTCGAATATGCCATCTGTTCAATTGACTGTAGCTTTGTTGCTATTCGGGACCATACGATTACGAAGAAGCATATGTAAATCACCATGGATATAACTATTTTTATACTTTTAATCTTAATTTAAATATTTTTAGATGTAACCCTACATTAAAAATTTTAAATTAATAAATAAAAAACAATAATAGAAATGACATTTGCCAACGTTGCCACTTTTTTCACTTTTCTTAGCGATAATTGTTACTAAGAATTTTTAGCGATAATTGTCGCTAACACAGAGTTACAGAATCAGTACATCGTTAGTGCAAGCGATAAAATCGCTTACAAAATAAAATAATTTTTGGAAATATTAAAATTATTTGCTATAATTTTAATTATTAATAAAAAATATTTATAGTAGTTTTTTGGAGTTGAAAAAGCATTAGGAAGTAGGGAATTTATTATATTTTGCATTTATGTAATTTAATTACATAATAATTTGTTACTTTTCCATTTATCGGGACTACAAGCTTTTTAATGGACCACCTATTTTCTCACCTGGAGCTAATATAAAGACTCCAATTCGATTTTCGACTTCATTTCCGAGTTTTACTTATACATTAAAATCATCAAAAAATTACAAAACTTCTGTGACTATCAGGCTTGTCACCTAGCTAAAAATTAGTCTATTTGATTTCATTTTCAATCTCTAAATATAAAAACTTTTTATAAAAAAACTTGCAAGAACAAAAAAAATTAAGTGTTTATTTATTTCTTAACCCCTGCAATACCAAACAAAAAGTTGAAATCAATAAAAATTTAATTAAATTGAATTATTAGGCTTTAAATGAACAATGTTGCCAGAAGAAACCCGCTACGGTTCCTTATCAGTGATCTTTGTGATGATTCCCTCATTTCAACAATCTATATAAGTGAAAATACTGTAAAGTAAATGAGAATTACAAAGACAGTTATTTTCACCGAATAGTATTATTGAAAGGAACTATCACTATCTGTATTACATCAAATCACACCCAAACAGTAATAAGGGATTGGGTAAATAAAGCTCTCAAAGACTATTGGTCCAAGCTTCATGGTCTCCGACAGGATAAAAGGCTTATTGATCCAATCACCATTAACTCAAAACACATAATCGAATTAAACAGAATGGAAATTCGTACTCTTGCAGGTTGCAGGGCTTCTTACAGGACACTGCCTTCTTAAGTATCATCTGAAGAAGATGGGTATGTGACAATCCGATTCATGCCCACTATGCAATGAAGACATGGAAACAGCTGAACATTTACTATGTAAATGTCCAGCTGCCGCTAGGCGTACATCGCTTTATCTTGGAAAGGGACTCTTGAGACCTTCTGAGATATGCGGCATAAAACCTAATGCAATTCTTAGATTCGTTTGTAGTCTTAATTTAGAATTGTGTTAAAACCAAGGGCTGCACAAAAGATCAACAATGGTCGCAGTGCACTATAGCCTGCTTAATTAATAAAAATAATACATATTGGTCAGATTTTCCGAAATCTAATATGAACCGTGTCTGTTTTTCGTACGAGAAAAATTTTTGTTATATACTTAGAAGCAGGCCTTCCGTCTTCTTTTTTAGTATTTTTAATTTGAAAAACATTTTTGCAAATTTCTTCCAATGAAGTTGAAAAAAATTATGTAATTCGATTGGCATTATTCATTATGACGACAACAACATATCAGACATATCAGTCTATTTTTGTTTGACTAAGAAACGAAAGCATTTAACTCTTGTCATATTCTACCCGCCTAAATGTGTTTGTGGGCTCGGAAAGGGTTAATATGCATTAAACTAGGTACTAAGTTAAAAAAAAAAGATCTTGCGTGATAAAGGGTTAATATTGCGGCTGTTTTGTAGTTTTTAAATGCAATTACTAAGTAGTAAGTAACTACATATATACTTTGTTTTATTTTTATTAACAATTTATAATGTTTGATTAACAATTTTCATAAGTGTTTATTTATTTGAAAAAACTCTAGCATATACAAGGTAATTCACTTATTCATATGCACACACATAGTATGTATTTAGATAACATTTAAGGACCAACTGCTGTAATGTTTACAGTGTATAGAAGTATTTTCATTAAAGTAAACAATTCTGTGACTTACAATAGAATTAATTTTATGGAATCTTAATGGAATGACCCAATTTTTTAAATATTCCCCTGTTAAAGTGAAGTAAGTAATTAGGTACGTCCGTCAATGAATTTAATAAAAGTTGATACGAGAATTACAATCTCTGCTTAGTATTTGCATTGTGATATGAATTGAAAGTATATGCTCATTTAATACTTTAAATTATTTACACTTGGTACCTGCATGCGCAATACGATATAGTTTTCAGCGGGTCATTGACCCCCGTTAAATAGCAGTGCCCATTTAATTGGACCTGAATTTGTACCAAATTAAATTTATCTTAAAAGTATTCATATCATTTACCGGTTAATTGATCCCGTTTATCTAAGATCCCCGTTTATTTGCGTCCGCTTTTTCACATCAAAACGCACCCAAATTCCCACAGTTAATTGCACCGATAAATAAAAATTAAATAATATATCTGGTAATTTCTTAATTTGTTTAATCCCACGATATCTGGCAATAACATAATATTTTTAGAACATAAAAATATTTTTCGGAAATTAATTTTGTCAAAAAAACTTATTTTTACATGAGTTGGAAAATATATTAAAAAACAAAATCACAATATTCAGAAAAAATTAGTGATTTTTTTTAGAAATGTTCCATTTTTATTTTATTATTAAGTTTAGCTATTTTATGTTTGTTTTTATTATTGTATTATAGAAAATCTCCTTAAATTCGAGTATGTATGAATTAAATCTATTTTTTTTTTACACAAAAGATAGCATTTATTCCATAATTTTTTGATCAATACAGTGAAATAAAATTTGTTTATGTTATTATACAAATTAGTGTTTTTTTTTTGCTAAAGTTAAGAAAAAGCTAGTGCAAACTTTAAAAAAAAAATTTGTTAAATATAATTAAACAACAAAGTGATCGTGGCCCCACACACCAACATCAATATTTACATTTTTTTCACAACAGTACCTACTTAAGGGTTAAAAGTACGGGAGTGCACATATCGATATGAAATATAAACTAACAATTTTTGTTATAAAAGACGCTTGAAAAGATTCTTCACAGTGCTTAAAAAAATCCAACATTGACAGAAGAGACTGAGAAAGAGAGAGAGAGAGAGTGAAACGAGAAAAAAAAACAAATTTTGTGACCAAAGGCTATTTACAGAAAACGAAAACTAAAAACCTTAAACTTCAAAAGTGCTTAGAATATTAATTTTAAATTTAAGCTTTTAATATTGCTGGGGTGGTTGTGATGATGAGTTTCTTGTTAGAATTTTTATTTTTAATTCTTATTTACGATTTATTATTTACATAATTTTACTTTTATATCGCGTGTGCTGAAAATTTTTTGGCTGGCTATTGAATAATATTTCTATTATTTAAAGCAGCATTGGTCAACAAAGCAAAACTTTTTAGCAGTCTCAGGCAATACCGATAGAGGAATAGGGGAATAAAAAATTACCCTCAAATGTAGTTATAATAATAACTCGGAAATCAAATAAAGTTTAGCTATATGACAACAATTTTTAACGTCTTATTGAAAAAATATCGCGCCAAAATTCCGTTTACTTTGACTATGATTCACTTAGTTTAGATCCTTTCACCCCTTGTGGGGCATAGGGCGCTAAACACGCCTGCTCGCCATCTGGTTCGATTTTCTGCTGTTCGCTTCATCTCACTCCAGCCCATGCCGATCGAGCTTGCTTCGGCTTCAACAGTTCTGCGCCACGTCAGCTTGGGACGGCCAGCTCCCCTTCCAGACTGCGTCAGTGGATTCCATTCCATGGTGTATTTTGCGGTGTTATTGTCGTCACGTCTTAAGGTGTGGCCAATCCACTGCCATTTTCTATGTCTTATTGTGCAATCGATTGGTTTCTGACCTGTCCTCCCGAAAAGTTCTTCATTTGAGATGCGGTTTGGCCAGAAAACTTGGAGAATACTGGGAAGACATCTGTTAATAAAAACCTGAAGCTTCCGAGTACCAGCAACCGTCACCCGCCATGTGCTGCAACCGTAAAGCAGGACAGTTTCGACGTTTGATCTAAAAATTCGGAGTTTGGTTTTCATGCTGATATTTTTGCACCTCCAGATTTTGGAGAGCATACCAAACGCCGCCTTTGCCTTGCTGATCCTGCTGCTCTGATCTTCCTCGGTGCCACCATCTGCCGTCACTATACTAACTAGGTATAGGAAACTTTCAAATAGGGTAGTGAATGCGTAATATATGGGACTGCTTCCTGTTAGTCCCACATAGCCTCTCCTACTCAATTCCTAGTCTTGCCTTCACGTCGGCGAACCCTGTTAACCCGAGCAAACTAGCCGAAGATCGGGTACCCAATCCTGGTGGGAAGCTAGGTCAGTAACTGATTGAACAGGGATATTGGTCCTCGAAAATGGGGAAAATGGTTAGCGTCCCGCAACATAAAACAATGACTTAGCATAATAGTTAGTATGCTAGGCTTCTACGCTGGGTTTCTTTGATTGGCACGGTCAAAAAAATCAATAATAGAAATTAGCAATTTTCTTGAATACGCTGGAATACAAAAAAAAAAAAAAAATGGAAAAAAACAGACGAATGTAAGTACTCAAAAATTAAAAGGTGATTCTTAAGCTTTTGAGCTTGCGACAAATTTTGAAAAAAGTCATAAATATTTGTTTTTCGATTTCGCTGATTCAAAATTTTGATTCAGAATTTCGAAAAATCAAAACTAGTAAACTGGAGTGACTATTTGCATTAAAAAAAGCGTGTGAGAATCGGTAAATTTACGTTTTCAAAGTAACTTATTATAAGCTGAGCTTTCAGATCTCTAAGTCACACGTCTCCAGCATTTCGTAGTAAATTTTTATTGATTTCGAATCATAATAACATCTTCGATTCTCTACACAGAAAAAGTTTGACATTCCCTGGAATTATAACCATTTTTATACTTTTACAATTTTAAAAAATGTTGTGTAAATTCGGCATGCTTTTAATATTATCATCTAATAACTCGTTTCAAAATCGGCAGCGTGAAACAGAAAATATTTTACTTCAAGCAAGTCAAACAATTTTTTTTTCGAGGAAATGGTGCAAAGACCTTTCTTCGCAACGGGCCCGATTGTCAGAAACTCGCCTGAGGAGTAAAAGGTCAGCACTTATTGTTTTTGTTTTGTTAACGAACACGCACAGCCGAAAAGCAAGCGTTTCCGACGAGATCATCGTAATATAAAATAACAAAACTGCCAACGTAAAGATCTCGTGAGAGGTTTTTCGAAGCACTCCAAAAGGAATGTAAAACGGAGTGCTTTTTTCCAGTGACTACAATGTTAAAAACGTAATGATGTGTCATACGGAGAGGAAGCGCCTACAGCTGACTTTCACTTTGAAAGTCCTTTTAAAGTGCTTCTTTCTTGTTGGGTTCTATTAAATTCAATATATAAAAAAAGCTTTTAATGTCTCTTCCATTCCAATACAAATATATCTTACACAACATGAATGGATCCGAAAAGCTCGATCTAGTCCCTTAAATGACCATAAAAGAAGAATGATATTTAATTTGTAAGATCCATGTATACGTTGATCCAACCAAAAATTTTATTTCAATACGTTGAAATACTTTTCATGCTAACCAGTGTAATTATTAACTTCTTTGAAAAATTTAACAAATAAAACCCAAAACAACACAAAAACTGGTTGCAAAATGAAATATTATCTGATCTTTTTTTTCAAACTACATACTAAAATTTGCATTAATGCGTAATTCAATTTCAATTTCATTTGTTATTTTTTATTTACTTATATTTTTATTTTTATAAATCTAATTTACACTTTCAATTATTATTTACGCTATTCAGGTTGAGGTTAGGTTTAAGTTTTGTTGTTTTTTCGTTTTTCTTTTGCTTGATGTATTTGGTTTTTTCTCCATCATATTTTGTACTTTGTACTATTCTATTTTGCTTTGTTTTCTTCTATTTCCAATCATTTTGTTTTCTTACGTTTTACTTTGACTCCAACGAACCAGCTGTTTTTGTTTATCATTACTAATTTGTTTTTTGCACTAAAGCGAAATATATAAAAAAATATATAAAACCTGTTTAACGCTTTAACTGACAATCATCACATAATAATTTTTATGAGATTTTTATTATTTTAATATTTTTCTTAAAGCATTTTTGCCGACGTTTAAATGGTTTTTGGGTCTGCGATTAAAAAAATTAGAAAATTAGTTTGAAAAAAACGCAATTTTTGCTAAGATTGTACTTATTTGTTGTTATTATTATTGCTGTTGTTATTGTTACTTTGTTAATGAGTTTGCACATTTTTGTAAACAAATGCATTTGAAGTTTTTAAATTTTATTTTAAACTATATAACCGCAAAATATTAGCTATTATTTAAATATTTATACATTCTCAGACACTAATACTTATGTATGTTCATACAGTATCCGACAAAACTATGCATACCCCGGAAGGTAAGCTTAATTTTCGTTAAATATTTCCTTCCAAACATTACTAATGGGCAAGTTTGGTGCACGGTTTGTGTGGCCTATATATAGGATGAGTTATAATACTCAAAAAACTTTTTATAGTTGCAATTTATTTTTATAATTATTAATTACTCTCTGCTGTTTGGATTTACCTGTAGAGTGCTTTGCGCAAATCTTGATACATCGTAATCTGTTTTTGTATCCACCGATCATTAGTTTTCGTATATCAACTTTGGTTTTCATTGACTTCGTCCTTTTTCTAACAAAAGTAATAAACTTTTCTAAAAGCTTTAATTTTATTGATGTGACACCAATTTCTTTCAGATCCATTTTATTAAATTTCTCAATAAAATATTAAAATTTAAAAAATATATTACTTTCGGATTAAGTCATATAAAAAAATGCTCTTAATAAAGATTAATGAAGACTACACAAAAAAATGCTAAACCGTGGTTCAAACTTCGTAATTTTTAACGCTTGAACGGAAATGTCCAACAAAATTTAAGCTTGCTTTCTGAGGTATATATAGTTTTATCGAATACTGTATGTATGTTATTATTATTTGCTTATGTAGTATATAAACGTGCCAATAGAATATTTGCTAACTTTTTTATTTAAATGTTAATATATTTGTCATGATTTCCTATTGAAAATTGTTAATTAAAGTCAATATAGTAAGAAGCTATGCTGATAACTTAACTCTAGAAAAGTAGTCATACGTTAAAGATACTCATTCTTCGAGTCGGGGTTAAGTTATATATTTAAATTGAATTCACTGAACGAAAAAGCATAGGTAATTTTGTCCAAGTTAGCTTAGATACTTTTTTTGTATGAAGCCTAAGAAATTTGAATAATTTAAGAAAAATAAACATTTGCAATTTCTAACCGACTTGGGAAGACGAAGCCGACTTGCTCTAAGCACTGCCAATATCGTGGTAAAATTGCCTAAGCTTTATTTGTATGAAATTGAAAAACTTTTATTACATTACCTAAAAGGTTAGTCAAGTTATACTAGATATGCATAGTCAAGAAAAGACGACTTCGATAGTCTAGTGTGTAGTGCACTAAACTTTCACCCAAAAGGTTGCAAGTTCGATTCCCGTCTTGGACCGGTGGTTAGTTCTCATAAATTTCTTATATTCGTTATTGATATGAAGTGAGGTAGAATTATAAGAAAGTTTACAGGTACACCTCTTGGTTGGCAATGGCAACAACACCAAGTGATAAAAATTACCACACCACCGTTTGGAATCGCCATTAAACTGTAGGTCCAACTATGTGGTATCACAATGGGCCATTCTGGCTTGAGTGTGTGCGTCGACATCATAAAAAAAGATAGAGTAGATGTAGCGGTAGTAGTAGAAGTATGTTCTTTATTTATTATTATTTTTTTATATAAATGGGTTACAAAAAGAAATACTTATTATAATCTTCAAGAACATAAATTAATGGCCTGGCTTAGAGCCGTCGCCATGTATGAACTTAAACTATTTACTTATTAGTGCATTTTCGTTAAAAACCTTCTAATACAATTTTTTCGCCTGTACTCTGTTACATTGACCAATTGTATTGTATTAGAGAGGTTTCTGCCATTGTACCTCTATCTGTAAGATCTATTGTACGTCCGTTTTCTCTATTTTGTCTAATCTGACTAGAGAACCTCGTCCAGCCCAGTCTCCTTCAAGAATTTGAGTATTGCGCAAGTATCTATGGATGCTAGTTCTATACTGTGCACTTTCCAGACATTTCCTTCTTTTGTGGATCAGTGCTTCACACTGAGCTAAAATATGTTCTGATGATTCATTTTCCTCATTACAAGACCTACATATTGAGCTTTCCTCAACCCCTATTTTGCAAAGGTGTTCTCTGAGCCCACAGTGCCCAGTAATAATACCAGCTAATATGCGCAAACTGTTTTTGTTGAGACCTATGCAGAATGCGTATCTACTCTTATTATAGATACCTTGAGGCGCCATCCTAAGTTCGTGACCAATTTGTATACCACTTAATCGTATGTCCTTTGAGTGTGTAGTTATATTCTACACCCTCCCATTCGTTCTTACTACTAAGTTTTGCAACAAAGTGTTTTTCAAAACTATACTCCTTGTCCATTCTGCCCTGAGGTCAGTTCAGGAGATAGTTGTCTTTCGCCAGGTCATCTAGTTTCTCAGGCCCTATAGAACTCCCCGTTAACTATTTATCTCTTGTTGCTCTAACGATAGCTGCTGTGGAGGCACCCTCTATCACGAAGGTGTAATGGAATGAGCTCTAATAGTACCTCCAATGCAGCATCTGAAATGTTCGCATCGCTCTCGTTATACAGAGACATGCTAACCTTTGAACATTACTAGCTTAACTTTCGCTGTTTTAAGTTGAGTTCTCCTTGCCCACGCTAATGCTCTATATGTAATGATTGGCTTTACTATCATTGTGTACATCCAGCGCAGTACATTTGTTTTACATCCTCAAGTTTTCCCTGCTAACCTTCTGCATACCATTAGAGCGCGAGTGGCTTTATTTGTCACTGACTCAAAATACGATTTCCATGTGAGTTTACTATCTAATACTAAGTCCAGATACTTTACCTCTTATTGTTGTACAATATCACAAAGAGATTCTTCAAATTTACCTCTGGCTATGAGGATGATGTCGTCCGCATACTCTTGGCAGTCTATGCCTGCCTCAGACAGTTTCATTAAAAGTTCGACTACTACCAGGCTATACATTAGAGGTGATAATATTCCTCCCTGTGAACATCATCTGATTGTGCTGACTTTTCTAGAGGAGATCATTTCTGACATCCATCTAGATGTTATGTTATCTACTCCTCTTTGACTTAGAGAGTTTTTGACAGCCTCGTGTAAGGTGTTGTCGAAAGCTCCTTCTATATCCAGGAAAGCACATACAGCTACTTCCTTCACATCTAGTGCCCCTTGAATCTTACCTGCTAAATCATGCAGAGCTGCCTCGGTAGACCTGCCTGCTCTATGTGCATGCTGATTTGGGTGCAGTGAACCTATCTTTAAGACTTTACATCGTATATAGTTGTCAACCACCTTTTCAAGTGTTTTCAACATAAACGATGTTGAGCTTATAGGCTTGAAGGACTTGGGGTTAGTGGTAGACTTTTTGCCCACCTTTTGCCCTTCGCCAAGCTATTGGTATGTACCCAATAGCCAGGCTAATTCTCCCTATATTAGTAAGGAATGGCATTATTTCCTTAACGCCCTTCTGTAAGAGAGAAATATGCTATCTAGACCTGGTGATTTAAATGGTTGAAAAGAGTTTAACGTCCATTCAAATCTAGGCGTAGAGCATATTTCTGCTGCTTGCTGCCTGTCTGTTTATTCTTCTAGGTTGCCCCCCTGAATTACTGCTATCTAACCCAATACTTCCCGGGAAGTGTGTTGCTAGAAGCAATTCAGCTCTTTCCTTTTCATTACAGGTGAAACTGCCATCTAATTTCTTCAACGCCATTTTCATATCCAGTCCTGCTTTTGCAAAGGTTTATATAGCCCTGATGCAGCAGGTGAAGATGAGATATTGTCGCAGACCAAATAGTTTATTAAAATTAATTTTTAATAAAATTAAAACGCGGAAAAAAGTGATGTAGTGCTCAACGGGTTTTTTTCAATTTAAAACATCTTCGAAAAATCGAAGAAATTTTCATTGACTTGAAGTATCAGATGTGTGCCTGTATTAGTGGAAATGTTTAAATATATTGAGTTTTCTCGCACTTTTGTAAGGAAAAAAATGTAACGGTTTTTTTTTTAAGAAAATACGCGTTTTATTCTTCATTTTAGCGGATTTTGAAAAACAAGAGTTGGCCACACTGATTCAGAGCATAACAGCAACATTTTTATTTGCCCAAAATTTTGTGGGTAATTTGCTACGTAGCATAGTATAAATAAAACTGGCATGCCAGCACTAACACAATCCCACTTTTTCACTAATAAACTCACACTTTTTTCATTGGCAGAGTCACTGGCAATCATACTTCGATTCCAATGAATTCTGCCAATGATTTGACGTAAGCGGACAATATTTGACGTTTCTGCAAATTTGTGAGAGAAAACAAAAACAGAGTGGAGTTAGAAATTGGAATTGTTAGAAACGAAGTGCCTGACATTTTGCTGGAAATGAATTGGCATGATGATTGTCCTGCCAATTATCAGCCTACGTCACAAAGACAATTTTTCTGTTTTTTAACAGATAATAGGTATTCTCAATTGGCATGCCAGCACTGGCAGGTGTAGACGCAGTGTAAATGAAATTAAAAAAATATAAACAGCTTTGTTTACAATAATAGCAGCTGCTCTACGATGAAAATAATTTTTTGTCTTAGTGTTTTGTTGCAAACCTTTTGGCATCTATGACCGCCTGACATCAACACGGTATGGACTCGAACATCAATTTGGACCATTCGTCTTCATGTTGCATGAAACTTCTCTTTGTGGCTGTTTACACATGAGAAAGCATGAACGCTTCTCTGAAAGAGAGTGGTAGAAAAAATAGGTAGTTAGAAAAAGACAGGCTAGTTTCTATCTCTTTCTCACTACCTATTTTTACTACCTCTCTCCTTCAGACAGGTGTTTATTCTTGCTTCCGTGTGAACTGCCACTTCCATGTTTATTACTTTTCTCCCCTCGAATCTTTTTTCTAACTAAACAGTACGCATACGTGCTCCATTACACTTAAGTCAGGAGACTGGATAGGCCAGCCCAAACGCCGGATCATGCGTTAGTCAAATCATGCATGTATGTCTTTGGAACGATGTTTTAGGCCATTATCGCCGAATGAATATTTCAACTGTTTTAAATCTGTGATTCAGTTATTAACAAAGTTTTTAAGTTATTAACAAAGCTTTGCCTTAGGAAAATGATTTACATGATCAATTTGTATAATATTTCATTTTCAAAAAGATTGTGCACATTTTTAACAATTATAAAACACTGCTCCAATTTAATTAAAGTTAACAAAAATAACGAAAAACATTTACCTTCGTACCTTATCAGTCTTTCTGTTTTATGTGTCTCTTTTAATTTTATTTTGTTAAATATTTTTCTTGATTATATTTTGTTGTATTTTTTAATTATCACTCACAGAACAATCGCAATCATATGTCAATTGTGCTCTCAAAGCACACACTCATCCTCTCTCTTCTCTTTCTCGATTGTGATATGAAATCGGTTAATCGTTTGTGCAAATTTTAAATTTAGTATTGCTTTAATAAAAAGCTATTGGAACATTTTTCACAATTGAAGCCAGTGTGAAATGTGATTTATTTTAAATAAAATTAGTAGTTTCGGTTATTTTTGCCTCTATCATTATTCATTGGAAATATTTACATACATTTTAGATTTATTAATATTGTTGCATTCATATTTTATCACTCTACTTCTTTTTCTTTTCTGAAAGCGTTTACACAAAAACGTGGCCTTTTTCTAGATTCGAAAAACACAAATTATTTAAATCATTATCTTACTTTAGTTTGACACTTGAAGAACTGTCGCAATTGCGCGAACGTGTTCTCTGCTTCTCTCTCTCTCTCTCTCTCTCTCTCTCTCTGCACTTCGTTTCGTTCTCTTTCCTTTATTATTTCTCTTTCTTACTAACTTCCTTTTGACCATGCATTATTTTTAACTACGCTTTAAGTTCAAATTTTAGCGATTTTTTTTTTTTGCCCGAGTTTTCTTATGCTTTTTCTGAATGCTTGCTTTCAAAACTTAAAAATTCATTTTTTTACATTTGAGCATAATTGATTTTTTCTTTTAACATCTCACTGTTAAATGAAATTATCTTAACACGCGCACAGACATACAAACAAACTTACAACACAACACGTCTCAAATACTCGCATGTAGTTTTATCTTTTAATATTTTTATTTTATATTAACAACAATTTACAGAACTTAGTATTTACATTTGGTTGTTTTCAAATAAAATATAAGAAAAATCGTAAACTTTTTTTACTTTTTAATTTTCGCACATAATTTTCATTGGTTTTTTATATCATAAAATTATAAAAAGAAAATAATAAAATACGAAACGTAAAACATGCGCGCATTCCACACTTTGTCAATTCGAAACCGAACCGTCGTCATCGGCGTTTAACTGTTTAACGTAAACTACGAATTGCTAAATATTGTGAGTGAGTGAGTGATCATATCATAGTCACTCTCTCTCTCCCTCTCTCTCCCATTCTCGTGCAAACGCTCTCTTAATGTGGATAGTTTGTTTGCTTTTGGAAGAAAGAGAGCCGTTGAAGTGATACAAAAAATTTTTTATTTTTTTATTTTGGTTTTGCTGTGAGTATTAAAAGAGAATGAATTTTGAATTTGAATTTTGCTTGCTGTCAGCTGGTTTAATTAAATGCATGGTACTTACACATGCTTATCACTCTACACTAAGTAAATCTTATTACAGTTTTACACGTTTTGTGATCACGTTGAGTAAATTGTGAATTTTTTTTATGGTACCCGAAATTTTTTTTTCTTCAAGAGAAGATACCTCCTGCGTATGGTGCATATGTTGAATATAGAAAAGAAGATAAGCTAAGGAAAAACGTTAAATGATGGAAAAATAAAGTAATACAAGCACGAGCTAGGTAGAGTTTTCGTATAACCCACCCATATGTAGCTATAGCGAATGCTGTGGCCGCCTTATACCGACATTGTATATTAATTACTCTTTCTTCCGATTCTATCTATCTACGTACTCGTGTCTGTTCACTATATGAATATATGTCTCCATATGTTCAATCACATTTCCTTTAACTTCTGCTGTTGCTGCTACTCCATTGATTCTTCTTTTTTGTTTTCGTTTACTTTATCGACTCGCAAACTTTATGCGTATTTCCTTCAACGGCGGCAACTCGTTAAAAATAAATAATCAAACATGTAGCAAAAAAAATAGTATCTTGACTTTTGCTTTTAGCTCTGACGGAGAAAAAATAGGTAGTTAGAAAAAGACAAACGAGTTTCTATCTCTTTCTTACTACCTATTTTTTCCATCTTCCCTTTCAAACAGGCGTTCATGCTTGCGCCCGTGTGAACAGCCATTATACAAATTAAATACTACGAATTTCTGAGCTTTGCCTAATTTTGCAGCTTTCAAATACAATATGTGTTTAAAAATATATACCTAAGTATAAAATCCTTTTTTGGATTCAAATAAAATATAAGTATTTTTTATAAAAGCAAACCTTAAAATATAAAAGTTACACAAAAATACGCTTGCATACATGCCCCTGAACTTTTTCGCGTTTATTTCCGTTTTTTGTTTCTTTGTCAAGTCTTGAGTGCTGCAAAAATTTTGATTGGTTTTAATTTAGAACTCGCAAAATTTCACAGTATAAAGCGTGAACGAAAATTTAAATTGATCTCATCGTCGAGCTGACATAACGCATGCGTGCCAGTGACAAAAAGACACAGAAATATTATGTATGTAGTCGAATAGAAACAGAAATCCACTTATAATTATTATGGATTAGTCTTTAACTCTATGAGCATATTACGCAATTAAATTAGAGATCAGTGAAACAATTTTAGGTTAACCCATGTTAACCAGCAACTTTGAAAATTCGTCGCAAATATATTTATAAATTTTTTCCAAAAGTAATCATTTCCATATATACTAACTATAAAATTGAATTTCATCTGACTCTTTTTTTTGCAAAATATGGTAAAATTAATTTTTAATTTTAAAATGCATTTGATCCTAGGGAATATTTATTGCTCATAATGTGGCGTAAAAATATTTTTAATTTTTTTAAACCTGGTCACCTTATTTTCTCTGGTATTTTCTCTGTTAACTGGATACGACTTCCTGTGTTGATATTAGACCCTCAGATTCCTAAAGAACTGTATGAGTTCTTTGGTTGATGGACTTGAATAAGTGTCTCTTCTTATAAAGTGTTTTCATTAAGAGTGTCTGAGCTATAAAATTAATTAGGGTTATGTTTGAGATATGACGGAAACCTTTATTGCGGTTTAAAGTATATGTATGTAATACCATTATGTTTTAAAAATTATATATTTTGTATGACTGTTGCATAAGTCGGGCTGGATCTCACCAGCCCTCATTGGAATGATATTGTTCTCCAGTTGGTCAATTGTTGTTGGTTTGTTGGCATAAACCAGCGACCTAATGTAGCCCTAGATAAAAAAGTCTGAGGATGTTAAATCACAATAAATTGGCGGCCATTCCATTCCATTTCGTATTAATTACTTGCATCAAATAATACTTTACTCAAAACTCTTTTTAATTTAAATTAGGCTTCCACTGATATTCTAGAGATTTATAAACCAAAACAATTAGAATACTTATTTAATGCGCTATTTTACAATCACTTTCTGGAAATCGGTTTTCAAATATTAATATTAAATTTCAAAGCCGGTTCGCATAATTACGAATACCAATTTAAAACCCGATTAAACGTCTTTGAAAAACAATTTTAATTTTTTCGTTTTATTTTTAATTACAAAAAAAAAAAATAGTACAAGAATTTTTAAAGACAAGAAGTTTGGAGACACCAGCGCATTGTGGAACAATTCCAGCTTGTCAGTTCTCGTATGAAATTTCTATAAATATCCAAATCATCCTTAAGGCTTTTGTTACGTCTATCGACTGATGTTTGATAGAACTAGTTTACTAATATTTATACGAATGCCAATGAAAAAATTGATGTGCTATTATATTTACTTAAGGGGGAAGGCCACTGCGACGGCTGGAAAAATGAGTAATTTTTGATGTGTCAAATAAAGAAATATGGGGATCGTTTTATATTCATTTTATTAAGTGCACTTACAACAATATTTCCATAAATTTTTATTAAAAAATATAGAACAGTTTTGAAGATATGGTCGTTGCCGTGGAGTCCGAAAAAAATTTCCCTCTCCATAGTCGCGTCGATTTTTCAAGAAACGGATTTTCTGAAAAAAAAATTTATAGTTTTAATTATCTATATGAGTATAATTCTTGTCGTACGTAGCGTTCCCCCCCAAAATCCAAACCGGTTAATAACATCCCTAGTCAATACTTGGCGCTTGGTTTTAAGGATCCTGATTGCTTCAAAATACGGATAGTTTGCAATGAAGTAAAGTTTAATTCTTACTGCGTTTCCGCTTTAATCGGCATTATCCCTGATCTAGGTTCAAGGAAAAACGGAATTTCAATTCCCAAAACCAATGTGCACTTTAGTTGGCATCTTGATGCACATTTACTGCGCCATCCCTAGATGGCAGCAAATTTATTCTGGAATTCCTGTGCACTGTTCAATTTTTAATTTTTTTTTATAGTTCCATTTCCAGTTCAGTTTTTCCTTGTACTTAAAATTTTGTGCTAAATTTAGATCAAGTTCTGAAAAATTGTGCATTTACAAATACAATACAATTAAAATACAAGAGAGAACAAGATAGTGGCAGAGAAAGAAAGAGAGCACACGAATCAATGAAGCTAAGCAGTGTGGCAGTGATGTCATGCGGCTTTGAACTTGCTGCTGCTTGTTGTTGTTGCTGTTGTTGTCGTGGCTGTGTTTGCTGAAAAACAAAAACAAAATCCATGAACTCTATAGCGTATATTCAAATAGTCATAAAACAACAGCAACAACAATTAATGCAAAAAAAACAATCGCATTATAAATTTAAACTCGTTTTTGACCACACGTTTCAAGAATGACTCAGCCTCTCTTCTCAAATCAGCCAGTATGGGACAAAAAAATATGCGAATATTGCAATAAAAACAGAAAGCAAAGAAATAAAGAAAAAAAATTAAATTTTCTGTTTTATTAAAAAAAAAAAAAAACAATCGTTATAAATTTTCAAAATGATATCAATTCTTTTGTTTGTACTTCTTTTTTAAAATTAACCAAATGTGGACGCTGTCAACTGACGCCACGCTATGCGTCGCCGTTCCAAAATTTCCGGATCCTTTTCCACTGCCACCAAATTTTTCCAATTCCATTGTTTTGTTGAGTTTTTAAATTGTTCAAGAATGCGATTTATAAAGTTGACATCATTTTCAACTGCTCCTTGTAGTCCTGTGGAGACAACAGTGTTGCTAAATTCATTTGCAATGCGTGCTGCTGCCACAGTTTGATTAACAACTAGCGCAATGCATATTAGTGTAATGTAGACACTTATTTTCATTTTGACTTGTAGACTCTTTTCGGACTTCACACTTTCATTTGGTCTGGACTGTTGAATTAAACTACACACAAATAAAAGTGGTACAAATTAGTTTTTTACTCTATTTGAAATTTAAACATTTACGCTATCAGTCGACATCTTTATGGCGAAATATTTTTGATAATCAGAATGCAAAGTAATGAAAATTGTTAATTGCCCGCCCCCTTTACAACCCGACCGATTAGATAAATTTTTATATATTGTGCTTAAATTTTCACATATGCCTAAAAGTATGCAAACGTTGTCATGAGCAAATGTAGCTCATACACAGTGTGACCAGGTAATTTAAAAAAAAAACGCATATTCTCAAAATAATGTCGCCCAAAAGCGCCCGATTTACATTTGGATCTCACTATGTGTCACCCAAAATCTTAATTGGAAGAAACCAATCTGCCCTTCTCTCGTGCCCATCCACTTTTGAGGACTTGTGCCACCGGTTTAACGCAGCGCTCAACAGCAATTTTTCCTTACTAGACTAGAGAAGATAAGTTTTGTTTCAAGCCAATTTATTAATTTGCTTCAAAATTTATAATATTTCTTTGTGATTCGAAATCAAAACAAAATCTTCGATAGTTGACTAACCTAAACATATTTTAAAATGCAGAAACTTATAATTCAAAGTCCAGGCAGTAGTTTAGAATGTCATCCATGCAAACGCCTTCTTTTTCCATCCAGAAACATTTTTCTCTCGATGGTAGTTGATGACAGAGCGCATGTTCGGGTTGTAAAAACGAAAAGTTCCTGTAAAGGGGAAAAATATAAGAAATTTATTATTTCAAATAGCTATCAATGGTAGCATAATAAATTTGTTAAGCTTCTTTTTCTCAGCTCTAGAAATAAGAAATAAGAGAAAAAATTTCTATTTACATTTTATTTTTTTCATGCCTGACGTTGAGCAGTTGGAGTGGCGCCATTTTGAAAAAAAAATCAACACAGAAAAAAAATATGCTTAACTCTTTCCTTACCATATGGCTACCAAACTTACATTTAAATTTTTTAACGTGTATTTGTCAAACTATTTTCCTTTAAAAACTATTTCAGTTAAACGCAAATATTTTTCGAAAGTATTCCATTCAAATCTTAAAGTTTTCTTATTGGCAGCATTGAAAAGTTTTGTTTTGCGACTTTCGCTTATTCTGCATTTTAGTGTTTCATGATACTTTCAAAGTTTCAAAATTTGTTGGAAACATTAAATTTATTCGTTTAGCTAAGTATTTAAAAAACGTTATTCTGATTTCAAAAAGATATCAAGATTCCGTTCGGCTTCATAACATCTCAACTACTCATATGAACTCCAACTCCTACCATCCACTGAAATATTGAAATCACTTTCAGTTTAATGTATTATCACTTTGAACACTATCCTCATTCAAAATGGTCCAACCCCAACTTTTTCCTATGGCTTCATAATTCAGTAAAGAAAGGGTTAAAATCGATTTTCAGTTCTGTTGATTTTAAACCCTCCAGACCTCCTCAAAATTGCTCAAATTGTCTTTACACCGTAACGTAAATGCAAAGCATGAGAGTAAAACTAAAATAATCCCAAATTTCATTTAATTTTGTTTGTAAACATGGTGAGTTTCTACGTTAAGAGATAGAAATAGTTCTGGAAAATAAAGTTGGACAAAATCTTCTCAATTTGTTGTTATTCAAATTCTATGGCGGGATATTGTACGTATGTATGTATGTGTTTACGCAAATAATTAAAAGTACATTCGAGTGATTAAAAACAAACATTCTTTTCATTTAGTAGCGTGATTCATGCGTTAGAAAATGAATTGACACTACATGCTACGAAATTCGTTCGCTCATTTATAAATTCGAGTAATCTTTTTGCTGTTGATTTCATTCCTTCATGGTAAATTACTAAATTGAATTTATTCTAGCTAATGATGAATTGATTTCTAATCATTTGTATACTCTTTTCAAATGTATGTGTACACAATCATATATTTATGTGAATGCTTTTAATTTGCTTTAAACCGTGATAATGTTCGAGGACTAAAAAATGCATACTGCTACTACTACTATTATGGCAGAACAGCCCATGGAGGGCCTAGGCTGAACATTTCCCACCCATTCATGTGGTGTGAGTTATATTTGTAAACGAATGGAAGAGACCTACAGTTATGCCGAAATCGAAGAACGAAATGAAAAGCTTTACTTATGCTTTTTTTTACTTTTGGATGTTTGACATTCTCAGTCAAGAGATGGTGCCGTGTAAAAAGATTTTTATTTTCCATTTTTAATTTTTTGAGCGTGCCACTGAAGTGCAAGTGAAAATAACAACAAATCCTCAGATATAACATTTTAATCTGTAAACTCGCATAAAGCTGTAAAGTAACTTTAAAAATCCTGGGTTATCCATCCGATACTACTGTGAACTGTCAATAATAAAAGAAGTAGACAGTTTGACAAAAAACTAAACCGAAATGTATTAAAATGTTTGCTGGCGCAATAATTGATCAAAAAATGAAATTAAAAACAAAATCATAAAAACCAAATCAAATATAAAGAAAAACAAACATCAGCTATCATTAGTGATGTGCTAATACGATTTATTCGCAATAACTTATCGATAATTTTCTGTTATAACTAGTACAAAAATATAAGACACTGTTCTTGGCGTATCTTTTTACCGTTCACTGTTCTATTTCTGGGTACTTTTGTATCGTTTCTGGAGCGTTAACGATTTTTTTTTTGTTTTTAGGTTATTTCTAATTCATTAATGGATGCACCTAAGTCTCTGCTCCTGTAAGCAAATAAAATTATATATCTAGCATTTTCAAGAAGAAAGATAACACTACTCTACAAATTTACAAAAACTTTTACCACAAGGAATGACGATAACATTTTCTTTAGTAAAATTTTCCGTAGAATCCGAATATTCTAATGATTTTTTTCGATTGGCCCCAATTTTCGATGTAAATAGCAAAGTTCAAAAAAGTGCACTGTTTTGAGCATAAATGCCTATCAAAATTTTAATTTTCAGCCAATGCATTTAAAAATTTTTGTATATTTTAGATGAGTGTCCGACAAAGTATAGAAAGTTCCAATAGTAACAGTAATATTTCTGTTATGATCGAAAAAAGGTAAGAAAAATCACTTTTTTTCGTTTTTTTTTTTTTTCAACAAATCTCAACTTTGAAGCCCTATATCTCAAAATAATTATATGAGTGATAAAAAGTTAGCCTTTTTATCTTATAGAAAATTTTATAACAAAAATCATAATTTACGATACTGTAGAATTTTTTTAACATGAATGCAATGGGTTGGTTTTCATTCAAAGAAAATATTCGTAAATAATTTTTATGAAAC
Source organism: Toxonevra muliebris (assembly GCA_963691655.1). Classification (NCBI taxonomy): domain Eukaryota; kingdom Metazoa; phylum Arthropoda; class Insecta; order Diptera; family Pallopteridae; genus Toxonevra; species Toxonevra muliebris. The sequence goes on along the minus strand of OY829326.1, from coordinate 46,232,236 downwards.
TGATGTGTAAAGATAATAAATTAAAAACGATAATGCATTTGATGGACCTTATCAGTCTAGGCATAAGAGTGAGTAAATGCCTTGAAGCTTTATGAATCGTTCTTTCCGAGTTTTTTTTTAATCTTAACCTAAAAAAAATGGCCTAAAATGACAAAAAATTCAATTTTTTCAAATAAATATTATTCAATGTGAATTCCATTGCATTTCTTTAACGTCAAGGTCATAATTTCGATAACTCATTGACTTCCCATTACCCAACATAAAAAAAATTACCAAATATGCTAAAAATAGTCAGAGGCTCATTTTTTCAAATGATTATCAGTGGGAATTTGGGCTATTATCAATGATGAGGAACCCAGATGAAGTTGGCATGTATTACCTAAATTCGTCCAGTCACAACATTAAAAGGGATCTTCCGAGTCGAGGTGCTCTAAACAATAATGGGTTAAAGAATTAATTATATTTTAAGATTGTCTCCAAAAACTTTGGAGCTGATCCAATAACACTGCTCTGGCGAATAAAATGGTTCCTAGTGTTTGCCAATGAATTTTTAATGCTGAACGCAAATCAGAGGTCAGAAACTTCGCATTACGTCACGTTTTAAAAAAATGGGACTGAATCCCCAAAATTCGGTTTTTGGCCATTTTTAAAAAAATTGTAGAGCTGACCCCTGACCTACTAGAAACTTAGAAAATTAGAAATTAAAGGCTGAATCATGCCTTTTCAAATAAGTCCTAAGTCATATTGTTTTTATGCGCTCTTGAAGCAGGGGATGTGTTTGTGTCTAGGGGTGCAGGAAAAAATGAAAAGTGCAGTGATCCGGAGTGTTTTAAGGACCGCTAGTTACAAATCTGCAGTCAGATTTTAAAAATTCAAAATGCCGAATCAAATATGGCGGACGAATTTAGGATGAAAGAGCGATCTGATAGTAGAAAAACTCCAAAAAATACTGCATAATAAAATATTGCTTTGTATTAACTTTCACATAAGTCTAATTTTACAAGGATCCGACAGTTTTTTCCATTTTTTATTAATTTTTAAACTTTTCAAAATGTTTCACGACGAAACTTTAAATCAAAAACAGTTACTGACATAGAAAAACTATGGATGCAAGATTTCTCAGCATCACCTTCTTTTTGAATCTGAAGTCAAACCTCATGTCAAAGAAAACAAATCAGATTTGGCAGCATAGTGTAACTAAGATTTTAAATTAACTTGAAAGAAATCTATGGAAGTAAAAAATATTCAAAAATCGTCCAATCGATTTTATTTTCAACATTTTTCCAATCCACTGGCAATTAATATAAAAAATTAGAAGAACCTTTTCATATTTCGGAGGGGGAGAAGGTCAGAACCCCCAAAACCTCCCCCCTAAATACGGCCTTGGTGTAATCGTAGGCTTGCTCTCAATTTAAAATTAAAAATAACGATTATATTGATTGAACATTTTAGTTTATAAATTTATAATATATGTATGTATTATAATTCACGATATTTATAAAAAATAAATTTTATACCGATAAAAAACTAACGAATTCTGCACATGCCTTATTTGAATGATATCTACTTACCGTTGAGATATCGATCAAAAATTGGAAATGCGATAAAAACCTTGTTCAAATTAGTTACTTACACGGAGAAGATGAAAACAACAAGACCAAAAAAGCAAACACACAATTTCATGTTTCAATTAATGTCACAACAAATTCTCAATCATACAAACACACCCATATGATTTCACATTCTACATACCTATGCAGGCAAACATAACTATATATAAATACTTGTTAAGTAAATTTCGAATTTTATTTTAGGCTTTGAAAGTTTTGTAGTAATTTACTTAAGCATTATTGGTCCAAAATAAAAAAAAAATAAAAAAATGTTGAGCCAATTGGCCATTTTAACAATATTCGTTGGCCTTGGCATGACCAGCGGTGATATCACTCAAGTAAGTTACACATGCAGACACTCTCATACAACTACATACATACTACATGAACTTCAAACCTCATGCTCAATCAGATCTGTAAAAATGCTGACTTCGGTGAGGCACTTTCAAATCCAATGGATTGTTCCTCATATTTTATTTGTGAGGAAATAATACCGACATTAATTTATTGTAGTGATGGTTTGCATTTCGATGCGGAGCGTAAAGTTTGCAATTGGCCTAGAGAAGCTAAATGCAAAATAAGAACTGTGAGTATTTTGTGAATCATTTTAATGCATAATTCTAGTGCATTTTTAAGTGTGGTGATCGAGCTTACTTTATATACCTAACTGGCTTCTTCTTAATCGCTAATATGAGATGCTATTAAATACTGCAGACTTGATATTTCTGAGAGAAATACACAATAACAATTAAAATTATTGAACATTTCATTGAGCTGACGCTAAATTCTCGTTTTCTTCTTCAAAAATTTCTGCTTTTCTAGCCAGTGAAAATATACCTGGTTCTCTTATTTCTTAGTTCTCAAGTTGTAGATTTAATACTTATTAACCGAAACTACGGCTTTCAGAAATTAACAGAGACTTTCCACGAATATCATTTACTTTAGCATAAGTACATTTTAAGTTTATTCTTTGATTTTTAATATTTGCTATCCAGACGTCAGTGAATAAAAATAGCTTTAAAAAATTCCATTTTTTATGACATGGTAACCATATTTTTTAATATAAGGTAAATAATGGCATCAGATAGGCAAATACGCGAAAAGGGGATACAAGATCGGTTTCAAATAACACAGAAGTTAGTTTTAATATTTGATTTCAAGGCTTGAAATTGACATTTAGAATGATACAGCTTAGCCAGTTTAACTGGTTTCTCAACTTTTGTAATTTTCAAAATCTCAATACAACTACAGAAGGATATATTAAAATGGATAACGAAGACGATTCAGATTATGGATAAATAGTTTTCCTTGTTATTTTCCATTGAAAAAAATTAATACCGCGAAATATACAGTTTTTTCATTTCGATTTACTGTTTTTTTTTTAATTTGTTGGGAGAAATATACAGTTTTTGGTCAGAAAAAAGATACGATATGACATGCTGCTAGCGAAAGCGTTGAGCTTTAAACCATCGACTATACGTTCATACCATGCTTGAAATAATATTTAACACATTGCCATCCACGTCATTCAAATATGAATAACATCCAGCAAGACAGGCTCATTTAAAAAAATTAAATAAACGGAAGAGCAAACAAGAAAATTTTGTTTTATCTTCAAATTTTTTCTCAAAATTGGCTTGGTAGTCAATATGTTAATTCCAAAAATAATTTAAAAATACGCACCAGTTGAAAATTTATATTCCAAAATATATGATAAATTATTTTCAATCTTAAGTCGAATTATGCTATTTTTCCTTTTTATCACAGATATGTTGCTGCGGCAAACACATTTGAGGTTAAAATTAGATTAGCTAATTTTAAATATAATTACATACAAGTATTGTGAAATGATTCTAAATACCTATTTGCAATTTTGGCGATAACAAAATATTTAAGGTGTTTTTAAAAGGACAGACAATAACAAATGGTTAGCGATAAGTAGTTAAAGTAAATCAGCAGTAAACGATAACTCATTAATGGATAGGTACTTCATTTTCTTGTCATATGTACGAAAATAGAAAAATAAAAGAAAGAATAAAAAAATATATCTAGTACCTAAGTAAAAAGAAATAAATATCTTCAATATGCTTTGTTTTCTTTGTTTCCGCAGACCGAAGAGAGGCAAGTACCAAGCCTAATTGTCGATACTAATGCTAGACCATACTCCATATTTATAGCTATCGATGCTGATACCGGCTTGCAGATAGATCCAATTGCCAAATATGATCCAGAATATGTAGAATGCCGTCATTTTGGAGCATACTTCTTGCCACATCCCCAGAATTGCCGTAAATATTTCATGTGCGCTTTTGGACATTTGTTGCAACATAATTGCGGTCATGGCACACAATGGAATTACAAACGTCATGAGTGTGAATTAGCTGGTGAAGCTGAATGTTATAGCACTCTCTCAGTGGAAGAAGATTTAGATGACACAGAGTATTTAACAACTGCTGCTGCCCAAACAATACCACCAAATTCACATACAGTATGCTATCTGTATTTGGATGATGGTAGTACAGTACCAATATCAATGGGTACCACAGATAGCACTTGGTACCCAACCGGCTCCTACCATACAGCTACTTCTGATGAAACTGATACAACACCGACTTTAACAACGATCCCTCCCACAAGGCCAACAACTATAGCTTCCAGTACACCGCGTGCTGATGTCACTGCTACTATTGAGTGCCCTAAAGACCATCAAGCATATCTTGCACATCCAAAGGACTGTAGCAAATATTACATTTGTATTGTGGGTATGCCAGTCTTAACATCGTGCCCAGTAGGTTTGAATTGGGATCAAAATGCTGAATTTTGTGATTTAGCCAAAAATGTGCAATGCAATCAAAGTTAGGCACTTTGATTTGAAATATTGGAATGCAATAAAAACGATTGGATTTAATAGAAAAAAAAATCGTATTTCTTCATCTGATTTATTTATGTTAAACACATATATGCTACTTGTTACTAATTCATCTTTATATTCAATATTTCACTTTTGTATGACTTTGAATCAGATGTACTGAGAATAGAGTTTCCAAGTACAAATTTTTAATTCTGGTTCACAAATTTTAAATCTTAATACGAGTATTTAAAGGTTAATCGCAACAGTTGAGAGGTTCGCAGATTTGTATAACCCTTTTAGAGCCTACCAACACATTGGTGCGAGTAGAATTTGACAAGAGCTAAACGCTTTCGCTCTTTATTCAAACAAACACAGACTGATGTCGGATATTGTTGTTATCGTTTTGATGTATAATGCAAACTTAATTTTTAATAATTTTTAATTTGAGATTGAAGGGGATAATGATTCATTGCATTTGTACACGGAAAACTTTAGGTTCACCGTAAATTTCTCCGTTGAGTTCAAAGCCTATGTCTTCAAATTGCCTTTGTACAGGCGAGTAATAACGGAGAAAATGTTCTTTCGCATTCCCAAAACATCTGTAGTTATCTCTTGGGCTTTTAACAGAAATTGCAGAAAGTTTGAAAAATAAAATAAATAAAAAAATCTGAAAGTATTTAGCTCTAAAAATAATTTATCAAAAGGATGAGCTTTTGCATAAAGCTTAAACCTTGTTTCAAATTATATGCAACAAATTTAAATTCCTTTTTTTAATACTTAATGCCGAAATTTTTTTAGAACGGAACTAGCAGAACTTTCTATGATTTAAGCTCATTTTCCCTTCAGTACTCGACTTGTGTACACGCACGATTACCTCGCTTCGATAGCAAATAGAAATGTAAAACTTCGAAATTTTCTTTTTCACTTTGTGATTCGTATAATTTGACCACATTTTTCGAGAACCAACTCAGTCAAATATGTTCATAAAACCTTCGACACAGACAAGAAATCATGCATGAAGTTTGCACTGTGTTACTCATATGCTGCCATATTGTAAAAAAGATCGTTCGGGGAATTACGAACCACTTTTGTCGGGGAATTATGAGCCACTCAGTTCTTAACATTTGACAAGCCAATTTCGTGTATTTGATACATACCACCTTGATCAAAAAGTTCCAGGAATAACCACCGTGTAGCGCTCCCATCGTTCCGATTTGAGTTATGTTCTTTTTTGTTAAGTTGGTACCTCTGTTGTTCATATTCCCTCTAAATCTTAGCGTCATAGCTTGACATTTGCAAAAGTTACGTAGCCGATTTTTTACAATTTTAGAAATGAATTAAAAAACGGATTTAATGGTGCGCGAACGTTGGAAATGTTGGAAAAGTGTTTCGGCAACGATTCTCTAAAGAAAACGGTCGTTTACCAGTAGCACGTCCAGACATTTTTGGTAATGATTTGGGTTTCCGTCGTGTAGCAGTAAAGTTGGTGCCAAAAGACTTCAATTTCATGCAAAAAAGAGACCGTGTTGACGTCGCAAAAGATATGGTTTGCGAGGCTGAATCCGATTCCACATTCTTCAAAAGGATCATTACTGGAGACGAGACGTGGGTTTATGAGTACGATACGCAATCCAGACATCAGGCAAGTGAATGACGTTCACCAAATGAGCCGAGAAAAAAAACCACGTTGTTTTCAGTCAAAAAAGAAAGCAATGCTTACGGTTTTCATGGACTACAACGGTGTAGTGTATCATGAATTTTTGCCAAAATGCCAGACAGTAAACAAAGAGTATTATTTGGGCGTTATGAGTCGTTTGCGTGAAGCAATTCGCCAAAAGAGACCAGAATTGTGGACAGAAAACTAGTGGATTTTGCACCATGATAACGCACCGTCGCACAGTGCCATCATTATTCGTTAAAAAAAGGTCAGTGGAAAATCGAAGACATCACAGAAGAAAAAACCATCTTCAACCGATTGTGAGGTGGAAGAAGCCATCGATTTCCAAATAATTTGTTAGAAAAATATGCCATAAAAGATGAACTGCCAAAATACCATCTATTGCAACATGTGTTATCGAGCTGTTCACTTGGCATGCGATGGAATGACTGCTAGTTACTAGACTTGCGAACATTGCGTTTCGGACTGATTTTTATTGCAATTGTTCACTTCATTTTACTTTGTTTCACTTTGATAATGAATCTTCTGTCATTTTGAACCAAAAATAAAGTTTTTCCTTTTTTTATCGTTTTGCAAAGGGGTCCGTAATTCCCCGAGATTTTTCAAAAACGCAAAAACACAATTTTTGCTCCAACTGATATAACTTATATAATTAAATACAATTTGAAATTTGAGGTTATTTCTCATACTACAAATTCAAGCTTTGAAATTTCCAGAAAAAGTTATTTTTTGTTAGTTTTTAGACAAAATTAAAATGCGGTCCACAATAACCCACTCTCCCCTAATTAAATAGCATTCAATTTCATAGCCGATAAGCATTCAGTTTCATAGCCGATAGTAAGATAAAATCCGTTCACCATATTTGATCAGCCATTTTGAATTTTTCAAATCTGAGTGCAGATGTGTAACCAACGACCCTTAAAACATTTCAGAGCACTGAAAGGGCACAGTTCAGCCTTTGGCTTCTGATATTAGCAAAGTTTGTAACACGTCAAGATTCAGCTCCACAATCATTAAAAAATAGCTCAAATTGCTATTTTAGAGATTTCAACCCACAGATTCGTGTTTAGCATGGAAAATTCATTTGGAATCATTAAAAGTCATTTTATTCGCACAAGAAAAGTTGAATTTTGCAAGGTAGTGTTTTTGGTTTCACTGGCCAACCCACACTTAGTTTCTTAACATCTGAAATATACATTGTATTACTTAATGTGGTTTAGTAATATTTGATAACCCTTAATTAACTTTTATTTCACTCTTGTAGATTCCGCAGCATTCACAGATTTCCAGGAGTAGGATGTCTCTGTAATTTTCAATTTAAACTGGTTTCAAATCCTAAACACCAAGTACAATTTTTATTGAAAGTATTTCACTTACGCATTAAGTTTTGACATTGCCCTTCAACTTTAAGTTCATTGAATTTTAAATTTTCAAGTTTTTTCAAGTTAATCTTTGACATGTGAAAAATAATCAAGATACAATTTGGTAAAACAAAATGAATATACTCACATTAAGTACATATGAATTATCATGAAATGATAATCAAATTTATTTTCATTGTCCCATCAATAAAGGCTTTAAGTAAACAATGGAATGGTAATCATAGGTGCGTAGTCGAAATCAAATTTCCAACAAAATACTAGAAGCTTAAACTAAAAGAGTTTGTAAATAAATTATGGCAGTAGTTTTGAGAACGTTCAACGGTAAACAACTCCACAGTGCAAAATAAGAAATATTCAACTTAATTTATAACAAAATTGGAACTTCAAAATGAAAGGTGTGCAAATTAAAAATACATAGTCGAAAATAAACATAAACTGCTATTATGGGTCTTTTGTATGTATATCAAGACGTTTTCGGATTTCAAAACCAAATAGTGCGAGGAATTACTAAGGAAATTGAAAAGCGGAAAATGTTAACCCACCCCGACAAGATGGTTCGAAACTTTAGACAAAATTTACGATTTTCGAAAGGAACAAATTTAATTGTTGCTTTTGATAAATACAAACATAATTAAAATAATTCACGTATCAAATAATATTGACTGGTTAAAATCTGAGAATTTCTCAATACCAAATTTCTAAAAAAAAGAATTCAGCATTTTGAAAAGTAAAAAAAGTAGAAAAAAGTTTTCATATAGGAAGTGTAGATTTCTCAGATACCTGAGGAAACAATTTTTTAATATTCACTTGTTTTTGTAGTTAAGTAAATGGAAATTTGTATCACCACTTTTTGCTATCCCAGTCAGTTTGTAGGTGTGATGATTTTTAATTATATTCAAAAATAAATAAAAATTATTTGGGAGTTTAATTTATATGTTTCAAAAAAAAAATCTGAATTGATTTTTTTACTACAAAAAGTTATTATAAAATTTCAATTGATTTTTTAGTGCACATAAATAGAAATCATTTTTGATTTTTAAAAGAATCCTCCTAAAATAACTTTAATTTTCGATTTTTTAAAATTTTCATCGTGATTGTTATGTCTCTGGTTTACATACTACAAAACATGCTGCCACCTTAAAAATGAGAGCAGAAAGAAAGTAAAGAACGTCAAAATGTCGTTGAGCGTATGAGCTGGGTTCGAGCATTAATATACATATGGCCCGTGTGAGCGCAAGCATGAGCGACTGTCTAAAAGAGAGAAAGAAAAAATAGGTAGTTTGAAAAAAACATAAGTTACCACCTCTTTCTTTCTATCTCCTTCTTTCAGACAGACGTGGCAGCCCTTTTTATATAAAAAATCCACACATGTTAAGTGCGTGAATATGATAAATCTTTTACCTGAAGGTCTGCCCAAAGAAAAGAGAGCTCAGATGTATGCAAAAATCGTTGAAACAAGAAAAAATCGCCAAAACAAATAAAACTCAGCATATCCAATTCAATGTGCGTGAGTAAAAGTTATCACTTCATATTCGGTGCAACAACAATTTCAAGTTGTTCGTAGAAATTGTTGCCTAAGATAAAAAAAAGCTGAATGTAGAAAGCAGAGGTATTTACCAACCCGCAACTTTCCGGGTGAAAGTCTATTGCGCTACCCACTAAACTATCGAGATCGTCCTAGCCTATAGGGTGCATACCCGAATTCTGGTGTCTGTGTTCACACACATATGCACAGGTAAATAAAATGTTTAAATTTTCTCTCGTTGTACAACATGTCCGAAAGTGGATATCGCACACATGTATAGTCATCAGCTGATTTGGCTATTTGCAACGTTTTACTTCATATGTTTCATTATTTTGAACGTTCCATCGATTCTATACTTTTATACATACCTAACGCGAGTAAACTTGTTTCAGTTTAAAAGTTTCCGTTAGTTATTATTTATTACCAGATATATCATAATTTTCGCACAGCTAAAGTTCGCTTAGTTGACGATTAGCACTCGATATTAAACTGCAAGCTGCTTCGAAAGTAAAGTTATAAATTTTCAAGAAGCATTTGCGGTATTGAGCACAAACTGTTAATTAATTTACGAATAATTAGTTGCACTTGTAGGAAAAAGATGTTACCAAGCTAGGCTTTGAGCTTTCTATAATTACGACATTAAAAATAGGGAAAAAGCGCACTTTCAAACTTCATTGACTTAAAGAAATTTATTTGTTTCTTAAATTTTTTTAATATTTTTTTTAAATTTTGTTTTAGTTTTTTCACGCGCTACCGGCGTTTGCCTCGGACTTATGTGCATCCTTGCCTTAATGGGGCCACATAATGCCAGTGCTCTCTATACAATGAATGAAACATGCAATTACTTAAGTGAAGGTTACATTGGTAATCCAAATAATTGCCAGGCATGGGGATATTGTCGTGCCGGCGCTCTTATCCAAACTGGAGTATGCGGCGATGGTTATCTTTATGACTCAGAACTAGGCATGTGCAATTATGCCAGTAGTGTCAATTGCCTTACAAACACTGAAAATATTTGCGCAAATACTAATACAGCGGAGTATGTTGGAGATCCGAATAATTGCAATCGTTATTGCTATTGTTCTAATAACAACGTCGTTCAATGTAATTTGTGTCCAGTAAATCAAGTTTACGATCCAGATCAAACCGAATGTGTTTTCAGTAAGACGTACACATGTCCAGCGAATTCAATTTGTCGTTTAGTTAAAAATAATGTATTTGTTGGTGATCCCGTTACATGCGGTAATTTTATTAGATGTGTCGGTGGTACTGGTCAATCAGTACCATGCCAATCAGGAGGCTATTTCAATCCGATGACTGTATCTTGCCAATTAACGAGCCAATGTACTTATTCACCAAATAAACCCATTCCATCCAATGTGCCCGCTTCAGCAGGAATATGCCAACAATATAGCGGTGCAGGAGAGCAATTTTTTCCGGTAGCAAACAGTTGTGCTAACTATTGGACTTGCGCTGATGGCACAGGTCCGCCCACCTATGGAACATGCCCATTTGCAACCCAGTTTAATCCAAATAACAAGGAATGCGTTTCACCTGTCTCAGTTAAATGTACAGCAAATCGTTGTGCCAATATTAATTTACCGCTCGTCGCTGTTCCCGGTAACCAATGTAAAAGTTATCAAGTTTGCACCAATCAAACGCCAGGACAAATTTTTACATGTGAATCTGCATATCCCGGTACAAATTATTTGTATTTTGATGAAACCATTCAAGCTTGTGTTGCCCAGCCACTAACATATCCCGTTTGTCAAGGAACTTAAAAATATATTCAAGTATTCAATTTAATAAAACTTATGCAATAAATATTTTGTTCATTGTGTTTTAATTTTTTACTTCATTGCAGTGCATGCAATTCACGAAGATGAAGATATGTACAATTATTTCTCACACAAATTAATCAATATATTAGTGGATCAAAGTCAGCTGATGAGGCTAATTTGATGTGATACTAGAATTAGATAAGAGCATTAAATACTAAGTATTGGGTACCAAAGTTTGTCACATCACTAAGCGATAAGAAAATAGATTAAATAGCATAAAAAAAATTATTTTAGAAATTATAAGCTAGAAACAGCAAAGCTAATGCCTTAAACACAATTGCGATGAGCAACGATTTCAATTGCTATTTTCTACTTACAAGAAATTTATTTTTTAAGTGTTTTACTGTTTTAGTACAGCTTAATTTTCGCCCCTTCTTCCTATATCTTCTGGGAAATTTTTACATGTTTTTTTTTTTAAATTTGGTAATCAGTGGCTTAGTGAAAAATGTATGAAGACCTGGTTAGTTATAATTTTTACGTTAAGTTTCTATTTGAAATGAAAAATAAATATATAACCGGTAAAACCAAATAATTTTAAATTATGAAATAGACTTCTGAAGTCAGCCCACGCAAAAGTATTAAGCTGTCTTTTTTTTCTTCTTTTTCCATAATTTTATGGAATTTAATTTTTAACAAAAAACTATTAAAAAAGACGTTGTACAAAATTTTAGTACTGGACTGTACATATATGGTTCCAGAGATATATCGTACTACAAATAGTTCCTGAGATATCTCATATCATCATGAATACTCCGGTTGTATGGAAGATGCCACTTGACATTAAGAACTCACACTCCACTATAACCTCGGTATTGATAAATAATATTTGCAAACCAAATCTTAGTGCCGAACTATAAATGCTTCTGAGATATCTCAAAATGACTATTGAGGTCATATGGGAGGTGCCACACCCCCTTTCAAATCTTTTCTGTAGTACGAAACTTCAATACTATGTATATTGTGTATGGTTCCAGAGATATACTTAAATAATGATATGATTTGTATAGGAGGTACCACGCCTACTTTTCCAAGCCCATCTTCATTTTTCCCAGAGAATGCCGTGAACAAATATTACTTTCGTTCATACCAAATCTTAGTACCATACTACAAACAGTTCCTGAGATGAAAATTCGGGTTTGTATAGGAGGTACCACGCCCACGTAAGTTTCAGCTCAATCGGGTGGTTAGTTTTTGAGCTTATCACCGTCAAACGAACAGCTCATTTTTGTATACAAGGATAAACTTCTTATAACTTTGACCTTCTTTCAGCAACAAAGAACATTATTCGATTTGTAAAATTTTTGTAATATGTTTCTCTTTATAAACAGGAATAACAGAGCTGTGAGCTTTGAAAAAAATTTTAGCTGAAAAATGTAAAATTATGATCAAAATTTCAGAACTTTCTAGATCAGTGAGAGGTCCTTTTTGGTTTTTCGCAATAAAACATAATAAAACAGACTTAATACAGAATTGCAAGTAGAATATTCTTCTACGGGTTGAAACTTTGTCCTAGATTAACTGAAAATATATAAGAATGTCTAACATACAAAAAAAAGAAGAGAAACTGTACCTAATGTACCTCGTAGTTTGAAAAAGTCGGAAAAAGGTACAATTGTACCCACTTTTCCATCACTGCTGTACATCACATATAATTTCAATTCTTATTATATTCTCTTTCCGCCCAACGGGACCGATTGTCAGCAGCTCTCCTGAGAAGTAAAAGGTCAGCACTTGTTGTTCTTGTTTTGTTTACGACCACTTTTTTTTTAAGCCGATAAACTTTTTATTTTATTTTAATAGCACTAAAAAAAAACAAAAAAAGACAAACGAAACGAATAAACGTAGAAGTCAGTCGCGTGTTTTTTAAAGCGAAACGGTCATCGGTAATCGTTGAAAATAATTAAAAGGTATGAACGGATATATAATTCAAATTGAAAAAATATAACAAATGAAAAAATATAATGTATGCGATATATTTGCAGATAGTGTTAAAAGTGAAAACTTCGGTTTCAGCCATTTTGAAGCAGTGATGAGAAAGACGGCATCCGATTGTGATACGGCAAGAAATTCTGCCGAAATAAATTAAACCCTAATCTTAAATAGTTATATTTATAATTAATATATGTTTAATTATTTAAAAAATAGAAAATATTAAAAACAAATTTTTCCCTTATTTTATAAAGCAGAATGGAGGTAAAAACAAATGAACTGCTGACGCAAAACATTCGTGAGAGGTCCTTAGAAGCATTTCAAAAATAAATAAGAAGAATATTGTAGAACAGAGTAGAAGAAAAAAGTGAGCGAACTGCTGACGCAAAGATCTCGTGCGAGGTCTTTCGAAGCACTCCAAAAGGAGCGTAAAGCGGAGTGCTTTTTTCCAATGACATGCAATGTTAAAAACCTAATGGTGTGTTATACGGAAAGAGGGCGCCTACAGCTGACTTGTCAACACTCCGAAAGGCATTTTGGCGTGCTTTTTCCCCCGTTGGGCAAATTAGCCTTTTGTATACATACACATATTTATATCTTTCTCACACATTATATTCCTTTTTTAGTTTGACAATACAGATGGCGTGCTCCTACATATAATGGTTTGTGCTCATGGTTATTGTTGAGTTGCTGGAAAATTAATTTAAATGAGAAGTCTCCGTTTTGCTGTAATACGCTTCGGTGACGTTGGAAGTTTACTTTTAATGACCTTAAAACTTCACTCTTAATGCGGTCACTACAAAAACATTTTTGCTGGTTCAACATGTAAAACAAACCTTATGCTTTTTCTGAATTTCTAATTAAAATGAAACCTTTTTCAATTACGAGTACATGACACAAGTTTTAATTTTTCTGGAGCAGGCTGTTTTTTTATGGATAAAAATTAAATTTTTTATGCATCCAGTATCTGAACGCCTAACACAATTGTTTTTTCTTAATTTCTATGTTATAGACATTAGAACCATTCAGTTCAGTATCATATCATTCGCAAATGCTTGTAAATTTAAATCAATACAACATTAATGGATTAATTTATCAAAAACCTTGGCATTTGAATTAAAAAACAAAAAAAGGAAATCAATAAATGAATAGAACATTGCACACTTATATTCCCCCCGCCACCCGCTGCAATAAAAACTCCCAATTTCTAAAGCAATTAAAAATTGGTAAAACATTTTCCATTGAAAAAAAAACTTTAACGTTAATACTGTTCTTATCTCCAAGTCTAGCTGAATAGTTTAGGCAGATAGGAAAGAAAGAAATTCAGTTGAATTGAAACGCGTAAAACTAAAAAAAAAACATGTATTAATTTCCAGTTACTTGTAAAAAATTTCGAGGGGTTTATCTAAAATTGAACATAGCTAAAATATAATTAATTTATGGCACAACAGAAGATACACATATGTATGTACATTTCTAAACGTATTTAAAGGGTGGCTCAAATTGATATTGACATCAGTTGCCGTATTCTTGGAAGTAGAAAACGTAATTAACGCAAGGATACAAATTTTGACTGGAATCAAAATGAAAGGTGAAGTGTTTTTATACTTTTTTTTTTCTTCTTAAAGTGTGCTACTACAAAAAGGATTAAAATATTATTTAAAACAAAATAATAAAATGAAAGACAAAAAACATGGGAGAAGAAGGAAGAATCTTCAGATTTGCGTGAAGGCAAATAGGAAAAGGTCTACTCAAATTTGTCAAAAGTTTGTCCAAATCTAATGTCATATGCAGTCTAGACTAAAAGTTAAAAAAATTGAATTCAAAATGACTAAAAGTGTTTAAAATCTAACATATTCCTACAACAAACGCAAAATATAAAAAGATTTTCACCACTATTCCAGAATCAGTTGAAACAGTATTTGTGCAATTATTCAAAATATTCACATTTAGGAATCTAATCGGAATCTTCTTTAGTGTTGTTTCATTGAAACAAATCCTTATTTCGTAACTACCTACTTTCGAGAGTTCGTAAATACTACAACGGATTTTGGAATAGTAGTGGCAAATGCTTCTAGTACTAACTCCAAAGAATTTTGTCAAATCTGTTAGTATTGCAATGATATGAAAAAGTAAAAATCATTATGTAAATATTACATTATTTTCCAATTGATATTTGTGCGATTTTAATATATAAAATTGATTATACATTGAAACATTGAAGAATATGATCAAGATAAATTCAAGATATTTGGAGGAACTGAAATAAAAAGGGTTCCATTCAGGAGTTAAAAATTTGGAAATTAGCGCTTTAGATTAAATTGAGCTCTGACTCTTTAATAGACGAATAATGTGGTGATGACTCATTTTCAGTAATTAATTCAACATTAACTGAGGATTGTTGTTTTGAAAATCTCAAAAGACTACAGACTATATGAAATGTTGAGGCAAGGGAAATTCTAGAAAGCTGTCTTTTTGTTTTTGCCAAAACTTCAAGAGAAAGTTGTTGTATATCACTTCTTTTTTTTTTAAAGGAGTCCGTATTAATTTTACATTTCACTCATTTCTTTGCTTATTTTATTTTAGTTCTTCAACTTACCACACATGCCGCCGGCATCTGGTTCGGACTTATGTGCATCCTTGCCACAATGCAGCAACATAATGTCAACGCTCTCTATACAATGAATGAAACGTGCAATTATTTTTCTGAAGGTTATATTGGTGATCCAAACAATTGTCAGGCATGGGGATATTGTCGTTCTGGTTCACTTATACAAACTGGAGTATGCGGCAATGGTTATCTTTACGACTCAGAACAAGGCATATGCAATTACGCCGCCAATGTTAATTGCCATACAACCACCGAAAATATTTGCGCAAATACTTATGCACCGGAGTTTGTTGGAGATCCGAATAATTGCAATCGTTATTGCTATTGTTCTAATAACAATATCGTTCAATGTAATTTGTGCCCAGTGAATCAAGTTTTTGATCCGGATCAAACCGAATGTGTTTGGAGTAAAACGTACACATGTCCAGCGAATTCAATTTGTCGTCTAGTTAAAAATAATGTATTTGTTGGTGATCCAGATATATGCGGTAATTTTATTAGATGTGTTGGTGGTACTGGCCAATCGAGTCAATGCAAAACAGGAGGCTATTTCAATCCAATGACTGTAGAATGTGAAACAATGAGTCAGTGTACTAATTCACCAAATACACCCAATGCACCTAATGTAGTTGCTCCTACTGGCACATGCAGTGGGTGGACAGCTGGCACAACTTATGTCGCAGTTGCAGGTACTTGTTCTAGTTTTTGGTCTTGCACTAGTACAGGAACCCCTACTTATGGAACATGTCCATTTGCAACCCAATTTGATCCAGTAGCTAACAAATGTGTGTCACCTGTTTCATATAAATGCCCAAGCAATCGTTGCGCCAATATCAATTCACCGCTCGTCGCTGTTCCCGGTAACCAATGTAGAAGCTATCAAATTTGCACCAATCAAACGCCAGGTCAAATTTATACATGTGAATCTGCGTATCCCGGTACAAATTATTTATATTTTGATGAAACCATTCAAGCTTGTGTGGACGAAATACCAACGTATCCCGTTTGTGCGGGCAATGTATTCACTTAAATAATAAATTAAATAAAACTTATGCAAATTAATGTATTCTTCGTGCATTTATTTCTATTTTGTTTTACAATGTATGTTCGTAATCTCGAATACAATGATTTACTCCCCATTTAAAAAGTGATTTATTTTTGGAGATTTTTTAAACTAATATACTAGAGATGTAGTCTGCATCCATCGCTTCAAAAAGGCGTTTCTAGAGATGATGACAATGAAGCGAAGGGTATTTTAGTGGCTTTAATTTTACGCTGATTTGGTTGTTGCCTCCTTGCGGTAGTTATTGAAATTAAAATAATATACATACGAATTGCGATTGTATTGGCATAAACGGTGAAACAGAACTTCAGATACATTAATTGGGATAAATAAACGCTACCATCTATCCCGAATGAGGTGGATTATTCCCCATTTGGATTTGGCACATTTTTCCATTCCATAATTTCTGACTATTCTTTCTTTTCAAAAAAATATCATTTCATTGCATTTCGTTTCATTTTATTTCGATTCATATCATTTCATTCCACATTGATTCATTAAAACGATTCAGAACGAAGCTTTTTTTGAAGCCGCGAAATATTTAAAAATGTCGAAAACTACAAAATATAAATGCATTTTTTCAGTGAAAATTAAAAAAATTCAATATGCATTTATTAAAATGGCATGCGACGATTCGAATTTACGTTGTGAAAAATGCAATTGTGACCTTCTGCATTGCCAATGTTGGAGATTACGATCTCAATTGCAAGAAATTCAAATATACTCTGAGTGCCGTAAATCATCTATGCAAATACTACAACCTCACTTTCACTCCCCCACAAAATATTATGGAACAGCAATTTCTTCATCCCATCCCTAACAGCTCGCTGTGTTTTCTACCTTGTGCTCGCTATTTTACCCAAAAAAGCATGCTTCACTTTAAAAATCAATTGCAACGAGTGCTGTGACCACAAAAAAATTTTGGTGATCCCTTAAAAAAATATTTCATATTCGGAGGCAAAATATTTAATTTATCGGATCGAAATAAAAGTTCAATATGAATAATGCAACTATCTTAAAATTTGGGATACAAGAATATTTCATTTTCAGTTAAAAGTATAAAAAGGATTTAAAAGTACATATATGTATTTGTACCGACATTCCTGTTAACATTAAAATTGAGCATCAGATAGAGTTAAAAATGAAAATCAATTCAAATTTTTATTCATCAACGACAGAGAGCACATCAATTCACATTGTACTCAGACCTATTCGGCAGGCTGGTCGCTTCAAATACTTAAAGAAATTTTCCGCTATAGCAATGATTGACTTCAGAGAAAGTTGTACAAGTCGATGATCAAATACTTAAAGAAATTTTCCGCTATAGCAATGATTGACTTCAGAGAAAGTTGTACAAGTCGATGCAAAAATATTTCGCATCGATTTTATCTCTCGAAATGGATCTCTGCTACATCACTTAACCCTCTAACCCGCAAGGTTGAAATAATAATAAAACAAACACCAGAATTTTTGTTTCCAGTTAACATTGATGAAAGAAAAATGAATATGAAGTCCATTTTTTGATTAGTTTTTGAGTTTAGCAGTTAGGTGAGAAAAACGAAAGGCTGTCCTGATGCGGCCTTGCGGGTTTAAGCCAAAAAATAAAGATATATGTGGGCAATTCACGAGGTGTATTATTTGGTGTCGTATCCTCTCATTTGTCATAAATTCTCATTTTTCATACAAAATTATACGAAATTATGATTATACAACAGTATATGATAGAATATGAGGAGACTTTGAAATATTTTTGTTTAGATTTTATAAGATTTTTATTAAAAACTTATATGCGCGATAATTTTTTGTCACAAAACAACACTTTGTACACATAAAAATAACAATAAACAATCATCGTGTGATCGCAGAAAGTGCAAACTGACCACAAATTGTGTGTTGTTCAGGTCTGCAAATATATAGAGTGAAGGCTGCCGCAGGACGGCCTTACGGGTTATAGGGTTAAAGACCCCTTCTTCACTTTTGCAGCCGTTTCAATTCGCAAACGAATCCGACACGATTTCATTTCAAATTGGAAAACATGCAATATACTTTTGTTTTTTGTTTTTTTTTTTGAGTAAGGTTCCTATAAAAAACAATACAAACATATAAGTTTCAACTTAATCATAATTTTACTAATTTCATTAACAAAAATTAACTCAAAAATTACAGTTACAAAATAATGAAATCAAAATACTTAGCTATGTACAGTTTAAAATAAAATTCCAAACGATTTTTAATATTTTGGTGCTTCTAGCTGTTTCTGATGCAACAGGGGTGTTCGATTATTTCTTAACATTATGATACTTTAATTGAAATTTTAGCCTAGTCTTGATTTAAAAATCAAAAACGAAAAAACAAACAATATTAATTTGAATATTTTATATGATCATAGTAAGAGCCGCTGCCGCCACCGCCACTGGTGACAGTCCCGCTCAAATGCTGATGGTGCAGTGGTGGTGTGGACATAGATGTTGTTGAAGGAGGCGTCATCGATGGTAAATAGATGGGCTTACGATCGATAAGCGAATTGCCAATTGCAGATGTTGGGGGTGTTCCCATTGAAGAGTGTTGCTGCTGCTGCATGGCAGAGAGTGCCATGGAGCGCAGACCTGAAAAAAAACATAATAAGTAGAATAAGATGTTGTAGGTTAAGGAACAAAATCTATAGTAGTTAGTTATAAAATACTCGATCTTCTATTTGCAGTAGGTACTTAAATTAAATTTCACACAGTTCACACATTTGCCGGCAAGATCAGATGAAAACACACACGATTACTCAATTGTACAATCACACACATGCTGGTCATAAAAATTGCACTTCAAACGATAGCACTCGACTGCAGCATGCAACTTCTTTCTTACATACTTGCCACTTATCATATGTATTTTGTTTTGCTCATAAATGTTTTCTTCTTTTTTTTTGATTGACACGATCGCCATGAATTGCATCGTAATTATGAATTACTTGCATATTTACCGTTATCAATGTTGTAAGCGCTGGCGCCACCAGATGTGCCTCCACTACTGCCACTGCCATATGGATAACTTGCGGCAACTATAGACGCTGTAGCGTAATCCAAGCCGGGATTTGAACTTTGAAGCGCCGCTGTCGCTGTAATTGAGGCTGATGATGAGGGTGAAGATGTAGCGATGTTTGCAGATGAAGAAGCTGCTGCGGCAGCAGCGGCAGCAGCCAATGCAGAAGAAGCTACTGAATGCGCCAATGGCGGTGTTGGACTGTTATTATGCAAAGCTGAAGATGCAGCGGCAATATTCGAATATTGAGGCAAAGTAGCTTGTGTGTGTGCAGCATGTGGATTCCATGCATCAGCGAAACCGGCCGAAGCATTTGTTGTTGCATAATCATAGGAACTATAGGGTTGGGTTGAATAAAAGTTTCCGTTGTCCTATATAAAGAAAATATGTACGTTTAGTTTTATGTCAAAATGTATTTGAGCATGATTAAATTTTTTTTTTTTTTTTCTGTCATTACTCACCATTCCTGGATCGTAAGAAGAAGTCGTGTAGTATCCATTTGCTACCGAATACGGTTTCACTTTCAGCTTAGAGCGATAGCCACGCGGACGTCTTCGTAGACTACCTTCATCTTCAAACATATACGCTGAATTTTGTTCGATAGTCCAATAGTTTCCCTTGCCAGGCTTCCCAACACCCATACCTTTCGTTTGCTTCTTGAAACATTCATTAAGGCTGAGATTGTGACGCACTGAATTCTTCCAACCAACATACGGACCACGAAAAAATTCAAATCTAAAAATTATACAATCATTAATGCTTGCATACATACACATCTTGTAGAAATAATATCAATATCCTGTTTTCAAATTACAATAAAAACAATGCTAAATGTGTAGCATTTAATATAAATTGGAGACGCGTTTTTCTGCTTTTAATGTATCAACATTTCAATAAAATACATACAAATTTATTTTTATAAAAAAATACTAGTATAAACAGAAATTAACAGTTGGCCCTTGCGCCCAAAGTGTATACAGTCTACACTTCAATAATATAAACAATAACATAAACAATAATAAAACATTTACATAAACTTAAACATTTTGTTAAAAACCTTACGAAAACAAACATAAGCAATCAGCAATCGACCGACAGTAGCGACAACAACGATTGCACGCACTGGCACCAAAACTCAAAAAATTTTCAATATAATTTTTAGAATATGAGAAATTTTTAATAGATATATAGATATCATGTTAAGCAAAAAGGGTTCCAATTCATCGGTACTCAGATTCTTGTATAAATAAACACAATTTATTTATATTCCTGTGTATCCGCTGATATGAATCACTTAATAATATTGATTTTGAAGCCCTGTTGCTTTCAAATGGCATTTTGTAGGAGAGATGTAAGAAAGAAGAACTTTTGATTTAATAGTCCCTCACCGGCACGATATAATACGACCGGAGTGAAAAGGAAAAGAAAAGGTTTTAGCAAAAAAATAAATGTGTTGATTCAGTTACACCGACAACAAACCTGCAAGAGCACAATATGTATATGGAGTCAGTCTTATTAGTTGTCCAGAATTGTGACCGGCCGAATTGAGATGAGAAACGATACGGAACTTCGAATTTCAAAAATCAACGATACTGAAAAAAACGCTACAAATATTTAACGTTGTGCGACTCAGTATTTCGCTGCCTTAATTTGCTAAGGCCCTAACATCAAATTTTTCAAAATCGAGTTTATTAAGGATTATGCCCACTTTCGTCTGTACCAAAAATTTTAAAGACCCGCACCGAAAACTTACAATCTTTTCTTTTATTTTAAATTAAAACTCCAAATAGCAAAATGTTTTTTGCTTCTCCTGTAAAATTTGAAACATTAGTGTTAGGGCGTTAGCAAATTAAGGCAGCGATTTATGGAAACTAAAGGAGTAGGAAACGAAAATTTTAGAAAGCCTGACAACTCTCTTTATTCGAATTTTATAGTTTTTCGATTTCAGGAGATTTAAGAACAATTTTGATCTGTAAGAAAAGAGTTTAGACTCTAACTTTCACGATTTTCTTTAATTTTTATTAGCTAAAAAAGTATAGCTCTAGGGCAGTGGCCTTCGATCTTCACCGCCGGTGGAGTTCTTTTGGCATTCAGTTTTGCGGAGCCCTTAGAAAATAATCGCAAAATAATATAAAGCGAAAAACTAGTGTTTAAAGCTTTAAACATATTTCAATTTATTTTTAATTTAAAATCCCTAAAAATAAATGATTTGAATTCGAAAAATAACTCAGTCTTTTAAAAATTTAACATATTTCCGCGGAGCCCCTACAATATTTCGTAGAGCTCCGGGGCTGCATGGAGCACAGTTTGAAGGCTCTAGGGTATCAAAATCTTGGTTGAAAACTGATTTTTTTTTTATTATGCTAAAAACTGGAAATTCATAAGTATGTGAACTAAATTCAGTCATTGCCCACAAGATTTAAGAGCAAAGAAAATAAAAATCTCACGCAGCATACATTTTCAGAAAAAAATGTGCAAATGCGTCAAGATCCAAATTTAAAAACACATAGTTACCAAACATTTTAGGTTTTTGTGTTTGTATGTATGAATGAGTGTGACTAGGTACATAGATGTACTTGTATATGTAAACTTACCGCTTCTGGAGGAAACTATAAATTTCACTTAAAGTCAATTTTCCCGTTGGCGATTCTTTTATCGCCATCGCAATCATATTAATATAGCTAAGTGCTGGTTTTTCCGGACGACGAGATCCAGACTTTTTTGTGGTATCCGGTGAAGACAATTCCTGAGAATTCGATGACTGTTGCTGCTGTTGATTTTGTTGTTGTTGCTGCTGCTGCTGCTGATGATGATGATGTTGCTGATTCTGTACAGAGACACCACCATCACTTTGACTGCTATGCACAGATTTAGCGGGTGAGGAACTATTCGAATAAGAAATAGTGTCAGTGGTCGAAACTAAGTGGCCCGATATGCTATGCGAACTTGTTATAACGTTAGCTCCGACGGACATGGCAGATGTGGAAGGTGTTGAAGAGATACCACCAATGCCAACCACATTTTGTATTCGTTGTAATGATTGCGCCAACATATCCGATGTAGCTGATGCCTCAGAAGATGAATTCGCTGACGTTTGCTGTTGATTGTGATGATCATTTTCAGTATTGGATAAATAGTCCGTTGAGTTAAGTATAGCAGCATTGCTGGAACAATATTTAATTGTCGATGCATAATGATGATTCAATTGCTGTCCTAATGTGGGTGATGGTAAAAGACTCATCACTTTTGTTGCAATAACTGTTGGCGCTGAATAATGCTGCAAGTCTGCACTATCCGTCGGTGTTTTGGAGGTGGAGTTTGGTGACGAGCCAGCCGAATGATTATTCAACAGAATACCATGTGAGATGGGACTGGAAGAGGCAGGCGGGGTGCACATATTATGTAAGGATGTCAGTCCATACGGTGAGGACTCAGGTATATGCACTGGCTGTTGACTCATCATTGTTGCATAATATTTACGATCCAAATAGCTTAGACCTGGTTTCTCATCCGGTAATTCAGGTGACTCCTGTTGCATGCGTTGCAGCATTGAAGTTTGATCGCTGCCACACATGATCGGTTGGAAATTGGTAGTCGATATAATATTCGAGGGTAGATTACGATATATGCTTGAGTGATGTGGAAGATGATGCGAATGATGCAGACCACCATGATTTACTGAGTGTCCACTTGAATCGAGCATTTCTTCACTTTTGATCATGTTTCTTTTCTTTTTTTTTATTGCTATTGGAATTTTGATTTTATTTATTTTTTTTTTATTTCTCTAAAACACACTTAAATATTTCGATATCTTCATTTATTTTATTAATTTTTTTTTCTTTACGCCCACACAATCCACCTTTTAATATTAATCTTTTCCGTGATTTTGTACGTTTCACTTTCGCTATTTTCAATCAACTAAAACGATCAAAATTTAATTCTGAAGATCTGTGCACTAGTTTCGCTCCAGTTGTAGCCACTAATCACTGATCATCGCTCGTTGTGAGTTCATGAAATCCTTTTTGAGTGGTTTTTCCTTCATTTCCAATACGCTCTTAGTTTTGTTATTGTTAATCGGGCACATACATACGTATGTATTGTTGTAGTATTTGTTTATATATTGTGTAGAATACATTCAAGTAGATCTGCAGGCTCTTGAGTGAGTTTGAATAAACTAAAAATGGGTTACACATGGTGCTCTTCTCCTGTTTTTTATTATTCTTTCGTATTTTGTATAGTATATTATTTTGTGTTGTAGTACCTAGTATACTATAGCATTCTACATTTAATAACCTACACGGAAGTTTAGCGTTCTTTTACTTTGATGCGCATCTAATACACTTCTTTTGGAAGAAGGTTTGCAGTATATAACGAATATACGAACTAACGAAATTTATTTTTAATTTACATGCTGATATGATACATGTGTATATGTAGAAGTAAATTAATTTATAGTAATTATTCTTTGAGTTTTTCTAATTATTTAGTGCTCATCCATTTTATTTATACACCAAACAGTGTACAACTAAACTGCAGACTTGCACATTTTTTCTAAGAAATTTGATATAAAAAGAGAAAGAAATATGATGGCATTCAGTGTATGAAAAATTTTTTTTTCTTTTTTGGTGGGTTGAATTCTCTATTCGAAAATATAACCCAATGAACTGGTATTCCAGTCAAGCATTTAAGCACTAAGTCACCGAAGTGTCTCTTTTAACTAGAACAATCCATTCGGACATTTTCAATAAATTACTTCCTGTCTGGGAATAGAACCTGAGGCAGCTGGAACTCCCTTCTAGCACACATTCATCATGCCACCCAAGTGCGCATCAGAATGCATTCTGATAAGAATTTCACCGCCACTGGGTAGATGTTTTAAATACATACACATGCATGCATATATCCAACGTGTTTAATATGTATTTTTTTTTTATATGAAATAGAAGCTAACAGAAAATGGATAAAGTGAGCGAATTGCTTATGAATACTCTCTCATTAGAAAAACATAAAGTATTGAGTGAAAATATTCATTTATACCAGCTAAATTGGATTTTCTCAGTAGGATTGAAATAAATACATAGGTACATAACTTTTAAAATTTATTTGACAAAAATAATACTATTATCCATTTAGATTGTAAAGGCTATGACTATTAATATCCAATAATTGTAGGCACTAGACACAAAATTTAAACGTTTTTTTTTTTTTTTGACAAAAACTCAATTTTGTTCTAAAAAAAAATTGTGAAAGAGGACGACGAGTCATAATTTTTGTGTAGTTTTAGCTTTTTAGTTTTGAGTAGACATAAACCAAACATCACACAATGAGTGATAAGTGAGTCTGGTTTAAGGCTAAAGACGTTGACAGCAACAAAATCAAACAGCTAGGAGTGTAGCTATAGATTTAATCAGCCTATTTTTGAAGCTTTATAAATTTTTAAAAGAAATTCAAACAAACAACAAGTCTTCCCTCCCATCAACCAGTTTCAATTTAAAATGTCCTGTATATCCAGTATGAAGAACACTGATTGACAAGAGTTATAATGACAATACAATTAATTTGCTATGAGAAATTTAGAATTTTTACACTGTGCAACAATTTTGGGGTTATGGAATATAACGGAGAAGCGACCAACACAGGTCGGTAGAACTGGTCCAGAGTAGCAAAATTCTAAGAGGGTTGTAAAAAGTTAGCTCGCTTTTAAATGTTAAAGCCTTTCAAAGTTGAGCTGTTTTAGTGTATTTTTCAATTCTATTTTCGGTTTATAATAAAAACAAAAATTTGAAAACACAATAATTAATAATATTATTGCTTATTTTTAGCAAAAGTCATATAATGGATAGTTTAAACTTCTTAATATGGAAAACTCTATAATGTTAAAATTGTTTTTGTTCTTATTTCGCTGAAGGAAGCAGTAAAAAATGAGCAGTTCATTTTTAAAAAATAAGCTGTAAGAGGGAAACTTTGAATGCCTATAACTTTTAAAAGCGAGCTAATTTTGTAAAACCCCTTTAGAGTTTTGTTACTATAGGCCAGTACTATCGACCTGTGTTGGGCGATACTTCGTTAGAAAAATGTGTTGCACAGTGTTATTTAACCCAATTTTATTATTTTTTATCATTATTATTAAACTGATGAGACCAGATGCTCTCTCTAGTAAATAATATAAAATAGCTAATGAAATTTTTTTGAAATCTTTTAAGTAACAAAAAATCAGGCTCAATTAAGACTCTTATTTTCAACATTATTGGCAAAACCCCTAAGACTAACTTATGTTGAAATTCGTCCGAATTCCTCAATATAAAACCGAAATCAAGAAGAATACAGAATTTGCGTAGTTAAAACTCAGATAATTATTTAACGAGAAATGGAATGTTAAAAAGATCTTGTCTACAAAAATTTAAAGAGTTGCCAGTAATTAATTATCCAATATATTTCATAAAGTAGCAAAATTTCGTAAAAAGCGTTTTTTTTCAATTCAGAGGACGGCCACGCCCACCTATCATAGTAACTTAAATGGTCGTAGCTTGCAGATTAGAAAATCTAAAGGGGCAAAAGTTCTTATTAAGCCTTTCATGCCCGATGTTGTGTATAGGCAACTTTCACTTTAATGTGGCATAAAATAGGTGTTTAACAAATTTTACTAGTAATAATATATGCATTCAATTATGGGTATTCTTCACGTTTTCTGATTGCTAAATATAGTGCTTATGATATTTTTTTACATTTTTTGTCTTTGAAGTCAAGTCAAAAACCTAAGTACAAAAATGTATCCTCTTTTTCATTAATTTAAAAAAAAAATCCTTTAAACTATTACGGAAATTTTTTTATAAAATATGTTTATAAAAGACAAGAGAATGTGAAAATAAATTAGAGAAAAAGGGTTATCCAGTGGTTTTCTACAGTTCCATAGCAATGTCTTTTTAACCTTTCATAAAGGACAAACACATCAATATAGAGGGATGAAAATTAGTGTGATGATTGTGGAGGTCCCAAGTAACCATAATTTCAGCACAAAAGGTTCTTATCAAGCCCCATTACAAATCGGGCATGAAAGGGTTCAGAGTTTATTACAAAGATCATGTAACTTATAAGACAATATATCCACTATCCATTCGAAACCAATTTTGAACTAGAAGACAATGGATTTTACATCTGATGTCTAAAATAAATTTTCAAGGAAACCGATGGAAACTTTCATTCTAAACTGATTCTTTCTCTATCTTACCCTCTAGAGTTTTCATAAAAAATAGTGAAAGTCACATGGAAAAGTTGAAGTTAATTAAAAACCCTAAAATATGTAAGTATTTCTCAACGTGGACGGTCCATACCTATTTTTGGCAGCTAAAAATTTCTCCCATTTCTAATTTACGGTTAACTTTCTAGCTAAAAATCATCTAAACAAAATTTTAACCAAATTAATATTTATGTTTTTGGGTTATTGTATTTACCATGACATTGGAGGTATTTTTTGGTAGAGTGTTACATTACATTTCTTTTAATACCAAGTTTATATTATCTTTAATTTAAGCTATAAATATTAAACTAAAAGGGCTAGTTTTATATAGATAGGAGAAGGCTGTGAAAGAGTTTAATAAAATGATTGAAAAAACATCCTTGAAAATATGAATTTTTTGCGCCTTTGAACCACTGTAGGGCTTCAAGCTTCAATTTCAAAGCTTTTTGAAGGTTCTAAGACATGGGAATTATTACCATCTTTGGTTCAACCACAATTATATTAAGATCTCGATCCAATTATTATTTGAAAAAAGTAGGTACTCAAATAATTTCTCTCGTTGCCATTTTTTCACAAACTAAATAAAAATAGGTAAACAACTGATATTTGCTAACAAGTTTCCGACTTTGCTAAATTTTGCGGCAGAAAATTTCGCTCGATGTTTTTTTCAACAATCAAATTGCACTACATCAGCGGGAAATTAGACAACGCTGATAGGTATTCAATAAAAACACGATATAATAGCTCTACTCACGATTTGGTGCAAATTCAAACTTGTATTGCATATCGCATATATTTGTTTTTGTGCTAGCAGAAATATTTTGAATTTGCAATGATACTACACCATTTGCACCAAATCGTGAATAAGGCTAATAATTTATGCATATTTTCAGTTACTGCTACAATTGAAAATTTGAAAGATTAAATGCAACCAGAAGTAAGCAAACCCCACTATTTTTTATCTTAATGTGTACCTCCCATTTCAAACCGGTTTTAATCAACACATGATTAAATTGAATTACGTCTTGTTCATTAGCAAGATAGATAGATGGTTCTGCTTAAATAAAATGGCGACGTCAGCGCCGATGATATTGTCGACTCAAGACGAAAAATAACAACTGAAAGAAGATGGAAGTAAATTATGGAGAAAAATGAACAAAAGCATTCAGAGGAAACTGGTTTCTCACCGTCAAACCAATTATTACCAATCCAACCTAAACGATAAAAGAGTTGCTGATTGATATTACTGTCGAGTGCTCGAATCGATTAATAATGTATCACCAACGTGCATGTGAGAAGAAGAGAGAAAAAATCCGCCATTGCTGTCATCGCCAAATGATTTTGTACTTGTCGACAGCGACGACGTCTGCCACGATGTTGTCTTCTTCACCAACATACATAAGCAGACAGGGAGACCGGCAATGAGAGCGGCAGCATCATCATTATCGTCTTTCTGAATGTCATCTCGATCACGCTCCCGCTTGAACACGGCTGCTATAACGGCGCGTCACTTTCTCGCTGACTGTTGGCAGAAGAGCTAAGGAACCTGAACGTGAATGTGAGCAAAACATTTCAATTGAAATCAATTCAGTCAGAATAGGAAAGAGGCGGAGTTTTGTTTACATTATATTTTTGTCGAATGCGTCAGGCGTTCAAATGATTGGTGCTGCGCAGTGCCCGTACTGGTGTTGCTTGTGAGCATTCGAATATTTGTATGTACATAGTTATGTATGTTTGTATGTATGTATACGCAGAATGTCTGAAAGATATTTTAATTTTTTTTCAGGTTTTTTTTTTTCTTTTGGCATAGTGTGGTTTGTTTTTCTTCATCCCCATCGCTAT
Source organism: Toxonevra muliebris (assembly GCA_963691655.1). Classification (NCBI taxonomy): domain Eukaryota; kingdom Metazoa; phylum Arthropoda; class Insecta; order Diptera; family Pallopteridae; genus Toxonevra; species Toxonevra muliebris. The sequence goes on along the minus strand of OY829326.1, from coordinate 46,203,634 downwards.
ACGAGTATGAACGAGATATGTACGTGGTGGTGTATTTACGCTGCTTGATATCGTTTCGTAGAATTGCTGAAAACAGAAAAACATTTAAATTAAATTCTTGAATTTTTACAAATTATATGTACATATATATTCACGAAAATGATTATTATTTTTGCAAATTTTATTTCCAACGAAATAAATTATACGAACCAGGAGTGCTATAAAAAATATAGCAATCTTTTTCATTTTCCTCCAATACGATATTAATGGCCACTTGGTAAATGTACGTATACACTTACACACATACATAAAAATATATATATGTATATGGTTAATAGCACCGTTACTCCATGTGGGCCATAATTGGGTCATTCATTTCGGACACCATTTGGGGGCAATTGCGCATTTTGGTTATTTTATTATTTCGCATTCATGAATTTATTTATTTAAAAGTGAAGGTAATATTTTCTTTTTGGTTAATTATAATTATTTTATTAAGAAATTATTATATTTTCATTGTGGCGAAATGTATATGTATGTATATAGGTAGGTATTTTTATTGCTAGAACAAAATGTGGCCAAAAACATTTTATGGACGGGACCGACTGACTTGTTGAGCAACTGTGAGAGCAATGTAGTCGGTATTGGAATCAAAATTTAGAATAAGTGATAAGTTATTGGAAAGGAAAGAAGGGAGAGAAATAATTGTGAGCAGTTGCTTTAATTATGATAAGGGCATAGCTGACAGGAAAAGTATATGGGCCGTGTATGCGTAGAACAGTCCCTATTTCTTGCTGCTAATTCAGAAAAATCCATCCCTATTATTGTTGTCAGACAATGTGTGAGATCCGACACTGTCAAGCATAGTTTTGCTATTTTTAAAAAATCTTTGGGTAAACATAAATAAATAAATAAACATAAATAAACAAACAGTGGCATCCTACTAAGTTGTAATATTAATTTTACAAAATAGTATTTTATGTAGTAGTTACTGTATTGTTAAATATTCAATTTCGGGAATTGGTTAAGTTTTTTATTAACTTAAAGTTTATTCAAGCTACCAACTATTTTTGATAGGTATGGATATTTTTGGTCTCGATACCAAGTAGGAATCGAATAACGATCAGGGTTTGGACTTTACTACGTTCATTGTAAATTTCTCGCAAAATTCAAAAATCTAAGCCTTCACTTTGCTGAAATTTACTACGATTTTTTTGTTGGATACTATTTAAGCAAAAATGTTTGATACTATTGTTTTCCAAAAAAACATACATACCAAATGCGTGAATATGGTAACTCTTTTATTTGATGAGCTTGCCAAAGAAAAGAGAACACAGATATATACAAAAACTGTTTAAACAAAAAAATCGTTACAATAAATAGAAAGAAATAGTAGCTGAATGTAAAAATCAGAGGCAGGAGCAGTAAAAAAGCCGCACAGTTCGCATGATGAAGTAGGGCAACTGGTCTAACAGAAGGGTAAAATAGCAGATTTGCTCTAAGCAACAACAAAATACATATGAAGTAAATTAGCTACATTGGCTCTTTTGCTACACCCATGAGAAACCCTTTGATATTTGATTGTAATAGCTCTTCTACCACAGCAAAATACAATTCCGTGCCTGACGTTTCTTGGCATTTATTTTTGTTTTCACTGCATGAACCAAATTTTGAAAAAACCAGAAGCCAATTATTTGAATGGTTTTTTTCTTTTTTATGTAACTCAAAATCAGTAGTTTCGGCAGCTCTTTAGCAAAGATGTCATATTGTTCAAAAGTGTATTCACTAACTGTTCTGCCATTCAGCACATCTGCCACACCAGTTGCCCTACTTCGTGAATACCACTAATGATTTTTTAATGTTTTTTTGCCCTTTAATGTACTTTTATTAATATACATATTTATATTAAAAAAATATTTATTTTCTTATGTAAGAGAAATTTCTAAATTTACCACGGAAATTTTGGTTTTGCTACGCTTTTTTCTATCATTTACTACGATATTAGATTTCCAAGGTCCGAGCCCTGACAACGCCTATTTCTATACTTGTTTTAAAGTACTTCTCAACATCCCTAATCAAAACTATAATATACAACCCTCAATTATTTATTTTCGAATTAAGTATCAGTGGTTTTCCTCATGTCATTACTAAATGTTTTTTACGCACTAGCTTATATAACGCAAGAGTTTTTGTGGTATGAAAAGGGTACGCATTGTGCAAGTCGGGTTCCAACAAGTAGTGAGGTCCTTATTTTGATTAACGAGGGTAAGGACCAACCAAATATGCAGATGAAAATGTTTATGCATCCACTATCGCCTTCTCCAGCTTCTTTAATAAAATCTTTAATTTGTAATTATAAACACTTTATGTTATTGTTTTTGAAGAGGGAATTCCCAAACAATCTTATCTCAAGATCAATGAACCGAACGGAAACGCATTTAACCAAAATCATAATATTAATAATAAGCTAATTTAAAAGCAGACAACAAAATCAAGTTTGTTTTATTTAATGTTATTAAATACGAAATTGTTTACTATTATGAGCATTTGTAAACAAATTAATTGTACATGTACCCATTCATTTCTTTCATTCATGTGCATATTCAGCTACGAGTACATATGAATGAATACAATCTTCATTTATTATTTCATTCTACCATCAAATGTTGTTGTTGTTGATATTTCTATTGTATATTTAAGCGACGATCATCATTCTATATAATGATCTGAGATGATGACGATACCAAGTTATATTCAGCCAATTTCACACCATAATCAACATTTAATTTAACACATACACATCGCAACAAACACCTCCAGATACGCAAATACCACGTATACACTTTTAGTTTGTATATAAACATTCAACATTGAAAGAAAAAATTCCTCTAAACAATCTAACCATCTTGTATACATAATAATAATGATGATGATGATAACACAAATGTACATACCATTAACTACAACAAAATAGAGACAGAAGCAACATCACCAATACCAAATACCATCAACCACATCAACCACAATAATCTTATTTGCTTTTGCACACTGACCTATAACAACTTGTTGCACGAGGATCAAGTGGATTTTAGATTCATTTCATTTCATTCCAATCCAACTACAACTACAACAACAATGGAACAACTTTACTTTTGATTTGATTATAAATATTCCTACTATTTAGTACAAATATTTACAAAACGAGTACATACATAATTGTAGATATACAAGTATGTATGTACGCATAAAATGAATAAAATTAGAAAAAAATGATTTTGTGTATTTTTTAAATATTTACAAAATACGCTTAATCGGTCAAAATAATCAAATGATCCATAAGTTTTCTTTATTCTTCTTCAGCTTCTTCATATTCTTTTGCTATTGTATACATTATTGTTAGGTTAGGTTCACGTGTGCTGCTAACTGCAGACTATTCAAACAAAGTTTTCCATCTTGTCTATGCCATTTTGACTTTGAAAAATTGTATTTTTCCAAATAATGCTAATGAAATATTTTTTAACTTCATTTCTTCCATGGTATTCTCGTGGCATGTCGATGATGTTGATAATACGCTATGATGGCAAATGTGGCTGGATACAAATAAAAAGTTGCGGCTGGTTAAGTATGAATTTGTAAATATTTATCATGGAATAATAAAGTTTTCTTGTTTGTTTTAGTTCGGAATTTATTGGAAATAAACATAGATTTTTGTTTTGTGATTCTGAATGAACTAACCGTAATTGAGTTGGTCAATTTTTGTAAACAGTAAAAAAAAAACAATAATAAATAATAATAATAATAAATTGTATGAGCACATATATAGACAGCGTTCCATATATCACGAAATGACGTAGCCCGCAAATTGTCATAATTGAGATAAGATGATTTTTGTATTAGGTACGTGGATATATCTAAGATTCTTGTACTGCACACATACTGCATAGTAAGTTTCACATGAACGAGTGTTAACAACTTTAGTGTTGTGGAAAAACTGCAAGAGATTATCCACATCTAGATTGACATTGCTTAAAACATACACTGCCTGTAAATTTTGAATTGGAGTTAACCAGAGTAGCGGTACAAATTGCCACTGCTTTACTGCCATGACACGCTATTGTAACTTGTGCTTAAATCCAGAAATGCGATGCTGCCACTTAATTTTGCAGCGATAGGTTTTTTAAATGTTTGAGCTTAATACAAAAACATTTCAGATGTGACAATACAGCAAATTGAATGTAATCAAAAATGGAGGAGGTTCCGTCTACTCTGTAAGTTTAATTTATTGAAAATCTAATTTAGCAAAAATAATTAATTTTCTTTTACAGATTATTGAAAATCCAACCACTAGTAAATCCACAAATAGAAGAATGAACAAATTCTCCAGCTTACTTGTGCATTTTATTTTTCATTAGCTGTCCAACTCAATAAATATCATAAATACTAAAATTTACTACAACAACGCTCAAAATCTTTTATAAAAATTGTAAATTTTTAAGAAAAATACTGCAAATACTAAAGATTTGTTCAGGAATTTTTTTAATTGGCTTAATGAACTTAAGTATTTGTCAAAGTGACAACACTGTATATAGGACAGTCAGATCAGACGACCTGAGCTTAGTGATGGTCCTTATTGATATTTCAACACCTTATACTAGATACTAATATCTAAAAATATAACCGAGAATTAGAAGATTTGATTTCCAAATATTTTCGTTGAATAGAAATGATGAAAGAAACTGCCACATTTATTCTAAGTACTAATTTGTTGTTGAAACTCCCACTGTAACTAAAAACAACAGTTTTGTTATGTATTGTAATTGATGCCTAATTTTAATATACAAGAGGGTGAGTACATTTTCGAGTATTATTATTAATATTATTAATTTTAAACAAAAATTAAAATCCCGAAAATTTTTAAGAAAAAATAATTAAAATACGGACATTTGATTAAAATGTAATAATATAAGAAGTGAGTGGTTAGAACTTGGTGCACGCTTTTTCACCTACAACTTTTTTCATATGAATTTAAATTATTTTGCTCAGGTTAGCTTTCAAAAACATAAAAAATAATATTTTATGACACTTACACTTAGCAATACTGATTGATCATCGGCAAAATAGCTAAGAGTTTTATGTGGCTGATGCTAGAGGAAATGACAGGAAAAATTTAAAACCCAAAAAGGGCAAAGTTTCTTCAAAAATTTCTTTGTTGGCAAGCGATTTGTAGCTGTGGGAAAAGAAATCAAATTTTAATGACCAGAGGCACAATTAATACCTAAATACATGTTAGGGAAAGCTTGCAAAAGCTTTCTACCTTTTTTAGCCTGATCTCACTTCTTGCCATTACATCAAAGAGGGTCTTGAGTGGTCCCAGGAGAATAAAGGCGCTTTTGCCCCTAGAGAGTAGTGTTAGTCCGATGCAAGTAACTACGAGTAAATACTCGATACTTTTTTTAAGTGCTGATTACTTTTTATACTCGATGCTTTTATGCAAGTACTCTAGTGGGTATCAAGTACACTGTACCGACAACACGGTTTAAGAAAAAGTTCCAGTGTCTGCTTTTATACGAGGAAACTTGTCTCTGGAAACTGTCAAACATGATGACAAAAGGAAGCAATACTATAATAATCGTCTCACTCCCTCTTTCCCATACATTTTAACAGTTTCTAGTTTGTGTTTTTACTTCAGTTGCTTGTTTGCTCGTGGAACGTTTTGCTCTTTTTTCAACTAAAATTGTGTATTACTCTGTAATGTAATGTAATGTTTGTTACATTGTGCAACAAATTTGATGCCATCGTATGGAGCGTGAATGATTCTAGTATCAAATGAAAGAAGGCATATTTAGTAATAAAAAATCGCAAAAAAATTGGTATGGTCAGTTTCTAATTTTTTTAATGAGCACTTGAAGTTTCAGATATTTAGGCGATTTCTACCATTTTTTTTTTTCACATTCTGTTATTTTTTGTATTGGCCATATCTCGAAAGTAGTTGGGGACTTATTTATACTCCTTTCAGCAGAGTTGTTCAGATTGACTTGCACTACAACTTTGTTAAACATACTATGTCACCTACGTTCTGCAAATTTGCTAGAATTTTTCTTTATTTTTGTATGGGAAGTTCAATTGATCACAAAGAAAAAATTTGAAACTGACCAAATCAAATTCTTTGCGCTTTTTGATCACTATATACCGAGCTAAATAGGTAAAAAAAAATGACAAGGATATTTTATGAACTCTTCTCGGGAGAAGAGTAAATGTCGTTATTGCATTTTTTTCTTGCAGAAAACTAGCGAGAAGTCTACCTTTATTTGCTGCTTGGATAAAGCCCAAAAGATTGTCGCACAGTGTTATATGTACTCTATGTATGGATACGCACTGTATTATTCAAATAATTAAGGGATTATTCTTTATAAATTCTCTTATACGAGTAAGTATCGAGTATTTTTCTTCGATACTGCCATCAAGTTCATACCGGTATCGGAACAACACTACTAGAGAGGCGATCTCGAAATTTATTGGGCTCTAATAAAAAGGGAATTAAAGGCGACAAAACGCGCATCTAAGGACGTTTTAGATTTCCGACGCAATTTGTGTGCTGCAAGCCGAAAAATTCCAAAAACCACAACTAATTGTTTTTAAATACCAAATACTATTTTTGTAGTTCAATAAACCAATTTCCAATTAAGCACTCCTTAATATGGTATTAAATAATTTGACTAGTTCCACAATTGGATACGAGGCTTAAAGTCTATTGTATCCTCAAAATTGGGAAAGGATATTCTAGTACCTCAAAAAATCCCCATCGAAAAATCATTTCCCAATTGGTCAATGTTATTATTGAAAAGCATTAACATAGACAATTTTGATCAATCTTGTATGTTTTTATTAAGTAAATGAGCTAATTTTTCGACGATATTACTCAAACTTACGGAAATACAAGCATACATACATTTCATTATAATTTCTGTTTTAGTTACGCTATTTGGCTTAGCTTACGCCATACCCAAAGCATCAAATGCTATTCGAAATACGAAATGAAAAAGATTGCAAAATTTATTTCGCTCATTTTAGAGAACAAAGGTGTGTGTGTGTGCAATCATCAGCAACATCAAAAACAACGATAACAACAGAAAAGATACTTAAAAATGCGCACAAAACTGAAGAACGCAATAAAAATGTGAAACTTTAAAGATGGCCGTTTTAATGGCGGCGGCAGCAGTAGCGGCCAACAAATTCTGAATATCCCATAACGACATACAAACATATATACATAGATAGTGTACCCCAAAAATCTATGTATGCCTGTAATAAGTAGTATATTACAAAACCCACTCGATTAGAGGAAAAGTACAAAAACACTAATACACCGTAGTACAATAGTCAAAGAATATTGTGAATGCGCAATTGAATGTCGTTATTTTCTACGAATTTCCAGTTTCACAGCAATAAAATTCAAAGATTTATTGATACTCTCTGCTCAAAGAATAAAAACAAAAAAAAAATTTGAAATAAAATCGATTTTATAGGTTTCCGAAGCAAACATTCGCTTTGCTCATGAAATCCATTTTAATTTGTATTATTTTTTGGTTTTTGATATTGCTGGCTTTTGCTTTTGTTGTTGTATTGAGTCAGCAATTGTTGCTCTGCAATTTCATTGGAATATACCGTCAACATGATTCTTTGTTTTTGTTATTGCTGTTGATCATTATTTTAAAATGTTCATGATACACTTTCAGCAGAGATTTATCGATCGAACGATCTTTCTTGTCGTTCATGAAGGAAACGGAATTTCCTGCAATCGTAGTGAATTTCCATGTTGGCGCGCAATCAATTCAAAAATTTAACGGCCGCCACATAGCCGTGAGTTGGTTGGCTGTCGAGAAGGCTGGCAAACTGGATGAAGGCAAACAATTTCGGGCTATGTAGTCACAGTCTGGCAGGTCGCGGCGTCTGTTTCATTTCATTCGACAATCGTTGTCGTCATCGAAATCGAAAACCGTGTTGCTGTTGTTGTTGTTGCTGCTACAATTGATTCTGTGCAGGCATTTTATATTTTTCTCGTTTGCCTTCTAGTAATTTTTCTCCATTATGTGTTTAAAAATAGAGACCAACAACAACAACAACATTGATACACCGACCACACTGATATCACTATCGGTGGGTACCACTGCCACATTTTTATTGCTGCGATCACTTGCGCTTGCAATCCATAGTGATGGTGTTAGTGGTGCGGCGCTGTGCATGCCTTTCCATGCCGCCACAATTCGTTGAACAAATAGCTTCAGCAGCGCATTGGCTGTAATTGATGCGGAACTTCTGTGTTTGGCTTGTGTGTAAATTGGTACGTTTGCCAAAATGGGGGACACAAATATTTCTTTCAATTATTTCCTTTATTCAGCGAATTAAAAGGGAAATGAAATATTTTGGGCGTGATCATTTTTCAAAAAAGTAAATTCTCTGTATTACAGCTGCTTTCATTTTGTATTAAAATACAAAAAAAAATAAATACTATGCATTATGTACGGATATGTGTGTACTCAATACCAAAACGAATCAACGAAACAATTAAATTTCAACAATTTAAATTTTATATTTTTTAAGCAATTTTATTTATTTATCGAATTTTATTGATTTAAGTAACTAACAATTATTATTCAAAGCATAAGACTAAAAAAAAATATATGGTATATGCAATATGTTCTATGTGTGCTAGTGTATTGAGTTAATTTTGTAATTTATCAAAATATTTTTTACTGATCCAGGTGGATGGTATCATTCTTAATATACCACTTGGCTCTTGAGATTATTCCTTCCTTTAAAATTTTATCTGAGGAGTAACTTTACAAAGCCTTAAAATTTGCTGGAAAATCGAGAAAGTTTTTAAACATCATATTGATGAGAAGTTTCAGAAGTAGAAGGATTTGAAATTTGGAATTGTCTCGTTTTGTTGAAAAAAATTGGAAGTCTCATTTTTTGTAAAAACGTTAAAAAAAAATTTAATGAACTAATTAACTACTACTACTATTATGGCACAACAGTTCCTGGAGGGCCAAGGCCGAGCTTTTCGCATCCATTCATGTTGTGTGTGTTATATTTATAGTCGAATGGAAGGGACCTACAGTTTTTTGCCGAATCCGAACGGCGAAGTGAAAAGCGTTTCATAGGCATTTTTTTAATATTGGAGGTTTGCCATTTGCCAGCCAAGAGGGTGGTGCAGTGTAGAAGTGTAGAATAAATTTTATTTTATATTTTTGATTTTTGAGCGTACCAAGATATAAACCCGTGCACCTCTGCGTAGCAGTCCAATACACTAGCTACTAGTCTACGGCGACCACCACCAAACTAATTAAACTCAATTTAAATATTTTAAGTTTTTTAAGTATTATAACAAGAAGTACATTGTTTTCTACAAATACCAATATAATGCATCACCAAATATCAAACGTTCGTTTAACATTTCGTGTCTGCCTTTGGCAGTATTCCTTATTAACAAGTAAAAAAAATTGAAGAAAATTTTAATCCATATTAATTACAACTTTGACACACAAAAGAACTGAACTCCAAGTGATCACTAGTTTCTCGTTACTAATTACCCCATTTTTCAAATCAAATTTTTGACAAATTATGTATAATTATATTTTCTCTGATAATATATGTCAAACATCAGTGATCTGTTTGTTGCTCTGTCATCTAATCGCACAAGTAAGCAACAACATTCGCATCAAGTTACAACCACGTCTGTCAACATTCTTACCATCAAGTGTTTTTGTTACCCAAAATTGAAATAAAAAATAGAAAAGGAAAATTTTTATGTGCCAAAAAAAAAACACACAAGAATTTGTCATGCACCCTAATGATCCTTTTGCTCTCCTAGGGCTTAATAATATTTTGACATACATATCCTTGAGATATGTATAAATATGCATCTTATGCACACATATACATAAATCTTTATAGTATTTTATACTGTGGCAAGTTTCTGTGGCCAAAATTAACATATAAGAAGACTGGCGCCAGTTTTTTGTAGTTAGCTAGGCGCCTCACTTGGGAACCATACATACATACATATATAGGAATGGGTGTGTTATAAATGGACAGTGGTTATTATAAAAAATGTAGTGGTGTAAAAAATACATATTAGAATACGAGAGTAAGCATGTGTGGCCTGTCAACGTAGTTCTTTTCTTTAACAGTAGCTGGTACTAGTTTTTTTAAGTATAAACTAAAAATCTTCAGAATGAAATAGATCTTACTTAAACCAAATGCTTTTTTTTACAAAACATACATCCATATGTATATACATATATACAAATATGTGTATGTATGATATACATTGTATATATCGTATATGTTCTCTTTTTATTTCAATACATCAAAATATAATAAAATTATTCCGAAAAATTTATGTTTAAAAATATACATATATTTTATTAATACTGCTTCAATTTATTTTCATTCCTACTTGTGATTAATTATTCTTCTTTTCGGTGTTCGAAAATCAAAAATTACAGTCAACGTTCGATAATGTGAACATCCACTAACGTAAACATCCACTAACGTGAACAAGTTTGTTCTGCATTGACTATTCTAAAACGTGAATAAAATTTCTTAGAAATTGAGAAAAGGGAATATTTAAGGTGAAGATAATTTTGTGGTAAAGTTGTTGTCATAAAGTTTCCGTTATTTTTTCAACAATCGCAAAAGTGAACAATCTCTTAAACGTGAACACCAATGGTTTTTATTAGTTCATGGTTTCGAGCGTTGACTGTATATATTTATAAACCACATTTTTCATTTAATATATCTCTGTCCGTCCAGCATGAAGAATTGATGAAAGAGAATACCTCTGGAATAAGTAGGCCATGAAAATTTACCATTAACTCATGATTAAGTATTAAATATTTCAGGCTGGAAAGGCAAATATAAAATGAGACTGCAGTTTTAGGGCTTGAAATGGAGATTTTCGTGATTCGACATATTCAAAAATCTATAAAATCTGCAGCAGTTTTTTTTACCAACATTTATACTAACTTTACTGTAAAAAAATTCATGCTTTAACTTGGTTTTGGTCAGGCGGTTAATTCTGATAACTTTCTTATATTCACAATATGAAGTGTATAAGAATTATAAGAAAGTGTATAACTACTCATCTTGGTAGCCTAAGCCATTAAATTTTAAACGACTTGAAATTTACATTCTACATATATGCGGTATGGGGCTTTATGTATCAATATCGTTATAAGCAATATCAAAAATTTTAAATTTAATAATTATTTTCATTTTTTTATCTGGGCATTTTCGCGGTTAAATCTGTGTATGCCTCCCAGGGGGACGCGGCTCACTACTTAAAAACCACTGCTATAAATAATAATAAGTTTTATCTTCAATGGTTCCAATAAAGTTTAATTTTGGTGCACTGAACTGAACTGAACTCTGGCATTTAAAATATGTCCATTTTTTTCATTGAAATAAATTGGAAACAAAAACAACGAGGAATATTTGTAGATTAGGTTAATTTTGTTTTAATGTCTGTTACCGATCATAGATTTTATAAGTCGTAGATTGTTGCATTCTTCCTTATATTAATGCCAATAATCTTGAATCTAAAAAATCCTTTCGAAACCACCTTAAGTGAACCTAGTGCTAAAAATCATGTCGTAGTATGTAATTTCCAATTCAAAGTTTTACTTTCACTTCATATGAGTCGATAAAAATTATAATCATCTAAGTCCACTTTCCGAAATTTTGTATACTATTTTCATAGCAGATATGTATTATACAACCATACCAAAACTTTTAAAAAATCAAGGCCAACCTAAGTATACTGGAAAAAGTCGAAAAAGAGGTTATATTTTGAAAATTTTTTCATAATTGCCTGAGCGTGAAAAACAAAATTACTCAAGTCCATTTAAGCCAATATACTTAGTCTAACTAAATTTTTCTACTGAGCCCTGATAGTTTTTTGTATTTATAATTTTTTGATTTTTGATGTGTAATTTTATCAATGTCGTGTAAGCCAAAAAGCTTCTTCAGCCTGGGCCTATATATAAATTATTTATTTTGTGGAAGGATTCATTTATATTGGCTAATGTGCTTAAATAAAAGTATGAAGAAATTTACATATCGTTAGTAATATTGACCTTTTAACATTATTTTTTGTGATCTAGCCAAAGAATTTAATATTAAAGATTTTTTGTATAATTAGTCCAGTCATTATAAAGATTTACATCATAAAAATTCTAAACTGAGATTTATCTTCAGTAATTGTTAGTGGGGGTATGATCGATTCAAAAACCACAAAAATCAGTCCTGGGGTCCCCCCAAAAAAATTCCCCCTTTGGTGAAAAAAGCCTTCTTTTTTTTACTAATAACTGGTTAACTGTTGGAGATATCAAAAAATTGTATTTTTTTTTTGTATATGTCATAGTTTTCGAGATATTCAATATTTAAGAAATTGAAAATTTAGTACGCAAAGTCAAAACTATTGTTCGGCCGAACTTAAATTTTGGATCGAAACTGAAAACTAAGCCGAACTTCGTTAAGTTTTGGAAAAAGCAAATTCGAAATTTTCAATAATATAAATGAGATAAAATCAAGTAAATTTATTGCTTACAATTCCAAAATAACCAATTTGTTTTATTTATTGCACTGTGCGACCAAAATGATCAGTAGAATTTGAAATCCCAGAATTGAGTCTAAGAAGTTGATAAAATTTTTTCCATTGCAAAAAATATAGCTGTCAATAACTTAAAATTCAATTATTTCAGCAATAATGGTTAACAACACCGATAAATGGTGTATATTTATTTTAATTTTTTTTTTCTCAATAGGTTGGCTAACAATATGTGATGTACAAAGATGCTCTGACTTAGGTTTTTACATTGCGAAATATAAAATATTCATGATAGTTTGGTCTTCATCAAATTATTAGAAAAGAGAACAACAATCTAAAAAAATTCTTATAGCAATTAAGTTTTAGTTTCTTTGAACATAATTACTAAACAATAACAACTATGTGCTTTTCTAATATGAAGACATTAAAATGTTCTACATTTTCTTTAATTAATACTTTTGGATTACCCTAGCGCGAACACCTAATTTTCAAAAAAAAAAAAAAATAATATAATAACAGAAAAAGTGAAGAAAATATATCACAATTCTAAAATCATAAAATACCAAAACTCAACGCTTTCGAGACATAAATTTTGTTTGCTCGATTTTCACAGAAAAAAACGAATGAATGAACAAAAAAAATGAAGAAAAATTACTAAAATTAGCAATTTGTTTATACAAGAAAAGTAATAATTATACCAATTCGAACAGGGAAATAAATTACCCAAGCGTACTGAGCGTTTAACCCGCACATACCCTGACGCAAAATACACAGTGAACACAGTTTGCGCTTCTGTGCGCATTAACACCAATACCATCATGTATCATCATCACCAACACCATCGTCGTCATCAACATCACTAACACTAACAAACAAAAGAAAAAAGATCAATTGCGCTAGATAAACCAATTTGAAATTCCGAAAATAGTCATTGTAATAGCGTATCTGTGCACATAAGTTTGTCCGTCCATCGGTGCGCACACCGCCACGCGTTATTGAAATATGTGATATTCCAAAAAAAAACCAAAAACTATTTTAACAAAAAACTATCCAGTATTTGTTTACATTGAGCATTTTTCTCAATTTTTTTATAAGAATTGTTGGTGTACTTTCCGCTTTCAAAACGCAGCGGGAACTTCTACTCTGAGTTTTTTTATATATACACGGGGTTGTATGACTCGAAACATATGTATGTACACTTGTATTGTATATATTTTTCAAATGCAGGGCAGGTCATCCAGAATCTATATCTATATGTAGTTACCTATGGACATATGCGTATAATTGTTAAGGAACTTTTAGTAATTTAATTTTCTTATTTTTCGAAATTCTTTATGACTCAAAATTGTGAAAGGAAAATAATAATGATGCCAATTGTTTTGGGGATTTTTCCACCTCCGAATTGAATTAATTTTTTCGGTTCATGTTAAACATCGCTGAGTCTCAAATAGAGTAATTTCCGATAATAAGTTGTGAAGCAGCAGATACAAACACAAATATATTTATTGTATTTTAAGCACCTGTGAATGATACACCGCAGAATAAAATTGAGAAATACATACATGAGTATGTATGTATGTTTGTATGTGGGCAATGACTGTCGATGTACGTTGTAGTAAGAGAGATGTGGATGTGGCCTTCAAAAAGGTTATAATTGACTTAGTTGCACCATAGGAATGTTGAAAGTTTTAAAAATTAAATATTTTTCATAACTATTCATTTGATGTAGGAGCCTGTAGTTACAGTACAATTTATACCGGATCCAGCTGGCAGCTAATTTGAAAGATTTCGATCAAAACTATCATTGTTTGTATGCCAGGTATCATATCCCCATATTCTGTCCGGTACATATATTTGATACAAAGTTAACAGTTTAGTTATGCAGTGCAGTTTAGTTATTTGATTTTTGGATATTGAAGGTACCAATTAAGAGCGGATCAAAAGGAGAGCTTTGGAGAAAACCTGAAACCATGATCCAAAAATAATTTTTAAGGGGGAAAAAAATAAAACACCCCATTGATAATCTCTGGATCCATTGCTTGTATTAATTCACAATTATTCAATACAGGGATGTAGAAAGAAAAACCGGACCCGGGAGCCTTGAGATTTGCATTTATACGGAACAAAATCATTGTATTTGATTGATTAAGAAGGTGATATGTACTGTGGCCTTAACCCTCTAGTTCCCAAATTTTTGATTGATTCAAACAAAATTGGGACAAATCTGATCTCAAAACCCAAAAAAATTTAACGGATGTGGTTTTATGAAGCGGGAAAGGTTGAACGCCTAAAGGTATTTGCTATTGCATAACCTTTTTATCAATTTGTTTTAAGTGATTAAATATTTTGTATACAAAATTCAAATTCCTTGCTACTCACAGCTAGTAGTATCTGGCTACTATGACGGGAAGTATTTTATTTTTTTTACTTTTATCTCCCATTCAATCAAAATAATTAATATTCCAATTTTTCACAAATTTTTAACTTTGTGGTAATTACACCCGTTTTGGTGAAGGCTGCCTAGAGGCACGCTTGGGGCGCTTGTACTCCCGATATTAGCTTGCTTACAAGCTATCAGACAAGCCAAACTTGCTGAGTAATCTCAGAGGCAGTTGTGGCTTCAAGGTTCTGATGTGCCTACTTTCTGGGAGCTTATGCCTCAGATATCCTTTTCTTCTCCAAGTGGATGCCTCGCAGGTGCTGTCCCGACTTATGCGTTAGGGTCGAAATTCCCAATTAGTAACTTTAATTATGTAAGCTTAGGGAGGTATGTTTAGTGGGAAACCTTCCTCTTCTTTCAAAGTGTCCTTTATGGGTTGTTTCCTATACCTATAACACGTTCTGGATCTAAGTAAGCCTTTGCCGTTGTGCTTTTTGCTAGGAAATCTGCGACCTCTTAACCATAGATACTTGTGCGTTTAGGTAACCAAAATATTGCTTAATGCGTTCAGGAGCTCTATGTGCACCCATAGTAGGGTATTTCGAATGAAGAATCTAGTGCTCTGAGAGCGATTTGACAGTGCTAGCAATAGATACCGGCAGAATACAAAAGATTCGGAAAAAGCGCATTTAATTTTTTATCATTTATCTTATTTAAAAGTCTCACGGGCTTAAGATCGCCTTCAAAGTTCTATGAATGAATATATTTTAGTTGAATCATTTCATTTGACACTTGTTTATTTTAACATCCTTTCTTCGTAGCGGGTTCCGAAACGACCGAAACGATAGTCTGATCTGGATCTGCTAGTTCTATCAACTTTTTGACATTCTTCTGGCATCATTGTTCACTCAAAGCCTATTAATTTTAAATAATTAATCAGAAATGTAAACTGTCAAATTTGAAAGAAATTTGTAAAAAAATAATTTTTCCAAATTAAAAACATTAATTAAACAAATTAAAAATTAAATTAAATAAATAGAAAATCACTTCGATTTTATATGGGCCATTTTCCCGGGGGAACTAAGGTTCAGACCAAGTTCCGATCGAGACATAAAATAGACCCAAGACTAAATACTATACCATTAAATCAAACTTTTATTAAACTCTCCATTAGTAGGGTATCTTAGTATAAACTAACCCTGAAATTTGAGATTAAAGGTAGCCCAAATGTATAAAATAAACAATTGCTCTGTAGAAAAATATTTTAAGGTTATAAGCATTCATACTTTTGGGAGGGATCTCTTCTGGATCCCCCACTGATCTAAAAGAAATTAAGTTATTTGCCATTTACATGTCTATTACTGTATGCTTATGCCAGACGTCATGTACTTTTTCAGTGTAAATATAATTTTAGAATCTTACATCAACATGATTCAATATTTACCTTCTCGTCATTTTCTTTTACCCCCTATGTCAGAATTTAGTTTTAATAGCTCAGCTAAAATTTTGTTGTACATTTTTTATAGTTGTACGTTACTTGTAATTTATGTCTTTATAATGTCTACAGTTAATTTTTATGTGCATTTAGTACATATAAATTATTGTTTGCTGCTGTATGGTAAATTCTTTTGAAATTCAATTCGGATCCTTTTTGTTTTACCAGTTCAAAACAATTTTTATAATCCTTTCTGTCAGGACTGCAGAGCACATGTGCTTTTTTTTAACATACCAATTTTTGTATGGGAACAATATATTTTGAAATCTTTTTAATTTTAATAATAATGGATTTTCAATATACATACTCATTGCAGCAAGTGTAGAAATGCAGTGGAGGGCATTGTACGTTGGTCCGGATTTCAATTATTTTGCTATTGCATCATTAGTTAATTAGAAAATTTGTAAGAATAACTTGTTGTATCTTCCGATCGGGTACTCAGATTTTCTCCATCAGGTCTGGAATTCCCGTGATGATGCCTAGGAGGAAGGTTTTTATTACAAAAATGGGGAAAAATATATATTGCGAACCCATCTACGGTCTTCGACAAAACGATTTTCAAATTGGAAATTAGTTGGTGTAACCCAAGGTCGAAATAACATAAATCCCATTTTTTCAGAAATTAATACTTGAAACGCAGAAATTTAGTTTTGTTTATACTGGTCCGGACAAAGGTTATAATAGTATAAATAGGGCCAAGATAGAATTATACAACTTAGATGTTACAAGTTAAATTTTTTGTAGTCATTTCACAAGATCCGTCACACTTTTCTGCGTCAATATGCTATGTTGAGGAGACTTGTCACAAAACGTGGTATCATTCCTATTGTGGAGAGGTCAAAATATGCTGCAGTTTCATTTATAGACAGCCTTTCATCCGATCATGCTCTGTACAAGAGGTGGTATCTTTTTTTAAATAAGAATAGTCAGGCAGTAGAACTTCAACATTTTTAGTGATTGGAGTTCCGAAGTGCTGTTGGAGTTATAGCCTTTTACTGGAAATTTTAGAATAGTCCTACTCAAGCTGCATTTATGCGAGTTTTTGTTAATCCAATTATGTTATTCCTTAACAATTTTTTCGAATAGTTCAATATTTTAAGATATGAATTATATATATGTAGATTAGGGTGGCCCTTAGCTATAGGTCTCTTTCAAAAGTAAAAACGTTGCTATTCCCTTCTGAATCAAATTTTTTAAATGTAAATTCTCACAATCCCTGAAACAATATGAAAAATAAATATAATCGCCCACAACTTCTATAGCAGAAACGTATTTTTATTTACAAGAATAATATCTATAGAATCAATTGTGAATTTCAATAGAATTTCAACGAAATTCACTTGAAATGCCGAAAGCAACTCAGCAACCCTCAAACACATGGTTGTAAGAAATATGATATATTTTTTTGACATTTTGCATTTTGTCTTCATAACAGCTGCAATATTTCTGTGGTAAAAATGAAAAACAGTATAACTAGAGTTAAGATATTTTTGACTATAAATAATAAACTGATGCGAATTTTTAAATAATTTTTAGAATTATATATCGTTTTAAGAATGATCTTTAATTTGAAGATAAAGCCATTTAAAACAATAACTGATTTATTCGCTAAGCGATAATTGTACATGAAAACAACAACAAAGCCGCAGAGATAACACGTATAATAATAGCGTACAAAAATTCTTCTTTTCTGTCTTGTGCCCACCTCAATTTGAAGTTCAAAATTTCAACGAAATTCACTCTCGTGTATCCGCACTATAAGAGAGAATTTAGTAGCAGTTGGGTATTTTTTTCGGTCTTCGGCAACGATTTGTGTGACAAATTGTTTCTCAGCTAAATTTTTTGTGAAAATGTTATTGTATTCCTGAATGAGTTTCACATTTTTAATGCAACGTCATCGACAACAACTTTCTTCTCAAGTTTTACAATTCCATTTCTGGATCATCTTTCCATGTTGAAAGTTCTTTGTTGAAGAAATCAGTGCTGATAAAAAATTTCGCAAAGAAAATTTTTCTTCCAGGAGTTACAAAAGTTGTAAACTCGATGTTTATAAACGAAGAAAAATGATTTTTTTGTAGCCTGCTTCCAATACTTTTCCAAAAACTTTTTATCAAATAATGATAGGGCCTCTGTTTGGGGAGCTAAGTACTCGAGGTGACAAATTCTGTGGTCAAAAGCAGTAACCGCTTAAGTCTGAATATCTCATTTCGAGTAAACACGGTTTGAAGTTAATGTGATTGGTTGCCACTCTATGTAAGCGAATACCTTTCTTTTTTCATAACTTTCTTTTTTAAAACATAAAATTTCGGGGATTTCACGTACATGCGCATTGGAATATGAAGAACACGATAGCATTTTGTCCGCAGCTCCTTTCTGATTTCTCGATCAATATTCTGATAGTTCACCAATTGACCCATGAACAAAAAGTAATGATAAGATGCTTTAATTCAATCTGGTGAATTTTAAGAATTCTTCGCCCTTATAAGATAACTGAAACTGGTCTTGAGAAAGGTATATCTTAAATGCATAAATCATTGTTAACTCTAACAATTCTGGCAAAACATCTCGGTGTTGTTTCCTCATGGAAAGGTGTTGTTCAAGAAATCCAAGAACAAAAAATTGATTTATTACTTTCCGGTCGACAATGTACAACTGCATGGTCGATGAGGGCAGCCTTGCAGTTCTCCGATTGAGCTAAAATTTTGCACAGAGTGTTTCTTTATTGATTGAAACAAGATAGGGGTCTGGGAGCTAAACTTTTAGAAAGTTGAAATATAAGGGCCACCCTAATGTAGATAGATATGAACATCTCTGTTCATCGGTGATATTGGAAAGTATATAGTTCAGCCAGTTCAACTATCCTGCCAACAGAAATTTCTAAATGTTTTTTTAAATAATTTCGAATTGAGCGAACTATTTATTGCAAAAGATTATTGTCATCAAGTGTTTCTAAGGTATATCTGTGCTTGAAGTATACCATATTCCTTGTTATAGATATTCTAGCTGATTTGGAGTACTTAATAATATCGGAAAGTAAAAATTTAATCTCAAATATGATGTAGGATGAGTGAAATCGATAAAATTTAATCGACACATGTTAATCTTATCACACACACACACACACTATACTAACTAATGAATAACCTAACAGCAGAAGATCAACACCTTTTTATTATTCTTCATCTTCCTCCCTTTCATAGAATTTTTTTTCCCGGTTTTTGGAAAATGCTAAAATTCACGCATTGCTGTTATTCATGTCCATATCCATCATTCTACGAGCAAGCAACAAACATACAATACATGATCGAATGATCGAGCAGATCATCGGTATTTCAACGCATGGAAAATAGTTTTAGATTTTTCCAAAAAAATTAAAAAAACATTTATGTAAATCAGCTCAATTGCGATACTGATCTTGAGTTCTTTATTTTTCTGTTTTTTTTAGTTTGTTGTTGTTTTTGTTTCGTCTTATATTTTGTTTTTGTTTTTCTGTGATTTTTTGCTTGTGAAGCGCTTTGATCGATTGAAGTTCGCCGTCTGTCAGTTTAGTGTGGCATCAGTAGCAAGCAACAAACAGAAGCAACAGCAGCAACGTTAGTAACAACAATTTTCTGCTGTTGTCAGCAAAAGATCAACGTTATTGAAAATATAGTATTATATATGATTTGATATGTACATATGTATGTACGTATGTATTTATATGTGTGTCTGTATTTGTGCCTACGAAGCCTTCAGAGGACCACCCAACATGTTTCAGCAGCTTTTAAATTTTTATGCGTAGCGTTAAATTTTAAAACCGCATAAACCATATTTTCATACTCGCTCGAGTAAAAGAAGAATTTTTTAAAGAGATAGATCATCTCGAGCATTATGATTGTATGTGTAAGTGCATATATGTATGCCAGCGTATCTTTGGCTGTAATACACATTTGATGAATTGGTGCACTGACTTGTTGCTGATGTTGCCGCCGCTTTTTGATCGTGTTGTAAACATGTGTAAATCATTTCCATATTGCCCTCGCCACTCCATCGAAGATATCAACGGTATATATGTATGTTTGTGTATGTATTGTGTAAAATATGCCAATATTTTATACTGAAGATCATAAAAAATGTTATGAAATAAACTTAAAATTCTTCAGTTTACACGTCTCTGATAGTCTAAACATAGTCAAATACGGCCAACATTTTAAATGCTTGTCCAAAACTTATTTTTCTGAAAAAGCCTTTAATTAAAGGTTAAGTCAAAAGTATGAGTTTTTCTCACCAAAAAAAAAAAAAATATATTAACCCTTCCGTGCCTAACAAGGCAAATTTTGTTTAAAAAAATATTAAGGAATAGCATTATTTATTCTGAAAAACTTTTGTTCTGACTTTTTCAATATCTTAATTAAAAGTGTTAAAATATGAAATTACCTAGTGGGACATATATGGTTCGTTGGGCAGTATCAAGTAAAATAGAAATACATAACTCTTTTTTTAATCACATTATTTAGAAAAATAACCCAAATTAAAATTTGTACCAATTATTCAGTGTGAAATTTATAGAAACAATACCTTTCGGCAATATAGAAAATTAAAAATTTTATTTTATGTTAAAAAACTATTTTTTCACACAGCATGGGCAGGGAAGGGTTAATATCTCAATATCTTTTTTAATGTTGGTGCACGCCAGTTTCAAAAAACATGGTTTTGAAACAAACACGTTTGGAAGTTCAAGCTTGCATGAGCTTCTGTACCACTGTCTGCCAAGTTCTACATCCATACTACAAGTTATACATAGTTATAGAGATTTAAGCCAAAAAATTGTTTTTTCGATTTTTTTAATTTTTAGTACTTACCAATGAATTTATCAGTGTCTGTTGGCGTCAAGCCTATAATTGGTTGGTTAACAGGGATGTACTAGGGCGGAACTTGGCGAGCAACTATTTTCTCGTGGTGAGTTTTAAGTCAGTTTTTTTTTTCATTTGTTTAGGAACTGAAATCAGGAAATCCCCTTTGTATTCCTGACTAGGTATTATTTATGATGATTTACGATGGTCATACGTTTGTATGTAAGTACGCTTGTAAGTAGTTTTTTACCAGTTTTGGAAGACACGACAAAAAAACAATAAATGTACATACTTAAAATTTAAATCATTTTAAATAAAAAAAAAATGTTTTGGGAATTATTTTTTTTTATTTCAAATTAATTTTTATATATTGTTTATAGAAATTAATTACGTTATTGTCTTGTCTTCCAAAAGTGGTAAAAAAATACTTACGAGGGATCAACGTATGATCATCAATATGATATTCATGATATCAAAATCTTGGTTCGTAAAGTTTATCCGTACAAAAGTTTATTTAAAGTTCTCAAAATTTCGAGATACTCCGAGGATAGCAGATGTTATTTAATCGAGACGAACTGTTCTGTGAGATAGTCTCAAAACTTTTCTATGTAGCGTCTAATTCAATCTTTCTATTCTTTCGATACACACTACTGAGTAACTATAGCTCCGATCAATGAAATAGAAGTGACGAAAGAAACATGTTCCATATCACTCAAACATTATTTTTAAAGATATAATGTTTAGATATGAATAACAGCTTGAAATCTTTTACATTTGTAACAAAACTACTTTGAATATTAAAGGTCTTAAAAAATTGACAAAAAATAAAATACTTTCACAAATCATGATTTGAATCAACGGTCAAAAAATAGTATGAATATTGGGGTACGAAAAAATATTTTGGAAAAAACTTTCATGGTTCTACTAGGTTAGGTTAGGTAGTACTGGCTGGCCGAAGCCACGCATAGACCTTTGGGTCATTAGCGATACCAGATAGGGCTTCTAGGAATTATTTATCGCGTGTATATTTAGCGAGTGTAAACGTCATTTAAGATGTGGGTGTGGTTGGTAAACTTTAAAAGACAGTTCACTCCCAGTTTAGCGATCTCGTTCAGACCCTCAAACTGTGGAGCTCATAAGTACGTTAATCGAGTTCTAGTGAGCGCGGGACAGGATCATAGAAGTTGCTCTAGAGTTTCCCTCGCATCTTGCTCCATACATTTCCTGCAACTATCATTGTCGATTAGCTTTAGTTTAAGAGCATGCGTTGCCACCAAACCAAACAATGGCCAGTTAGTACGTTAATTACTCTTCTGCAGTCCTTACGATTGAACGATATAACAGATTTTGCGTACCTCTCGCTGTAGGAGTCACACCTGACTTTATCGATTTTGCATGTGGGTATATTTCTCCACCTAGCTATCGCTTTCTTCCACATGCGTGCTTCTAGGTTACAATTAGCTACTTGCAGAGGCATCAGTACTTCGCTGATTTGATCCTCCGGCAGCCTAGTTCCTTTTTTTGCGATTTTGTCGATAATCTCATTTCTATCTATGCCTTTGTGACTAGGTACCCAATAGATATACAGCCTACGCTTAGTAGTCAGTTTCTCCATTGCTGCCCTGCACTGATAAAACATCTCTTTTGGCTATACCAGCAGATCATCGGC
The DNA here is from genome assembly GCA_963691655.1 of Toxonevra muliebris. Taxonomy (NCBI): domain Eukaryota; kingdom Metazoa; phylum Arthropoda; class Insecta; order Diptera; family Pallopteridae; genus Toxonevra; species Toxonevra muliebris. The sequence goes on along the minus strand of OY829326.1, from coordinate 46,180,666 downwards.
GGCGACTCCCTACAGAAATCGTCTATCATTATGTTATCACTGCAGCTCACATATCCTCCCTATTGCTTGCGTGACATGAAACATTTGTTTTTCTCTCACTCCTATTTCATTAGCACCGTAGATGTATGTATCTACGTCACCTAATAATTTTTATTATACTTATTTATTTATGATTTTAATCCGCGTATCTACAAACAAGAAATCTTATGCATCCTTCAAAATACGCAATCGAATTCTTTCATATTTTTTTCTCCTTTAATAAAATTATAATTTATCTTATAGAGTGATCTTCGAAATTTCTCACAATCGCAATCATAACGTGCCATAAATTAATTATCAAATATTCAACTTTATTTATTTTTATACTACTCACACACACGCAAATACTCACAAGTTGTTTGCTTTTATTTCACGATTTCTATGGGTTCGTTGGAATGAATATTTCCAATCAAAACACAAAACTTAATTATCAAATAAAGATCAACTTAAATACTCGCTGTATAAAAACTTCCAATGTTTGTTAAGCCAAGATGAGAGAATATTCCGAAGGGCAAAGTGATGGTATGACTGTTTAAAATAAATTTTCAACTGTACCTTAAATATCAGAAGAAGAAAAAAATCTTTTTGAAAGCACAAAACCGAATTTAAAGTGTTGACAAACGATCGATCGATTGCAATGACGATAATGAAAAAGAAAAAAAGCAATTTAGATAAATTCATTTAGTTTTGAAGTGGTTTCCAGAATTCTAACGGCTTCGCCAACCAATTGGGCAATTTTTTTTAGTATTTTCATTGAGCTACATATGTGCTCCATCCATATTGAAAATACACACCCTTTCATATTTCAAGTGATCTAGTTTATTTAGCGATCGAGCACTTAGCTTGACAAAAAATCTATCCACACTAATACACACCATGTATGTACGTTTACTGCTCATATATTACAAGCCGGATACGGAAATCATTTTACAAAATTGCATAAGCTTAACAAGTAGATAAACTTCCGTTGAATATTGTGCCTAATAATAATGTCCCAATATAAAAAAAAATATTTCTCTATTTGATCTTCAAAGACACCTTTTTACATTTGCCACAAAAAGGCAGAATTTTGTTTCTTAATTTTTTGCCACCCCATTTACAAAATGTTAAAAGTTCAGAAAAGTTTTGTTTATTTTCTCAAAGAAATCAAGAAAAAAAAATTTTTTCATGTGATCGTGAATTGTTTTTCGATATGTCTCGAGTGTAAATAAACACAATAGTATAGACACACACACAATATTTGATACAATCAGTGATCGGGAAGTGAAGTGGAGAATTGCATGCATGCAACTGAGTCGGCGGCAAGTGAGTATGTAGAGATGTGTGTGTCTTAAGCAGGAAATAATAAGTTCCCAAGCTGCCACACCACATTGCATTCCACATTCACATTCTTGGCGCTCATAATTTTAGAATGAAAATTTATCCATATATTTGACATATCAATGATATTTTTTGTGTGAAAAAAAAATTTGTATTTCGTTTGTTTGCAACAAATGGTTGCAATACGTTCTTTGTTGTTATTGGTATGTGCGCTTGTCAATATATGTAGATATTTATGGATATTTAAAATTTTGTTTTTATGACTAGTTGAATTGGGCTGAGAAGATTTCTTAAACCGCAATTGCTTACGGCAAATATAGTTATAAAATAAAAATTGGCGATTAACTTGGAGTACTTGGAGTAAATTAATCATTAAATTCTTGAAATGTTAGGTCTGTTTCCTTACTTTTTGTACCAAAACTTGAAAAAGTGTCGAATACAAGCAAATAGGAAAAATTCTCGAAGAGACTATACTTAACTTGAAAAAGTACGGGAACGCGTAAAACCAAAACAGTTTTCCTTTTCAAAGAAAATATTTCGAGTAAAAATAAAAGAAACTTAAAGAATATAAAGAAATTTGATCATGAGAGTTGTTCAGCTGTTTATTTATAGTTTTTCTAGTCATATATAGTTATATAAAGTTAAAATTTCTAAAAATACAAATAATAAAAAGGTAAAAATTTAAGAAAAATTAATAAAATTTGTTACAAATTGTTGCAAGCTTCTACTAGTAAAGTGTTCACTTACTCGAAGAACTTGCAACGAGAGAGAAAAACTAGAGCGTAAAAAAGTGAGAGAGAAAAAAGTAACTGCAAATTTCTACTAGTGAAATTTTTACTTGCAAGAATTTTTAGCTGCCGAAAAAATAGAACTGTCAAAAACTTGAACGTAAACAAGAAGTGTGTTTTGTTAATTTTACTGAATTTGTTGTGGTTTTTAATAAAATTTGAATATAAAGTAAAAATTTAAATATAAAGTAATTAATTAATTGCAAATTTCAATGCTATTTTCTATACATTCCACTTTTCACTGGCTTGAAGGTCTTTGGAGAGTACTTTTCTTCAATTTGGGATGACTCCATTTTGATAAAACATCTCGTCAAAACAATCGATCAGCTGTTTACTTGCAAGTTTCTACTAGTTTTCTGCTATTTGTCTCTTTGCGAGAATATTTTTCTCAATATTTCTTTTACTCTCTCGCTGTAAGTTTTTGAACACAATGCAAGCGACAATAAGACGATGATAATGAAAAATTTATTTTAATTCTATTATCCATATTTTCAGCATTGAAAAACAATAATTTTTAATAAAACAGTTCACAAATTTATTTATTTTCAAGAAAAATAATATGAAAAGGAAAATAGACTTATTTCATGGTTGGTAATTTGTTTATCTTTGATTCTTTCGCATGTCAAAATAGAAATAAATTTTATCAATTAGTAATTCAGAAGCTGCTAACTGAAGTACGAGACAAATGCTCTCTATATCAGTCTTAAATTCAAAGTTTTTTCACCTCTTCAATTAATTTTTAATTTTTATGTGTGTCGATGTTCAAAAGTCAACTTTCGATGCAACTATAGTAGCTGCATTTCAATCTGCTACACATTCTGTTTGTCTACAAAATTTTAAATATATTTAGAGCTTTGACAGCTCTATACTGCTTACTACAGCGACACCATTTCTTTTAACGCCGTATTCCTGACCTCTACATAGTGTACACCATCTTCAGGGCAAATATGAAAAATGAAATTAAACAAAAGAAGTATATGAATGGAAAACGTAAAAAAAACACACAGTAGAAAAGGAAACGAGGTGCCTTTTTCATTTCTCCCACAAACAATGTAGCGGTTATGATCGCAACTGTAGCTGTTCATGCATCCCACGTAGTTGCATCGATTCTTAAATTTCCCATTGATACTCTTTTATGCAACAGTGTGCATAGAATATAAAAAAAGTGCATTCTTTTACTATCGTGTCCATTCCACTTATTTTTATTGTTGTCATATGTTCATTTATATATATGTTGATCTCTTTTTCACACATAGTATATTTCTTTCTTATGAACTATAGTGAAATTATTTATAAGGTGATAGCAAGATTACAACATTCCACATTGGCAAAAACAACACATCTTTGTTGTTGCTTCGGATACCAAAAATGTCGAAAGTTGCAGCACAACAAACAATAACAGCACATATTTGTTATTGCGGCCATATTGGCGGGAAGCAGTGAATGTTAAAATGTCAAAAAAGTAAATAAATAATCAAAACAAGTCAGATTTAACATGATGGTAGCAGCATTAGAGCAAGTACAACAAAACAATAACAACACGCTACTTTGTTGTTTGCAAAAAATTTTAATTGTCAAAAACATAAGAAGAAAAAACATGGAGAACAAAAAAAAGCAAAGATTTTGACAGTTCCGATTATCTTCATATAATAAAATTAGAGAAGAAAAAACAGAATGACGCTGCTATTACCTGGTATAATTTCGCCATGATCAAAAGTAAACAATGTTGATTTCCGATCCAATTTACTCTACGAAACGCCGCCACAGAAGTTTCACTTCAAAAATTTTGCCACAATAATTGATAGGATTTTGATGAAAAAATAAGAAGTTGTGAAACTTAACCCGAATTTTATTTAATCCAAAATCAACAAGTGACAATTCATTTGAGCAAGCTTAATAACTAAAGCACTTTAAATAACATTTAACTTGAAGTAATTGGGGAGCCAAATTAAATATAGTATATCGACTAGCAACAAAGGGACAAATGCTACCGTTATTGTTAGAATATCGGAGAATGGCTGTGGATGAAAAACTTAATTGTAAAATACCTAATTATTACAAGAAAAATATTTCAAAAAATCAAATAATAACATACGCTTCAATTCTTCCCACTTTATGAAGCCATTCCCCTTTTTAGTTTTTGAGAATAGATTTTAGTTTTTACATTGATATTAATATACTCAAAATTTCTCAGGTCAATCAAAAACTATAAAACTAAAGGGTCCATTCTACTAGAATATTGAAAATGTTAGACATTAAATTTTTAATATTTGGTTCCTTCTTCATTATTACCAAGTGATAAAAGGATAATCTAATAACAGTTCCAATATTTCGAATTTCAGCTGGAATGTTTTGCCATTATCATGCAAAAGCGCCAAGCAAATAACGAAAACATTCCCAATTTCGTTTTATTGAAGTGAACATACTCGATACATGTACACAATGCAAGTGCAACCAACTTAATAAATACTTGTTCAGCAAACCTAAATTCACCATGTGATGATCTCGCCCTCTCAACTCGTGTTGAATAAAGTGCTGTCAGAAAATTAACGCCATTTTTTTTGCAGTCGGTTTTTTTTTCGTTTCACGCATTGTACAATTTAAATGCGGATGAAAGGCGAAAAGTTGCACTACGAAAGAAAATAAAATCGAGAAAATTTCCGAGAAGTGATTCATAATTTGATTATTTTACATAAAAAGAAACGAGTAATAAGTGTTTACAAAACGAAAAAGCAAATGTGAAAATCTTGTTGCCCGTGTGAAAACAAATATAAAGAAAAGAGAAATTGTGTGATTGGAATTTCAACACGCAGGCGCAAACGCGGTACAAACAAAAAAAAGAAAAGCTAAGCAATTTTGCCGTTGTGAGAAAAAATCAAGTACTTCATATTCTTTAAAAAACAGTTGAAAATATAAATTAACTAAAAAATAAAACATGGGTTGCGCCGTGAGTACAGCGCGAGATAAGGAAGCGGTCGAACGTTCCAAAAGCATCGATCGTGCGTTCGATCGTGCGTTACGGGCAGAGGGTGAACGCGCCGCGTCGGAGGTGAAATTATTACTCTTGGGTGCGTCTCATTTATATGTATATAATAATTTTGTGTTTGGAGTATTATTGTTTTCAGCTAAGCAAAAACAATTTGCTTTGTTTACATTTTACTTTGTAAATTATTTTATTTGTTAAAACAAATTGCTCATTGAAATTCTAGGAAAGCTTGATTATTTCGCCACACAGTTTTTCATTTTGCATTCTATCGTGGTGAATGTCTTCGTGTTAGGGTAAAATTAGATAAGAAGCGGGGTTTCGATGTGAGGGAAGTTGCACAAATTCATCATTTACCTGACAAAGGTGTAAAGTGGTGTGGTGAATAACATTAACGTTAAGATTTGAGCGCTGCAACTGTGCTGTTTTTTTTGTTATTTGTGTTACCATATTCGGATGAGATAGTATTTATATTTTTGTAATTTATCTAATTTGGAGTGTAGTTTAGTTAAAAATGTTAAATAACTGCATTAAATGAAGGTGATTAATCAAAAAAAGTTACACAAACTTGTGGTGTTGGGTTCCAAAAAGGGCTCTACCCTTTGGACTGGTTACACGTTTATTAATTTCGGTTAATTCTGCAACATTAATTCCGAAAAATTGGACCTGCCATTTAACTAAGTAAATAAAATTAGTATTGTCCGATGACCTGATATAAAGCCCATGGACTTAACACCCATGGGTTTCAAAACGGAAATAATGCCCAAAACCACTGTGGACGTTGTAACACCGTAACACCAAATGAAGCGGTTGTAATGCCCAATTTTTTTTTCTATTTCTAAGTATGCAATTTTTTTTTTTACTTGGGTAGACCCACAATCGAAAGCGAAAAATATATTTCAATTGTAGTGTTTTGTTTGATTTAAGTGGCTGAAGGCCCTTTCATATAACTTGAAGTTTTTTTTCTTCTACTCAGTCATGATCCGATTTAATTTTGTTTGGAAATTTCCTTAAGGGGGAATACCGGTTTTATTGTCAAACAATATATATGTATATATTTTTTAACATTTTTATTAAGAATAGTGTTGTTTCGATACCCACATAGTATCGATACTTTTACTCATTACTTGTGTCGAATAAAAGTATCGATGCTACCGAAAATATCGGGAAAAAGTATCGTATATGTACTTGTATCGAATACTCGTTTAAAGAGACAAATTACGTCTCTTTTTTAAGTGTCTGTCGAGGAACACAGTCAGGGCAGAACGGCCCATTGTGATGCCACATGGTTGAACTTACAGTTTACACTACTCAACACAAGTTTTTCGCCTATCACGGTTTTGTGATATTTCCACTAAAAACAATCATATAGAAATGACGTTAATTTAAGTGTGAGATATTTATTATGTTTAGATGCAAATCGCTAGAAAATTTATAATAGAAGGAAAACTAATCAACAGATTATAGCTTGTTAAAATTTTTTTTTTTTTTTTTGTAATGAAAAAGTTTCAATAAACATTATGTTCGATATTTTCTAGAACTTCAATACTGTACTGCAATATTTTCATGTATTGGAATATTGCAATATGGACTGAAATATTTTGGATAGCATATTGAATAATTCTGCAGTAGCATTTTGAAATATATTATTGATTGCTGTAAAATATTGTAAAACGATCCAAAATTTTAAATATTGTATAGCAATATTTTAGTTTTTTAAATAAATATTTTCCAAAAGTATCGAATTGCCGATACTGACCTTTTTCCCGATACCAAGTAAAATACTTATTGCATAGCATCGAATAAAAAATGTACTTGAATCGAATGAAAAGTATCAAGTATTTACTTGTATCGAATCATCGCTAATTAAGAAGAGTATTTGATGAATTAATCTGAAATTTGACACACGCTATTCTATTATTCGAAAAGTTACAAAATATTTTTCGTATTTGTATTTTCATAAAGGACTACGCCTTGCTTTGTCCCGGCCGGAATGCTTCTCAGCTAGAGCTTTTTGGACACTGTGAACGTGGCTATCGTCTGATGAACAACGTATACAAATAACGACAATTAATTGGAGATAAATTAATGAAAAATATTAATTTCGCGTCAAAAATCAAAGCATTGGCTGTAAGTTGGTACTAATTTACCTAATTGTCATATAGAGTTTTGGCACGATCTGCCGGCCAATTTGCGTATAATTGCTGACTAGGTTAGTTGCCTTGACTGTACTTTGCGATTTTTAAAATGGGTGAAGATCGGCTCTTCTTGTAAGTAATGAAAAGCGGGCTCGGTGTAAGTTTCGAGGTTGTCGCAAGTAGTAAGTTTTTGTTTTCTATTTAGAATTTAGATTTATTATGTTTAATATTTTAATTCAATACAATAAGTACAACCTCGTACAACAGTACAATAAGTTTGAAGTGCGTATTTCATGTGTAATTAAAGAAATTTTCGTTTTCGGTTTGTTTTGTGTAGACTCGCTTACTCAGTACTGGACTGCTTCTAAGCTTTTGGAGCGTCATAACATCGTCTAAGGAAACATTGATTTGCTCCGCCTGTTCCAAGCTAATATATAGTCTACTTCGGTGAAAATTTCGTATTGAGCACCACGTAGTTAGTTTCTTTACCAAGAGTTTCGTCATCGTTGGTACAGTATTTTTCATTTAAAATTCAGTATGAAATCGACTGTACTTCCCCGAACTTTATTCAATCTAATACAAAGTAAAAAAAGAGCAGTATTCAAAGACAGGACAAAAATTGTCGCAAGAATCGAGGTAAAAATTTTCGAATGTCGCAAGCACTAAGTTTGTAAAGAAAAAAAATTTTGTGTCGCAAGTATTGAGGTGTGCAGGTATCGAGTATGTGCAAGAATCGAGTTTCTACTATATTTAATTATGAAAATGTTTTAATTGCTCGAAAAAATTTGATGTCGGTTTTTTATTTATATTTTAGCCGTCTGGACAGACGAGGGGGTTCTGATAGTATTGTACTACAGTAGAGGCAACATAAGAGTTGCTGAAGTTTTAAGGCTTATAATTTAGAGGAAGAAGAAATAATAATTATACAACAAATAACACATGTTTTATAATTGTTTTTTTTCCCCCTAGTTTTTCTGATATGAAAATGTTGAATTCCCACTTAAATCATAATAAATTTTAATTTTCTCTGTACTTGCCTTTAGTCACCTGTTGTTTACCTTTGACCTCTGCTCTGCATTCAGTGCACTTGAAAGCAGCTGCACACACACTAATATATATACATATGCATGTACATAGTTATTGTAAGATATATGTATGTTGCTGGAAATTACTATTTTTCATTGCCATTAAATTCAAAACAATAAGATAATAATTTTCCGAGGGGAAAGAGAAAAAGAAAGTAAACAACAACAAAACAATACAACGATATGCCAAGTACGGAAAAATGCGTCACTCCACACATAAATATATACATATCTATAACTATTCACAACATTTGTGGCGATTTTTGAACTTTACTTTGAGCTCAAGATCATCAGAAAACAATTAAACCATGACTCAAACATCAGTGCCGCATATTCAATAAAAATGTATAGAATAACTAATAGTTATCATATTTGACATAAGTAACTTTATAAAAAAAAATGCAAACCTACACCCATTGCCATTAAATTTAAAAATGGGAATAGTTAAAAGTACTAGATTTGTGAAGCTGGGCGTATTTGCTACCCGATCAATGCCCTGGTCACTGCATCCTCATTGCGTTAACTCTCATTGTGTATAGTTCGTTCATGAGTTGTGAATAGAAATGGTGTAGATCTATGATTAGTGATTTCATTGTCGAATTCGTATGCTATTTCTTTGCCTTGAAATTTATTTTATTTTCGTGTAGCTAATCTTCTCTAGAACTTTAGTCAGAGTTCATGTAAATATTATCGCTTGCTTGTGATTTCTTATTTTCTTCAAAGCAGAGTTTAATTCAATGTATCTAGGACTGACAAAAAATGTGCATGTGCCTTCAATCTAGGATATATAAAGTCACATCGAAACTACTTTTTCACCACTTTCAGAAGAGACGATCAAAAAGGAAATAATTTTCTGTAAAAATAAGTATAAAAGAAAAAATAATTCCAAAAATAGTTTTTCTTCTTTAAAACCAATCTGCAATTAAAAATGTATTTAAGTGTAAAAGCTCTCGCAGGAGATTTTTTTATTTATTTATATATGAGCCGTTGCGTGCAAAAGTGGCGTAAGTCATAAAATTTGATTTTGAGTAATACATTAGTTTAGTAGAAGTGTTGTAAAAAATATAGTACTTGTTTAATTATTTTTCCCACTGCACAAGCAGCTTTATAGGACACATGTTCATCTAATAATCCTTGTTTTTACTTGAGTATGTACTGAAATATACCATTTATGTACCTTCAAAATGAGTTACACCACTTTTGCAGGCAACATGTTTATTAAATTAAGTTGTGTGCTTTGACTTACACCAAATTTATGACGAACTCATTTTAGGAGATAGTGAGTTTTGTAATAAAAATAGCATTTGTTATAGAATTTTTTATTCAAACATTTTTCAAATTATTTTTTAAACTTAAAACAATATTACAATAATAATTTTTGTAAGTAGGTATAATAAAGAAAATACAAAACTATTAGCCAAACAATAACAACAACACAATCAACACCTGCTATAAACTATCCTAATAAACTAATAGAGCAACAGAGAGCTACTGAAAAAATTTCTAGAACTTACATAAACTAACAAGTAACACAACTAAATACTTCTGGTCACCAGCAAGCCCAACCTTAAAACGAAAAGCTTTAAAAAACTCGAAGATGTCATGAAGTCTTTGAAAATTAACGTTGTAAAATCTAGCGTATCAGAATTCAAGTCAACTCGCAGGAAGACATGAAAAATTTAAATTTTTTAGTGTTAAATTCAGTTTACTCAGTAAACTTTTACATTTCTGTCAAAAATTTTTAATTCGCCGTAACTTGGCACTCTGTACACAACAAATGAATGTCTTAAGCTAGCTTAGGTTAAGCTATTAACAGCCTACTGAGGCCTACTGGTATCACTCCTTCATCCAATATGTTCCTAACTAGTTCATAAATCATCTAGTTCTCTTCTATATTGCTGGGTCCAGGAACACAAAAAAGCTTGATAAGTTCCTTTTATTTATTTGAGTACAATGGCAGTGAAATACACATTTCAATTTAATCAAATTAGACTAATTTAATCATTGACTGGTAGCCAACAAAAATTGTTTCTCGACCTAAGTTTTCAACTGTTATGCCAATATTTACAGAAGTCCCTTATTTCTATGGTCAGACATCGTGTTCATAATTGCAATATAAAACATAAAATAATGAATTTCAAAACTGTAGCTATAATAGTTAGTATATGTAGTAGTAAGGAATCAAATGCACATGATTGTTAATTAAGATATAAATGTAAAAAAGAGGGGAAAAAGAAATGCAGATAAAAACACCTTGATATGTTTTACTAGCAAATCGTAGGTACATAAAATCACCACTTAAATTTTATCATGAGGGAAATTTAAAAATTATTTTCCCCCTTGTTGGTATCCTCTTTTAAATTTGTATATTGTTTTCAACAATTATAATTGAACAAATAGAAACTAATGCATATGTGTATGTATTTGTTACATATTATTTACTTTTTCTCGGTGATTTATATATCTCCAAGACACTCTCATCGCTCGCTCGTTTATTCAATTTTATTTTAATTTTTCGGAATAAGCTTGGCGAATGTGTATTGGACTACATGCACCTTTTTAAAACGACTCTTCTATTTCGTCTGCTTTTCCTCTCGATCCAATAATATCTGTTAGATTCTCACATGAATTACTTGTTTGTTTTATTTTCTTCGTTGAATTTTCATTTGGGGATTTAGTTTTATAGCTGCAGATTTGTTTTTTGTACAGTTGCAGTTTTCATTAGGTTCAATTTGAGTTTTTTATTTAAAGCTAGTATGGTAGGAAAAGGAAAGGAACGGAGAGGGGGTAAAAACAAATTAAGGTAATTTTGAATAAGAGCTTAATGGGTATTACATACATATGTGCAGTACAGTACAGTAAAAGCTCTCATAACCGGACGCCCGCCAGACCGGCAATTTAAAATTTTTGAAAATCATGCACGCATCAATGCAGGTTTTTTTTTTTTGTGCCGTCCACGAATATTCTTGCGTGCGCAACCACGAATTTGCGAATTCTTGCACGTCAGTATATGATCCGCTTTTCTTGCAATAATTCATAGTAAAAAACAGACGTGAGACCTCCGCGTCCGTTTATGGGATATTGAAAAGTAACGATAGAAAAAAATTACCCATTTACTTACGTCCCTTTATAGGAGTGCCCGCTTATTGGAGCATCACTTTTATGTAAATTTTAAAATATATATTAGTTCCAGAAAAAAGTCCGTTTACATGAAATGCCTACTTATGGTAGCTGCTCGTAGAGGAAGTGTTTACTGTATTTGAGAAAAGATTCTATTTTGTAAAAATTAATTCAAGTAATGTCTCAAAATTTCTTATAAATGGAATATGGAAAATATATAAATAAATATGATTATATTTGTGTTCATTCCCACGATTTTGCATCAGTTTTTTTATATTAATTTTTCTTAAGCATATTCTTCAAGATGGTACATAATGGAATACGATTTCACAACGTGGTGACGCTAAACTTGAGTTGTATTCAGTTATATTTAGAATGATGATTGATTTTGCCTTTTGCCTTAAAAAATTTCCAAAGAGCAAATTTTCAACAAATTATCCGAGAGCTGCTCTGATAGTTCCGATTTAAGAAATAATGCCCTGCGTATGTATAGTTTGAAAGAAGCCTATTGTTACTTCCATGAGATATGGGCTTGGGTTCACTTCGTAGTCCAATTCTAGTGAAGAGAAATTGCAAAAGAAAAACTTTAACTATCATCCAGCTTGTTACGCTTTTCCTTTTTCCGTTACTATCAGGATAGGTCTTGATTGATTTTAGTTAGATTCATTTATATTAATGATATTCAAGTTAAAATACAAAATCTGGTGATGTCATCGATGACTTACAATCTTCCAAGTTGTATTGATCATATGTGTGTATGTATTAATGAAATAAACTAAATTTAATGTAATCTGAATATATCTTCACCGTCAACTCTTTACAAATATAGCTTGTAATTATTATGGAATTAAAAATTTTGATTTGTAATTAGAAAATGAAACCTTAAAATATGAAACCTTTCTTTCTCACTACATATATATAAAAAATATCAATACGCCCGTTTATATATTGATATTCAAAAAAACCTAAGTTATATTTTATATTTTAAAGAAGTTTTCATACTTGATAAAAACAAGCATAAATCTCGTGTTATAATAATTTTAATAAACTATTAATTCCATAAAGAATTTTGTATTCGAACGGAATAAAAATTCTCGAAGAATATAAAATGTAGAAATATGAATTTTTAGATTTGTTTACAATAATTTTTATTCATTAAAAAGTGAATTCGAAGAGAAAAGCTGTTATTATTTTATTTTATTTAAAGAAAAAAAAACAAGAGAAGCAATGATTAAGAAATGGAATGTTATATTTATTTGATAGTAATTACCACAGCAACACCAGAAATAGAATGAAAACTTTAAACAAAATATGTTAATAAGATACAAAATAAATAAATATATAAAACACCAGTAGAACTAAAACAGAAATTAAATTGACTCATTTTTCAAATTTATTTACACATTAAGTTATCGCAAATATATTATAAAAAATTGTATACTTTTTGTTGTTATTTTTATATGTATATTTAAGTGTTTACTTAGCTTCATACAAAGTCATCAATTTTATAATAATTGAACATATGTTTAGAATTAAAATTAGTTAATGAAATCTGAACAAGTTAGCGTTTTTGTTCTGCATTCCTTTGGAACTTACTTGATTATCGTTAGTAGATTTATTTAGAATAATGGAATTGTAATAAATTAGTTTTGATCATATTACAAAAATACTTAGCATCACATTTCATCTTTCATCATTAGAGATTTAAATCTTAAGCATTTGTTTGGTGCTTGAATGAATGAATAAACTCACTCGTCCATATAAACTGAAGAGTAAGTGGCATCAAAGGAAATACTCATTCCATGAATTTCACATATGAGAGGGCTTGATCTAAAGTATTTTAGGTTTGATGTTAACCGAACTTAAGATAATACTTGTTTTAATTGATATGAACTTATATCGTCCCAACGTTCGATTAATCGACCAGAAACTTCGAAAATTCTTCAAAAATATATTTATAAATTTTTCTCAAAAGTAATAACTGTTTAACATTTCTATATATACAGGCTTTTAAATTGCATTTAAATAATTTGAAAATATTGCATTTCACCTGATTTAAAGGCCAGGTAAATAAACATACTTTCAAAGATTTTGATAATCAACAAAAAATAGTAAAATTAATTATTTTGCATTTGAAATGAGAAATTTATCTAGATAAAATAACAGACTTGATGTAAAAATTATAACTTCACCGGTCCTTATTTATTTTTAAGAGAATACCAAACTTTTGTAAAAAAAAAAACATGGAAAAATAGGAAAAATTCAACAAAAATTCATATTTTTTACATTTCTAAATACTGTGTTAAATACATTTGGTCACAGGGAATACGTATTGCTCATGATGTGGCGTAAAAATATTTTTAATTTCTTTTTTTGCACTTTTTTGAGTACTAAAATTTCTTATTAAAAACACTAACAATTTTTAGATGAATTCGTCAATAAATATACATAAATAATTACTCCAAAGAATATATATTTATATTTATATATATATATATATATATATATATATATATATACAAATTTTTGTCTTTAAGTGTTTGATTTTTGAAATTTACAGAGAAAAAAATAAAAAGATGAGCAATTAATTTAGAAAACTTTGTGAATCCACATCTGAGCGTGAAAAATTTAATTATTTTTAGTAATCACTCAACTAAAGAGATTAACTTTAGCCGTCCTTATTGTTCCTTCTAATTACCAGCATTGTTATTTATTTAAAATTCATTATCAATTTTAAAACTAGATTAAAGGTGGAAATATAGTGCAAGTTTATAATCTATTAGCACAGAATTAAATGTTGATCAAAATTGGATTGACGTCAATTTAATACTGTCAAACATTTTATGATGATAATGATGCTAACAATTTATAATGATGATTATTCGTAGATCTCTTTTGTATACATGATTATGAAAATAAACAACATTATATTGTTCAAATTAACAGAGACATTCACTTTACTTGAGTCCCAAGTAAAGTGAGACGTGCCATTTGTATTTATTGTTGTCTTCAGCTCTCTCATTGTTGTTGTAAATTCAAATTCACCAAAAGCCGCGTACGTAATCAAGTGTGAAGTACAATGTTGTCGTCTGCATTTGACATTATACAATAAAATACAATATTCAACTATATATTTATAAAATAATCGTAATCGAGATAAGAGCACAATTTACTAACTACAAAGAAATATAGACTGTAGCACCAAACTTCCAGAGAGATACATACTCATATGTTCAAATATACCCAGCATAAAATTTGAGCAGCTGATTGGCAATCGCATTACTTTTAAGGTTACTGAAGTGATGAATGCACATAGCCATGCACTTGGCGCTCATGTTGCATACTGAATTACCGAGCATCACATTTCGTAATTGCATAGTTTTGTCTCGGCCGTTCACCTGTTACTTATGTACAAATGAAATTTCATTGCGAATCAAATTTCGTTTTTGACAGTTTAAAGATTTGAAGAAGACGAATTTTCTTGTTTGTTTTGTGAAAATAAAAATTTTGTCTTTTCAATTTTATTTAAATAGAAAGAATTCATATAGCAATTATATATATGTAATAGGAATGAGTTGATCTCCGGCTCCGAGAAATTTTTGGCCAGTGTTCCTGTCTACACGCGGACGCAATCACAACGGCTGTAGTTGACGATATTAACTTTGTAAAGTTGTTCAATGATTATATTTGACTAAATCGTAGTCTGTTAATGGTGATAATTGTTTTAAGCTGTTTACGCTTTGAACCAAGAATGCTGATGTACAATTTTGTTTGCTACTCAAAACCGCTGTGGCAACGTCTGTTGAATTTTTTATGGTGCAAAGGTACATCAGATGCTTCTGAGACGTGCTCGGTTGCAATCTTATCAGCATATTAATTTTTCTCTATGGCGATGAACTTGAACATGTTTTGCTGGGACTCATACTTCAGATATTTGTTTGTGTTGTTGCCGCTGCCCTCTTTTGTAGCCATCATTGTAGAGCAGTTAACGGTGCATTGATATCGGAATACAACCATACATAAATTACGCTCTTAAAAAAAAGAAAACTAAGACTATTTTCTTGACTTTGAGTTTATCGCTTCTATTGTGCCTTACTTAAATATTCATTTGTCATCACTGATGACGTTTTAGTTATTTAATTTCTTTATAATTAATTTTTTTTAGTATGGCTCTTTAAAATATCAATAGATACCAAAACTCAACTATTCAATGACAAGCTTAAGCTTTTCATGTCGCATATTTCGATGTGGTATTCGTTTTACAAAAAACTAATTTTTTATCAACATTTTGAAGTTGTTTCTCATATTTTGTGTGCGCGTCTGTGTTGCAATTTCTTTTATCGATGTTTTCATATGAGATAAGAAAGAAAAATATAGTCTTTCGTAATATTTACTTTTCCAATTGCATAAGTTAATTTAAGTTTTAATTGAAATAAACTTTTTGAAATGAATTTAAGTAAATACTTGAAATATTAGTTATTTAGCATACATACGTGAGCATGTTAGGATTTCAATCTTGATAAGGGTTTAGAACAGTGGTTCTCAAATGGTGGGGCGCGCCACCCTGGGGGGGGTTAACAAATTTGAAGGGAGGCGCGGAGATATGCCAATAAACAAATATTTTAATACTTTGTAATGAACCGTAATCATAACATTTAGTATTCAACAAAATAATTTCTCTTCTCATTATTTCTCTTTTCTTTTATATTATATGTTAAAAGCTACAATATGCACCTCTTAGTTTCACATTTTTTATTTCTGACTTAAACCGCAAAAATACAACAAATTGTTAAAAAAAATAGAATATAAAATACCATTTTCGAAGAACTTAAGGTTAAAGGTTCGCAGAAGCACTAAATATCACACTATCAACGAGGCCCTCACAAGTTTCGCTAATTTTCCATCGACTTCCAAATCACCGTTTTTTTGTTCCAAATCACCGCCATTGTCTTCTCTTTTTCAATAGAGTTTTTTTTTCCCCTTTGGTGGGTTTCTCGACTACCTTTTACTATCACAAACTTTAACATTAGGAATCACTTAAGATAATGGCATGATTGGCTCGATTTATTATTTGGTTAGTTTTTGCTAGCGAGTTTCCAACTAAAACTTCACCATCCTTCACCAAATCTTCACATCTTCACTAAATAAATTTACTAGCCTAGTTTATCTTTGAGGAAGACTAACCAGAGCCTCCTCCGAACTACTATCCAGGCTGGTGTGATTTAATTAAAAAAATATTAAACCAGCATAAGAAATTTTTGTGTCAAAATCAAAGTAGGGGAGGCGCGGATTTGCCGCGGATTCAAAAAGGGGGACGTAGGATGAGCACAGTTAAGAACCGCTGGTTTAGAACGTCCATCTTTTACAACATTGAATAATTTCAATTCAATGTACAGTGGTCAATTTTCCAAAAAAGCTGTCAAAAAAAAAAAAAAGAATTGCGAAATTTTTATGTAGCCTCATTTGTAGTTATAAAGTAATGAAAAAATTCATGCCAAACGTGGGTGGCTAGCTTTCTTTTGTTCAAATACGAGTATTATCTAAACAAGAGTGACCATTTTTTTTCTAGCCAAAGGGGATAAACAACGGGGAAAAAGGGGATAAAAAATTATTGCACACTGGCTGAAATAATAGGTCAACAATTTCCTTTCAATCGCGGCACTGATAATATATTTGTGTTTCTTAGAATCGAGATCTCTTTTAATGTCGAAATCTCCACCATTGGCTATGCAAGATGCATATGCAATATCGCAATGCATTTTTCACAACGTAAATTCTAATCGTTGTATGACATTTTAATAAATGGATATTTATTTTTAAATCTTTACTGAAAATACCTTTGCCTTTTGTGATATGATATGAAACGAAATGGAATGAAATGATATTTTTTGAAAAAAGAGAATAGTAGAAAATCATGAAAAAGGTAAGGTGTGTTTTTTGGGGGATAACCAAATCCAAATGGGGTTTAATCACCCCCTAACGTGGGATTGATGGTCACGCTAATCCAAACCGATGAAAATATTTTTGCGATTGATCGTGATGAGTAGTCTAGTAAGGCCAAATCTTGTGACACGATGCGTTAAGCGTCTTTTTGGGTATATATCCGGAACCAGTACACGAGTATACAGTACTGCATATTCGTAGTTGAACGTAAGTTGACAAAGCCATATTGCAGAAAATGTGAATCGGATTGGAAAAGGGGGTGTAGCGCCTCCCATATAACCTGAATGTTCATTATGAGATATCTCATGAAATATTTACGGTACGGTACGAGTCTTTGATATGGAAGTATTAAAATGAAACTTTGTATTCGTAATCAGCGACAATATTTTCGACTTTTGGCCAGCTTTTCCAGAAAATCGGCCTCTGTGCAATGTGGTAATTTTTCAACTGTTCTAACAGAAGTTTGTAAAGCGATTATTTGCTTTGTTGTACCTACCGTTCACCACCCAACGGTCGGTGAGTACAATTGGCTCCACATATACATAATGCTGTGATAAATTATATTTGTAAAAACAACACTGTACTCAACAGATGTATGCTAATAGCTTCGCTTGTTGACCCCATGTCTACTTAATTTAATATCTTTATTATAATTTTTGTGCTATCAAGTTGCTGCTGTTGATTTTGTTGTTTTCTTTGCATTAAACCATTTAAAGAAGAGTAAAAATACAATAGTTATACAAAAGTGAAAGTACCTACTTTGTGAATTTTTTTTTTTGTACTATGTAGTATGTATAATTGAATGTCTTCTAATGGAGACATGAAAATGGTAACTTGGAGTCATGGCATAATAGCAATTTAAAACGTGACAGTAATTAAACTATAATAAATTATAATGAGCTCATTTTCACGGACGCTGTTTAAATATTGTTTTTTTTTTACTTTCATTCCTTTCTGCATTGCAAATTATGTTTAAATTATTCTGCTATGTAAAGTAAATCGTAATTTAAGTTCAAAATATTTGAAATATGGAATCAATGGAAAGCGCTGCAAACTTTCATTCACATATCTTACGCTCTTTGATCCATACTTGTTTACACTAAGGCATACAAAATATTAACAAATATTTGTTGCTCCGTTTTTACTAAATTTACAAACAATCCCTTAGAACGTATTTGAATGGATAATTTCTTCTTTTTTTATATTATTTTCACTCTTTTTTTTTAAGGGGTTATATACATTTGGGATGGGAAAAATTAGGGGGTTTTTGATTTTTGATTGATTTTATGTAATCATAATTTTATTTAAACGAATTACAAAGTATCGAATAGTTTATATTTTTATGCGTTTTGTAAAAAAAATTAATGAAAATTATGCAAAAATTAGGAAAATTGTGGAAACTACAGCCCTTGCCCTGAAAGGCCTTTTTTCTATCTTTGCGGTGACTTGATATATTGGGAACGGCTCTACTGAAATAAAAAAAAACACCATTATAGCACCTTGCTAATGAGCGAAGGGTTCGCAAAAAAAAAAAAAAATGTGTCCGCAGGCACTCACAGTAGAAGTGAAACTTTGTTGTTTATTTGAAAATTATTAGAACACATTTATAACAAATTCTGTTGGAGTGTATGCAGTCTTCTTCTCTTTATTTTGTTGTTCATTTTCTTTTGTTGATACTCTCTACACTTATTGGCCAAACACAACGTAGTACATTTATACCACCTTGATCAAAAAGATCCCAGAATTTATTCAGAAAATTACAAATTCAAGTTTATTCATCTAAATCTATATTGTCCCCTTCAAAGTAATCCCCATCGACTACAACACACTTATGCCAGCGCTTGATCCAATCCTCGAAACATTTTTTATATTTGGTTTTCGGTATGTCCATCAGTGCTTCCTGCGATTTTTCCATTACTTCCTCTCGGCTGCTGAATCGCGTTCTTCGTAATGGTTTTTTAACTCGATTGAACAGAAAGAAGTCACAGGGAGCCAAATCAGGTGAATTCGGTGGCTGTTGGATGGTATTTGTTGCATTTTTCGTCAAAAATTACGAATAATGCTGGCACTGTGCGACGGTGCGTTATCATGGTGCAAAATCCACGAGTTTTCTGTCCACAGTTCTGGTCTCTTTCGGAGAATTGCTTCACGCCAATGCCTCATAACGCTCAAATAATACTCTCTGATGGTTAATTTGCAGTTATTGACTTAAATTTCTTTTACTTTATCAACGTTTTCGTCGGTTTTCGATGTCGATGGTCTGCCACTGCGTTCATCATCTTCGATTGACTCACGACCACTTTTGAACCGCTCGTGCCATTGGTAAACAACCGAATCGTTGTCGAAACACTTTTCCAACATTTTCAACGTTCGCGCACCATTAAATCCGTTTTTTTACTCAAAATTTAATACAATACAATTTAAAAAAATTGTAAAAAATCGCCAACACACACAGAGATAGATGTAATCTTGGCTACGTAACTTTTGCAAATGACAAGCTATGACGATTTAGAGAGAATATCTAACTATAACTTTGTTTCTTACTGGTTTCGTATGAGTGGAAAAAACGAAGTTTTTCACGTGACCGTTGTTGTTGAAGCTTTTGCACTCATCCTCTTTCTATTTCTTGAAACTTTTTTTCTGTTGATACTCTTTACACTTATCGGCACAAACACGGCGTAGTACACGTATATAACACATTAGAGGAAAGTTCAGCTATATGGAATAAAGCTCTCTCTCCAAAGCACATGAGATAAAACTGCGAAATGTCGACTCTTCATGATTGTTTGTAGCCGATCCTCATATGACCTCGTTCGCTAAACACTAACAACAACATTACTTAGTTTCTTATTAGTGTCATATGAGTGCAACAACAACGCGATTTCCGTTGCAAAATTTCAGATTTACCCTCGCTAAAGAAGTTTCACTTAAAAAAAAATACGTAAAAGGCGATGATTTCCCAAAAAAATCGATTTTCGGTACTCCAAAAATCGAGTTTTCCGGCCAAAAATACGAGAAATGAGCTAGCTATTGTAATTAGGAACAACACGTCAAAGTTTCTGATTGACCAGTATATTGGTTTTCGAGAAATCGTGGTTACCGCAACGACACTTATCAAAAAATACAATTCCGAGATAACCACGTTTAAAGTTTCAAAGGTAGCGTGCTATAAATGGCTGTAACTTCCGTTATTGTGTTCGGATCATATATTAATTTTAAGGAAATATTCTCGAATATATCATATATATGCAATAAATATCGGTATGATATTTATTTTGCCTCCGATTGGGTCTTTTTGGGACTATTATTATTTTTTCGTGCCGTGCATTTGGCTGTTGTAATGTGCATTATCATTCCTTCCTGTTCTTTACAAAAAAACTAATTTGTAATGGTAAACAAATATATAAAGTAAAACCTAAATTACATTGAATTGTATGTACATGGTATGTGAATTTTGAATTATTATTCAATCCTGTCAGAAACAATAATCTTAAAATAAGAAGAAGAGAACATTTTAATATTATGAATTTAATCGCACTTGATAATCTTTACTATAAATTATGGCCAAAAAACCTAATAATAAATTTTATATTTTAATGATTACAGTAAAAGTAAACAATTCTTAACCTCTAAAGAATCAGAAAATAATTAAAGAATTTTTCATAGTTTTTGTTCTCAAATGAAGTATATTTAAATAAGAAAATATTATAATTGGATGATTTAAAATTTATAAGTTGACTCATAGTTTTATTTATTTTTGCATTTGAATTCATTAGTCACATTATTGGTTGGCATTAAAGCAAACCCGCAAAGGAAATAATTAGTTTACTAATAAGAATAAAGAGGTTTAACATCTCGTAAGTTTTACAATAATTAACTAACTTTTTCCACTTGGTATAATTATGATTGCATATTTCCATCACTTCTAAGTAAGCATGTAGTTTGCTCACATCTCCCATTTCGTGTGTTTTTTTTTTTTTTGTTTTGTATTTTGTGCCACTTTGAACTTTTCAATTGAACAATTTGCTGCATTCATTCATTAAAAACAAATTTCATTCATTCATAAAAATGAAATTATATACACACATTTATAAAGATAGTTTGTGTTTCTTTATTTTTACGCTACTACGTTGATATTGCTCTCGTTGGTGCTGTGATGGCGACAATTTATACTCTATAGAATACAAATGCCAGTAATTCGATTGCTGTCATTAATTTGAGCTTCAATTAATGTTTTATTTCGATGCTGCCATCTATTTTTGCTCTTCTTCCTCAATTTGTTGTATGATCTCTTGGAGCTTAGATTTCAATACAATATTTATTAATAAATTTTTTAGATCTTTAAATTTATGTATGTATGTATATAAAAAGCTTAACAATTTCCGGAAACGTCTGCTAGGGGTTAGAGCAGGGAAGTTAAGAAATATACTGAAAAAATAATACTGAAAATAAAATACATTGTTCTTTAGTCTTTTATTACAAAAATGCTGTAAATATTGGGAGTATGAATGTATAAACTCGTAATTGTGACTAATTTCATATCTATCATACGCGCCATTTTTTTGACATTGACAGCTATTCTATCTCGAAGAGCGCTAAAAATACTATAAGAATTGATCTGTAAAATAATTTTTATAATTTTACAAAACTGTTTTACTATAGCTGAAAATGTCGAATTTCGTGCCAACAAAACAACATTTGCGGGAAGTTTTAATTTGCTTCTTCCATTTAAAGAAAAACGCAACTGAAGCACATAGTTTACTCACTGAAGCTTATCCTGACTGTGCTGTAGACGTTAGAATGTGTCAGGTGTGTCATGCCCGTTTCAAAAGTGGTGATTTTGATGTTGAAGACAGGGAACGTTCAGGCGGCCCGAAAAAGTTCGAAGATGAAGAATTGAAGGCATTACTCGAAGAAGATTCATGTCAAACGCAACAAGAACTTACAGAATCTTTAGGAGTTGATCAATCAACCATTTCTAAACCATTAAAAGCATTGGGAATGATTCAAAAGCAAGGAAATTGGGTTCCGTACGAATTGAAGCCGAGAGACGTCGAACGACGATTTTTCACATGTGAACTGCTGATTGAACGACAGAAAAGAAAGGGTTTTCTGCATTGTGTTGTGACTGGCGATGAAAAGTAGATACGTTACGCTAACCCAAAGCGTAAAAAATCATGGGGATCGCCCCGACATGCATCAACATCAACGGCAAAGCTGAACATCCATGGATCCAAGTTCATGCTGTGTATTTGGTGGGATATGAAAGGTGTCGTGTATTATGAGCTGTTGAAACCGAATGAAACGATCACTGGCGACCGCTACCGACTACAATTGATGCGTTTGAGCCGAGCATTAAAGGATAAGAGGCCAGAATATGAGAATAGACACGACGAAGTTATTCTTCAGCACGACAATGCTCGGCCGCATGTTGCAAGGCAAGTAAAAACATACTTGGAAACGCTGAAATGGGAAGTGCTACCCCACCCGCCGTATTCTCCAGACATTGCTCCTTCTGATTACCACTTGTTCCGATCGATGACACATGGCCTGGCTGAACAGCACTTCCGTTCTTTCGAAAAACTCAAAAATGGGTCGATTCGTGGATAGCCTCAAAAGATGAGGAGTTCTTTCGACGCGGAATCCGTATGCTACCAGAAAGATGGGAAAAGGTTGTGGCTAACGATGGACAATACTTTAAAGAATAAATTTATAATCACTTTTTCACAATAAATGTCCAAATTACGAAAAAAAATACGAGTTTATACATTCATACTCCTAATACAATATCAAAATATCCAGCAGATGTCCTTGAATACACAGTTTGTAAGCCATTGAACATAAAGTTTAAAAACAAAATTTATATTTTTAAAAATCCTTTGGTCTTAGGCCGAAGTTTAGATGAATGAAAGTCGGTTTATGCCAAAAAAAAAACATCTTCGGTCGGACACTAGTTATTATAACATAATTAAATTATATACATGCATATGTATGTGGCTATAATTTGGAAAAGTATTCCATAAAAAAATTTACTATAAGTCAATGATCACATAAACCATTTTAGATTAAAAAAAAACAAGCAAAATATTTTATATTTAATAACATCGAAATTGTCAAAAATAGACTAAGGCTGAGTTTAATTAGAAGTAAACCTTTAAAACTTCGATACTTGCAGATTTTGAGCTGTGTTATTTTTAAACAAAATTAACCCATTTGTATTTTGCATTCTTTTCTTCCTCATGCAGGTGCTGGCGAATCTGGCAAATCAACAATAGTCAAACAAATGAAAATCATTCACGAAAAAGGATTTTCACAAGAAGAATGTGAAGTATATCGCCGTGTTGTTTACAGCAATACAATACAGAGTTTTATGGCGATAATACGTGCAATGGGTCATTTGAAAATCGATTTTGCTGATCCATCAAAAACAGAAATTGCACGACAATTCTTTACGTATGCCTCGGCCGAAGAGCGTATACTATTGCCAGAAATTGTAGTGATAATGAAGAAACTTTGGGCCGATGCTGGAGTACAAGAATCATTTTCACGATCTCGTGAATATCAATTGAACGATTCAGCAGCATATTATCTTAACATGTTGGATGAAATCTCAAAGCCGAATTATATACCAACGCTGGAGGATGTGCTGAGAGCACGTGTCAAGACAACGGGCATCGTTGAGACGCATTTCAGTTGTAAGGGATTATATTTCAAGTGAGTGAAAAGAAAAATTTAATTATTTTATTGCGATGTTGTGTGTGTGTAGTAAAGTTTAATTAAATAATTAACTAATTTTATTTTCATTTTATTTTTTTCTTCTGTGCAGAATGTTTGATGTTGGCGGTCAACGTTCAGAACGTAAAAAGTGGATTCATTGCTTTGAGGGTGTAACTGCAATTATATTCTGTGTCGCATTATCTGGTGAGTAAAGTACATTAAAAAAATTTGGTTTTATATATTATTTATACTAGATATTTGAATATGTTTTTAGGATACGATTTGGTACTTGCCGAAGATGAGGAAATGAATCGCATGATTGAATCATTAAAACTTTTTGACTCCATTTGCAATTCCAAGTGGTTTGTGGAAACTTCAATAATATTATTTTTGAACAAAAAAGATTTGTTCGAAGAGAAAATCAAACGATCTCCATTGACGATTTGTTTCCCTGAGTATACAGGTATGTTTTAAATTAAATTCTATATAATTGCAGAATATAAAATATTATGAATAAAGATTGTAGGGAACTATGTTTATTATATTAATGGATTGTTAGAAAACAAGGATTTGTTAACACAAAATCGGCTGCATCATTTATTCAACTTAGCACTGGAGAACAATCATTTTGTGTTGAAAGATATGTTGGTTTTTTAGTTATAGACTGCGAATAAGAACCAGAGACAAGTGTCGGTTCAAACTTATAGAAAAGTAGAAACTTGACGTAACCTTGCGCAATGTCAGAATGCTATATAGATTGAGAGATTGAAGTGCAGCGGATAGGCTAAGGTTGCGCTCACCGTGGCGTGGTAAATATATAAAATTATTTTCTAATAGCATCAGTTAGCAATAGTAAAGCTCCAAAAGCAAAATTTACTTAAGAAAAGCTTTTCGCTTAGCCTTTCGGATTCGGCATAAAACTCTTCCATTCGTGTACAAATATAACTATCACAACATGAATTGATGCAAAAAGTAGGCTCAAGGCCCTCTTTGGGATGTTGTGCCACAAAAAAAAAGAAGACGATGGACTAACAATGTCGGAACACCGAATAATTATCTAGTTATGTGGCTTGGGACCAAGTATTACATTATGTAATATGGTCACAGGCACTAGTGGATCCAGACATTTCCCAAGGGGGAGGGGGGAAAGAGGTTTAAATTTGCGTCCTTTTACTCATGACCAGCGATCTAAATGTATGTATGAGATTTTCATCGGCCAATAATGCTTTGAAGGAATGCTATAGAATCTTTAAAATATTTGTGACGAATAATCATTTTTATAACAAACAGTTAATTATTGAATTTTCTGAGTATTTCTTGCCAGGAAATAAAAAAAATAATTACCTTTTTTTGACGTAATTTCCTATTCCCATTATATTCAAATTTAATTCTGTTGTACATAATAATTTTTATATTTGTTACATTAGTTTCTAATTGTATTGTTTTTTCTCTGAATAGGTCCGAATACATATGAAGATGCTGCCAATTACATACGGATGAAATTTGAAAATCTCAACAAACGAAAAGATCAAAAGGAAATCTATACGCATTTAACATGTGCCACCGATACGAATAATGTACGATTTGTATTTGATGCTGTTACCGATGTAATCATTAAAAATAATCTTAAGGATTGTGGGCTTTTCTAAGAATATTATATAAACACACACACGCGCATTCACATTCACGCTAATACACAAACATAATCCATTTTATTTAACTACCAACGAGTGAGTTGATATACAATTTATTTTTATGGAACCGATTCAAAGAAATTGGAATTTCTGGAATTTTACTCCCAAAAATAGACATTTCCAATGTAAAAGTTCTAGTTAACTTTATTACAATTTTAGCTATTCTATTCTCACTCTGTCCTTTTCTTTTCTGTCATTATTTAATGCTTATTTACAAATTAATATAATATTATTAGGATAATATAAATATACATATGAACATAAATTATTTTAACGAATTCTTTTTCTATCTAATTTTTACTGCTACATTTAGTAGTGGTTGAAATGAAAATATTGAAAATGTTTGTATAAATTTGTAATACATACCATCCTATCCGTAATGCATATAACTCCCTGATCTACTAGCAATACTATAAATATTAATATTGATTTAAAAATTATGAAATTGATTAATTGATTGATCAATTTTCCATTGAACAAAATATTTAATTAATTTAGATTGATTATTTACTAAAATGACAATAAATGAAATGCACAAATGTTTGAAGTCTTCTCATTGAAATTGCTTGCCCTATGCTATATGGAAAATGTATAATTTTCTTGAAATCACTTAATTTTTGTATAATTTGAATTTCGAAGAAGATTTAGAAAATATGTTTTACAAATCAAAAAATTAAAATGAAAATTGTGTATTCAAAATGTAACAAATAAAAAACGTTTAGGAAATGCAGTTCAAAACTTAGTTTATATTAATGAACCAAATTAATTTAAATCCATAATCATGCTCATTAATTATTTTCGGTTTTAAATATGTTTGCACAATATTTTAAATTAATTATGCAACGCAGCAATATGCTAAAATGTAAACGAGCATAATGTCGTAAAATATTCTTCTTAAATTTTTGATGTAATTTTATTTAGCACTTGTGAATTCCAATGTTGTGCAGTTTGTGAGAATAATATTGCACAAAATTATTTTAATAGTAGACAAAATATGTATTTTGTAATTTTAGCTTAGTTGTACGCTATAAAGAAGATATACATATAAATAAAATATAATTAAAATTTTTAAGCATTGATAATTTTTGTTTGTTGATTGAGCTTAACATATTAACCCATTTTGTGTAGGCATTTCATTTTAGCACGAGTAACTTTGAAAATTCATAAAAAAAATTCATTTATAATCAGGGCTATCGCGAATACATATTTGTTCACAATAGGCCTGAATATTTTACTAAAAGTAATCATTTAGTAAAAAAAAATTCTTTTTTTTTTTTTTTTGTTTAAATGTTTATTTATTTATCCAATAAACGGGATACAATTTATATGGATGCTTAGTTAACTTATCTAAGTACAAAATTAAATAGGTACATTTCTGTTCATGGGTATAATATTAAAAAAAGGTAAAAAACAATGAAAAACCATAATACTTGAACAAAATTGATACGGTACATGTGACAAACGTGAAAAGAATTAATTAATTAAATATTGTCTATTGCCCGGTGTTATACACTAGTCCGTTTTCATGATTGTATCTAGTGTGAAAAATTAAAATTTTGTCATTTAAGACCAGTTGTCCCGATTCATGTAGATCATGAATGTATGTAATCTTTGTGTATTTACCACTTATCTGATTTGGGCAATGTATGATATCCCTAATTTTAATAAGTTCAGAGTTTATGCATTTATTGAAAAAATTATAGTGTCTGTACGCCACGAAGCGATCCATTCTCGCACACTTTGCTGCGGAATATATTTCAGAGATTTTACCATATTTATATGAACCAATGTCTCTTTTCGTATTTGTCGTGGAACGAAGACAACCACGTTCAAACGTTCTCATTAATTCCATCTGATGTGAACTAACAAAGGGTTGTAAACACCAAACAGGGGCAGCATATGTAAGGATGGGTCGTATATATAATTTATAAATACCAGTCTTAATTCTCGTGTTTATGTAACGGTTAGTTAAAATACGATTAATTGCAAATTTAGCTTTTCGAGCCTTATTAATTCGTATAGTCACATTTTTGGTAAATCTACCATTTGTTTGGAATTGCACTCCCAATAATCGGATGTCTTTTGAGTGTGTGATAGCTTCACCACCCAGTTTTATACACATGCCACGACATTTCTTTCTAAAATAAGCACTGGTATCGCAAACCTGACCCATAATATTGATGAATTCCGTTTTAGAAACATTTAGCATGAGTTTCCATTTGTTAAAATAGGCTAGTAGTTCATTTAAATAAACGTTTAAGAGATTTTGTGCTATCTTGGGTCGATTATGTGTAATATGAATCGTCGTGTCGTCTGCAAACTGAGTAAGTTTAACGTTATTATTAATAGGAATATCATACATAAACAAATTGAATAAGATTGGCGATAATACGGAACCCTGTGGGGTGCCACAAGGCATGTCGTGCCAATCCGAAATTACATTGTTAATTCGAACCGCAAATCTTCTTGAGTTCAATGATGATCTGATAATCCTAGTTATGAAAGTTTTAAAATTTAGTTTCATCATTTTATGAATGAGACCATCATGCCATACAGTGTCAAAAGCCGCCTTTAAGTCCAATGCCACAATTGATGTGATCATTTTATTATTAAGGCCGTTTGTAATATCATTCTGAATTTTGCATAAAGCGTGTTCAGTTGAATGCCCGGGTAAAAAACCAAACTGATTTTGAAGAATATCAAGTGAATCAATATGTGACCAAATACGAACAGCAATAATTTTCTCAAATATCTTGGCTATGCATAGCAGTTGAGAAATAGGTCTCCAGTTTGAAATGATTGTTGAATCTTTACCAGGCTTGGGTATAGCCGTGATGAGGGCCATTTTCCAAGAGTGTGGAAAATATGCAATGGAAAGAAGATGATTGAATAAAATCGTTAAGAAAAGTATAATACCCGGAGAGAATTGTTTAATTATGAAAAAAGGTAAATCATCAGAGCCAGTAGACTTTTTATTGGGTCTAGTTTTGATGATATTATTGACCTCTTCAACCGAAGTAAGAATTCCACGCTGGTCCTCAGGTAATAAAGAGTTTATTTTATCCAGCTCTTCATTGCTACGAATAACCGGAGTTATATTATGATTGAATGTGATGACTTGATTAATGTTTGTGAGATGTTCAATGTCAGATTTTACTAGATCATCGATAATGGAATTATTATGAACTGTTAAGAGAGAAAAAAAATTCTTAAATACTTAATGTGAATGTTTTAAAAGAACTCATTCATTGAAGTCCCAGTTAATAAATAATAATTTGTGAAGTTATTGAAAAACATATTTGAATTCAGAATACAGAGTTCACCAAATTAATAACTATTTAGTAAAATTTCTTTTGGAGCTAGGGGAATGCAACCTTTTTCGAAGTCATAGCAATGCAAATCTTTTGGCTTCAATATCATGGCTGCTCTGAAGTCACTTGAATCCACTTTAAGCCACTTGACACCAATTGGAATTTGAAGTCAGCTTTAATATTGTATATAATTCAATGTTTCCTTTTATTAACAACTTAAATTAGCGGATTTTTTTTGTCAAATATGTTTCAATAATTTAAAAGAATGTGAAAATGGAAAAATTTAAGGAAAAGGGTTATACAGTAGTTAGGCGTCGTAGGAATTGGCATATAGGTGATATATAGACCGTCTCTCATTAAGCGTTAACTTGAGCAATCTTAACCAATCTTAGTACACTATATATATATACTATTCTTACTTGTAGCCAGAAATAAGTTCTGAAGCAAGTTTACATCTAATCTCTTTAACTATTGGCCCGATTTTACAAAATTCAGTATTGTAATGATAGCACTCCCTGTTTGATCATAGGCTATATTTTATTTCGATTAAGCAAGTGGGCGTGGCACCTCCCATGCAAACTAAGCACTTGGAAAAACATTAATTATTGAGGAACCACAGTTAAGAAGGCAATGAAAGTTTGTGTGAGATAGAGGTATGTTGGTGGCAGTTATTGGGCAGAATTTGGTATATTTTGGGCAAGTGGGTGTGGCCTACATGAAGTGACGTAATCATAGTTCGGAAGACAATGGTTGATTTTGAGCAAGTAGGCATTACACCTTCCATGCAAAGGGAATGCTTGACAGAACATATGTGGGGACCCCAGCAAGGAAAAACATTAGAATTGTTTGTAGTTAGTAGTTAATTTGGAGCCATAGCAGAAAAGGTGATGAAGGTTTGTATGTTAAGATGGGATGTTGATAGCATTAGCTTAGTAGAATGTTAAAACTATTGGGCAAGTGGAAATGGAACTACCCATGTAAATGATAATCATAAGATTATTTCTTTGCAAAGGTTTTGTTGTTGTATTGCTCAAACTTTGACAGGGTCGTACAGGGAAGCTGTGCAAAGCCCAACTAGTAACCATACAAGTGACACTTTCAAAAATATGTATCGAAGAAAATATGTAGCAAATAAAATAAATAAGATCTAAAATAACTGTTGTGTTAAAATTAAATGGTGAAACCTCTGAAGGGCAATATCAAATTCTACTTTGTACGATTTTTGAATCGAACCCTCGGCTCGAAGTTGTGAAAGAACATTGCTTTGAACCGAAACATTGGTTCAGAGAGACCGTGCACCGCTGAACTTAAACCATACTTCGAAAATTGTTTGGTTCACATTCCTGTCATAAAGGCCAAACAAACATAGTATATAAAGGTATGAAATTTAGTGTCATGATTGTGAAAGTCCTAAGTAGCCATAATTTAAACACAAAAGGTTTCTATCAGGGTTAGCGGATAACATTCTTCACAACAAGGATATATTAATGGTGGGGTATCGATGTAGAATCTCAGTAGATGTGATTGGATCTGCCAAATATGCGACTAATGCCCACCATGCCCAACATATCTATATATAACCTATTTTCAGACTTTACTACGACTATCACAACTAACAGAATTTATAGGCAATTTTTTTCTTAACGCATGTATAAAATGCTGTACGTTTTTAAATACATCTTTGTTTTGTTTGTGGAAGCATTCGAAATGAAGATACTTTGCAAAATCTATGACCCAATATGCATAGGCGAATGACCTGTATGAGCAATACGCCAACATATACATAGTCAAGGCCATAGAAATCCAACAGCTTCGCTGCCTCGTCATGTAGAGCGCATGTATGGAAACGCTGCAGATATGAAGGTATTCTATTCGAGCCACTGGTAGAATGCGCAGAAAAGGACTACCTAATCTCCTTTGAAAATACCATGTACATGGGGACTTGACTTGTTGGCCTTACCAACTTAAGCGAACGCGCGCATAGCAGAGGCGACTGGCGAAGCTTTATTGCGGTGGCCAAGACCAATCTCC
Source organism: Toxonevra muliebris (assembly GCA_963691655.1). Taxonomy (NCBI): domain Eukaryota; kingdom Metazoa; phylum Arthropoda; class Insecta; order Diptera; family Pallopteridae; genus Toxonevra; species Toxonevra muliebris. Next base: position 46,149,497 of record OY829326.1, on the reverse strand, counting down.
GGTTGTAGTGCCAACCAAGTAAGTTATTCTGTTTGTGAGCATGATCAAATTTAGTAAAACATGGTTGTCAATCCTTATCTACAATATTGAAAGCAATTAATTTGTTCAATATTAATAGACACAAGTAAATCTACCAATTTCTCTGTTATTTTTACAAACACAGTAATTTTTCAAAATTTTGTAGCTCAGCACTAACATTCCGCTTGTACCGCTTGTTTTTCTTTGTTTTCAACGGTCACCTTAGATCCATTTTCTCAATCACCAGTATGTCGATTATGCAAAGCGCGGCGGATCGTATGTGAGGGCGGAAATGAATTTTGGTATTATGATGCTCGCTTCCGCCTCTTTCGCTACGCGAACTAACCTGCACTATCGCAAATTAAGTCCGATAGCGGAATGGTAGCGAACATATTGGTTGTCAAAATAAGCCAAAAATTTTTTTCTAAAATAGTTTTATAAATAAATTTTACATTAATATTATCCAGATAATGCAAAAAAAAACAATTTTGTCATGTTTGCTTTATTATTTACTTTTTTATTTATTTGTTTTATATTTATACTTTTTGTCCACTCTTGCTTTTTTTTATTTTCCCATTCACAATAGAAACTGGGACTCTCCTGTCGAATTTCATGAAAATATTAGAACAAAAGTGTGCTCCTCGTTCGCTTTTCATAATAGCACAGCTCGAAGCGGATCGCACTTGAAAAGGCGGAAATTGCACCATCCACCGCGCTTTACATAATCAGTCTACAGATTTTCTTCTGATTCAAACTAAACAAATGCCTCATAAGTTTATACAAAACTGTATAATTTAGTACTTCAAATCTAATATACTGATATTGTTTGAATTCTCTGAAAGATACTTCTGAAACTCTCGCTAATTTTACATTCTCGGCATGACCATGCCCAGGTTAGCAAAAAATATTTTTTTTTGCTGGGTAATTTCTTTATAGAACATTCTAATTGAATTGCGGTTGAGAATTTAATTTAAATTTTTCTAGTTTTTTAACATTTCCAATTTCTGGGTTGGATTACAAATTTTCACTGTATGTAAATGTTGCAGTTGAGGTAAAATTACGATAATCATAGCAGAAACAAATCGATAATCGTTATCGCTGCTTCGGACGACTTCACCAAAAGAGAAAAACAAGTTTGAATGTATGAAATAATGATCTCATCGAAGCAGTCGCTGCAGTCACTGTAAACAAAAATGTAGAATAACATTTAAATTTCGAATACAAAATTTCTTGAAAATTGTGACAAAATAAGAACAACAAATAAAAATATCTTTCCATAATTATTTGCAAATATGTTGACGTTGAAATCTGTAAGAATACCATTGCTACTAGCAACAAGACTGAATGCCGTCAATGGGAGCACCGTTGCCACAGTGTCTACCTTTGCGAAAACTTTGTCAACGCCAACCACTAACATTTCGACTATTGACAGTGCCGGCAAATACCATCTGCGAAAAACTTGGTCACTACTTGGTAAATTCACAGATAATCCAATTGAAAATTAATAAAAATATATATCAAAATCTAAATAAATTTCAGCAATTCATAGATCTCAAAATGGATTCATGTTTCCACAATTTGCCATGATGTCCGCTCGTTTTAACGCCAACCAACCGCAGCAGCAGCCCAGTCAACATCGACGACCTACACCTCCCTCATTACCCGACAAGCAGCAATTGGAAAAGTATTTCTTTCGAACTCTTGCTTTCATATGGGATACCAGTTATTGGCTTTTCACTTTGACGCGGGAAAACTTTAATAAGCATATTATGGCCAATCCTAAAGTGCAGTCGTATTTAAAGGAATTACTTGAGAAAATGGAAAAATCAAAAAAAGATTAAGAAGGGGAATTGAGAGTGGCTCAAACGAAATTTAAATATTTTAGGTGTTTCGTATTTTGTTTGCATATTTAGTGAAATGCTTAATTAAGTTGTTAATTGTATTGTATGATTCCAAGCAGTTTTATTTCATTTCATAGTAAAGGATGACAAATAATTACCAGACCTTATTCCTCTTCTTCCGGTAGTAGTTATTTATTCTGTTTTTCTATGAAATGGAATGGAATTTTATCAGTTAGCAATATTTGGAAGTATACGATACATTTTATTTAGTTTCGTTCTATTTCATGCTTTTTTTAATAAATATTTAAAAAAAAATGAATTTGTTAGAGCATTAGTATTGGTTGTATCAAAAAAGTAATTGAAGTCGGGAGTTTTTTATACATTTAATCTATTAATATATCGTCGTTCAAGCAGAAATCACTAAGTCCAAATTGTTTCTTTTAATTGGATCGTATTAAATAGCTTTTATTATTCTAATAGCATGATAATTTCGATTTTTTATGATCCAGTTGAAACGAACACTAATGTGTATATAAATCTGTTGACTTTTTAAGTTTTGCCTGTATAAACTAACTTCATAGTAGAAATTAAAAAATGGACTTAGTGAATTCTGCCAGAACGACGACGGAATAATTCTCGCAATTCTGATCAAATTCAAAAGCAGAGTCTTCTTTCGATGGACGAAAGTAACGTCCTACAAATTAGCTCATTCTTCCCGTCTAATGTATAGCCCTGAGACATAGCCGACACAATAGTCATTCTTTGTAAAACAAAACTCATATATCTGATAACACTGTGCAACATCTCTTGGATTAAGAATATTGCTTTTTGGGAAGGTTTTGTCGACCAATACTCATCACATTACACTTTTATCGCAGTTTTTTTTGTACATATTTCGATATTTATTTAACCCTTATTCTCCTGAATAGGTACACGTCTACCTTTTGCGTTTTATTTTCTTTCAGATCGACTTTTTTAATTATAAGTTATTTACATCTTATTTATTTACTTGCTTTTGGTTGCTTACTTGTTTTTTCCTCATAACAATGTAATAAAATTAAAAAAAATAAATATTTGTTTATAAAATCCATACAAAATGTACTAAGGTACACGTGCACCTTTTCAGTAGATTGAAGGTGTAAAAGTTGTCAGGAGACTAAGGGTTAAATCTTTTTTTTTCTAACCTGAAAATTTTTATAAATTTTTCTTTTGAACGAAAATACATTAATGGAATGTTGGGTTTACTATTTCATTTTAAAGAAATGAAAAATAAAATAAACACTTGTATAAGGGGAAAAAATAAATTTGTTGAGCGTGCACTCTTTGGTGCTGGTCGTAGTTGATCAGCAACGCTATTACTTGAGTCATCATCAGAATCCAAGTCTTCACCAATCAACTTGTTTCTTCTATATCTGTAAATAAAAATAGGCAACAGCTATATTGGTTTCTTTTTGCACGGGTTTTTCAGAAACATATCAACCGTGTATTTATAAAATTTAAATTAATTATTGAAGCTTATAACATTAAATGAATGAATTTAAAATACGAATTTTTATGATTTCATTAAAAAAAAAAAGTGAACCAGTATACAAAATTTAGTGGGATTTGCTTGTTTGTCATGAATTCGAAAAAGAGCGCAGGATGAAGTTAAAAACAGCTGATTTAGATTAAAGTACCATAATTATAGAACATTTTTTTTAATACAAGAAAGAATTTTGATTATAATACAAGCCATATAAACCTATGTCATTTATTTCTCTTATTTTGTTATACATAAGTTTACTTGAAAATACCATTTTCGGATCGGTAAAAACGATATTTTGAATTAAAGAATATTTCAAATATAATTGAGATTCTTGAACAAACTATGACTTGGATTTCATAACTATGAAAAATGAGCACTTAGAATTCATTTTTATAATCTCTAAACTTAACTAACTTAATCTTATTGTATAGTAAAATATATAGATTTAATTAACATATGGTATTATGCCAGAAGAATACCAAAAGTTGTTGCTAATCCCACTATGTACTTGTTAAAATTTGAAATTCCATGAAATATGCTTTGATCGTATTTCCCCTTTCAAATTTCATCAATTTCTATATTTAAACATAATTATATTTTTGTAAAAAATAAAAAAAAACAAAAAAATGGATAAAATGATTAGAAAATTTAACCCTTCTCAAATATTTGGCGAAAGTATCAGGCGTTTTTCCGAAAAATGCTCAAAAACTCCAAAAACACCCACAACTGGCAAAAAAAGCACGCCATCAAAATCTGGACAAAAGAAGAAATCATCTAAAAGCAAAACAGTTTGCAAACCTAGGAAAAAGGCTCTACCTGGTCAAAGTATGTATACATTAACTAATTTTAAATCATTCAGATAGATCACTGCTCATCTAACTATAACTACATCCTTCTTCACAGCGGGGGGTTCAAAAGGAGATTTGTGGCGCAAAATTTCACTCTTTGGGATTGTACCTTTTGTAGTGCTATTTAGTGGATTTACATTTGCTACGGTGAAGCATGGTGAACGCCCAGAATTTATACCTTACACATATTTAATTAAACGAGATAAAAGATTCCCTTGGGGTGATGGTGAAAAATCACTTTTTCACAATAAGCATGCTAATGCACTTAAAGATGGGTATGAAGATGATTGAGGTCCTACCATTACGGAAAAAGTGAAAAAAATGGTAAAGCCAATGAAAGTTGGAAAAGAGAAGTAAAAAAATGCAAAATGAAATAAAATTATTCGTTGAAAAACTTATTTTATAAAAAATTTATTTTTATTTTTGAATGCTGTGAAATATTGCAAATGATTGGATGGTAAATAAATTAACATTTTTTGACATCTGGTACAAAATTACAACACTCGTTTATGTCAGGTTGTTGTTTAGTATTTATTGGAGGGCACTCAACGCAGCATGTGTCTCCCTTAGCAGTTTTAGCCAAAATGTCCTCAACCTTTTCTATTTTCCCACTAGAAGCTTTTGGGATTTCAATTTTGGGCTTCGATGATTGTTTAGGCAGTTCTGGTGGTGGTGGAGACTTATGCCAGTAAGCCTAAAATAAAGTTAATAAAGTTGATTCCAATTATTAATACATCAAATCTATGGAAAAATGGCACATCCGCATAACTGAATTTAGATAGAAATAATCAAGCAACTTTGATCGAAAAAAACTCAAAATATTAAATGCTGCTTTGCCTTTTAACCACAGAATTATTGTAAGTATGTTTATACTTGTGGAATATCCCATATAATAATAGATCCATCAGTACTGCCACTAACAACAAATTTACCGCATGGACTGTATGAACAGCTAACAACTGAAGAAGCGTGATCAGTGCCAAGACACACAACGACCCCACGAATATAATCCCAAAGCTGAAATAAAATTAGCTTCTATGTATGTATACTTATAATAAATATATGCACATATCGGTCATTTGAGATACCGTTCCAATTGAAAATTTGTTTATTTTTTTTATATGAGTAGACCAGCAAGATATTGTCAGTTCAGAAAGATCATTTTTAAGCGGTCCATCCCAGATTTTGAGTGATGGTGGTTTAGTCGCAAATGAACGATATGTACCAAAAGTGTTAAACTTTGAATTACAATATTTTTCAAGTATTTTTACCTTAACCGTTTGATCACTTCCAACAGCAACGAAAAAATCACCCGTACTACTTAAGGCCAAACTATTAACCGACGATTTGATGGAACCTTCAAGTTCTCGTATTAAACTGCCATTATAAACCATCCAATAACTAATGCGGCCATCAGAACCACAAGTCAAGATTTGAACACCTGTTGGGAAGTATCGGGCTGCCATGAATTGTGTATTGGCAGTAATGACGTGCTTCCTCGTCATACGTCTAATAAACATAATTTGAGAGAGGATTATAATCTAGGAATTTTTCATTCATATCTACATTTAAAGCTCATACTTAACATCCCAAATGACGCAAGATCCATCTGCACATGCTGATATTACTTCAGTATCCAAATGATTAAAATCAAGTGAAGTAATTGGTCCAGAATGATCTTTTAATACTCCGAGTAAACTTTGACGATATGGTTCAATTTTCCATACTCGAACTTGCCCCTCAATTCCGCCACTGACAATCATTCGCCCAGTTGAACAGACAGTAAGAGCACTACAACCTGAGGGGCAACAAATTTGAGTCTTGCTATAGAAGTTAAGAAACCATAAAAATCTACCTTTATTGTGCGCATTTGGAATTGCAAAAATTAATCGGCCAGTAATTGGTGTAAATGCTCGAATAATACCATCATTCCAAGCTGAAATAATGCTGGTACCATCATTGGTGAATTTTATAGAAGCACATTGAAAATTATAAACCACAATGCGTAGTAATTCCTGCAAACGTTTTGTAGACCAAATGCGTATTGTTTCGAAACTAGCAGTAGCAAATACTAAAGATAAATTTCTGAAAAAAAAGATATATGTTTTGTAGAAATTTGAACTAAGAACAAATAATTCGAATTTATAATTGAAACGAACTTGGGGAACACAACTTCATAAACTGTTTTTCTGTGGCAGGTTTTCAATAATTTGCAGGCAAAGGTTTTGATGTTCAGTAAGTAGACTTCGTTTTTGTCTGTTGCAACAAGATATTCGATAGCATTACTTGGTACTAATGAGGTGATAGCGGAATGCGCACTGGCTTTTTTGAGCTGAAATTAAATATTTTTCTGAAAGTAACCTTGACTGCTCCAAGTCGAATAATAATAAGCGAATTCCTATAAACTCGTAAATGCCTCGCTAACTCGTAAAATGTGTACACTTGACAAAATTTATATGAAATTTACAGGAATCCGACTAATATTAATGATGTAAAATTCTAACAATTGTCAACATAAGAAAAATGTTCTTTTTTGAAAGAATAATTTTGAATTTGTATTTTATTGGAAATCAACTTTACCGTTCTTAACCTCGGCCACGTAGGACTTGGATAATCTTTGAACATTGCATCTGTTACATCTTTCCGTTCCTCGACCAATTCTAGAGTACCATCGCCGGCACCAATCAGCAGCAAACCTTCATCCACAATACAAATATGTCGTACACCATTTACATATCGATTACAATCTTTTCCATAAGGTTTTCGCGGATTATGTATACCATAGGCGCCTACCATTGCTGAATATTCACCCTGCTTAGTTACATGTACTATATCACAGCAATTCAAGACCACCTTGACTATATCGCCGGTCATAGTTCCCAAATAAGCGAATCGATCGAGTGGATCAATTCTAATTCCAGTGTATTTCCGTTGACTTTTTCCAACATAGATATCAGTAACATGCAGCTTCTTTTGTTCACGTTGGATGCTCCACAAACGCAAGTGGCCTGCAATATAGTAACCTTTTTTGGAGTATGAATTTAAAACTTACACTTGTAGCTTTACTTACGATCACCGCCAACAATGAAATGCGATGGACTATTATGCAATGCACAGACTGTTAAAGGATTTCCGGAGATGTTTCTTGCAGCAACAGAACGACAGATAGGGGTGCTAATTACAAATATATTTACTATCACATTGTATCTATGTAGGTAGGTGAATATAACTCACTGGGTCGCAATATCGAAAACAATAACTGTGCCATCATCTTTGCCTCCAATAGAGACTACATACTTTTCGGCTGCAGTAAAGCAGATTGATTGAACTCGGACCTAAAAATATGAACATATATGTTAGTATCCATATAATCTTCACAAAACTTGGAAAGCTATTTTTGGGGGATCCGAATGAAGCATTTAGGGTCATCTGAAAAACTGCTACACTTTTTTAATATCTGAAATATCTTCTACTAATTTTTCTGTCCTATACCCACTTCTCAATCCTATTATATATATACCTTATGCAAATCGTGTCGGGCTAGCTCCTTACGCCCTTCATAATCCCATAAAATAACATAAGCTTGAAAGCCCATGTGATTAATTTGTCCTGAAGCCATATATCGTCCACTATGTGCATAAAATAATTGAGCTCATGAATTTTTTGCATATTCCTCGAAGTGGATCTTGGTTGTCTACATACCTTGGGCTAACATCCAAGCAAGATACCGTGTTGGTGTGTCCACTAACAAACTCCTGCTTATTAGTTTGCTTATTGGCAATACTAATTTTATTACCCAAAGAAAATATCATGTGCGTTTTATCCGGATGCAGCTTTAAACCATTTTCAACTTTGCCATTGATTCCAAATATTGCTCGTGGTTTCAATTTTAGCACATCAATAAGTAGATTCGAGTCTTTTTTTGCAGTGTTTCCAGCCATTTTTGCCTATTTTTTTTCGATATTTTAATGTGAAGAAAAATATATGATGTTTTTTGATGTATAAATTGTAATTTGTTAATAATTTTCATTCACAAGACTTCAAAACCCTAGTTTTCGTAGTTGTCGACGTGCTTTGAAAAAGTTGTTTATACGTTGCCAAAACAAAAAGTGCACATTGCAGGAGGGTTATTGTATCACCAACTGATGGTTAACATTCAGTCATATCTTAGTTTATACCCTTATGTGAGCATGTTATGAAATTATGTACATATGTACACCGTGAATAAGTAAACACTCTTCTCTATGGAGATCCTTATTTGATTCAATTTAAATTTAAACTATGGTGCATAACTATAGCGACTCCTTTACAGGTTCTAAGAATTTGCAGTATAAGTCCAATTAATTTGTAAGAAAGACTACTAAAAATAAGTTAATTCAAAATCAAAGTTATTTAAGAAATATTTGCGGATGTATCACTAAAATTCAACCTGTGTTTTTTTTATTGGTGCATAACTTTGCCGCACATAAAAAATAAACTTAAAATGCTTACAAAATTTGCAAGAAATAAATAAATGGTTAATTCAATAATGTGTTGAGCCTCCTTTATTTTTAATTAGCTCGAAAATGTGAAATATGAATGCTTTGTATCACAATTGTTCGAGAAGTTTGGCCTAAGTAATGGGTTTCCATGCTGCATGGCAGTGTGTTTCAAATCTGAAACATTTTGTTATTGTTCGTTTTCATCGCATGTATATTCGTTGAACTAGAATGTTCCTAAGAATGTTCTGATCAGGCCATTTAGAAATTTAACGTTATGTGACTGCATCGTCCTCAACTTTGTTATGTATTCTGCAGAATTCATTTGACTACTTGGAAAGCTATTTCTAACATTCCATTGCAGCAAAAAGATTCCTGATTCATTAAGGTACCTACACCAAAATTACTTTGGAAGAATATCGAGGTTATTTTAGGATGTGTTTCCAATATGATATAAGTAGTCAAATAAAACATGTTCTCGTCAGAACAAATTACAAATCGAAAAAGTTTTCAAAATAGCCATAAAAAATTTGACAAAAATAACAAACTTTTTTCCAATCCGTATCTCGTTTGTCCAACTTGTGCATTGCTGTGCAATGAATTATAAATCTAAGAGAAATGATTTATGATTTGAGCAAACTGATAAAATTTAAAATGCGGCTATAGTTATGCATAACGTTACTAACTTAAATTTTGTGATTGAAGGATATTTCATTTTCAGGTTAACAGTACATTTGCGTGGAGAAAACAGAATATCAAAGTAAATGTAGCGAGAATTTCGTTAATATTAAAATCAATAAATAAATATCAAATACTTCTAAAATACCTTTTATCTTAAATTAACTTATTTTTAGTTATTTTTGATAAAAATTTTATGAATTTATTTCATAATCTCTAAGAACTAGTAAATATGTTAAAACATAAATGCGGCTACAGTTCTGCACCATAGTGTATGGAACAATACAATGCACAATACAGGTTAGAACTTTTACGTTAGTTGTTTATTTTTATTTGAATGTTAAATTAAAAGATGAATTTAAATTCTTGAACGTCTAAGACACATAAATATTGGTTTTCTATGCTTTCTTACACCAAGTTAGAGCCTTGAAGTAAAATAATTTAATTAATTATGTCTTTCATCAAAGAATGATGTTATCGTTCGCAAACATCAAGCATCGTCGCTCATATTGACATGCAAATGAATTAGCGATACAGAACTGTGTGAAAAAGTAAATTTTATTGAAAAATCGGTTCAAGTCGGCAACCCGCATCGGAAATATACGCTGAGATAGAAACAACGAGAGAGGAAGAATGGATTGCTGTCAAAAGTAACGAGTAAAAAGATAAGAATCCGCTGAACGAAAATTGTTGGCACTAGCCCATTAGCAAAAATTCAAAACGAAAAAGAACATAAAATAAGTAATCACGACCATCCAGCGTATTTGTTAATGAGAATTAAACAAGTGTGGTGGAGTGTAGGTAGTCGCAAAAGTTGCTAGTAGCCAGTGCAGAATAATTGTGTGTTTTTGCAAAATAAATTTTCACAGTTGAGAAGAAATCGATCAGTTGTAGCAATAGCAACAAACAGCATTTTTGCAAAATTTGTTGCATTAAAATTATTGTTTCTTTTTATTGTTTCATTCATTAAATCTAAAGTGTAAAATTATAATTTCCCACCCAAACATGAGTGTGATGAAAGTTTGCTGCATTGGAGCTGGCTATGTCGGTGGCCCGACTTGCTCGGTAATGGCACTCAAATGCCCAAATATTACAGTAACCGTTGTGGACAAAAGCTCCGAACGCATTGCTCAATGGAATTCCGATAAATTGCCTATTTATGAGGTAAGTTTAGTAGATATAAATTTAGTTAATCTTAAGCGAAAATAATTAGATGAGAAACAAAAGAGAAAAACTTAAGTAAACAAAACATAAATCAAAGCTATGAATAAGCAGCGGCAGCATCGCAATCGCAGAAAAACGACAAGATGACAGCGGCACAGAGTGATGAATTCCAAACAAACCAGTTTCATTCGAGTATTTTTTCATTTAGATTTCCTCTCTTTTACTTGTTCTTGGGTGCTTGTTGCTGAAACATCACGCTGGTGGACGCTGGGGTAGTAAGTGTCGCTTCTTCTTCTCCGACCTGCCTTCTGCACGCATTTTACAGGTGCTGTTGTGCTATGCGCTGAGCTGGACAAGGTCAATGCCATTTTAGGTATCCATTTTTGTTGATTTGGGTTGCGCACGTAGTGTTCAATTGAAGTTTCTGTATAGATTTAAATTTTTGTTTAAAACACTTGAAAAGTTTATTGTTTTCAGAAATTATATATATATTAATTTTATATTAGAAATCGCGCATAAATTGACATTATTATCTTAATTTACTTCTTCCTTTCATTTTATTTATGTATGTACATTCCGTGGCAATGTGGCAACTGATAAGCCACACTGCCTTTATTACATATTCAATGTTCTACAATCCAAAAAGCAAGTCACATTCGTTTTGCTATAATGTTTTGAAACAAAAAAGAAGAAAACTAATGTGAAAACCTTTATAAAAATATACAACTCCAACTACTCATGCTCATGTGTAGCATATTTTGCTGATTATAACTGCGACAATCCGTATCATTCTAACTGGTCTGAATTATCTTCGCTTATCGCTTGTTTATCATGTTAACTTTTTAACTAAAATTTGAAATAATGACACATATCAAGGAGTTCCCAGAAAAATAACAAAACCTTGATATTGTTATTGTAATAACTGTAGGCAAATATTTTTGTAGTCTTCAAAAACTTAAAGATTTGGTTATTTTGTTGTGTTTAATGTAGAGTACCTCAACTTTGCTATTATATTTTTAATTTTATTTATACAAGTCTAAAGTCGAATTTTTTCTATTAATTATGTTTAATGCAGCAGAATATCTCTTTCATCTGATTCAGAAAAAATCTTTATACGCATATTCAAAGTTTTTAAAAATGATTAAATTCGCGTTTTTAATTGAAACAGCCTAAAAAAGCCAGCGTGTAAAAATCTAGGGAAACAACTTATTGAAAAATCGGCATATAGGAAATACGAAAAATGACGATAATGATAAGAAATAACTATTTTTAAATTGCATAAAAATTGAAATTGTTATTTTCTCCATTAAAAGATATCCACTTCAACCACGTAAAGTAAAGATGGTATTAAAATTCCATGCATTTGAATTTTTCTTAATACTGGAGTAGAATTTTTTATATACAGAATATATTCGCTATGCAATTTTAATAGAATTTAGTTTGGTTAATTGGTTGGCTGGCTATCTAGAGACAAACTTAGGCCTGAACGGCCCATTGTGATACCACATGGTAATGGAGTTTAAAATCATACAGATTAGTATATAGAAAATTTTAGATCATAAAATTTTGTCATAAAATTTCGTATAACAAAAGTAAAGTACAGTCACGACAATAAACTTTAAAAGCTTGTGGAATAATATTTAATTTGGCACGAAACTGTTAGATCTTTGTAAAAAAAAAAATTAACATTGTCAGCTTGTTTGACATTATATTTTACGAATTCTCGCAAATATAATATTTACACAGCCGATTGGTACTCAAATTTAATTCATGGGTTCTACCTTATTTTATCAGTTGTTTTATTCTTTATGTTTTTGTCAAATCAAATATACCATAAATTTGTTTTATGTAGAAAATAGAAATACCAATATAACATGTTCGAATTCATTCCCTCTGGTGACATCTTTTTGTTTTTTGCAATAATGAATGCCAACACTTGGAGCTAAACTAAAATCTTGTGATTCTATTCTGACTATATTTTTCTTTCAGGATTTGGGCAAAAATTGGTTGCTGTGTTAATTATGCATACCTTACAGTATTAAAAGCTGAATTGCTACTGTATTTTCCATATACTTACACATACCATACACATATGTATAGTATATTTTAGTCGATGGATATCAAAACCGTTTAAGTTCACCATAAAACAATTTCAGCAAATTTAGATTACTTTTCTTGTTTCCCATTTTATGCAGCTGTTGAAATAGTTCGTGGAAACATTACGCGAAAAAATACAATGAAAGGCAATGCAAAATTTAAAATAAACTAGTTTTTGACTTAGGCAGTTTCAATATGATTAAAGGAAAAACTTCTGGATTTAAATAATTTGGATAAAATTTCACAAACAAAATTTAAAAAAAAAAAATATGTATTAGTGAAATGGGACATAGGTAAATTTGAGTTTTCGATATCTTCATATCTTATTTCAATTTTTTTAAAAGTATTTGTATAATGGCGAAATAACTGCTAGGCCATGAGTTTTCAAATTAAAAAATTTTAGAAACTGGGCTTAGGCAATTTTGATTTGTATCGACTCATTTATCTTAAAATGATGACTAATGTTAAATATTCTTAGTTTGTTGTTTACTTAATGAAAACTTCTTTTCATGATGTAATCTTCATCATTGAAGTCTTCTTATAGCTAGAGATTGAAAACTCATTTCGTAATCAAAAAGCAAATTTCAATATTTTATATTTAGTTGACCTTAACTACAGCAACTATTTTACTCGGATATACCTACACAAATTGATGGTAATATAATCTTAGAGTTTGTTGTCTCATTGATTAGTTGATTCTTATAGATTTGCTCAAGGTTATAAAGAATACGAATTCTCTACTATTATTTTTGTTTCATCAAATCGAATTTATGCATAGGTAATTAATAAAAAATTTTAAGTTTCAAATGCAATTACCAACACTTACAACTAAATTGTAAATATTTCATTATCTTTATTGTTTGTATTTTACATTTCTGTAATTTATCTTATTTATTTTTTATAAATACTTGTAATAGAATAGTTATTGTTCATAGCAAAAACACCATGAAGTTCCATTTTATAATTAAAATTTCAGAATACAACTGCCACGTTGTTTTACTTCACTTAATAACATAAAAACAAACCATCTGAAATAAGCATAATTATTATTATAATTTTTGGCCTTGTCGTTGTACAAAAACTATTGATCCAATTTTCATTAAGGAAACTTGTGCTGATTTAGGTTATTTTTTCATGGCAAACTAAATATTTGTATTCATCTTTATATTCTATAATATTTTAACAAGTGAAATATATATACAACACACAGCGCTTTATTGATTCAGTTTTTTAGAGTTTTAAATTAAGAAGGTACAATAAACAATGCCACAAGGCTCAATTGTGCAAACGTATCATAGCGTATCGCAACGTTGCCAATTGTCACGTATCCGATACTTGATAATGGGTAGTGAATGTAAGTGATTTTCGAAATCATTCTATGATAGACATGTTTGCATAATCGTACCTTAAAAATACTAAAATTATGAAAGAAAGTTAAAGTTTTGCCATCATAAAGCCTAAATTACAATAGCTCGTCATGGCAGTAAAACAGTGGCAGTTTGCAATACTGCTTCACCCCATTTCTATATTTACTATCAGTGATCAGTTAATCTTTTTACTCCCTCTGCCACGACACGTAATTGTAATTTAGGTTTAAGTATCATGCATGAGTTTTATATGTAAAATTACTTGGCTGATTCAAATATCATCGATCAATATTTATACGACCGTCTAGACTAAAAGAACTGCTAAATTGTCAATAGATAGATATATCAATCTAGCATCTTATAGGTTCTATGTATCTATTCGAAGCAAAATTACTCTTATCAAAAAAAAAATTATACTGCGTTATTAGATTTTTTTTTTTTTTTTGGATAATAGTTAGTTTTGTTTGTAATAGGCACATATAACATTGAATATAACATATTTTGTTATTATATATATATATATATATATATATATATATATAGATGTATATATATATCCTTCTATATTGTTGGTAATTATTTTCGTTCAACTACTTCCAATCATTTCTATTTTTACTGGTACTTATGTATGTACATATGCACAATTATTTGTTCTTCTTTCTATAAAATTTATTTCTAAACACTTTGGCGCAATTGTGTACTTCTCAAGTACTTTTGGATATTTCCACTTAACTATTAGTCTATACGCTTAGATACTTTGTGCTTATTACTGCTGCTGCTGCTTATCTTTAAACAGTTCTATTGCAGTGTTTGACGCTTTTTTAAATTTTATATTTACAAATTCCTTTTTCGTTTATAATTTCTTAACTCGTGATTTATTTTATGAAAAACAAAAACAAACAAAGAATAAAAAACTATAGTAAAATTGTTTTAAAGAAATTTTGCATGATAATAATTTTGAATGCTTAACACGTTTGTTAAAATAATTATGTATTTGTAGCGTTTTTTGAGTGGTTTATTTTATAGAATTTTTCATACATTCGTAAGTAGCATTTTGATGCCTATTTCATTGTATTTACAATTATAGGTCATTCGCATTTACATAAAGGGGCAAATCCCTTACGCATACATATTTGTAAACATATGATTATACTCCCAACTAGCATTTTAGATTCCGTACGATATTTAATCGGAAACCGGAAATGTCACGTAAGTTCAGACGATTCGCGAAAAAGAACCACGAAGAGTCTTCAATGAATCACCGAGCAGGTTTACAGAAGATTTCCTTGGAAGAGTTTCGGCGAATCGTAAAAAGCTCGCCAATAAGATTATCATTTTACTGTTTTTTTTTTTATTTTTGCTTTGTTATTTCTATTTATGAAAATAGTTAAAGTAGTTTTTATTTCAAATAATATTGTGTGGACTAAACAATCTTACCTAATGTATATAAATAAGTACGTATATGGAAGAAAGACAAATACTTTTTCTCTGATATGCATTGTCTTGGAGGCTTTTCTTTCGTTTTTCATTCTTATTACATTGGGCAACAACATCTTTCGTTATTTAGTTGTTTGCGACAACAAATACCACCATAACTAAGAACCACAACACAGACAAATTATTTGAAAATCATCTTTCAATCGTCCAGAAAATTAAAAGACGAGCGAGGATGTACAGAAAAACGAAACAATAAAGAAATGAGGATACAAAATCGCTCTTCAAACAATAGCTACGAAGAGTTTCGCGGGAGTAAAATTCAAAGTCTCTACATTTTGTTAGTGTAGCTCTTCTAACAATCTGTTGGAAGAGTCCTGTGTTAATCGTGGATTGATTGCAATAACCCAATAATCTTCTCAATGTTAGCTGGGTTTAAGCTAGTGTACTCAAAATATTGGCGCAAATAACGTAAGAAGTTTTTATAACTTTGTAATAACTGAAATAAATATTTATTTTTGGCGTTTGCTGTTACACAACAATAACAATAAATTTTTATTACAAAAATCAGGAAAAATCTAAAGTGAAAAGGTTTTCTACACAAAAAAACAAAAAAATCTCTATTACTTTTTCTGGGACTCGTGGAGGTTTCTCTGAGTAATCTATGTATCTTAAATATCTATATTAAAATATATTAGGATCTTAAATATATCTTTGTGCTGCAGTACACCTTATCACCATTTCAAAAACCTCAATTTTCTACCTCAAACATATGTTCATTAATTTTGTTTTGTATTTTCAGCCCGGCTTGGATGAAGTGGTGAAAAAATGTCGCAATATAAATTTATTCTTTTCGACTGATATTGAAACCGCCATTAAAGAAGCCGATTTAATCTTCATTTCCGTCAATACACCTACAAAACATTTTGGCAATGGAAAAGGTAATGCATTAAAAATTCACAAACACACAAACGTAACCTGCTTAGAAGTAAGAATCTAGTTACTACCTCTGAAGTCTTTTAGGTCGAGCTGCTGATTTAAAGTATGTTGAAAGCGCTGCGCGCATGATTGCCGAAACTGCACAATCGAATAAAATTGTTGTGGAGAAGAGTACAGTTCCTGTGCGTGCTGCTGAAAGTATAATGCATATATTACACGCAAATCAAAAGTCTGGCATACGTTACGATATACTCTCGAATCCTGAATTCCTTGCCGAAGGGACTGCTGTTGAGGATCTGCTGCACGCTGATCGTGTTCTCATCGGTGGTGAGGATACTGCCGATGGCCATAAAGCTGTAGAGAAGTTATCATGGATCTATGAACATTGGATACCAAAAGCGAATATATTAACGACAAATACCTGGAGTTCAGAATTGTCGAAGTTGGCGGCAAATGCATTTTTAGCGCAACGTATTTCAAGCATTAACTCACTGTCGGCTGTATGCGAAGCTACTGGGGCAGATGTGTCGGAGGTGGCGCGCGCTATTGGCCTCGATAGACGTATCGGTTCGAAATTCTTGCAGGCATCGGTGGGCTTTGGTGGCAGTTGCTTTCAAAAGGATATACTCAATTTAGTGTATATATGCGAGGGTTTGAATTTGCCTGAAGTGGCGGTGTACTGGCAACAAGTCATCGACATGAATGAGTATCAGAAATCTCGTTTCTCACAAAAGGTCTGCCAGTTGATTAATTCAACAAACATTTCTATATGCAAGCATAATGGAAACATTTCTAATTTTAGATCATCGAATGCCTTTTCAATACCGTTTCGGATAAGCGTATTTCAATTTTTGGTTTTGCATTTAAGAAGAACACTGGCGATACACGTGAAACACCAGCTATAACAGTGTGTAAAACGCTGCTGGAAGAAGGCGCCAAATTGGATATATATGATCCGAAAGTGGAACCAGAGCAAATCATCGATGATCTCACACATCCGTGTGTGACGGAATCTCCGGAAAGTGTTAAGAAAGCTGTGCAAATACATAGCGATCCATACAGCGCTGTACGTGGCACACACGCGATTATATTGTGCACGGAGTGGGATGAGTTTGTGGTGAGTATTAATTTATATTGGAGACAATAAGATTTCATGCCGAATTTTCCTTTTATTCATTGTAGGGTATCGATTACAAACGCATTTATCAATCAATGATGAAACCAGCTTTTATATTCGATGGACGTAAAATTCTCGATCATGAGCGTTTGCTACAAATTGGCTTTCATGTGCAAACAATTGGTAAGAAATATCAACGCACTGGACTGGTGCGCTCATGGGGCAGCGTGCCACAATTGTAGATAGAATCATTAACAAGAAGAAAAGAAGATAATAAATGAATTGAAATATTCAAACGCAAAAATTAGGTACATATACAAGAAAACGAAACATATACACGCTGATAAATAGAATTTATATCAATTTTCCAATTATGTAATTTCCTCCAAAATATAAAGTATTTAATTAATGATTACAAAGTATGAAAAGTAGATATATATTTACAAGTATGCATAAAAGTTTGTATTAAACACGAAACGTGTTCTATTGACATATTTTGTATTTTGTCTGTCTTTTTTTTTGTTGGTCATGTGCATCCGTTCTAAACGGAAACACGCATTTGTTCATATCCGTGCACTCGCCACCATTCAATTCGAAATCGGAATTGATTCATTTCCTATGAATGCAATTTATGTTTTTTTTAATATTTGTAGATTACCTATATTATGCATGTTTTATTACTTTTATTTACTTTAAAATACTTAAGTAAGGCATGGCTTCGAATAATATTGTAAACGCCAACATTAAAATTATATGCTATATCTATATATTTACGTACGACACATGTCGTATTTTGACAGGAGCCAAGGCCAAAGGGCGCAAAAAACAATTATTTTGAAATTTTATTTGCTCGCTCTTACATTGTTTGCCGAAGCTGTGCTTATTTAAACATTTTGCCAATTAATGAATAGTATTTTTCAATTACTTAAACAATGATGATGTACACAATAAAAACAATTCAATATTGAAAAAAACGAAAAACAAAAAACGGAGTTTTAATTTTAAAATGGTATTCTTTTAAATATTTGGCGATACCATAAAAATGAGGTGGCTGCCGATAAACTGAACCACGTTATCAAATAAGACAAATGTTCATTGCGTAGTGTAACACGGGTTTGTCCACCTATTGGTCCACCAGGTATTGATGAGTTATAGGTCGCATCGAGAATAATGGGTGCGGCACCAGTTTGAGCGCACATTTTTGGTAAATCTCTGCAAAAGGTACACATATTTAAACAAACACATCATCAATTACCACCCAAAGGTCAAAGTACATACCTATATAAGAAAATACCACCTTTGTGATCTGGTGAAAATTGTGGACGATTTTCACCTTTACGCACTATACCAGTCAATTCTAATTCTTTGTCATATTGACCCTCAATACGTGTTTCTGGTTTGACTTGATTGCGTGGCACCCAACCACGATTGACGAGTATAACTTCGCTGTGGGATTAAAGTAAAATATACATAAAATGTTTTAAAGTCTGTATGCAACTTACTCTCTATCTGCAAGCTTAAACGGGGTCACAATCAAATAACCATTTCCTCCATCACGTTGTGAAAATAAGCCTCCTACTCTTTCGCTGCCATCGGGGCGTATAAATGATCTAGGCCCAATGAGCATTTCGCTGTCATGCAAAAATGTACCACGCACTGTTATTAAGCGATATTCCATATGTGCGAGTTCGTCCAAGCTGTAGATGAGAATTTCATTATTATAACTAAGTTAACTAATTACAAAATAACAATAAATATAAATTTGTTAGTGCCGCTAACACACTCAAGGCATATCGAATATTAATACCCAAAAGTATACTTATGTAGACTGAAATATACTCATTACTTAGACTACCTTTTTCTATGTAACTACTTGCCGTACAATGGGATAATAAGTAATAAAAAACGTTTTGAACGCATTTATTTCGATATTGTAATAGGTAGCGATATACGGTTTGAAGTGGGCTCCACATGAGATGGGTCTGAACTTTACATACGTATGCTGTTTATACTTATTTACCTCGATTTTTTCAAGAAGATTTAATGTTTTTGATGAAAGTGAAAAATGGGGTAAAAACTAGCACGGATAGGTTTGTTTAGAAAAAACATATTTTATTGTCTGGAAACATGACTCGGAGTCCAACCAAGCGGCCTCTGCCGACGACCCGTTGGTATGTTCTTGCCATCTGGAAAGTGACAAATGTTGTTCTGCACCTCAAAACATGCATTAGAGTCCGGACATACGAGATTAAATTTCAGACATATTTAACATTTCATTGAAATACGGAATTTCTCCAAACAAAAAATGTCAAATGAAATTTCGAATTTCGAAAGGATTTCAACGAAATGCACTTGAAATGCCAAAAGGAACTAGCAACCCTCAAATGTGTAGATAATGTAAAATTGAGTTTCTTGGTGAATCGGCGATGGCCGATTTTACTACATATTTCTCTTCTCTATTTTAACCGAGCTCCATTAAACTTTACTGAAATATCGTAATATTATTACAAAAAAAGTCTATTAACATTACTACAAGCATACCGAATTTTTGTTAATCCCTTCGAATGTTTTTACAAATACAACTACTCACTACAAAAGTTCTCGAAGTATCCGAAATGCCGAGGATCCGGGGATGCCCTAGTAGATGCGTAGTAATCCACTACATAACTACCAAACCACGAAAGCCATTCCTAAAAACTTAAAGTCAACTTCTGGGATTTATAAACAATGCTAAAACACCCAAAATTTTAAATATTAAATTGATGTATGAGTCATGTTTTGGCAATTAAGATACACTATATTGTTTAAGTAATCTCGTGGTTCTGTACAAGCGTTTAATTAATATCAAATATATACTTACTTCTCAGGCAATGGTACTGCTGTCATTTTTGTTTGTTCTTCTAAATCCTTGATAAGTTGCTCTTTCCATACTTTGCGTTTCACTTGCCAACATCCCAAACCAAAAGCAGTAGCTGGTAGTAACTTTTTGAAGAATGATGGTAGAAATTGTAAATGACACAGGAGTTATTAATGGTTTCACTCTGACCGTAATTATATATTACCAATAGAAACCATCCAAGTGGAGTAACCTTTTTGTTTTTTTCCATACTCAGTGAAACTCTTCTTGGTGCACTCTGTAGCCATCTTGTTTGTCCAATACAAATCCCTTGAATGGGTTTTTTTATAATTGCTATATTTGCTCCTGCGGACATCCAATGTCTTTGAATAAGTTGTGCACTCAAATGTAGCATTTTAGATTATTTTATTTATTATGAATATTGCACAACAAAATCAAATTAGAACAATATCCACCGTGTTAATCAAAAACAGCTGACTTTCAAAAAAAATGTAAACAAAAGTCAGAGGTGCACAGAATAGCATTTTAAACAAAATTCTTGCAACCATGGGCTATTCCCCACCCTGGCAAATGAGCTGTCAAAAATGGTATGGGCGGGCATGTTAACGCTACAATTTGTTGTGCAAACTAATTGTATAACTCAGCACACAATTGTTTTCTGTCTTCTTTTTTAGTTTACTTCTCTAAACGGAATGGCAGAAGTAAGACTAAAATATTGTGGAAATATACATATATTAACTAAAATTTGTTCAACACAAATTGCTCAACAGCTGTCACCGATTGCGCAAACTTTCGCGAAACGTATAGCAAAAAAGTGTAGGACTTTCCAACTGTCAAAAGGACCCTAGTTATTCTTTCGAATTATTCTATGGGTAATACTAATAAACAAATTATTAATACTGATAAGTTTAATTACTATATCGGTGGTTTTTCAATGGTATTATTCTATCAATTTGAAATCAAGTATTAGCCCGCAAGAATGTTTTTTTAAATACATATACATATGCATGCATATTATTAAGTGAACGCATTGGCAACACTTTTCTTCTATTTACAATGCGGGATTTCTTTCAAGTGTCCATTAAATTCTAAATTATTCAGTGAAAATGCGTTTAGTAATATTATATGGTAGTCAGACAGGCACCGCACAGGACGTAGCTGAGCAAATTTGGCGTGAGTCAAAACGCTGGGGTTTCACGGGTCCCGTGCTGCCAATGAATGATTACGCAGTGCAGCAACTGATCGAGGAGCAATTGGCTGTGTTTGTGGTAGCAACGACTGGCAATGGTGATGAACCGGATAATATGAAACAGATGTGGAAGTTTCTACTGCGACGAAACTTGCCAGCACAATCGCTGCAGCATTTACAGTTTGCATGCCTTGGGTTGGGTGATTCCAGTTATGCAAAATTTAATTATGCCGCCAAGAAGTTAAATAAACGATTGCAGCAGTTGGGCGCACGGTCATTGACACCATTAGGTTTGTGTGATGATCAGCATGATTATGGACTGGGTGCAGTGTCATTGCCTTGGATAGAGCAGCTTTGGGAAGAATTAAGCAAGAAGTTACCGTTGCAGCGGCTTGCGAACGATGGTGATACTATAAAACCTGTATTCAAGTGGAATTTAAAAGTGCTGGAGAAAATAGAAAGTGTGGTAAATGTTGATGTGTTGCGTTGGCCATTAAGGGAACCATGCAAATCTTTCACATTAAAATTAAATGAACGCACTACAGGCAACGATCATTTTCAGGATGTACGATTCTTGCAATTTCAATTCCCCGTTGATACCACTTGGAGTCCTGGTGATATATTAGATGTTCGTCCAGAAAATTCTGATTCAGAAGTTGTAAAATTTTTCGAGCTTGTCGATGAACACAAATTAGACTTTACAGCAGAAACTGTGGTGCAACTGAGTGCGGCTTATAATGATATGTCACTTCCTCTAGCTTATGCTCAGCAAGTCACAGTAGGACTATTAGCTAAATACATTTGGGATTTGAGTTCAAAACCACGTCAACGTGCTTTTGAACTGCTAGCACTAAATTGCGTTGATGAGCTGGAAAAAGAAAAACTTGAAGAACTTACTACCTCTGAAGGGCTCGACAGCCTTATTAATTATATTAATAGACCTAGGCGTACACTATTGGAAGTCTTACAAGATTTCCGACATGCTACCTCAAAATTAACACTACCAGTACTTTTTGAATTATTTCCTATTATACAAGCGAGAAGTTTTTCTATTGCCTCCGTACCAGAATCAGGAACACTAGATTTATTAGTCGCTGTAGTTGAATACAAAACCAAACTTTCTACGCCACGTTTAGGTTTATGCTCCAATTGGCTCAAAATTCTGCATAAAGAATCTAGAATTTTAGGAGCAATTAAATCGGGTACAATGCTTTTGCCCAAAGATGTACTATGTCCGATCATTATGATAGGGCCAGGAACTGGTATAGCACCCTTTCGAAGTATAATTCAAAGCAGAGAAGTACTTAAGCAACGTGGCACACAAATAGGTCCACTGGTGGTTTTCTTTGGATGTCGTAATAAAATGAAGGACTTTCATTTTTCCGAAGATTTTGCAAAATGGAAAAGCACAAATTTAGTTCAAGTATTTGTGGCATTTTCGCGCGATCAGGAACATAAAATTTACGTCCAGGATTTAATAAAGGCAAATAAACAAGAACTCGCTGACCTAATTAAAAATCAGAGCGCTGTAATTTTGGTAGCTGGTTCTTCCAATAATATGCCGAAATCTGTTAAAGAAGCTTTCATTGACATATTGGATGGTGATGAAGAATATGTGGACCAAATGATTAAGACAAAACGTTATCAGGAAGAGACATGGTCGTGATTTTTTGCCATATAAATGAATAATTTTAAAAGTGTGATTGGTATATGTTGACAATTATAATTGTAATTCAATTGGTGCATTTGTGAGCATATTAAAAATTGTAAATTATCTATTTTTTACTATTTGTATTTATTTATTTATTCATTCATTTGTAATACAAAAGCTCAATAGGCCAAAAAATATATTACATAGCGAATATGTGTGAAACTTAAATTAAAATATGAAAATTAAAATACAGATTTAATTGAAATTAATCAGAATTAATTGAACTAGTTTAATTAATTAAAATTAGATACTACCCATTCAAATATATTAAGAAAAGCGAGACCTATACCGACAAGCCAATAACAGAATATGAACATATCGCTGCAATACTGCAATAATCCAAAAAAAAATAAATAAAAATCGAGTTAAATATGCAGAAATAACTGTTAAGAAAATGTATCGTTATTGTGTTCTACTGAGTGGTAGTTCAATGAAATCTTTATATGCGATTTTCTCGAATAAATGTTGTTTTGACTTATGACAAGCTCGCAATAAACCAGGGATAAGTTCATTTGTTTCTATCACTATAATTTTTTTGTATGATCCAAGTAAGTAGTGTACTACTTGTATATACCGTATTTTTCGCTTAAAACGGATTTCAATTATAAGTTCGTATTAACTGAAAAATCTAATTTCAATAAATTTCGTGTGATTACAAAATGAGTCAGCATGAAGAGAATTTGCATTCCGGTGATCGGAAAACCATCAGCTTCTATATGCATAAAAGCATAATGATTTACATTCATAATGCGTGATTTTGTTTTTTTTTATCAAACATCTATAAATAATATAATCTGACACATTGCCAGAAAAAAAGTATTTATCGTTGCAAAACCAAAAAGTTCCGGCTTTCGCGTTTAAAACCAATTTACATCTACGTTTACTTTATAATTTTAACCTAAAGTGACTCTTTTAAACCAAAAGTTCACTTGAACTGCGTTTGGTTAAGTGAAAAAAATATTCATTGCAATCGAAGGATAAGCTTAAATTACAATAGCGCGTGGCCGTGGCAGTAAAATCAGCTATTCACTACCAGTAAATTTAGAAATGAACCTAACCAAAGCAGCACTGACATGACGCGCTAGTTGTAATCCAGTACGTCATAAGCTAAATGTACTTTGTATAATATAGTGAAACTGTTTATGAACGTAGTATGTAGATATATAGAACAACTGTTTATGAACATAGTATGTATCATATTGGGAATTGCATTATTATAGTATAATAATTATACTCATGAATAAAATCCTATTTAATTTAAAATTTTAATTTAATACAATTAATATCATATTATATATTTTATTAACATATTACAAACAATGATAAATTCAATTCGATATTAATACTCGTCAAATAGTTTTTCCGATGAAGTGCGACAAAATGGACAATAACCTTTTTGCAGCACCTGAAGTTCAAAGTCTTCTGCATAGAACACCTAGCAATATATAACGGAAATTTAATTTTAAAAGTCCAAGTGAATTAGCATACAGCGAACATACCAACAAACATTCCGGACAGAATGTTACCTGCAAATCTGGCAATATATTGCGATAGTAAATGTTTTTCATATATTTCTCACGTCTTTTCACAATTAAAATATGATTTGGATCGATTGCGCGTAACGCATTTCGATCAAGGCTCAAAGGTAAGGCACTGGCAACATCCTTGAATTAAAATTAAATTACTTATATTCAAAATATTTTATTTATTGTATCATTGCATAGTAGCTCCTACTAACCTCATTGAAGGGGTCACTATCTTCGGCAGGTTTTGGTGGTGCTAAAAGTAAACGTTCGGCTTCGGCATCTGTTATATCAACCTCGGGATAAAATTGTACTAATGGTAATATTTCTACATGTAAATCAAGAAAATATTTAAAATAAAGTTGCAATATTCAATTGGATAATATTAAGTTACCAAATGAAATAAATGAAAATATATAATCTTGTTTGCATGTTGGACAACTGTTGCCATTTAAATGTTGACTATAATTGGAACATTTATAGCAGAGTGGCAAAAGCTCCTCTGGATCATTGAAACCGCTTTTACATGCTTTACTATTCAAGTAGTTGACCTAAAAGCGAAAAAGTGCAAGTTAAAGTAACGTATTAAAAGATGTAATTACTCTAAGTGGTAGTATGGCTTACATCTATTTGCTCTTGCACTCCAGCTGGTGGCTTCAGTGACTGTAAGCGTTTATTTACAACCAAACATAATTTATTTGCTTGTAAGAATTTTGCTTGCTTAGCAAGCGTAAATAGAACAGCGCTACGCGGAAGAATAATTGAAATTATCAATCAAAACTTGAAGAAAAAATCACTTACAACATGCTGACACCCTTTGGGGCTCCTTTGTACTCGACCTCATTCAGTATAAAACGACTGACATTGAAGAGGCTCACAGGTGAATATGTTGTAAAAGGTTCCTTCATATAATTAAAAATTACGCTATAAGCATAATAAATCTTAGAAATTCGCATATGATTTTTGTACTCTTTCAAATGATGATCAATAGGATTTTGTTCTCTAAACAAATTTTAAATGTAGGTATAATTATACAAATTTAAGTAATAAGAAGAAAGGAAACTTTATCGTACTCTTTTTCGTAATATATATCCAAATATTGCTTAGATAAAAGCCAATAAAAGTAGCTTGCATCGAGAAAACGCTCCTCCACAATCGCAGAGGTACTGAGCTGTTTCAGCAAACGATTTGCATCTTTGGTACGTCCAGCTTTCAAATAAGCTACAATTTGGAACATAAATTAACATTTCTAATATACAAAAATTCGTTTGCATGTAAAAAATACCTTCATGCGCTTCAATAAATTGATCCGATTCCGCCAACCATTGAGCATGTTGATAGTGCACTGAAGGCAATATCTTTGGCATATTTTCAGCTAAACGAAATGCTTCAGCCCAGTCATGTGCTTCGACATGCAGCTGCACTACTTGTGCCTCATCTCCTAATTTCTTGAATATTTCCGCTGCCAGCGGCAGCGCTTTCAAACGTTTTAAATTGAAGGCAACCAATTCTAATGATTGCTTTTCGCTTAAACTCAAACGCCGTCCAATGTCATAAAGGCTGCAATGAGATTATATTCAAAGACAGGATAAATAAAATGACTTAAATAATTTTAATTATAGACTCACACATCAGCCCAACCTTGCTCTGCTACAATTTCGATCGCCTTATCATTCTCTCCAGCAGAAAGTAATAGCTCAGCTGCCGCACGTGGCTCTTTTACTGAATATGCCCATTCGGCACGCTTCTTAACCAACTCGCGTTTCTCCTCTTCGCTTCCATCTTTAAGAAATTCTTGCGCCAAATCGAACATACGCAAATCGGAATACATTTCCAAGGCTCTCAGTGTTTGGCCCCCTTTCTGAAAGAAGCGTGCTGATTCTTTGTATTTTCCAGCAAAAGCACAAGTCTCCGCTTGCAGCACTTCCTTCGAAACCTCAGAACGCTTTTGTTTTTCACGCAAATCATTGATGAGCTGCAACCAAGGTAAATTACGAACCTTAACGTATGCATCACGTGCGATATTCAAATGTAGTGCCTCTAGCGCAGATTGGGCTAGTCCTTCCCAATCGGCCGTGGTTACACCAAGACAAGCAACTTGATAAGCTTCTCTAAAGTAAGAATAGAAAAAAAAAAAAAACAAAAGAGTTAAGCATTTTAAATAATTTTCACAGAAAGAAAGTGTTAACTTACTCAAATAAACCAGCTTCGATAAACTGCCACATAGTGGCACCCAATGCCAATGGTATATTGTGCATTATATTGCCACGCAAACAGAAGGCTGTCGAACCACATAAGCCAACTACAACGCCAAGCATATTTTGGGGAGCTCGTGGTGGCAAATTGCCCACACGGACACTCAATCCGCCAGTTGTATGTGTATAGCAGAGCATCGAGTCCAAATGAGTGTTCCATGTCACGGAATTTACACCTGAGTCCTGAAGAAAAATAATATTCAATTTAATCTTTATGTTCTGGTCGCAATCAAAAAAGATCTGTATTTACCTGATATAACATGGAATCATTGACAATGTCACGTACAACTAGACGACCAGCATCGTCAACTACCGCAAGTTTTGTGCGATCAGCATTGATGTCTAGGCAACGTACTGCAGAAACTACTGTTGTAATCATCAGTGGCAAAGAATTGTCCAGGAAAATGCGGAAAACCTGAAATAAATACAGATGTAGTATGAACGAATAATTGAAGCAAGTAAAAAAAAACTTGCACGCAAATTATACTTACTTGTCCACTCTTCAAGCCTACCATAAGACCCTCACGACCAGCCGGACCACCAATAACTTTTATGTAGCGTATGAAAGAGTCCATAATCCAATCACGCTGCAGCACGCCATTAAAATCCAAGCTCTGTAGACGCTTCTCTTGACACAATACAATGTGCCGTGCACACACCACCAGTAAACTGCAATTAAATTTCTTCTGAATCTTTTCCTTGACCTTATAGTGCATTGGCTGATCCTCAGCTGAACTCAATTCGTATAAAACTACCCGCTCTGGCAGTTGCACAGCCAATCGATTGCGATAGATAGCAATCTTTTGCACTAGGTCGCGGCATTTAATGCGCACTTTTTGACCGGAAATCAAATGCTGAATGATGACGTCACACATATTCTCACGAAACGCATAACGTTCACGATAAAGTGCATGCACTGTACTCGAAGCGATATTGAAGCAAGCCAGCGTACCATCCTGACAACCGATAGTATACGATTGGCTATTTGGATGTATGGCTACCGACCAAATCCAAGAATTGAAGCTTTCACCCAAGGTACCCAAACGTACGCCTTCTTTTGTGAAGAAATGTAACTGGTCCGTGCAACCGCTGACTACACAAAATTCTCCATTTGGAAAAAACGACAAACAGAGAGGGTCAAAACCGAGAGCACGTTCTTTGCCAATCATTTGGCCACCCAATGTGTGGAACGAAAGTGTCTGATTCCAGTCAACGACACCAATAACATCACTGATGGTTGCGGGGCAGCATTGCACGCCAAAGAGAGCACTATTCGAGCCACCAGGACGATCAATGCGACCTTTCTCTTCGCCGGACTGAAAAGCTCATGGACATGTACAAATTATAAGGATACAGTTTAATTTCGCTAATACTAACCTTATTTCTGATCGAAATGGACCCATTAGCCAAACCAAGCAACAAATACTGTCCATCATTAGTCCAAGAGCATGCATTAACACGAGATGATATTTTATATTTTTGTACTGCTTTTTGATCTGTGGACCAGAATGCAAAATCGGAACCAGAGCAAGAGGCCAAATGATGTGAAACAGGATTGAAGGACATGCACTGAACACTGTCGCCATGCCTTTGAAAAATGTCCAATGTTTAATATTAATGTTAAATTTAAGGGTGTCTTCAACTTACGAATACTTAAGTAATCCTTCCAGTTGAGGTGTCCACACAATTACAGTTTTGTCAGCAGCTCCGCTAGCGAATTTTTTCCCATCTCGTGAATATGCCACACAATTGACAGTATCTTTATGCGCTTTCAATGTATTGAGCAGCGTTCCATCGCTGGAGTCGTAAATAAGCACACGCTCTCCGGCGGCCACCACCAATTGTTTGGCATCTGCATCTGGATGGTAACACAAGGAATGGACACTGCAATGAGATAAAGCGTTAACAAAAAAGAAATTGGGTCATCAGAAAATGTTTTATTTTGTGTTGTGACTGCTTTTGCTGTAATAGTAGTACCTTGTTTCTTCATCTTTCGAACTGGGAAACTGTATTTTCTCCACCCATTTTAAAACACCACGCATTTTTTTTTTTAACAAGAATTAATTATTTTTATCTTTAACAATTTTTCCGATTTTCACATTTTACTTGAACTTTAGCTAATCCAGTTTTAATTCTTTGTGTTTTTGTTTACATTTTTTTTACCTGTATGTTGCTGTGGGCAACGAGTGATTGTACCCAGTATACATGTTGAGTAGCATAATACTCATATTCCCATTCCCAAGCCAAGGCTGGTAAACAATATGGTTTAAGGAAAGGAGAGAAGAAGCAGCAGACATATTTGATATATACACTTTTCAGTCTATGCATTTTTTGAATTGTTTTTCATTTTTGTTGACGAAATTTCGGATTATATTTGCTTTGGTCATTACGTACTGCATAGATCCAACAGTCAACATCTGCATACATACATAAACAATGAGGTTAGCAGAAATATTAATTTATCATTTTAAAAAAGAGCAAACCATTTAAGTAACCACTGTTGCTTTACCAGATATCACTGTGAGATTTTATATTTAAATGGGAACATCCAGCACGATACATACATGTTTGATGTTCGATCCAGCCTTGTGGAAAAAATATACTTGGCAACTCCAACAAACGCTTTGTTTCTCAGTTGCAGCGACGCTCATCTCAACAACGAAACTAGAAAAACCCTCGCTAATTACTCATAAACTGGCAACACTGCTTTAGTTGCGCTCTAGCAGCGAACGGGGAAAGAGAGATAGAGCGAAGCCGAACCGGACTGAAATATCGTGTTTTCATTCATGTGAAAATTAATAATTTATTTTCATTGCAAAAGTGCATGTTTAATTGAGCTAATTAAGAAAAAATAATTCATAAAATTCTGCAAAAGGTATACGGAATGAAATATTATAATAAAAGTGTAAAACACGTATAAAACAATAAAAAAATGCCGCACTAGAATAGCAGCGCTGCTAGTGAAAAATTCGAAAGAATCACGTTAAGTTGTGCAGCAGGCAGCAAATTGACGAAGCCGAATGGCAGCCATTTTGCTTTTTGTTGCCGATGTTTCGTTAAACGAAACTCCGTTAAGTTTTATTTAGCATTTATCTCTTTCGCGCACATGCCTTTTTTTCTTCTGCTTGAATGTCAATTGAGTTCGGCATCTACCAAATTGATGCTGCCATCATTTTACTCATTTGTAAATTTTAATGGGGGCGTTGGAAATAAATTTTTAATTGAAATATTTTGAAAACCATAGAGCCCTAGTTAGTTTTCAGAAATAGTAAAGGCAGTATTTAAAAAAGTACAAGCTTAAGGTGCTTTTCTTGAACAAGGAAACAAAAATTAAAACTAATTCCTATTGTGATAAGAATTATGTTCTAATGGCCATTCACAGAGTGGCATCACTAGTAGTGTTTCGTCTGCGTTGAATTCAGCATGTCTCGTTGTGAATTGCAATTTGTACAGTGTTGCTTTTTTTTTTTCTTGCTATTCCGCAAAGTTTAAAATCTAAAGTGATAAACATTTTTCAAAAGTGTATTCAATAAAATTAAAGTGAGTGTTTGAAAATAACGTAATTGTTGAAATCCTCTTATAAATTGTATTTTCTACATTCTAATAGTAGAGTATTGAGCATCTGTCACCAGCACCGCTTCTGTTCCGTCGCAGTCTCGTTAAGTTTTTATTTTTCGTGGTTGGCCTGGCATTCGTTCGTCGCGTTCGTACAGTAGCGGCGACCGATACCAGTCAACCCAGTGTGATAATGTTTTCCATTGATATTTGGCCGCCGCGAAATATGAACCCGAGGAAATAATATGTATAATTGAGAAAAAATTGTAATCTTCTACATTTCTTAATAAACTAAAATATTTATTTTTTTTATCCGAAGTAATTGTGGTAGTTGTTTTTAGCGCGGAAATGTATTGTTGGTAGATTGGTCTGAAAAATAATACTATGCGATACTATTTTGGCGCGGCGGTGTTTGACTTCGCACGACTTTTACACTTTATATTCGTATCCGATTGATATTACTGCACCACTTTAGCTACCACTGTCGTATGTAATTCAAAAATAATGGATGAAATATAGCGATAACGGTGTTGGTTGTAAGTCCAAGTTATTAGATTAGCAATAAAAAATAAAATCGTCCATATTCGGTTTCTGCTGTTGATCTCAACTTTTTTTTTAGATTTGATTGCAGTTTGGATGAGGTTATGTTGAGAATATCAAGGAGAATTATAAACTACTACTACTATTAGAAACGCAATGGTGGTATATATTAAACTTAATTTAGACAGGTCCTAATATCAGTTACATCTAAATTCCCCAAAGTTTAAACTGCGCATTATGTTAAGTTAGTAAGATGGAATATGCCCTAATTTGTGATTCTCAACATACGATAAATCCGCTATTTATTAATGATGCATGAAATTTTTTTTTACTATTAATGCAAAATTTATTTCAGGTGAATGATAACAGCAATATTAAGTTGCAACGTTTATTTTTCTTAATTCTGAGGAGGTATTTCATCAAGCTAGAGACTTTTCTATCACTATCCTTTGTCGATTGACGAGGAAGAAATATAATACGACATCAACGTCGTCATGAACAATCAAATGAATAGCGCAGTGCGTAAGATACACAACCTACTGTCGAGTGGAGCGGTAACAGTTACTGGACCAAATCAGCCGCGTATACTCAAGCAAAAAGTTGGCTCCACTACTGTAACACCCACAAATAATCTTCAGCAGGTTAGCAGCAATGCGGCCAATCGTTGTTACATATGCGATGATTTATTGGGAGCCAGCCAGGCTCAGCACTCGCTAACAGAGATGTCAACATCGCATACGGCCACGAAGTTTCCAAACAAAATTGGCCAACTAGTAGGTGATGCATTCATGGTCATTGTTAGTGTAGATGATGTCGTTTGTTCGCGTTGTACGAATCTACTCAACTATTTAGATCGTTTAGAGAACGATGTAGAACGTGTACGCACTAATCTCATGAACTTGCTACACAAGAAATACGGTCTAAATGACGAGGGTGGTGGCGGAGGTGGTTCCACGCCGCCCATTAAAATGCAAAAGTTAAACAGTGGCACCGTTACAACACGTGAAGAAGCGCTTGGTGAAGTGCGTACACGTAAAATAATACATAATGCAACTGAATCATCACTAGGAAAACAATCACCGCCAGGTAGTTGACTCAAAATTTGCCGCATATAAAAGTAAGTGGAATGAAAGAGAAATGGCTAAATTAATAATAAAACTATCATCATAGCTTATGCTATTTTTGTTGCTATAGTGCCAGTCTTTAACGTTCCATATATTATTTATATGACCTTAAAATTGCTCGTAATTATTCATAGATGCATATTATTTAACATATTTCTATTTTGAACAGTAAGCGCCGTTCAACAGATTAAAATCTCCACACAGCCAGTGCAACAGAATACGGCGGGTACCCAGACGCTTCAACGTAAAACAACTAAGATCTACAAATGCCTCTCGTGCGACTATAAGACCTCAGACATGCGCCTCTTTAACACTCATTACGAAACATGCAAGCAACAGAATTTCCAGTGTAAGAATTGCAGGAAAATTTTCCCCAATTTTGGCGCCATGAAACAGCATATGGTGCGCGAGCATAACACCCCCATGGATAACACTTGTGCTGTCTGCCACATAAATTTTGTTAACGAGGCCGCTTTGCGCAAGCACATGGAAATGAATCACAGCACTAATGTCGTGGTGACCAGCACTACCACTTTACCAGCCACACCCATTGATTCGATCACATCAGTTGTAACCTCAACTCCGCTGTATACATGTAATCACTGTCAATTCAAGTCCACAGACAAGGCGCTCTTTGATGAGCATTTGCGTAAGCATCTTTCTGGCGTTAAACCAAAACCGTTCAAGTGTCGCTTGTGTGCAGCTCGATTCGAGACTCGCGAAGCAGCGACGGTGCACGCTAAACAGCATCAACCGAATTACTTCAAGTGTGGCACATGTTCAATGTCCTTCCCAAAACGTGAATTGTTGGTGAAACATTTCGAAGTTCATCAACAGCAGCCGCAACAGCAACAGCCAGCAGCGTCAGTGACCGTAACTTCGACTACTGTCGTACAGCAAACCACCACCCCTCAATCGAATGTAGTGGCAAAACAACAACAGCAGCAGCAGCAATCGACATCTGCACAGAATATGCTTACACAAAAACTTTTGCAAGACACCATTGACGAAGCGCTAAGTGACGCCAGCACCACAACAACTGTTGCTGCAGCTGCCGATGTTGGCTCTGGTAATGCTGCAACTGCAGCTGCTGGAAATATTCGGTTCTTTTCATGCAGCATTTGCTCGCTGACATTCATACAGGAGAACTATTACAATCAACATATGGAGACACATCGTCGCGACAAAAAAGGCAGCGGTGGGGGCGCCAATGTTGGAACAACAATCACCACTTCTGCAGGCACCAATTCGCTAAATTCCAACAATAGCACTGCTTCGATTACATCATTTAGTTCGGCTGCAGCTGCGCTGCTTAGCGACAGTGGGCTTGCCACCTCTTCGACAATTTCCAAAGGTGGCAGTGATGTCGGTGTAACATCAGCTGGTCATCAGTCAAACTCCAATGCTACTGGTAGTGGTGGTGGCACCATTTCAGAGGCCGACATTGAAAGCATTTTCGAAAAGATGCATTCCGATAAAAGCGATACTGGGGCTGATGCTGTGGCAACTTCTGCTTCAAATACCGCGACAACAAATACAACTTCATCCGCCAGTGGAGTTGGCGGCGCACAAGGTGACAATTTAGTCATCACTTCGCAAGAAGGATCTGGAGGGATCACTTTCAATATTACAATACCACAACCAGATGCTGCTGGTGGAAAGCAACTGACCAGTGAGGTATGTACAAAAAAAAGATTAAAAGAAAGAAGTTTGCGACAGTATATTTTGTGATTGTTTTCTTTGTTCTACAAAGTTTTGACAAGAATTTCTAAAATTTAAATTTGAATGGGTATTGTATTCTTATAATAGATGAATTTTGCCCGCTCTATATATAAACCCATTTTTCAATTGCTAGAGTACTTCTGTATTAATGTAAAATGAAACAATTTATATATATATGGGTCGTTCCATGTCATATTTACAACTAAAATTTTAATTCCAACCAAAATTTTTTTTTGCATTCTTGAGAAAAATTAATCGACACGTATTTTTTTATTTCAATGTGATGTTTTTTATTTTCAAGTTACGATATTTTAAAGTCTAGGAGTTGTAAAAATGGAACGTTTTTCAATCCCTAATTACTCAAAAACTAACCGTTTGTAGGAAAAAATTTCCGACTAATAAAAGTTCGTATATCGCACAAACTTATCGAAAAATATAACCAAAAAATTGTTTTTGTTATTCAACATATGAATTCTGGAAATTCCATAAACAAATTAAATTTTTCCAAACTTGGACATTTTTTTTTTTTAATTTTTTTTGGTCTGCAAATATTTATTAATGTGTTCGGAAAATTGTGTAAAAATTTCAGAGTGGGATGAGATATAGTTTTTGAGATATTCAAATAATAACAAAACAACTACTACTAAAGTCGCCTGGCTTCGAGCGGCGTGCACATGAATTTACATACGTTAAAGTGTACTTACTACCACTTTCCCTTACTTTTGTTGTTTAGTTTATATATGAAATAGAAACAAAATTCGTAAATTTGTTGTTGTTTTGCATGTTACCTAAACGAACAGGAACGAAATACAGAAAGTTTTCATTATGGCTGGTTTTACAGTTTCACGTCAATTTTTTGTTTCGTTCGAGTTTCTACGCGGTCATCGAAAAAATGCCTACATTAGTTAAATTTAAATTTAGTTGTTGTAACCCTTGAAATAATAAATTACATGTTTCAAAAACTAAAAACACAGGTTTACGTAGAGTTTCTGCTTCGATTCTTGAAAAACTAAATTTTAGGAACCGGATGATCTGTTGTGCTCTCCTTGCAGGAAATAAAAAATAATAGTGCCAGTGATATTTGTAAGTACAATTTCAAAATTAGCTGCTTATTATACATAGTTTTATTACGTCTAGGAGTTTTGAAAAAAACACTGAATAACCCAGATAATGAAATCTCAGTGACCGATGATAACGAATATCTATTATAATTAAGATATAAATAGCAGAAAACTTTACTCTAAACTTACTTCAGATTCTGAACCACACAAAGAAAAATCATCATTCGGGAGTTCCCGGTGGTTTGGCTTACATGCAAAACAACAGCAAATTTACCAATTTAGTTTCTGTTTTACATATCGTCATCTAAAATCCAAAAAGCCGTAACTATGCAAATTTTCAAAATAGACTTTTTGAATAACTATGATGCACTTGCCCAAACTACATGTTTTTGCAAAATTTTAAACTTCTACGCCCAAAAGTAACGGTTTTATTAACGAAATCCAAAAGGCCGTAACTACAAGTTTATGAATTTAATAAGCAAATAGACGTATTTACACACTTGAATGAAAAAGGAAACAAATTACTTATTTGAATCTTTTTAGGTAAATATTTCAACAAAAATAAGTGTTCGATGAAAATACTTGAAAACAAACCCCTTGTAATTCTCGGTAACATCAAAAAAATCACTGATGAGGAACCGTGGAGGGTTCCAAAACGGCGTATGATTTGCCTACTCTTATTTCGACAAAAAGAACGTTTCAATAAGCCTGATAAACAAATCTTTAACTGTTGAGTTAGCAAAAAAGGAAAAAGTCAAACTATGAAATATGAACAATTAGGTTTCAGTTTCATATTCTCTAACAATAATATGTAATTAAGTGATACTAAACCTACACAATTACATTCTTCTTAAATTTTCATTTTACAATGAAAAAAAAAATAAAATGTTTAGTTATGCCTTTTTGGATTTTAGATGACGATATAAACTAAACATACAACAAAAGGCGAACGAAATATAGTAAACTGCAATACGTACATTTTAATGTATGTAAATTCATGTGCGCGCCGCTCGAAGCCAGGCGACTTTAGTAGTAGTTGTTTTGTTATTATTTGAATATCTCAAAAACTATATCTCATCCCACTCTGAAATTTTTTGGAAATTTTTTCCTACAACGGTTAGTTTTTGAGTAATCGGATTGAAAAACGTTCCATTTTTACAACTCCAAGACTTCAAAATATCGTATCTTGAAAATAAAAAATATAATTTTGAAATAAAAAAATACGTGTCGATTAATTTCGTCTTAGGAATGCAAGAGTTTGTTGTTTAGTTTAGTTGTTAATCTGACATGGAACAACCCATATATTAAAAAAATTTTTATTTTCTCTAATTGTTCGCTGGAATAGACGATCTGAACTTACTAAAGTAATGAATATAATTTTTATATCTTCAGGGAGAATTTCTATTGGAACATTTTTAGCAATAAGCTTTTCAGTTAATTTAAGCATTTCCCCAATCTGAATATTCAAATTTTTCAAAACTTCCAAATTTGAAATAGCGAAAAATATATGAAATATGCCTTATTACAGCACAATTCCCATTAATATATCAGAAATACCATGAACGAATTAGAAAAAATGTTGACACATAAAAATAAAGCGAGTGCATCGAGCCATAACCGCCAAGCGACAAAAAATAAATTTTGCAGGAGACGATTTTTTTTTTAATTTTCGTTGCATTTAACAAAGGTATTGACGTGAATTTTAGTCTACCCGCTTTATTTGATCTTAGATAGGCAATGCGACTAATTTTATTTTCCTAACTGTACCAAAGCAGGTGTTTTCGGCGTTTACATCATTTTCGTTGCCATGATGGCAAGCTACTGTTCGATTTTTATGTCGCTTACATTAATTTTGCTTAATATGTAAAAAACATTTAATATTAAAATTTTTAATGCTTTAAGATTAATTGTATGAAGATAACATCTTTATCATATATTGACATATTTATTTATAAAAATTTTGAAATTACTTTGGTTTTGATAAAAATAAACTATAATTAGATCAAAAATAGGTGGGTTACATATTTTATAAAAAAAACTTTTTCATAAACAAAAACAAACATTTAATTGCACTTTTTTATTTTCATGAGATCGCAAAAAATCGAGTAGCCCAGCCCATTACATGAATTTTTGCCCTAGCTCAAAATTAATTATTGAGGTCTTCATCGTGTATTTTAGGTAATGAATCTAAAATCATTCAAGTATTCGCAAAGTAACTTCTGAAGCCTTCCCTGTTCAACTAGAACAAAATAACATGCAATATCGAGCCGTAATCGCCAAATTGATGTAAACGGCAAAAAGTAAATTTTATAGGAAAAGGTTTCTTTAAATTACTTTTGCTTTCAACACAGGTGTTGACGCGAATTTCATTCTATAATTTTTGTTTTGCCATTGATATCCAATGCAACTACTTTCATTTACCTAACTATAACGTAACTGGTGTTTTTTAAGCGCTACATCAAGGGTGCTTTGATTTTGCTAAAATTTTACAGTACTTTACGTTTTATAGAAAAATTGTAAAATTGATAAATAAATCTTTTTAATACTACAAAATCAGACTGGCAAAATAGTTAATTTTGAAGAAATACAAGAGGTGATAGGTAGTGTTTATCGCAATATTACGCCATCATGCAAAAAATGTAGGAAGGCTTAGCAGTTATTTTTGATGTAAGCGAAACTTCGCTGCCCGAAAAAATATAAACAAAGTGCATGTTTGCACTTACATCAAAATTGTTTTCTCTTTAACTTTGCAATGAAATTTTGAGAGATGGTGTGTAAGATCAAAAATGATTGATTTCGATAAAAAAAAAAGAACAAACAAAGTCTAAATTTTGGCGGTTATGGCTCGAAATGTTCACCAGTTGCGAATGATTTATTGAACAATGTCCATAGATCATAATTTTATTACTTTATTCTAAGAATCTGATATAAATTCTGTACTTCATGCTACTTCCAATATGATCATGCTACTCTAATTTATTTGATATCCAAGAATTCATTTTTAATGCTATGAATGTTTTTTATTTAAAATTTTTACAATTGCCATTACATGTTGACAGAATTCAAAATCCACACCCACATCCAATGCTCCTGTTTCAGTAAGCATTGATATGCCAATGCTAGATCAGCCCGATGAAACAATTACATCTTCTGGTGTCAGTAAGACCGAAGCAAAGAATGAACAGACAGAAAATGAAACAAATGACAGTGGAGCATCAAATGCGCCAGCTACTGCTGCTGCGGGTCCAGTCAGCATGCCAAGTTTAGATGATGATAACGATTCGCATGATAACCAGCATGCATCAAAATCAGAGGATGGCACATCAAAAGAAGTGAAAAAAGAAAACGCAGAGGCAAAAGACAGTGTTGACCATGATCGCGTACATGACGAAGAGCAAGTGAAAACAGAAACGGAGCAAAAGGACGATGTGAAAGCTGAAGATGATGGAGGATCAGCCGGAGGTTTAGATGAGCATGCCGCACACACAACTGATGGTGATGGCGGCGAAGGAGAATCTGCTCATGCTGGTGACCATCAACAACAAGTTTCTATGGAACTCGATGAAGCGATGCAAGCGCAAGTTGAGAGCGGACAAATTAAATTTATATTGAATGAAAATGGTCAACTGTTGCAGTTAGATAACCACATCATTACCGATGCTGATGGCAACCAAATACTGGTGCAGGATCCTGAACAGATCCAGCAACTGTTACAAAGCGTTGGCGTGCTACAGTCGGGTGATGGACTCGATGGCGAAACATTGCAAATGATGACCGACGCCAATGGTCAAATGGTGCTCGTACAGGGCGAGAATAATGAAACGCAATTAATAGATGCATCACTATTAAATGCCGATGGACAGCTTGTCATACAGCAGGGGCAAGACGGTGAATTGGGTGAGGGGGCACATGTCATTGGTGAGGATGGTACTCGCATACCCGTTTCAGTTTCGTATACTGCCGATGGCCAGCCGATAGTGCAAGTGCAACAACAGCATTTAGACGCAGCACGCGAAGCAACACAACAGCACCATGCTCTGGATAAAGAAAGAGCTGCTGCTGAAG
The DNA here is from genome assembly GCA_963691655.1 of Toxonevra muliebris. Classification (NCBI taxonomy): domain Eukaryota; kingdom Metazoa; phylum Arthropoda; class Insecta; order Diptera; family Pallopteridae; genus Toxonevra; species Toxonevra muliebris. The sequence goes on along the minus strand of OY829326.1, from coordinate 46,110,389 downwards.
CAGATGGCGGTGTGCCACAGACTAATGAGGAGGAAGGAGAGAATACCCCAGCAGCTGACGATGCCACAGCGAGTGGTGGAAATGGTGGTGGCAGTGGTGGCGGCTTCTTTGAATTAGAGGAGCTGATGCAGCAATCGTCGGAGGCTAAGGCCGCTGAATAGGAGTGGCTATAGGATAGCGATAATTGTACAATTATTGCACACGGCGATTGGAATTTTTAGAGTGAGTTCTTTGTGTGTTATTTGTTAAATGAAACTTACTTATGCCTTTCTCAATTCCAGATATTTTAACATACATGCTGTAATGACATACCGCATACTACTCCTACTATCTTCTTCTTATGCCAATACAGCAGCAACAGTTTTTCATGATTTTTACTAATGTTTTTTTAAAAATTCAAGTAGCGCATAGTTATTTTTACTTATTTAGTTGTATTAAGTTGTAAAATATTCTGAACGAAAACAAAATATATAAGAAACCAATAAAATTTTAATTTTCATAGTTAAGTAAATAAAAAAAATTAAAACCCAACACAAGCGTATACACATACATAGACATTACACAACACTAACACTGGCAAAATAAAATGAGAGTTTTTGAATTTTTCATTTTGCGTTTGTAGTTTGTAATGCCAATAATTTGAGTTAAAAACATACAAAGTTTACTTCAGAAAAACAGTGCTTTTCAATCTTAATGAACATCAAAGAATTTTCAATTGAAACTATAAAAAAAAAACTACAACTAGAATTAATATAAATAAAAACTGGTTGAAATAACAATTAGTAACATGTCAACACACTAACTCAAGATTTCTCAGTATATACACACATTCACCTACATAAACACACACATGCGCATTAACAAAAAAAAAAATACAAAAATTTAATTTTGTGTATTTGCAGACAGCGAGCAAACAATTTAATTGTAGTATGTATTGCAAAAAACTAGAAATAAAAAAAATGATTTAAAATGAAATTATAAATATTTAAAAAAAAAAGCACATCCATACTTAGAAATTATTAAGTTGACGAAATTACCGACAACCTCACCCAAAATATTTTTCATTTTTAAAATTCGTTTACTCTTTCTTTTTGCATAAAAATATTAACGTAACTAACCTCACCATTTTATAATTAAGTTAAAAATTAAAAGATAGATTGGATAGAAAAACTAAGCTATTCCACTGCATTAACTTTCGCATGTAACTATAATATTTCACTTGGCTTCTTTTAACCCTTATGTTTTATTCTTCAAATATAATAATGCAAAAAAAAAAACAAAATTAAAAATAAGAAAAAAACATTGATAAATTTTATAATACAATTAATAATATTGTATTGCTTAACATATAATAATGAATACCATAAAAAAAATATTAAAATAAAAAACAAAATATGTTTAAGTTAAGACGATATAAGGATTTAAAAGTAAAAGTAATTAAAGTACATATATTATAAATAAAATATAGTTGTTAAAAAGAACAAAAAAAAAAAAAATTCTTTTTATGGAAGAAAATCTTTTTTTTGCGATCAGCAAAATTAGGAAGTTTTTCTTAAGGGGCCATAAATGTTTCTATTCCTTAAAAAACAATTCAAAAAGTGTAGTGGATTGCAAAGAAATATTGAAACAATTGTTTTAATTTTATTTGTAAACACAATTCTTTTTTCCCCAGACCCGGACGGTGGGCGTGATTTAGGTTGCAGCAACCGAAATTTGAAATCCCTTATTTTTTTCAGGACCGTAATTATCGTAAACACTCCGCGTAACATGGAATTTTTTAAATTATCATAAATGAGAAAACACAACAACAAATAAGTATATAGAACGGTAGTGGTAGTTTCTTTCAATATCTCTATTCAGTGAAGATATTTGGAATCAAATCTGCATTTCTGGTTTACGATTCCAAATATTTGTAGCTTACATATATAGGATATTGAAAGACTTAGAACTATCACTAAGATCACTAATGAAGAATTATGGCGGATTCCGAAACGGCCGCCTGATTTGCCCATCTCTATATACACTTTTATTGTGATGGCTACATACATACGTCCTCTAATCCTGCATTATATGTACATTACTTAAAACTAAACATGAAACAGTAGTCAAGACTTTGAAAATTAACAGCTAGATTTAATTTTCATAGTCTACTAAAAATATAATATAAATCAGGGTTTGTTTTTGAGGGGGGTAGCAACAACTTTTATGGGGCTCGAGGCTTAATATACTTACACCCAACATAATGCTTATCTTTTTGTTTGATGCAGGAACGTAGACATTACCAGAATCTGAATTCAACGACTTAACTGTCTAGAACTCGTCACGCTTATGAATGAAAATGACCCAATATATCTTTGGTAGAGACTTGTAAAATGTTCTAATTCTAACAATGAGGAGAGATGAAAGGAGAAGGGTACAGCTTTGACAAGTTTTCCTTTGTGCAATTCGTGTTTGCATTTATTTCTACTCTAAGCTGAATTGTTTAAGAAATTTTGTCGTGCACTTGTCCCCATTTTCATTAGGCAAGTTTCTTGAGATATTCAACCCAGAATAAAAAGAAATTAAAACGCTTTTTTTTTAATTTTGCCAATTTTCATCAATATCTTTCGGTTTACCAATTAAAGATTCGATTAGATATATTTGTTGTCATCTCAGTACCTTTCTTTTGGTATGAAAAACTACAGGGCAATTCAACCTCGAGATATGATTTTTAAATTGGTAAAAGACGAAAGAATGGAAAATTTCAATATATCAAAAACTAGTCCATAAAAAATGTTAACCTTGGTTTTCGAAGAGAATCCATAAAAAGTCACCCCTCATCAAATGTACATGTAAAAATGCCACTTTATAGACTAGTGCAATTTTGACCTCATCTATGTTTGATCGTATAAAATCGACGTTACGTAGCGCAGTTGATGACCTCTCCAGTAACAAAATAAGATTTTTCCGAACTGTATGCTCGATGAGCTGGTTCTAAATTTTACCTGATTAGTCTAAAACTTCATATTTAGTAATATTCACATGGTTTCAAGGGCTGAACTGCTAAAAGTAGCTTACTGGATAATCGAAAATGGTTGAGGAGGAAAATGGAAATTTTTCGAAGATCGTTAACGATTATAAGTTATTTCTTATATGGATGCCAGGAGACTTCGACGTGCCGCCGGGAGAACCAATCGTTGGCATGAGTTTGGGAAGAACTATGCAATAGATTAGCGAATCCATGAGTTATGCTTATAGAGAAGATGATTCAGTGTCAATTCTTGCAGAACCTAACAGTTGACTTTCTTCTCCATCTGGGCACAATAAATGTGGTCAACATATGTATGCCCAACATAGGTGTCATTGCCGATCCGACATTTGTGTCCAGCCTTGAGGAGGAAAGGGACGCTACAAAGCATTTTCTTCGTTATTGTTCTACCTTCGCGAGATGAAGGAGATGCCTTCTGGGTACTAATGTCCTAGGTATGAATTCTGCTCATTCTATTCTCCTAGTCCAAAAGACAGTGAAAGATCTATATTCTTCCAGCCCACCTCTAAATCTAAGTTGATTCAAATATTTTCTTAAAGAAATTAACTACATATTTTAATATAGGGTTCCCAACCGTACTCTTTAAAGAGTACATGTTCTCTTTTTCAGGTCTTCTCTTATTTACTCTATCTTTTTTCATCCATATCTTTTTTGTACTCTTTTTTCAACTGCATAAACTTTTGAAGAATTTATTTCTGCACACTCAATACAACTTTGTTGACACACATTTAACATTTACTTCATCCTCGATTGAGAACAAAAAGTTTCTATTTGCATTCGCTCGACATATTCCAGCACGTTGAATCCAAAATCCATAAAACAACTTTGCAGCAATCTCAATGTCAATATCTGTGTTGGGCAAGTTCGGGCCGGAATCTTCCAAACAAAATTACTCTCGTCTACCACATAGTAAAACACCATCTAAACTATAAATCAGTCGATTGAAGAAATAAACTAAATAGTTTACTGTTTACTGTTTAATTCGATCTAGTAGGATGAAAACGAAGGCCACCACAGAGCTTCCACCACAATCTTTACAAGATTTAAAAAAATGTGTGAAAGATTGGGAAATTAATGTAGTTGGAGTATATTCTGATGGCAGTAACCATAATGCATTAAGGTATTTTAAATTGTAATACAGTACTTTAACGCTGAATTTGGAATTTGCCATCATTTGATAGATTTTAAGTCGGTTTTAAATGAGAAAAAACAATAAGTCAAATTATTTTAGTTAGATTGTTTGAAAGAATTGAACATTTTTGAAAAATGTTTAGCGTTTTGTGGCGACAATTATAACACGATTGGGAACCCTAACTTAATATGTAATTGAATTTTGTATATTTTTCTGAATAAAGTTAATACATTGAAGATGTAAATGTTTTGAGTGTTTCTTCTGGATTTGCATCCGTATCCACATACGCATTCGTGAATATCAGCGTTTGACATGCGCATCCGCTAAACTGACATCCGTTACATCGCTTATAAAAATATGGAAGACTGTTTCAATTAGTTGGCTAGCATCTATACTATCTATACTTCTATAATCTATAATATTTTTATAAAGAGATAGGCCATTTCTTTGTGTTTTCATATCTCACGAACGATTATTCTGATTGAACTAATATTTTCAAAGTAGGTTCCTTATGGCCATTACCAGGTTTGTGCGTATTTATTCCATTTAAACATCAGATAGGAAAGAAGATTCCTATTGAAACTATAGCAATAACGTCATGCGAAGACTTCCAACAACCTCTTCGGTGTCCAACGTCACATATTTTTTACAAATTTTTGAGTATTTTTTTAATTTTTGAATTTATTTTAGTTACTTTTCATAAAATCTAATGGAATAAAGAGAAAACATAATTCTTATTTAGTTTCTTTATTTCACTAGAACTAGAGAAAAATTAAATAATACGCAAAAATGTGAGTACACATATGTGTACGAAGAGGATAAATGCATACACGACACAAAGTAAAGGGTAAAAAATAATTACCCGAACGTATTCCTCTTCCTCTGGTAGTGATTATTTATTGTTTTTCAATGAAATTGAATTTGATCAGTTAACAATAATTTGAAGCATACATTATAACTTATTTAATATTGTTCTATTTAATAAATTACAAAAAAAAAAAAAAATAGATTTAATAGAGCATTTTTACCACATCTAATCTATGAACCAAAATTCAAATCAAACACAAAGAAATCATTTTTTGTTAAAAAAAAATTCATATATCTGATATTAAACAAAAATTAAACATTTAGATAATAGGAATATGAAAATATTTATGTAGGTATATTTTAATGAAAAATTCTTAGACGTATTACGCTTTGGGTATGTGCATCAATAACATGCAGCTTTGCAAAATGCAAAAACTACAGATATTTTATGTGAATATCCTTTTTTATTTTTTTATACTTCGATGACTGGTATTTAGAGTCTTTTCAGTTTTATAAGATGAATCTCAAATTTAATCCAAAGTAAAACTCTCCAACAAGTTGGCAAGATATTTGAGAATTTTATTACGTGCTTCAACCAATTGGGGGGGATCACTCTTGATCGGCTCATACATATTGGCACAGTGAGCAGTTCCTGAAAAAACATATTTGAAATAAATTTTTTTTATAGATTGTATTGTATTAAATGTGAAATGTATGTATGTACCTTCAATATAAATTGTTGGAATTTTTGCATTTTTGGATGTGGTCAAACCAAGTGCGTGCCAGGGATCAATGGAGCCATGCACATAAAGGACATTGGTAGTTTTTGGTTTTAAGGCGCCATAATATTTGTTAGTATTAGAGACCACCTGTTCCAAGTATTTTGCATCCATACTTAAAACAGCAACAAAATAAATTAAAATTTTAAATGCTTTAACATTTATGTACATGTGCATATATATGTATTTCAAAATATATACCTGTCTGAATAAATATCCATACATTGTCGTATGAAATAGTCCGCACCGAAACGATCACCAAAAGTATCGCTCTTATTTGCGGACGTTTGATAGAATCCAAATTCATTGCATGTCTGATAGGTCCACTGGCGCATACCCTTGGCAGCTTTGGAATCCCAAGATGTCTCTTTGAGTTCCGAAATCATTTTATCGTATTTATAATCTAAACATTTATCCTCCGATTGATTTAACAACATGCTATTTACAAGGCCCAATCGTGTTACAGGCGGTCCAACAGTAGTGTTCAACATAACATCGCAGATCTAAATTAATACATACTTTGTCAGAAATTTATTTGAATGCATTGAATCACAAACCGAACTTACCTCATCTATGGTAATGATGGCATGTGGGCTATTATCCTTGTTATACTGGACTACACCGGCGAAATTGCTTGCTAGATTTTCAAAAAAGTTTGATAAGTCCAATTTATTTCCAATCGAATCCTTAATTGGTGTGCAAGTTCTATTATTAATGATCATAAATTGATTAAATTTCACACCAATTTGAGTTTCCTAGTTCCTAGTGTTGTGACTTACTTGAATTTCTCATCAATATTTCGTTGACCGATCATATGCTTTAATAATATCTCAACTTGCGCGAAACTTCTGGATACAGCTTCAACACAGTTTGGAGAGTATGAGGCCAATGAAGCTTTAACCACTTCAAAATATTCTGTTAAATAAAACAATAAGTTAGTGTGCACACATATGTTGGTGTGTATAAGGATACAATTCCAAACCTTCGAAATCAACTTTAGCCAATAGTGGGCCGCTTGAGCTAATGGAACCATAAATTAAATCGGGGTATTTTTCACGTGCCCAAGCAGCTAAGGAACCTGGATATGAGCCACCGAATGCAATCCACTTTTGTGTATCAGCCAATTTGTATTGTTTCTTCATGGCTTTGATGAAAGCAGCTAAATCGGCAAGAGCTTGTTCGGAAGTCAAATAGGCAAGATTATTTGTAGAGAGATCGCTGTGAAAGTAGTAAACTTATAAATAATATACATATTCCACATTCGAACCTACGAATATATAGGTTAAGTGTCAGAACCACAAATGAGTAAAATTTCAGGTGTTGTAATTTTAAATTGCATGAAATTTTTAACTCAAAATTTGTAGGTCAGGTAATGTTAAAAGGAAGTGCTCAGAAAATTTGGGGGGTCAAAAATTTATACATTATGACACTCATATGAGTGGAATCTTGAATAATTTTTTTTCTTATACCCATCTGAACTATCCTACATATTTGTTGAACATTATTAGGTCTGTGGTTTCAAACAGTCTGTCGACGGTAATAACCACGTTATCTTTACATTATCTACTGGGTAGGATGAATGAGATGTTTTCTTTAGTATCACTTGAAAAGTGATGTAGACGAAATTGATAAAAATTCATGAGCATTCGTGGTTGACAGCCTCCTAATTACGTACACATACACACCTAGTGGGATGACTTTCACCATAGTAACGATGCTCCACTTGAAAGCATAAAGCTCCAAAATGTTCGGCATAACGTATCCAGGCACCTTCATGCATCCATTTCTTTGCAGCCTCACTTTCGCCTCCAATCATTAAGAATATTGGTGCAGTGCTGTCGTTGCGATAATGCTCAGCATTAACAAAGTAACGCTATAAGAGACAAAAAATGTTTAATTGTTGAATGTGTGTGTATGCGTATGTGAAATTATTACCTGCTTCCATGTAGCACCATTAGTTACATCAAAATTATCCAATTTTTGTTCCAGCCACATATCTTCAGGTTCCTGGTCACGATGTAATGATGGAATTTTACTTGGATTACCTAGAAATCCATGCACGTATCGGCCATGATGAAATTGTCTTGACCCAAGTGCAGTGTTATCATCATTCAAGCAAATAAAAACCAACACCGTGAACCAAAGATAATATAGCGAGGGGCGTATGAATCCAGCCATCATCTGTGCTCAGTGATTCTCTGTCGTTTTCTAAGTACAAATAATATTGTTTGTATTTCTAATCATTATCGATTTTGTAAATCAATATAGTTTAACAAACTAAAATAACATACACTAATACTGTGTACGAATGTGAAAGTAATACTGTATGTATATGTGTGATACAACAAAGATAATGCTAGAAGCAGACATATAACTAAGTGAGGTTATCACAAAATTACTCGGGAAATTATACTTAATCTACGTTATTCATATAACTAATATCAATTACTAATTACTTGTTTCAAATGAAAATTATTTTAATAAAATGCGATTTATAACAAATACTCACCTCGTCTCCAATTGTTATTTATTTTCAATTTCCAACAACAAACACAAAAATAATACTTGTATTTGGACACTCTACTCTGACAAATTAAACCGCCTATTCTACTTGATGTCTGCTATGCGACTGCTATCGCAGCAGCGGAGCAGCTGTCGTGTGTTGTGTCAGTGTGGCCAACTCAGCGCTTTTCCCGCTGATTTTAGTACTTTTTGAAAATTAAAACGCGGAAAAAAAGTGATTTAGCGCTCTGCACATTTAAAATCGATTTAAAATATCTTTGAAAAATCGAAGAAATTTTCATTGACTAGAAGTATCAGATGTGTGTCTGAATTAGTCAAAAAGTTTAAATGTATTGAGTTTTCTCGCACTTTCATAAGGAAAAAATTTAAAGCTTTTTGTTAAGAAAATACGCGTTTTATTCTTCATTTTAGCGGATTTTGAAAAACAGAAGTTGGCCACACTGCGTTGTGTCTTATTTGTACTCACAATCAGTGATGGAAAAATTAGTGCAATTGTACCTTTCTCTGACTCTTTCGACCTACAATGTACATTACGTACAATTGCCACTATTTAGGTGCAATTTGTCACTGGCAAAAAATAAAAAAAACAAATTTAATTAAAAGTACCTATAGGTACCTCAATTAACTTGCCAAAGTACTGCATCGGTCAACTCCAACGCTCACAGCTTATTGTTTATAATGTTTATTGGTGCTGAAAGTCATTAGAAGATTTTAGAATTTTAGCAAACATTTTATGAAATGTATATTTTGGTAAAAATTCTTTATGACTTTGAACATATTTAATAAATATTATCCGATTTACAATGTTTTTCTTTTTTGGATTATGTATGTTTCCCTTTATAAACAGAGATAACAGAGTTGGGAGTTTTAACACAAATTTAAAAAAAAAATCAAGAAGTTTTTTAAGTTTTTGGAACACGTTGTATGGCTGAGATATCAGCTATTCAGTGCAAATAAATTTAGAAATGGAGCTAACGAGAGCAGCGCTGCAAACTGCCACTGCTTTGACACTACACGCTGTTGTAATTTTCTGAAATTAACTATTATATTGTGTATTTTTCTGACTAAAGTTAATACATTGAAGATGTTTTGATGAGTTTTTTGTCTGCATGCGCATCCGCTAAACTGGCATCAAAAAGTAAGATATATTTGCAGCAACTAATTTTTACCACTATAATTCAGTGTACCTTGGAGCACATCATTCGGCAAGTAAAGTATTTTTTAATATTAGTTATACTCATAAGGAATGCTTATTTATAACCTTTCCTGGAAAAATTACCGTGTATGTACACATCGTCCCGTATAGTACACATTTCTTTCAAATTTAGTTTGTTAGAGTTTTCCATAATAACAAATCACTTCTCATTATTAAAAAATAGAAACTAAAAGTATTGTTAACAAACGGGGCTATATGAGCCGTTCACTACACAAATCCATTAACTCCATAAAAAAATGTGGAGAAATGCGATGATATAATGTACATTGTTTTTTAAAATTCCCTTTATAATATAAATTCAAATAAATATTGTGGAATGCATATATACAGATGCAGCTTTCATCTAACGGTATATAAAATTAATAATAAAGAATAGCCAAAAAGTGATCGTCAGTGATGTTAAAATTTTCTTGTGACTGTGGGAGTTAATCGATTTGGCAAGTGAAAAAGTAATGAAGTTAAATTAGTTCTGTTTTTGTGATTAATTCACCAGCAATACAAATGATTTCTTCTTCATCAGCTGTATGTGAGGTCTCGCCATTTCGATTTGTTCTCAAATTTGTATAGCCTTATATTTAACAAAAGGAATAACATCACGTCTCTTCTTTTCCCCCAAAGAATAGACGTGATAGTTTTTCTTTTGGGATATAATAAAGGTTGATCTATATTTTGCAAACTTTGTGGTCTGTCTGCTACAGATTTAAAAATCTATATTAAATCTGTAGCAGCTACTGAATTTGAGTTGAATTATTGCTACGATTTATATTAGAGTACGGAGTTAATCAAAATGGATTTTGAAATAAATTATTTATCATTAGTGTTGATCTTTATTATTCGGGAAATTTATTATAAATATGAAAAGCTAAGACTGAACGAAGTGCTTTGGCACTTAAATTTAAGATATTTCAAAAAATGGAATTAATTGATTTGTGCAGTGAACGGCTTATATGTTAACACTGAAATATACAGATGGAAGCATTTTTATTCCTAAATTAGACTAGTTAAGCAAGGCTTACTTGCAATATTGTTGCCAAGCATTCATTATGATATTTGCATTGATTAACCCTTTCAGTTAATATTTTTAATGGTGGTCGATAATTATATTCAACGTGAAATTCATGATTACTTTGGGCTTCTACAGCTCATATCCTTGTTTATCCTTCATTAAAACTTGAACCATTATGAAGCTTTGAAAATCCCGTAACGCTTTTTCTTCAATATTTGGAATTTTATATTTTTTTATCTTTTAAAAACAAAAGCAATATTTCCACTTAGCAATGAGTTATTGACTTTTTTTTTATTAAAATAATGCAACCAGTTTTGATGATAAATTTTAGTACATCGATGTTTGTCTTGACTTCAAAGAAGAGCCTTAAAAAAATAGTATAAGCACAAATTATCAAATGTTCGGTAGTTCAAAAATATGAAAAATACTTAACAAAATTTAATTTAGCTACATGGTAGGTTATGAAATCTAAATTACAATATATTTATTAACTGTCCTCTGTAAAGGACGTCTTAACTAAAAAGGTTAATATTTTCTTAGTACACTATTAATACTAAAACGCTTGGTGTCAGTACCACCTTCAACTCGAATTAAATCAATTTGGAAATTTTCTAATGTATTCCAGAAAAACTTGTACTAAAAGAAATTTGCAGCAATTAGTTTAATTTATAATTTGTATTTAACAATACTTATTCACTAGCGTTAATAAATTTCATAATTTAAAGTTCTTCAGTTGCGGCGTTGTTGTTATTTTTAACATTTATGCACTCATAAAAATATGCATGTATGTATGTACGCTCGTTATTTGCATTTAATTATATTTCTATTGTTGAAAATAAAAATAAATAAACTAATTGACATATAAATTAATTACTTTCGCCTCTGAAGTGTTGAGGTAATTAAAAAAAAAACTGTTAATTAGTTGAAATTTATGACAATCATTTGAAATATTTGACAAGGAATTTGAAATGTGGGTAAAATCAAAGAGCTTAACACCCAATGAAGGCATGTGATAAATGAACAGTAGCGTACAGTTTTGGCAGAGATTGATGCATTCATAAGTTAATCAAAATGTTAAAAATGACACATTGCAGCTTGCTTGTATTCAGCATTTAGAGATACCTACTTTATACAACTCTATGAAATTTATTTCCGAAGAAAATTCAAAATCTTTGTGAAAACATGCCAATAATGCTTTAATATTTCTTGCATTTGACAACTCAAATTTAAGAAAAATATCGTATGGACGCAATACTAAACTAAACCCTAATGATTTTAATATTATTTGTGTTAATGCGTTTTTGCTTTTAGTTTTCAATTCAATTAAATAATTTATTTATATAAATATATATTTGAATAAACATTTTTATACTTAGCAATAGCTTAAAAAAATAAGCTTCTCTACTCTTACAATTTACCAATGTAGAATAAATCCTAAACGATATCGCCAGCATTCTATTTGATTTATGAGTTAAAATAAAATATTATTACTCAGATTTTGCTTTTCTGTGCCTTGTCATATTTTTAAATACTTAATTATTATTCACATCACTCTGACCAAATTGATTTTTTGTGTTTTTAAAGATTTAACCCTTACGAATACAAGCAAGTTTAAACAAAAAAAAATGTATAGCTCGTTACAGTTTTTCCATATTTCCAATTAGTTCCGTTTATAGAAGTTGGTGGGGTTATTTTTGAGGGCCAATTAAAATTGTTTACCTTGTGCCTTTGCACAGATCATGTTAACAGCTTTCAGCTCATAGTCAAATCGGCTTCCAGAAAACTTTCGATACTCCACCAACATGCTATATAGACGGTTCTCTTACTGGCTAAGGAGTAGGATCGGGGTTATATGGGCCAAGGATAAAAGTCTTCCAGCCCATGGGAATATTCAGGAATAGAAGGTAATGAGAAGGCAGATGAGCTAGCAAAAAAAAGGCAGAACCACCATTTGTAAGACCTGAACCCTTTTGTGGAATAGGAAAAAGGTCTCCAACCATGACAATCAAAAACTCATTTAGGAACATACATATAAATGAAAAAAAAATTAAGGAATGTATGAATTTAACAAAAAAGAATCAAACATTTTAATAGGTATTCTGACAGGGCACTGCAGGTTGAACCACAAAACCCGACAAAACTGAGATTATGCAACAACGAGCTATGTAGATTCTGTGACGAGGATACCGAAACTCCCAAACACATTCTAGAACAATTTCCTATGCTTACACAAAGCTGGAAAAGGTACTTAGGATACTATCAAATACCAGACGGCATGTTGAAACACTTAGAAATAAGCTTCATACTAAGATTCATAACGGTTATAGGGCTCATAGGAATACTATACTATTATACTATTATAGGAAGGGATGTGTAACTTGGAATGCAGACCCTGATCTCGACTATACAAATAATCGCCGATATTTCATCCAAGGTCAACTCACGAAGCTAAAGCAATAAGCAGAACGTGAAACGAAATCAAGAAGCTGGCGTTGGACAGAACGAAGTAGAAAAAATTTGTTGTAGCCCTTTGCGCCCTCTCGGAACTATAGCAACAAGAGATACATGCCAGGGCTTTGAGAAGGTCATTCGAAAATTTTATTCCACACATCACATAATTTTTGCTGCTTTCTTAAAATCGAAAAAATGTTAGTACTCGTTTCTATTTAATTTTTTTTTTTGGTATTGTTTGCGTCTACGTATATTTTTGAAACTTTTTATGTATTTACACATATTAATTTAGTAAACTTAATGAGCAAAAACATGACATAAAAAAAAACATACAAAATATTGATCAGAAACTGATGAAATGGTGTATTTCTCTATTTTTCCTTGATAAAAGTCATAAAAGAATTTAAATTAAAAAAACGTATAAATTTTAATTCAATTCATAAGACAAGATTTTCCGGCGTCAAATATGCTAAAACGAATATTAAATTTTTTATGATATACTTATTTATGTCTATCGAGTAAAACATTACGAAAATGTTACGCAAGTATCAAAAAATTCAACTTTTCAATCTGTGTTTGACGTCTGAACATGATATATTGAGCGTTCAAACAAAAATCATTAAGTCCAATTCTTTAATTTCTGAGATGCCGTTAGTTTTTACTCGGCATGGAGCCGCAATGAATACTGACAAACATCACTAAGTTCACCAACCAACCAAGATACACAGTATATACAGAAAAATATGTACAAACATCTCAACTGCTTCAACAAAAATGTAATTACTTAAATAAGACATTTGAATTTTAAAAGCTAATATTATGGGCCCAACCAACAAAATCAATTTGGACTTAGTGATTTCTGCTTGAACGCTCAGATAGATAGATACTCGATAATCTGCTATGCATAAAAACACGAAATCCAACAATTAAATTTCCGACGTTTTTCAATGCATTTGAGCGAGTATATTTTGGTTACTATCGTACAAAATAGCATAAAATTTCAATTTAATTGATTTTATTGGATTTGCGAAATTTATGCTTAACCTTGTGCATATTTTTTTGCTATTTAATTTTGTGTTGAAGTTGAAAATACATTTTTTTTCTTTAGTGTTTAATTTGTCCAATATGCAAATTGTGATCTTTCAGAATTTCTCCCATTAGTTAAGAATCTATATTTTTTTATTCATTTGATATTTAAGTCATCGAATTTTTTGCAACATGCTGCTGCCCGGTTTCTCTTCTTTTTTTTTTTTTGATGAAGAAGAAAATAAAAAAACAAGCTTAGATTAACAAAATTTATACACTAGCGTTTATTTATAACAATTAGTTTGTTATTATTTTAATTATATATTATTTATTTCATAACTACTTAATAAATATGATTCAATAATATTAATATTTCTTAAGAGCTACATAAATATTATTTTTAAATTATTATAATTAAAATCGAGTCTTTGATTTGAAAATGTAATTAATAAAAACAATTCCAATTTATGCAAGTCTATTTGTTGTGTTTTAGTTGTTATGTCTTTTTACCTTACAAATATATTACGTAATTTGTATCATCGATAAAATTATTTAAAAAACAATATTGGGCATAATTATTTATATACTCTATACATTTCTATTTAAATCGTATTGTACGCATTTTTATTTACAAAACTGGAATCTAAAATATCCTTAAACTTAATAATTTTTATAAAATTATTTCACAATATTTTTTTTTTTTTTTAACGTTAAAATTATCGAAGGATTTATAATTTATAGAGCAATAGCATTTTCAGTATTTTTAAATACTTAATTATTATTCACATGACTCTGTCCCAAATAATTTCTTGTGTTTTTAAATATTGATCCCTTGCGAAGTTTAAATGCAAAAATAAAACTAAAATTCATGAATATTGCGAAAAATTAAAGAGGGAGAGCTGAAATTGCATTTAAAAAGTTAAACTTGATGGAAATATTTAAAAAGAATTATGCAATGCTTATAAATTAACCGCACAATTGACACAATTTGTTGTCTTTATTTTTTTTTTGTTTTGTGTTTTGCGTATACACATCACAAAATTTTGTAAATAACAGTTCTACAGTTGAATTTTTCTTACACTGTTCTTGAACACACATTTTCATTATGGTATCTTTATCTAGATGATAACACCTTTATTGAATTTTACTAAAGATAAAGAAACAAAAAACAATATATATTAAAAACAAGAATGAATTTTTCACATATTTACTATTTGAATTTTTTCATAGTTCATAATTTTCTCGATTTTTTCTCATCGACTGGCGGATGAGTTCGTATATACTCCAATGCCTTTCGTATATGTGGCGGTTCTTTTGGTATATGCTCACCATTTGGATGATAACCATCGGCATCGGCAACATATGTCCACGTAATTGGTATACCTTCCAAAGAAACATATTGCACTACACCACTGACGCCATTTTCATTTCCGGCGGATTTCGTTGTAATGCCATTAGACGTTTGAAATTCAAAATGAAAATCACCGCGTGCATTTGGTGGCTTATTGTAGTAGTACAGTGTACGTGCATCACGATCAATTACTCTGGCTAAAGCATATGTGGAAGTACGAGAGGTGATTGTTGTTGTGCAGTAGAAAATGTACACATAGACGAGTAGTAACTAATAAGGACGAGAACTAATGAGAATGAGTCTCAATTAAAATCACCGTCATATATCCAACGGTCATACGGTTTTAATACACACCTTTATTTGAATTTGTAATTTACGCGGTAACATTTTGGAATAAAAATATATAATGTTTCTTGAAACAGTTTCAGTTAGTATTTGTTTTTTTGAACCACCGCGTTGGGCAAACGTCACTCACACATAAAACGAATTCGTAACCAAATGAAATGAGCTGCAGGTATCGAGAAGTCTTTTATAGATTCTCGTTTCAGGTATGCAAATTTTTTGCCAAACAATGCACGGAAATTTTGTCGTTTAACTATATTAAATTTTTGTTTTGTGCAAAAACATAAAAATATTCAAATACAATTTGAATACTTGTGGCGCGGAATGTTTCTCTTCCAGAGAGTATACATTTTTTTGAAGCGTGAAAGTGGTAATTATCCTATGTGTAGACTAAGAAGAGAGAGCGTGAGAGTGAGAAATTGAAAAGAGCCAAAAAAGAAAAAAACCCGTTACACAATACCAAATTTGTTGAAATAATTCCCCCCAAAAGAGACAAAAGTCTGCAAGGTTGTCACATAAGACAAATTTTCTGCATCAAGCATTTTTATTATTAGTTAGTCTATCATAAGCTTTAATAAATAATACACACCTATATTTGTATGGTATGCTCTATAAATTTTAGCGTGTTGTTTTTTTTTTTTTTCTTTTTTTTTGTCTTTTTTGGCAGGTTTGTTTATTATTATCATGTATATTTTTCATTTTGAATGCCATCATCTTTATATATTTTTTCATTGTCAAAAAAAAAAAATAATAATAATAAAAATATGGCTCTAGTCAGTTCTCGATTTCAATTGAAGAGTTTTTAACTGAAAACTCTTTGGATTTTGCTATTCTTAGATTGTTTAAACTGTATTGATTTTATACCTTGTAACAAAGTCTACTAAACTTATTACATTTAAGCTAAATATTTTACATTTAAAGCCAAAAGTTCATTAATCCGTTTTGAGCTCTGGATAATTTAAATTATAGTTTAAAAAATAATTAAAAATTTATAGAATATTTTATAACTGCCTGATTTTTGGTCATTTAACAATTACTTTTTATTACTGCGGCTATATAGGGTTAATTTATTATAATTCAATCTGATACTTAAAATTACGTATCACATCATGTTTTCGAGATATTCTCACCTGAAATTGTAAAAATGGTTTGGTTGGTTTTAGAATAGAGTTTTTTTTGTTAACATTCCCATTTATTTTACAACAAAGTACTATTTTTCATATTAAGAATAATTTTTGATTAGCCCCAACACAATTTTGTTTTACAATTTAAATTTTAATTGAAAAAGTACTTCTAATTCACGTTCTGAATTCTCTGTAGAGATTTAAACATTATTTCAAATTGGCTATATTTCAACAAATGGATGTCAGATTGAATTAATGACTGTAATTAATTAATAATAAATAAATAGATAAAAAGTTGAGACAAAGAGAAACAATAGTGATTTATTGTTGACTAAAATCGACTAAAAATTTTATAGGTCGTGGAATATGGCAAAAACCGAATCTTTCACTCTTTTAGGTAAAAATATCTCAAAAACGCGACATAATTTTGAAATCACCGATCTCAAATCAACTACAGACACTATTATTAATAGCCGCAGATGCTTTTGTTGTAATGTGTTATTGAATGTGTCAAACCAAAATTTAATAACTGTACATAACTTGATAAAACGTTATTTCTTTTTTGGATACAAATTTTAAGCAAAAGTGTTCGGACAATGTCAGCGATGTCCAAGTAATTAAATTATCTCAATGCAATTTCTTTTCTGTTATATTTAATCCAACTGGGATTGTTGTAAGCAAATTAAAGCTAATACATCGTTTAAAAAGATTTTTTGGTTTTCAAATGAAGAATGCCAGTATTAAAAAAAAACTATGAGGTTAAATCAAAACAAGAAAAAAAAAGCTTTACGCCAGAATAATTTTGTGAGACACTGTAGATAAAACTCCTCTAGTTCTTGAAGTGGAATTAGATGCTTTATTAACATATTTCCTAATTACTACGATGTTTGCAAAAACCTCTACATTTTTTATTTAATCTATAAGTAGTAAGTAACAAATGAAAAATAAAGCTTCCGAAATTCAAGCTTCAATGCAATAAAAAAAAAGCGAGAACAAGTACACAATTAATCAAATTTAAACGTTATTGAGTTTTAATTAATGCATTTTATTTACATACACAGCTATAAAAATGTTAATTAATAATACACATTTCCCTCTCTCTCTCTCTCTTTCTCCGTCCACAAAAATAAAAACAAAAAAAAAGATTTATTAACACCTTTTAAGAAATCAGAGATTAAATCGCAATCTAACACACAACTTTAGCATTAATTTAGTAACTAAATACAAATAAATTCAAACGAAAAAAATGTATGGATGCTATTTTAATAACGCCGCAAATACGATTAAATTCGGCTGGAGCCGTCGCTTAACTCTAACTCACTAACTATAGCATCTCTATGTCCATTGGACAAAAAGCGCAAGCAAAATTTGTATACCCTACAGCGATGAATATGGGGCATGTTAAGTGTGGTAGGATAGATTTTAAAACCATATAGGATATATGCAAAGTTAATAAGATCGAATTTTTTTTAAATCAGCCTTGTATGTTCTGAAAGGTTTTGAAAATAGAAATTTTTTATACAATTTTTTTTTTTTTTAATTTGGACATCATCGCTTTTGTTTCTGTGCTTTTATTTATTTTTTGTCTCAAAAAATAATGGAAAAAATCATAGAAAATCTGACTTTGTTTTTGGACGTTTTTGACGAGATACCAATACTGCCGATATAACGCTCTCTTGCTTCGGTGCTGTTACATACAGCGCCGCTTCCGTGACGATTTTGATGTGTCGTTCGGTTGCTTGGATGTAGCATGGAATATTAAAATCTTTTATTTTACCAGAGGACAATTTTAATGGTGAAATGTTTTCTTGTGAAAATGAGCGCGAATGGTGGTTTGCTTAAATTCAGGAGCGCTTAGCTTTTTCTATTTTTATATTTTATTTTACAAATGAAACGACTGCTGGCAGTTAAATAAATGACGTATGATAAAAGATAACAAATTTTATAAATTTAATATGTACTACTGTAATTATGAACCCGAAGTACACATATATAACACATGAGAGGAAAGGTCAGCTACATGCAATCAAGCCGTGACGTCTGTCTGTCAGCTCTCTCACTAAAGGGCATGAGATAAAACTGCGACAAGTCGACTCTCTGCTTGATGTATGCGATGTATGCAGCCGATACTTATTTGTTCTCGTTCGCTAAACACTAACAACTGCATAACATAATTTCTTATTAGTTTCGTATGAGTGCAACGAAAACGCGATTTCCGTTGCAAAATTTTCAATTCGCATCCCCGCTAAAGAAGTTTAACTTCAAAAATTATGCAAAATTGATTTACTTGTATCTGGCGGTATCACAATGGGTCGTTCAGGCCTAAGTGTGTCTCTCGACAGCCACTCCAACCTAACCTAACCATCTGGCGGTTTTCCTAGGGGACAACTACAAATGGTGTATAAAGTTTTTAATTTCAATTTCTCCAACCACCAATGATTCCGAAAAGTGCATCTCAATGCCAGATAATGCATTCAACAAATTAGGACGCTTTAATATTTCTGAGATATTTTTTTAAAATAAAGTCATACTGACTAAAAAACAGTTCCATAATTGCAAAGATCAAATTTAAGTTTATATTTATTAAATTTATGTCATAGTTGAGTTACAAATAATTGTGTACTGGTTAAACTTATAGGGAAAATTTGTTTTATCTTTTTGAATCTTTTTAAAATGAATTTGAAGACACTTAAGTTAAAAAAAATTTGTTTAGACAAAAAAAAAATAAATTTAATAACATTCCGATTCAAAAAAAAATCTCGAAGAATACCGAGGATCCTGAAATACCCATGCAAAATATTTTGAAATCTTAATACCTACTCACCTAGCATATTAAATTTTGCGAATAATGACTCACGCCTCGGCAAAACTCGTACAAAAAAAAGTGCGTCTTGCGTTCATTAACGCCTTGCATCTCCAAAACTGCTGGATTTGCCATTTTCTCCGTTTAGGTCTTTGTAACAAAAAAGACAAGCTTTCTTTTAAATATAATAAAAAGAAAGTGCCCAAAGGCCTCAAAAAGTTAAATACAGTTTTAGTTTAACAATTTTTCTTTAAAAGTTAAAAATATTTGTAATGAGCTTAAAATACTATTAAAAGGCATGAATCGAGTTTGAACGTTTGTTTTGGTTAAATAGAAAAAAGTTATGAGCTTTTGAATCCAGTGGTACAGGCGTAACGAAAAGACATAATGGAAAAATTTGGGGCAGTTCAAAAATACTGCCCCATGTACTCGTATATATGATGAAATATAATGAATATTCAATGTAGGGGGCATTTCTATTTCAAATATGCCATCGATAATATTCTAACTGAAAAAAGTAAAAAAAATGTGCGAGAAAGTGTTTTTAATTTTTTTTGTTTATTGTTTTTTTCTAAAAAAATATACATTCAAATTTATAGTGAAATCGAAAGTTATAATTCTTTTTTATTTCGATTAAATCGTTTCGAAACGAGATTCTTTTGTGTTGATTATTAGCTAAACTTGATTTAATTTCTGAACTCGTTCTATGAACATAATTTATTTTTGTTGTTGTTGTGTGTTCATCCACATAATTTTTTGTTTATTATAATTTTTTTTATATACTGTAGCTATAACAAAACGACAAAGAATTATACAAATAAAAATAATAAATGAAATGCAAATTAGTTTTACAGTTATGGAATGCAAATATAATTTGGAAGTTATTTACAATATTATTCTATGTTAATCGCATTAGTATAAAGTTTTTCTATACTTTTTATAACTTGGCCAATATGCGGGTTAAAGCAAGACAATTACATTAAAAAAAATTCTGTATAGGGAATGCCTAATGTTGCATATTCGTCGATATAAAGTCAATATGAGGTTTTGGTTTTGAGATCTACCATTGAAGTAATCTAAGACATTGAGTTCTCTTTCAAGGGCTTTACATTTTTTGATTTCAGTAAAGGAAGACTTCATACTCATGCATATTAGTGATATGCACATATATTTTTATTACAAATTAGAATACGTAGATAGATGCATATATTGAAAATTATAATTTACAATACACATCTTCAGCGATGTTTCTCATGACATACCATCAATTTCATAGGTATTCCAACTATTTTTCCTTCTTCCACTATATCTGAACTATTTGTTTCAGTTGATTTTTGGTAGCAAAATCGCGTGCTGCTTTTTCCTCCTCGTGCGTCGTTTGAGCCCTTTGTAAAGTCATGCTTTGAAACGTCATACTTTTTTATTACCTATATATTGGAGAATTAAATATGGTGAAGCATTTGGATGTTTAATAGTGTTATTCGTTCATAATTATAATGATGATATTGATATTATTGTAAATTAGATAAATATCCACTGAAATACATATCATCATATGGGTTCATTCACATAAAATTTCACGCACATTTAAGCTAACAAGATTTTGAGTGATTTAATAAATGCATTTGCATGTTTAAGTCAATAAATCAAGTTATTAGTGAAGAAAATGAAAACAAAAAATTTTTATATATTAGGAATTGATACAAAATTCCTTGAACTATTAAAATTTCTTTAAAAAAATATATTAAACAAACTAATGTAAACGGTCGTGCGCGGGAAATTTTCAGTTTTTGAAGAAATCTTATAATCAAATGACAATTATTTTAATATTTTAATTAAACCCAAATCTATAACACTATGCGACAATTTTCGTGTCATCGAAATCAAACCGGACCGGACTATTTTTTTTGAAAATATACCTATCCAATAGCAAAACCCTGGGTTTGTAAAAGTTAGCTGGGTTTGTAAAAGTTAGCTCGATTTTTTTATAATATTTTTTGAATTTTTTGAGCCCCAGGTCATTTTAGGGTTTTTCATATACCCCAATTTCGAATTATAAATCGATTTTTTTTTATGTATCAGATGTATGCCATCATGATTCTTTTTAGAAATGTCGTTTATGTACAAATAAACCCAATTTGTAAAGAACCTATATCCTGAAACGCAATTTTTTAAACCAAATATTAGAAAAATGGCAATTTTTTGGAATTTTTTACTCTAATTTCGAAAATATTTAAAACTTATTGCCACTTCTTCTGGCAAAAATGTATTAAAATTAACTAGAAAAAGTAATTCATAAAATACCAATAATAAATTGAACTTAAATTTGGTGGAAAAACTGTAGGAAAAGATTAAATAGATAAAAGAAAATTTTAGAAAAATTACACAGACTTTGTTTTTTTTTTTTTTAGTTTTTTCTTGATTTTACCATATTACATATTTTTATACCAAAACATTAGAGACGAGCTATTTTTGACAATGAACCATTTCCAACATCACCATCTGAATTATCTGATTCATCACCAGAGAATTCCATTCCTTCCACTTCTTTTTCTCCTTCATTTTCTCGTTCTTCATTTTCATTTTCATACGACCATGAAGTATTGAAAAATATGTTTACTCCACCAACATGTTTCGGCTAATATGGCATCTGGAGTTCGTTTTCCTCTGTATCGGGATTAAATGGCATTGCAGTTTAATGATAGCGCACTCCCTGCTCATCTGATTCGGTCAACTGTCGACTGAAGTAATCCAAATGGTGATGAAGGAAATGAATTTTTAGCGATTTTTTCTTGTACTGGAAGTCTTTAAATAGATGTCAGAAAAAATTATTTTCATATTATTTATCAATCCGAAAAAAATTGATAAAAAATTTTAACCAAGAAAGTGCAGGCCTGACCGAGAATAATTCTAAGCCTACGTAAAGGGTATTTTTCGTTTGTATAAAATGTTTATATGAAAAGTGCGCATCGTACTGTTATAATATGAAATTATACCGATGCGGGGAATTTGGTCGAAAATCGAGGAATTTCGCGAGAGTTATCGGGGAGAAAGAAAAAATAAGTTGGCATCTCTGGTTGGAATGCTACGCAGAGAGATAATTTTTTTATTTCAAACCTCATAGAGTAAACATATTTAAAAAAATCTTTTAATTCCGCCATTCAGTCGGATTCGGCCCTTCAGGGTGGCCGTTGAAAAATTTTGGAAAGGGTAAAAAAAAGAGTCAACATAAGTCAAAAAGGGTTAATTGTGATTAATACAGGATGAGGAAAATAAAAATGTAGATTGTCAATAGTTGTAACATAAATACATAAATATTAATTTATTTTATTTTTCCAAAACAAAAAATAATTCAACAAAAATTTAGTGATGAATAAAAACAACTTAAGCATTTTGTTACACTTAATGAATAAAATTAATAAATAAAATTTCCGAACTTTTATTTTGTGATTGTTCAGTCTTTATCTAAGAGTTCTGGATTTGGATTCCAGTCTTCCAGCTTTGCATTTTCAATCAAATTAAACGCTGAAAGCATTAACTGGCATGTATCAACTTTAAGTTCGGTTCGTTGGTCTATTTTTAATAATTGATAATTTTGAAAAATTCTCTCAGCACAAGCGCTACTATATAACAAAGAAGTCAGTTTGATTACAATCGCATACAAATTTTTTTTATAACGCTTATTTAAATGATTTCAAAACAAAAAATCTCGCGAAAGATCAAAAGGCGTTAATGGCTTTAAAAGAGTAAAATTAAGATTATTTGAAAAAGGAGTTATGGGATGTAGTTGACAAAAAAAGGGTAAAATTGAAATTGAAATATAGGGTCACAACGGTTACCCTGGTAGTGAAGGGTCTGCCTCTGAAACAAGTAAACCTTGTTGTGGCTCCCACCGAAACGATTCTCTTTTATAATGATCTCAAACGTGATTTACAAACAATCAAACAGAAACTTAATTTTATAAAAATAATTTATGGAAATTTGTAAGATCTTAAATTAAAAAACCAAATTAAGAAATTTGCATTGAATTGAATCTTTGTGCAACTGACTGTCATCTACATCTTTTTTGACAGATTTTGCCAAATTCATTTGTGTTACAAGCCCAAAATAAAACATGCATGAAAGACGAAGTTAATGTACCCTACCCTACACATTTCATGTATGATTCGCTAAGAAGTATCTAGCATATATGGAAACATATTGTATGTTTGGCATTTAGCATTATGTCTGTGGTAAAAATGAAAAACAGCCTAACTTGACTTAAGATGGAAAATATTTTATCATATATTTTTGATTATAAATAATAAACTGATGCCAATTTTGAAATAACTTTTTGAATTATGTATCGCTCAAGAATGGTCTTTGACTTGAGCATTGAGTCTTTTGAAACAGAGCTATAATATTTCTATTCAGTGCTATTAAGCTCGATATTCCTTTTTGGTTAGGTTTTTAAACAAAGTTTAATTATTATATGAGGACATTAATTTGTATTGGAAATAATAGCAAAACAAACTCACTGATAAACGTACATTGCTTGAGTGTAGCGTGTCTAAACAAGTTGTCGCGCTACAATTCGTGCAGTCTATCAACAAATATGTTGTTATTAATAAAGATGCAACATAATATTTTGATATTTCCACATATCACACCGTCATAAATTGTCTACGTATTAAAGCGATTTTGGTGTGGCCAAAACATGGTTTTAAAATTGACCATTTCTTTTTGGGTTTTTTATTTTTAAATTTTTATCAATCAATTTGCTTCGTATTTTTTGTTACTTAGTGAATAATAAATATTTTTCATTCCTTTTTAACTTTAGTATAAAAACATAAGTAACCAATGTTGGGGTCATCAGTTTGTATACAAATTTTTAAATACTCGTGTCAGATTAACGAGGTGCAAACACCAAAAAAAAAATATTATATATATATTTAATAAATTGGATAAAATGTTTAAAGTTGTAAGTGTGAAATGAATAGTATAGTATATTTGAAAATGAAAATAAAAAGTTTTTGATTATAAGGATTTTTAAATAATTAATTAATAACAATAACTCCTAATTAGCTGTGAATTACGAAGATCCTTAATTCATCACTACAAAAGCAATCATTAAAATTTACCAACAGTGACTATTTAGATAAACATTCTATAAAAACAATAAATTTCTCATTTTATTTGGGATTTATACATAAGTGCAAATTAAATGACAATTATCTTTTTCAGTTGATAATTTCATCATTGGTCGCCCTTGCAATGGGCGACATCGATTCGACAGTCACACGTTTTGCCACTCAAGTTAATCACGATGGCACTTATGCGTTTGATATTGCACAATCAAATGGAGCCGAGTATAAAGAATCTGGCATTGGTGCCCAATATGCAACTGGTTCCTATCAATATTATTCACCGGAAGGAGAATTTGTCCAACTGTCTTACACTGCTGACGATAATGGATTCCAACCACAATCAGATTGGTTACCAACACCACCACCAATCCCAGATTATATACTACGTGCCATTGAATACATACGCAATCATCCAACACCTGAAGAATTGGCTGATCAGCAAGTTCGTGCAACGCAATACTAAATACATTCATAAATTTGTACATATTTATTAAGTAATATTAACCATAATATAAGTTCATATTTAGAATTAAACTCAATATTTGACTGACAGTAATAAAAAAAGTATCATGCGAAATAAATCTAAAATTTCAAGATTATACACTGAAAAACAAAAGTGACTATCGATAACTGATTCTAGAAAACGATTTTCGAGGTGGGGAATGTTGTTTATTGTACAAACTTGACTAAAACAAGTTTATAAAAGGATTGACTTTATTTTTTCAACTTTTACTTCTTGTTTTATTGCCATTTGAAGCTCAAAATGTGTATTTAATCATTGAAACTCTCCCTACAGAAGTATGTACATTGTACAATAAGTTCTCAAGCGCGGTTTTGAAGTTATAAGTCATTTTAAATTCAATCACTGATCAATGTTTTGTAAAATCATGTTTTGAAATCATGAATGCGCAGTCTCTTGAATGGAGTCTCGATCTGGATAATTCATTGATTGGCTAGAAGTCATTTAGTTGCAATCAATTGAAGTCATCAAACTCAATTGAATTCAATTAAACCATTTGAAGTCATAATTTGGATTTTTCAGAATTTACGTCCTTAAATATATACCTGAAACGAATTATTTTGGTTGTAGCAAACATCTATCTAAACCCAATATAAATTATAATGCTTTTTAAATTTAGGTACAAAAAAGCAAGAAATATATTTAAAAAAGGAATAAAAAAAAAAAACTTTGCAGAAAGACTGTGTTCGCAATTTAGTAGGGGAGTGTACCCGGGTATGAGACAGCACCAGGTATGAGACAGTCGATTTTTTACATCATGCAATATCAATATTGCCGTTCTGACTACTGTCAAACTTTTGTTTTGACATGACCCAGTTTTTGTGGTAACACCGGAGTGAATAGATATATTGCTTATATCAACTGCAAACATCGTATGTGAAAATTTATCACGAAAATTTTTTTGATTTTTTTTAAAGTGATATATTTTTTAGTGAATGAATTGAAAAACGTGTCTTCGTATATTTTCCGATCCAATTTTGGATTATGCCAATATATGGTTTTTTTTTTGTTATTCCCAAAATGACATTATTTTCCGGGTATGAGACACCACTTAACTAGGTTTTTGATCCAATTTTTTTGTGATTTTAGCCATGTCAACCCCAAAAAATAAAATCGTCCATAAAACGAATCACATGCAAGCGGCCTGTTCATTTAAAGTGTGCAATTTGCGATTTGAATGGAGAAGTTGATGACTTAAAGGAAGATGATGAATAAAAACTACCATCTCTTTTAATATTAGCCACTGGGGATTTACTTCAAATTTCATACCCGTGTACAAATTTTTTTTGTTAAAAATACACATCCTCAGAAAATTGGTTATACAATTCTGCGTGTCAATGGAATCACTATACTTTCTTCGGATAAAAATTGCATATTTTCATTACCTTTTCGACAGTATATAAAGCATCCGATTTGGTTTAACCAGTGAAAATTTATGGCTCAAAAACATATCCCGTCTCATACCCGGGAACACTCCCTTACTTTTAGTACTCGAATTGGTGCTTTTGTTGCAATAAGAATGAATTGAAAAGAAATTTTGGAATTTTCGACAATTATCGTTAAAACTCTACAGTTGCCGATACAGTTAATGTTATCGTTGCTTGTTGATAACAATGATAATTATCGAGTAAATTCCCATCGCTATAATTAAACCGGGATAAAAGAAATGAAGTCATCGTTTCTAATTTCAACAATCAACAAGCAGCGGTGTATTTATTTGTACTAAATGGTACTATTTAACTAATTATTGTGGATGTAAAAGTAATCAAATAAGATGAAAAATGGCAATAGGTAAGGCAAACAAAACAGTTTGTATAACCAACAGGGATGCGTGTTTCTTTTGTCACAGCGATGATTATACGTGACCACTTTCTTTCAAAAATATTTTACCTTACAACTCCGTGCAATATTAATATACATAAAATACATTAAAAACACTAAAAATCAACCTCTTTGTCTTAAAATTTCTAGCCGAACAGAATGAATTTGGGGCTCTCTAATTGTGAAACAAACCCGGCAGTGGTTACGTCATGAAAAATTAACTTTGTTTTTTATTAGATTATAGACGGGTGCTGTATATTTTTAAGAATATTCTAATCACATCTCTCTGCACGTGTTCTTTTAATATATGAGCATATATGTATTACTGGTTTGGTGCAAGTTCAACAGATGATGATTAATGGAATGGAAAACCCAGAATGCAAATTAATTCAAAGTTTATTTACTCATTTTAATATTGTTTCAATGATCGAAAACCAATGCTTACTTATTAATAATCAGAATATTTTAAGCCCTAATTATAAAAAAATTATACCAAAATTTAAAAAATTCACCTGCATACGCTATACCTATAAAAATTGTAAAATTAATGAAAAATAATACTAAATACAAGAAATTTTCTGATAATGATATACATGTACTGACGGATCCAGGGTGGAGGCATTAAAACAAAAACCGGTGTAATTCGACATATTACTCGCGGCTCCTAGAACAATCATGCAGTTTTTGAAAAATAAATAGTTTTAATGTCTCCACAACAATCAGGATACTTTATATGCAGCCGTTAACTAGTAAAGAGCGGGTCTGAGGGAACGGAAGATGGCCTAGAAATAAACCTAGTGTATATATATATGTTTGAAAAATATGCATGAACACAACTGCTACAAAAAAATATTTTTGAAGATCGAAAAATAAAAATTATTTTCAGAGATTTTATAAATCAAAAATAATTATTTAAAAATTAATCATAATTTTTATTCATAATTTTTATCATATTTCTTTTTTCAAATAAATATAATTAAAAATCACCCCACCTACTAATTGATTGTAACAGCAAAAAGTGTTAGTAAAAATATACTTTCATTTAACTCCTACGAAAAATTAATAATATTTTTACAAAATATATATTAAATGAATTAAAAATTTCGTTTGATTTTTATTTTCATTCTTCAATATAAAGATTAAAACCAATTTTTTTTATTTTTATTACTCATACATAATTATTATCAAAAACAGAAATTTATAAAAAATACAATTTTCAAATAATTTAATATTTTAAAAGAGCTCACCAAACGCTGTTCGAAACTACCTAAAAGATCTATTTACGATCTACGAGTTTTTACTAATTGGTTTTCAATGAAAAAATTTGAAAATAATCATTATTTTCGATACCTGAAAATATGTTACACCTCTCATATTTCGATTAAAAAAAAGAAGAAACTGCTTACGAAAACTAATAACAACAAAGGAGAAAATAAGAGAAAAAGTTTTTTTTTTTTGCTAAATTTTAAATATAAATAAAATACATTTTTAAATTCATAATTTCAGACTCATACAAATATAAATTACGACATAAAAATATAAATTATTTATAAACGCGATAACGGCCACGATCTTCCTCATTCGGATGCTGACGGTTATATTCGATAGAACGCAATATATAATCCGGGATTGGTGGTGGTGTCGGCAAATGACGGCCCACAGCAAGGAATCCTAGTTCATCGGCGATGTAACGGACTTCAATTGGTATACCCTCAGGAGAGATATATTTGAAAATGCCAATCGCTTCAATCGAGCTGCCAGCTGCCTGTACCTCAATGCCATTGCTTGTAGAAAAAGCATACTTGTATATGCCCAATTCATCAGCAGGTGCAACACGATAAAGCGTTATTTTTGCGTCTTTATCTCCCAGCTGGACTGCATGCACCGTTCTGCTGATTACTGTGGCACCAATGAGCGCTAAAAAGACACACTATGCTTCGGTGATATGATTTCTTTATCTTCAATATTGCATCACACATACGCAAACACATACAAACATACACATTCATTACGCATTAGCACACATTAACCACGCCCACAACATGCATTCATTGCTCATACGGTTTCAATCAATGCCATTCACTTCATTTTATTTTTTTACTAAAAATTTCAAAACCTACTAGTTTTAAATTGAACATGTTTGTGTTTTTAGTTGCTCCGTTGCCTGTCAGGTCTGCTCAGTTTTAGGTTTTGCTTGTTTGTTAGCTTTACTCGCACTTTCTGCTGGGCTTTTTGTTATTTTGTTCGCTGATTGTTGTTTGTTTTATTAGTAGGTACCTATTTATGCGTAGTGTAGGCATCGAAGTTTTATTAACACTGCGGGCGTTTGCTTTGGGAATTACGTTTTTTATATCGAAACTAACTAAATATCTAAATATAATAAAATATTGTAGTGTTTCATAAGTGGTTTCGAAAGAAGCAAACACAGTGAGAACTTCTTCTTTATGTCTATACAATAATAAAACGGTCTAATTTATTTACAATTTTCAAACTTGTTCGTATTCGCTTCTTTTCGATATGATTTGCTTGGTTTTTGCTTGTTTTTCATTTATTTCCGTTGATGGTTGTTTTTTATTTCTTGAATAATTTAATTAATCTACCATAAAAAATGTATGCATACACACACAAACATATATAAAATACAGATGTTAAATATCGATTATTAATATTTTAAGAATTTATGCATGTTCGCGCGTAAAATTCAGTCGAAAAAAAACAAGAATTCCAAATGTTATAAAATGATAAAATTCTTTAAGAAGGTTAAATATGCACTAAGCTACAATATACTAAGTGAACATATTTTCTTTTTGCGTTCTCTATAGTCAAAGTTTAATATACTTTACAAATGTTTTTGAAGTTTTTGAAAACATTATATAACAAGTGGCTTGCTTCATATTATGTATTAAACATTTTAATAAAATCTATCTATCTAAAACTGAAAAACCAAAGACCAAAAACAGAGTTTTCAACTTTTTAGTTTAAAAACACCACGGAAGAAGTCCTATGTAAATAAAGAAAAAATAAATGCATTTAAATTTTAAATTGAGCTAAAGTTATCCAAAAAAGAGGTGGAGTGACTAAATATTGAATTCCTAGACAAATAAAAAATAAATGGATGAGAGCATTTTCTTTTTTAAGATAGAAAAATCTCTATTTATGTACATGCCCGTTTGTACATATTCCTTTGAAAAAAATATTTGTTTGGGACTAAAGTGTTCTGCAACACATACTTAAGTTTTATACTCCTTTAGTTGGTTCAGCGTGAAACAAAGTTTAAAGTTAAAGAAAAATTAGAAATGTACATTCATTCATTTTTACATTATGCAAAAAAAAAAATATTTGAAAGTATTGTAATTGAAACGGAAAAATTTGAGAAAATAAATGTGTTGAATATTGCATGTCGTTCAATGCTTTGACGCTTTTGTTGAGCATTAGTTTCTCGACATATCAGCCCAGTAATATTCCGTCATCATATAATAGGTATTTTGCCCCTGAAGCGTTTTCAATTGTTGCAATGTCTTGGTGAAATAGCTTTACGTAGATATCGCTTAAGTTCCCAAATTATAGGGTGGAAAGTTATCAAGATGACTGCCCAAGAAATGAATTGTCAAGGACATATTAACATCTGTTTTATAACGACCTCGATAGTCTAGTGGATAGTGCACTAGACTTCACCAAGAAGGTTGCGGGTTCGATTCCCGTCTTGGTGGTTAAATCTCATAAACTTTTTATATTCACTATCGATATGAAGTGAATGAGAATTATAAGAAAATGTACAAATACACACCTTGATTGGTAATGGCAAAACCACAGAGCAGATAAAAAATTTGCCACACAGCCGTTCATGACATTCATATCTCTGCGATATATATGTATCTCGTACGAGATCATTGAAGTTTTCCTGCGTTATTAAATGAAGTGCTACACCACCCAACATGATTTGTGGCTGTGAATAAATTTTAAATTTCTCAACCACGTATTCCAATTTTTAATAAAACTGAGTTGTTGAGTTGTCTAACTTACTTTGTATAAAAACACCAAAGAAGCCATATAGAAACGAGTTCTTAGCGAGCTTTCATGGAAAATAATTTTTCACTTTTGTTGTCTTACTTTAATGTGTATGTTTGCACTTTTTGGGCTCAAAACAATGGATTGATGTTTGGTTTCCAGGACTTACTTATAAACCCAAGCTTGAGTACCTGTTATGATTTTATTAACTGGACTGGACTTTTTTAAATTTTGAAAGGAAGTATTGGTCAAAATGAGCACCTCCCATATATGTACATATGAAAGGCCTGCAGTCAAAACGTGATATGCAACATTCTTTTCCAAATGTTTTTTTTGTTTTTGGTTCTCTAAAATCACTCCGACATTTTGCCGCTTATAAATTTCAAAAATGTTGAGTACTTTTTATATTTTTATTTGTAACGATACGAGTAATAAATAAAATTACCGGTATGTAATTGGTATTGGATGGCAACCTCCCCACTGTATTTTCTGGCTACGCTACTGCACGAAGGATTTAGTACCCATTGCGAACACATACAAAAAACGTGCAACACAGTACAATCTTAAAAACATCCTAAGTAATTAACTTGGATAAAGATTATTTACTGGGTGCATCCTTAAAGCAAAGGAACCGCAAAAATTAATTACAAATGTTTATATAGTACAGTATGTTTCAATTGTTTCAGTTCTTCCATTATACTTTATTTAACACATTTATCAAATACTCAATACTTCCGTGTTACTCCCATACAGCACTTTCAAAAATGTCGTTTATTCTACTAAATATTATTTAATAAGTTTTACAGTGTACAAAATACTCCTTCACGTAAATTTTATCAGTATTCATATATACAATTAATGAGTTGAGACCATTTCGAAATTCTTCTTTTGTTTTTTGACTTTATTTATTTATTTAAGCTATTGTTAAAAATTGTCATAAAATGCGCATGTGCGGAAGTGTGTCCACATTTTTGTTACTAATGAAATTTTCATATGATTACGTCAGCAAATTTTATGACTTAATATACTTTGTATAATTTTAGAAGAATAATTATGGATTTTTTTATAAAGGGTAAAATCCAAATACACCTGCAAACACTAATGGATCCAAGGGGGGAAGGGCAGTTTTGAGGTTAAGCCCCTCCTTACCGATGAAAATAATGAATAATAATAAAAAAAAAAATTTGAAGGGACAAAAAACCCCTTCCTTAGGAAATTTTTAGATCCGCCAGTGGCTGCAGACCAAATGCAGTTCAGCTTGTTTCACGTTTGCATCTTAAGTCTTTTGTATTCATTTGCAATCACACTGATGAAACACGTTGCTTGTGGTTCTCTTTTGTTTTTATTAATTTATAATTTGTTAATCTCTTTAATTTAAGATTTGTTTTGATTTAAATAAAAAAAAAAATAAATAAAATAAATTGAACATGATTGAATTTTTTCTCCATTGTATTTAAAGTTTCCATTCCAGGTCAGTGAACCAAATGAAATGTTTCAACTGATGAGCTAACAATTACGATTTTAAAATATTAAATAATGAATTTTATATGCGTAGGAATAAATATTTTTGTTTTAATCCACCACCTACATATGTGTACAATAGTAAGGGGAGGGTGCCAATAGTCACGCCAACCAAAAAACACATTTTACACAAAAGTAAATTATTTAAATCTGAAAGCATGTCTTGACTAGAAATGGTCAAAACTTCATTTTTAATGAAAAAACTAGTACTCTATTTTTTCATCTTCTTAGAATTTTGGTTCACAATCCTATTTATTTCATATTCTTGAATATAGTTACTTTAAATATATGAAAAAGTAATTAAAACACGATTAATGTTGAAATAGTTTTTAGGAAAATATATGCAAAAAAAAAAAATAGGAAAAAATATTTGATTTGAGTTTGTAATCTTGAAAATAATTATAATTTTCCTAAGGTTCGTGCTTTGGTTTTTAATTTAGATACGTGTAAAATCCTTACTTCATTTTGGAAAAAATCAAATGCACTAGTCTCTGGAATTCGTTGCATTTAACCGAATTATTATGTGTTAGATTTGTAGACAAATCTGTGAATATCGACATTTTCAACCAATGAACACATAATAAAAAGGGTGTGTCATAAGAATTGTCAGATTAGAATTCAAAAATTAACAAAAACCTTTTTTTACAATTAAAAAGAATATTAAGTTAAGAGTTCATAACACCAAAAGTTATTAAAAAAATTGCTATAAGTACTTCATTTTTTCGACGATTAAAAAAATAAATAAGAAAAACTTTTTAAAACAATTTTTTAAACTCATTTTCAATTTTACTTATTTCACTCACAAATTTGTGTTGTCAACCCAAAAATTCGAGTTACTAACTTAACTATTTATGACAGTTGTCAGATTTCATCTACTAATATATTAACATTAAAAAAATTCGAGTCTACATATTGAACACCATATCAGATTTGATACATTACCTTATACTATAAATAAATAAGAAAACAACGTGTTTTACCCTTAGCAAGTTCATACTTATAGTCTGTTGTTTTATTCTTGCTTATTATGAATATAAACAAATCGTTAAATTAAAATTAGAATTTAATTCTGGTTTTTACAAGCTCTGATCTACGTTTTAATTTACGAAGCGTGCCTTTTGTTAAGTATCTGCGCCTACTTATTCTAATTTCAGTAAATATCGATACCTTCCCGCAAGAATATATTAAGCGTCATTTTCAAAACTTAAACCGACAGGTGGCGTTTTGTACAAACTATAAGGATATGCCAAAAAATGATTTTCGGAAAAAATGTCGCTTAGTACATTCTTGCGGGAAGGGAAATATTCATCCGTTTTTTTTACCTTCAAATTAACCCTAGATATTAAGAGAGTAATTAGCATAACATTAATTTTATATGACAGAAGTCGCTCTCATTCAAATTGTATAAAATCTATGAATTAAATTGTTGATTGCGCGCTTCAGAAATTTGTTTTATTTTTATTCTTAATGTGCAACTATATGCTCTAATATATTTACGTAAAAAACTTCTTTTTGAAATGTATATAAATAATTAAAAAAAAACAACTATTAAACAGAAGAAAAAAGTGGGCCAAAATGAACTAAATGAATCAAACGATGTCTTAAGAAATAAGAAAATATGGTATAGAGATTTTCTTTCTTAGCCCAATAAATACAGTTTTTTAACTAAAATATGTTTTTTTTATTTTGAATTCATTAAAATTAAAATTCAATCAAATATTTAATTTCTCCACGTAAGTACAAGTATATACATAATATTCTAATTCCATCCGCCTATTTCAAAGTAATAAGTCACTTAATGATTCTGATAAAAGTGTTGAAATTCTTACATTTCAACAGTTTAGAAAACAAGCCGTGATCTATTAAGAGATATTTTTATGCATGCTACAAGATAATAACTGACTCGCTAACTAATAATCATAATATGCATGCAAACCTACATATGTACTTGCACTATTCGACAGTAATAAGATGACAAAAGGTCAAAGGGCTCCAGATGTTTCTCTTTCAGTATAGTTGAAAGTAAGCAAATACTATTAAAATAGTTAGTTAAATTGGCATTTGACATTTTGTTTTAAATATTTTTCATGTAATGTTACCGTTGTTTCCCTTTCCCCTATCTTCTGACCTACCTCATTCTCACATACAGCCATGAAATTCATTGCCTCATAAAAATCTAGTCATATTAAATAAAGGAACTATATATATATGTACATTAGGGTGGCCCTTAGCTATAGGTCATTTTTCAAAAGTAAAAATGTTGCTGCTCCCTCCAATCAAGAAAAAAACTGGTCTATGCAAAACTTCAGCTCCATCGAACAACTTCTAGATGACCCTCAAACGCCTTGAAGTTGAAACATAGTATACGCAACTATTAACTCCGTTCAAAGGCGGTATAGTCTTCCCCATCTTAACCATTTTTTTGTTTCTTAGAGAAATTTATTTGGGCACATCCGGGAAATTGTGTGACAACATTCTGAATAAAATTTTTTAAAAGTAAATTCGCACAATTTCTGAAACAATATGAAAAATATAAGAAATATTAGGTTTTTTTTTAAATATCGCACCCAACTTCTATAGAAGAAACTTATATTTATTTACAGAAATAATATCTATAGAATCAATTCTGAATTTCACAAGAATTTCAACGAAATTCACTTGAAATGCCGAAATTAACTCAGCAACCCTCAAACACATGGTTTAAAAAACGGTAAATGTAAGATATACTTTTTAGACATTTTAAATAATTTTTAGAATTATATATCGTTTTCAGAAAGATCTTTAATTTTAAGATAAAGTCGTTTTCAACAATGCTGTAGTTTCTCTAATGTTTCAAAGCTATTAATCTCGGCTGACATGAAAATAAACTTAAGCTGTTGTTCCTTTTTACGCCAGATTTATTAGCAAAAGTAAGAGTGAAAAAATAAAATAATGTAGTTGGAGGGCCAATTCATTGCTATTCTTCCAATTAACCATAATTGGTATATAAATTCTTACAATCCAAATTCAATTAAAAGGCATCATTTTAATTTATTTCTACTTTCACAAAACACAAAATTCTTCTTCTTTTCCAAACTTATAATCACTCAAAAACGAAATTCGATTCTTAATGAAAATAAATTGGTTCTTAGCTTCATGATGTTTCAATGAGTTTCACATTTTTTTCTGCAACGTCATCAACAACAACTTTCTTCTCAAGTTTTTCAATTCCATTTATGAAACTTGGATCATATTTCCATGTTGAAAGTTCTTTGTTGAAGAAATC
Organism: Toxonevra muliebris; assembly: GCA_963691655.1. NCBI lineage: Eukaryota > Metazoa > Arthropoda > Insecta > Diptera > Pallopteridae > Toxonevra > Toxonevra muliebris. Next base: position 46,074,540 of record OY829326.1, on the reverse strand, counting down.
GGTGCTGATAGAAAATTTCGCGAAGAAAAGACGTAAACTCGATGTTTATGAAAGAAGAAAAATGTTTTTTTTGTAGCCGGCCTCCAATATAATTTAAGCTTTATTTGTCTTAACCGCTGTTGGAACATTTTCATCAAATAATGATAGAGCCACAGTTTGGGGAGCTAAGTGCTCGAGGTGGGTAACAAATTTGTTCGCAGCACCTTTCTGATTTCTCGATCAATATCCTAATAATTTATCAATTGACGCATGAATAACGCTCGTATCAAACATTTTTAAAAAACAGTAAATCGATTTTAAAAAAAACTGTGTATTTCGCGGTATCAATTTTTTCAATGAAAATTAACAAGGAAAGCAATTTATCCATCTTTAAAATCGTTCCTTCTGTAGTTGTATTGAATTTGTCGATGAGGGCCGCCTAGTTGTCCGATTGAGCTCAAATTTTGCACAGATTGTTTTTTTTATTGATTGAAACAACTTTTAGAAAGTTGAAATATAAGGGCCACCCTAATGTACATACATAAATATATTGAAATGCATTGATCTGTGAAGCTGGTTCTAAGCTGGTGGTCACTTAAAAATAAAAATGTAATTAGCAATTGTTGAATTTATGCTTGGATCTTTGTAAAATGTTATTTACCTTTCAAGTTTAGAAACTTAAGTACAATTTTTAGGCGATAATAAAACAAACAACCCAAACAAGAAACTTAACCTTTTGGTTCGCTTTTTTAGCAGTGAATTATATTTTTATTGTTAAAAGATAAATTTAAAACTTAAATAATGACTAAGTGTATGCACGATGGCATCATTCTTAAAATTAGCTCAAATCAAAATCAGTTTAAAACTTTAACAAATCCTGTCATTCATGTCCGGGCCGATAAGATCATTTTCGTCCATCATTTTTACTATTATTAATCCATCACTTACTGGTGTTCTTTCAATTGTGGTGGTGGATGTGAACGTATGTATTCTATCGCTCTTAAAACGTATGCCGGCACTGGTGGAGGCGTTGGCAAATGATCACCAACTGGATGAAAACCTTCTTCATCAGCGGTATAAGTCAATGCGATGTGTTCGCCCTCGGGTGAAACATAGTTTAGTGCACCGCGTACGCCAGCGGGATTGCCAGCTTCTTGATGTTGAATGCCATTGCTTGTTTCATAGGCAAATTGATAGTTGCCTTCTGCGTCAGAGGCGGAATTTTTAAAACTGCGTATTTCAGCATTTTTATCAATGTTATCAGCACAGACGAAGGCCATCAAGGTGGTAAATATTAACTTGATTTGAGGAAGAGAAGAGTGTGAAAAATTAATTGCGTGGAAATAAAAAATAAAATACTAAAAATTAACAAAATTATGAAATAATTTTGTATCGGTTTGTTTTTGGCAAATGCTTACAAGCTTAAACATCGTTTCGCAGTATGAGGATGACAATGATGATGATAATGACTTTTGGTGGCTGCAGTCGATGGAACTGTATGAGATGGATAAAAGTGCAAGCGCTTTTATACTTGCACTTGTCCAACTAAAGGGCTATAGATTCAATTATCTTGAGCCTACCTACTGAGTATGTGAAACAAGTTCTGTGATGAGCCTGTGTGAAAATATGCAAGCACAAGAAGAAATCCTTTGTAAATGCATTACATGAGTGCAATAAAGAGTCATATTATATATATGCATGCACTTGACAGGTTTGCGTCATTTCGTTCATTCTTTTTTTATAATTTAATTTAATTAAGTTTAACATTAATTAACACATTAATTCGAAACGAAAACAATCAACTAGTAGAATTTGAAACTAAAACATTAATTATAACAAAGTTATGGCCAAAAGTGGTAGAAGTAGATCTGCCCACGTGCCGCAAGCTATGTTCATATAAACAGCAAATAACCAAAATACCGCTTGAGCGTCAGCAGCAGCAACACCATGAGTAGCATCATGAGCATCTTCGCGCCCCTCCAATCAACATAACGAAGATTAATGGATTTTCTGTCAGTCGCTAAGCTCATGGTTTAAAGTAAATTGATTTTTCACTGGGTCGCAAGGTCAGCATGACTTCTACATTACCTATTGTTTCTAGTTTTGTTTTGGGTATACATACACAATGTTGTTTGCCATGTTTGGCAAAAGTTTACAAGTTTTTTATTAACTTTAAAATAGATTTATATTTATGCACTCTTATTTATGTACTCTCTAGCGTTCTTCTTTTTAAGTTTATTAATTTTAAATTTCCAATTAATTTTTTATTATGACAATTAATTTAAATGAATAATGTGTGCATATTTCCCCTTCTTAAATTAACTAATTAAAATCACGCTATTAATTTTCACCAAACAAGTTCTAGTCTAAAACCATTCGTTTTTGCACTAAGCATGTGAAGCTGTATTTCACAAAATTGATGGAATTCTTTATTAGATGCTGTTTATTAAATTCGAATTAAATTTCAATGCTCATATAATGAAATCTTATTGTATAATAATATGATTTAAATTGTTGCAAAATATCTATTAGGCGAATGAGTTTATTGTTACTCCAAGCACCATAGTGGGTATTTATTAGTTTGGTCGTAATCGTTCTACAATTAAAGAAATATAAATACGTAAATTCTTTTTTAATTTTTTTTTTTCAAAACGTTTATTCCTTTATTAAATTTACTTTCTATTGTTGAAAAAATTAACTGAATGCCTACTGTTTGAGTGTGACTGATGGGACTCACTGAAGAATATGTCCACATAAAATATTTAGATTTGTAAATCGGGGGAAATTAAGTTTTTCCGACGAACTCTATTTTTAAGTGTTCTTATTGGATCTTGGCACATCGTTTCTGCTGCTGTGTTCGTGAGGAGTGTTCGCAATTAAAAGACGATTTGTGGCGCTGAAATCACATTGATCCAGTCATCAATCGCCGGAGTAATTTTTTCGATTATACATAATCGTCCACTTTACTGCAGCAAATTTAAATGAAACTCTATTCCTTCCACTCTTTTTGCTATGAGATTTCAGTAACAATATTGCATTTTCAATATAGTTTAAGGATATCGCAATGGTTTAACTGTTAACTGTTTACCTTTCAATTCATTCCGTAACGCTAATACTTAATTCAAATTTTGAAGGACCGAATTTCTCCTAATTTCCTTATTATTGTTATTTAATTTAAATGATAATAACAATATCCACTTAAACCAAAAATTTTGGATTTGCTAATATTAATATACGCAGGGTGCCTGTGTAGGCCACTTTCATTCGTGTATAAATATAACTCACAAAACATAAATTAATATGAAAAGCTCAGCTTAGACCCTCCATGGGCTGTTGTGTCATAATAACAGTAGATGCTATTGTATTGCAATAAATACTCAACATGTGTCAAGTGCTATTTGTTTAATATTTTGAAAGCCTACATAAATACAAATATTTTCAGCTAAAGGTTCATATCTAATGAAAAGGTATGATCAAGAATTCAAAAGTATTTGCTAAATTAGCTATCCTATTTCATTACCCATAACTGTAGGCATTTAGATATACTGTATAGCCTTCTCCTATATATTTGTTTTAAATTATCTTGTCGAAAATGCGTTAACTAATCGGTCAATAGTGCGTAAGCCACTAGAATTTAAGCTCTTCACTATAAGAATTAAAGACAAAACTGTCATATTCTCACTTATTTAAACGTATGTAAATATCATAAAAATTTTAATTAATACAGCACGTTAATCCAAATGAGCTAGTTATTTGTTGTTATTATTTCTGTATTTTATTATCTTAAATACACATAGTTTTGAATTAATAAAAATAGACGAGGTTTTAATTTTAAAAAAAGTAAATGAAAACAAAAAAAAAAAGAGAATGGTGCGCGAGGACCATGTACGTTAATGCATGATATAAAGAATGTGCACGAAGAATTTGGGTCTAAAATTAATATTTTTTTTAATTATTTTGATTATAAATAAATTAAAAACATTTTTATCATAAAAGAAAACTAATTATTTAAACCGATTACTGCACTTATTTTTTGTTTTTTTAATTTATTGTTTCATAAGTAAATTCTTTGCAGTTTTCCTCAAACGCCTGCCAACGGGCGCTGTGCATAATATTTTGCCACTGTATTGGCGTGTTTTGCATTTGTTTCTCTTTTATGACAACTGGCACTCTATTATTTCGATACCTCCCCATAGCAGAGGTACAAATTCCGTTTTCCGAAATCTGTTTAAAATCAGCTTTCACATTAGTTCAAAATTGTATACTACTTTGCCGTAAAAAATTATTGCGTGTCTTTTGGCTGATTAATTTCATGGATCATTTCTATTTTGGGCTATGTATTTGGATAGATTTTTTCCCTCACAGAGAGTTCACGATTAATCCACCGACGTTTTGATTATTTGAACTTATTTTACACAATTAATGATTTTTAAACAAACAATATACACTCATGTATGTAAGTAGCATTTTATTATCGTTGTTCTTTGAAAAGTTACACATGTTCATTTACGATCGACGATTTTCGTGCACATTCTTTATATTTGTATTAGACAAGAATTTTAAACTCATTTAAAATGTATATGCAAATATTTAAAGATGAATATTTCAAGTTTGTTACCACCAACATTCGTTTAAATACGGAGCTGAGGATACTAACTACCTACTCCATAATTTGCTGGTACTACTATGTATTTGAGAAGATATTTTTATTCAAAATGTCATAAAATTGTGATTTATTTTTAAAAAGTTGTTTTAATTACTAAAAGTGTCGAAAATTAGGTTTCTTGAACGACTTTGAAGCTGATGTTATTAAATTTACTTTAAAAATTACACACTTAATGGATTTGTTCAAGTGAAAATGAAGAAGATGATTATAGATATATGTATTCAGATGTGTGTACATATTTGTGTATGTGTGTGTGAGTGCATGTATTTGCCAAATACACGCTTCACTTATCTATTCATTTATTTATTTTTGTTTTTTTTTGTGACGTTAATTTTAAAAGTTTAAGAGCAACTTCAAATGAGTTCAAATTTCAATTTAAAAATTTAAATATATTTTTTCATTCATTTCGGCGATTTTATTAGTTGATTTTAAGATATATTTGTATATTAGTGGTGGTATTAGTTGTTGTTGAAATTTTTTTTCATTATTATTTATTTTTTATTTTTTTTTTTTTGAGCCGTTGAAAATGTTTGTGATCATTGACAATAATCACGATGCTGCTTAGATTTAGGCTGCGTCGACTGTTGTTTATTAAGTAGTAGTCTCAGTAGTCGTTTCCATATAAAAGCCAAAGTTGCTTTGAAACCAATAACAGTTAACATACGTTTACAATAGCATAATGTTCAAAATTGTGAGTACTTAAGTTGGATAATTTTAAAGAACTTTTTTTTTTTGTTTTTCTTTCAACTCTTCTTGATCTGTGTTTAAAAAGTGCAAAGTTAACCGGTAGCAGCAAAAACTTCTTTAATTTAGTCATAAAAAATAATCGAAAGTGTTATGCATATTTGAAATTAATATATTTGAATAAGCATGAACGTACATTAAATAATGTTTAAAATAGTGTAATACAAAGTCGGAATTACCCTACTAGGCTTAACGAAAAAATGGACTAAAAAATTTGCAATTCTTTGAATTTTGTTAACGGATGTTATTAAGAAATCGAGGGAAATATTACGTACAGCTTCTTTAATCATCATTGTAGTATTATACATATGATCCTCGATTAATTGGTTTAAGGCTTAAGAGGCGATTTCCAAACTTCTACTTTTTCTTTTATGGCAACAAGAATTTTTCGGTCGTATCGAGCATCAAACCCGGGCACTCTACATAGCAGTCCAGTACACTAACCACTTCACCACGGCTACCACAAGTTAAAACTATTATTTTATTGGTAAAATTCTGTGAAAACCATAATGGTTTTTTCTTTAAGAACTTTCTGGCTTAAATATCCTAACCAAAATTAATACATTTCATGCCTATAGGCTACAGAAAAAATTCGCGAACCAAAAAATAAATTTCTTCCGCTTTTGAGTCTCCAGCAACTCGAATTTGCGAGCAAATATTTTCGTTTTAAATCTTATCTGGCTACTGCAAGCCTTTCGTTTCGATTCGTTCATTTGCGATTAGTTCGCTTACGAGTTTGGTTGTTAATTTATTCGCAAGCTATATTGTTTAGTTCCCAAATTAAAATTTTAGTTTCGCGATTTAATCTTAATTGAAATGTGAGTAGTTAAAAGAATTCGTAATGGACTTAAAAAATGAAGAAAATACAAATTTTAGAGTTATATTTTATAGCATACAATTCATATCCATTAAAAATAATGAAAAATGCCAAATGCATGAAATTAAAATAAAATTAATGAAAAAACTAAAAAAATTTTAACTTTGTTAATTATTTTCAGTACTTTGCGTTAATTTGTTATTTAATTTCAGTAATAGTAAATTATTTATTGTCCCAATCAAAATAACCATTCGAAGAAGAAACAAACTCGACAAGAACAAAACACACAAAAATTAAAAGAAGGGGCAAAAACTACGATCGCTTCGTTTAGGTTCGTACTACTTCGCTTCGTTTTCCGGCATTTGGTTTGTTCACAAACGAATGATAATCGATTTCTATTTAACTCATTAATTCGTGATCGAGCCGAAAATGCTAAAACAGCGAAATTTTAAGTGAGCAACCGATAATGAACCAAAATGATCCGATCGTATTACTTTTTTTTATTTTTCATCTTTTTGTTCTCGTTCTTATCAAATTCAAATTAAAACAACAATTCTGTTCAATTCAGTTCTGTTCAACGCGGTGTTTATGATGGAGACAATAAATAATTTGCTATTAATAAAATTAAATAACAAGTTAATGCAATAAATAATTATAAGCAACGAAAATAGCAATTAAACTTGTATAAAATTTTATGTATTTTTTTTCTTTTTAATTTTCAACGAATACGAGCTATTCAATTTCGATTTAATCCACAAACCAATCATTGCGAACCAAAAACTTTAGTTTTGGAATTAAACTCGTGTTCGAATTAATCGTAAGCAAACGAAGAATGGCCCGTACCCTTGCCGAATCCAAACGGCAAAGTAAAAAACTTTCTTAAAAGTTTTGAAAAATTTTTAACTTTCTATTTTTGATTTTTCGGTCATGCCGAGCATAAAACCAGGGCACCCTGCATAGCAGTCTAACACACTAACTACTGCACCAAGGCGACCACTTTAATTGTAACTTTAGCGTAGAATAGAAATGATAATGGTGGCAGTGATAACAGTTTTTATGTCGTTGTACCAAATGTAAATATTTGGTACAATTTGTTAGAACTCTATAGATTTAGGATCCTTAGCGGTTATCAATCTATCAAATTCATATGTATATATATAAATATGAGCAAATAATCCTAATTGTATTAAAAAAAGATGCGGCTTGTTGTTTCCTTGCAGCTCAATCACCATAAAATACATGAGATTTTAAAACGTTTTTGATGGCTTAACTTAACAACTACATATTTTATTTTCAGCTCATTCTCACCGCCTTGTTGGCTTTCGCCAATGCTGACAACATCGACAAGGATGCACAAATTCTTAGTTTTAAAAATGAACCTGCCGATGCTGAAGGAAATTTTGCTTATGCCTTCGATACTAGCAATGGTATTCAACAGCAAGAAGCTGGTAATCCAAATGGTGTTGCCGGTACATTTGAATATATATCGCCCGAAGGTGAACGTATCTCAGTAAGTTATACAGCTGATGAAAATGGCTTCCAACCAACCGGTGATCATTTGCCAACACCACCACCAATTCCAGAAGCAATTATTCGGGCTTTGGAATACATTGCAGCGCATCCACCTCAGAACGAAAACTCCAAAAAGTAAAGCTAAAGTAATGGGATAAAGATTAAATGTAACAGTGAGAAAGAGAGAATGTGACGGAGCGAAAAATAAAGAAAGAGAGAGACATGAAAGATGGATGATTTCCGGTTCTCAGTTAAATTTAGCATATTCGTAGGGTATATCACCTAGTCAATTATTGTTTTTAAAATTGAGAAAGAGTTTCTTTGAAATTTGTTATATTTTTTCTTTTTTTAAAGTCATTTTAGCATAGAAAAATTATTGTATTGTATATTAATCTTAAAAATATTATTCTTAATAAAATTGCATCACATTGTTATTTTCATCAAAACAAAGCAAAAATTTTGAGCTCTCAAACTGACATTGACGTGGAAGAACCTTCGAAAGAAGTTAAAAATAATACCTATGTGTGAACTAATATTTATATGCAAACTTAATCAATAAATTAAAAAACTTATAAACAATTAGAAGCGCATCAATGCTATCGATCGATTGTAGGAAATTCTGACTGACTGTATAATTATTTAAATTTTTTTTTTTTTTTTTTTTTTGGATTTTCGATTTGTACATTGAAGTTATGCAATCACGCTTGAAATGTTTAAAAATTATCTTTGCAGCAACTAGTTTTAAATCTTTTTTTTTTACACTTTCATTAATTCCATGCGGAATATTTTAAGATTCTTTTCTTCGTTGCGATCTTTGATTTTTACGCACGCCTAAACTTCTGATGTATGCCATATGTACGTATGCACATACTCGTACGCATGCGTGCTGCCTCGTTTAGGAACCTATCCAACAGGTTCCCAAACGACAGCGCACATACTCATCAAGCTAACCGAAAAGAAAAAATGTAGGTCAGTGTTGTCGATAATTTTATTGTCAGTTTTTGTAATTTCCTCTTTTATTATCGCTTTTTGCCAATTAACATTTTTGATATTCTGCTAACAAGCAATTAATTTTGAATTGTTTTTGCCCATTAAATCCAAGGAAGTTGTTCGCTTGTTTCTCTATATAAGCACACGATTGGTTTTTAGTTTAATTTGGAGTTGCATTGATTATAAAGTTTTTATTAAAATATTAAAATCTTACGACTTTTTTTTAAAGAAAAAATTCAGTTTTTTACTTAAAAAATCTTAGTTGTAATTTCAAATACGTTATTCAATTTCAATTTGGAAAAAATTATCATTCAAAACACTTGGTGTGAATATGTCATTAAAAATAAACTTTCAATATTACCATATAGATTATTTTGAAAACAAATTGGCATCTAAATCTGACGACTATGGTGAACGCTTTCATCAAGTAGTGTTGGCGATAGAATCCAGATATAAAAGCAAACATCTTGATGCAATGGTAACTGATTTATGTTGGTGGTTGAGACGAACAATCAATGAAGAAAAAAATTAATAATGAATTACCGCAATAAGATGAAGTATTGGATGTAGAATAACCAGTATCTGTTTATTCCCTGCTGGTACTTCAACTCGTTTTACTTCCAGTTACAACATTGCCAGTAGTGGCAACAGTGATAGTAGTGATGAAGATACACCAACTCCAAACAAAGAGAATAGATTCAGAAACCCATTTCTTTTTTTATAATTTCATTTAAATTTTTTTTTTTTTAATTCGGGGGTCCAAGGGTAAACTTACTTTGTTGAGATGTTTCTTCACATTATTTCTATTGACTAGTAAAATTTTTAGTATGTATTTTGGGGCGTGCTTGGTGGGGTTAAATATATATCTTTCTTAGGATTTTACTCAAAGAAAATTGGCAGAATTTTGAATAAGTAATTTCTAAAATACCGGAACCTACCGGTAGATTACCTCTGTGCAGGTAGATTACCTCTGATGCTAGAATTTTTAATTTTTTTTATTAATTTCTCCTCACCTCCCTGATAATTATATTAGTTTAACGAATGCAAAATATATGTGCTTACGCCAATTTGATTGGAGTTTAAGAAATAAAATATCGTTTGATAGTAGTAGATCACAAACCAATTACAGCAATGACAGTTACTATTTGAGAACAAACCGATATTTCATAATTTATAAAACTTTTGAAAAAATGCACTACCTTTACTTTTCTTGTGATTAACGTATGATAATTTTATTACAAAAATTAAAACTTAATTTGGCTTTGTGCTGATTTAACATACAAATCACATTTATATGCATATCGCCAATATTTAGAAAGATTATATAATATATTATATATACGTATAGTTTTTTACATGAGAAGCAGAAAACTTTTTAAAATGTTTTAAATATTTTTTTAAATCTAGTCTGGAAATAAAATTAAAACATTATTTATTTTAACACTTTTTTTCTTGCCCTTTAAAAACAAAAAACAAAACATGTCAATTAGGACCTTTCTAAATATTGATGACGATATGTATTAAGTAACAATTAACAAATATACATAGAATACAATATCCCAAATAAAAATCTCCGAATACAAAATACAAGTTATGTCTATAATCACAACAATAAAAATAATAAACTTTAATTTGCCATTCACAATTTGCTCGATTTATCGTCTTTTAGGCGCGCTGTTGGACCAAATCTATTAATGAAATTGGTGATAGGTTTAATTATACGCTCTGGATTGTTAATGTGCAAATGATGCGATCCATCGGCTTCGAAATATTCAAAGTTTGGTTTTAATTTTAGTACATCCATAACCTCATCATAATACTTCTTATCTTCGAAATATGACGATTGCAGCGCTTTGATAAACAAAAACGGACAGGAAATTCGTTTTGCCATTTCTACACACAATTCCTGTGAGCCCACCGCATAATTATAGAACTTGAGACGACGATCACGACAGAAAAAATACTTATCCGGGTACTTTTCAGATTTCTGTATATTCCGTGCCAACATGTGCTTACACAAATTCTTATTGATCGAATGGAATGTACCAATGAACATACGCTCAATAATTTCATCGTACGAGTAACTAGGTGGTTCATTTTTACTGCGATTACGCTCATCTTCGAGCAAAAATTCGTCCATACGCGTTTCCATTGTGCGTATAACACTGGCGTACGGTCGCTGATGTGGTTTCAGCGCATCAATGCCAATAAGCATATCAACTTTATCTGGGAAAACTGCAGCGAATACAAATCCAATAATAGAACTCATCGAGTGACCAATTAGTGAGACTTTCTCCCATTTGTACTGTTTCATAATGACGCGTATGATGTAGAGATTATCAATCGTATTGTAGTAGCAACCATCGGGCAGGCGTGAAGAGAGTCCATGGCCAGGTAGATCCACTGAGAGGAAGGCCACTTCTGGTGGTAACAAAGGGACGATCAAATCATAAGTGCCGGCATTATCTTGCCATCCATGCAAACCTAGTATTGGCTGGACATTTTGAGGCCCAAACCATTTACCGGAAAGATGACCCCAGGGGACGGGGATAGTAACTTCTGCGAACTATCGAAAGAATTTAAAATTATTAATAAGAAACTATTTTAACGCTAAATCGTGGTTATTAAATGCTACTTCTCTAGTTGGTGATTCTCCAGTTAGATCGCCCGCATGACGATATCTTCTGCCCAAATCAATTTTAGAACCAACGTGTGATGAATTGTTGGACTCCATGCTACTCACTGAAATGAATTCAAAAGTTTCTCGATTTAATACAAAGCTAAATAAAACTTATCTCTCATTTGATTAAACTAAAGAGATTAGCTGAAACAATAACAACAATAGTCTAACATTTGAAAGGTGATAAAGATGAGAAAGAAACAACAAAACGAAAATAAGTCAAATGTAATAAAAATAAGAAAGAATAAGTGACGAAAAATGGCGTGGCCTGTGTTGCAGACAGCATGAATTAGCCAAATAAACAAAAGTGAATACACTTGGACTTTGATATCGACAAGGTTCAAAATGTTCAAAGGCTAAAACTAAAATCTATGTGCAAACTAGAAGCAGCTACAACGAACATGGACACTGCTTTATCTAACTTTACATACATGTAATTTTATTTAATGGAATTTTCTCACTTTATCTTTAATAAGTTTTTAGCAAAACTCAAAACTGAGAATCTGTAGAATACCGGCGAACGATTCAATAAATTTGCGTTATGATTGGGATTTCAGACTGCAAAAACATGCAAATGAAAATGTGTGACAATAGAAAAATAACACTTGACAACGATCCGTCAGCAACACAAATAACTATTATAATTAGCAATTATTATTTCACTTAGTTATAAATCGCACTTGGATCGTTTCAAAATCATGTGGAACGCTGATCTCAATATAACAAAGTCACTCCCAAGTTTACAGCCGCTATTTGATTATTTTCATCAGCTGCGATATTTGCGTCGATGCTGCCATACATTTATTATTTAGCTTATTCTTGGCAGAGAATTTTTTCTGATTTATGGTACTCCATAATCAGAATCAGATTTAGCATAGGGTCTGCAGGGACTCTACCATTTAAGCCACTCGTAGTTTACACTAAATTGCAATGTAAATCTTTGCATTCAAAATTTAGTGCGCAATGGCATTTTCTTACTGGGCAATTTAAATGTGGTTTTACAATAGTCACTACAGTTAAAATTGAATACATTGGTGACAAAAGTAACATATCGGTATTGTGAACTTGAACAAATCAATTATACAAATGGAAACAGGTGCTTGTCCAAATACAATTATTACCGAAAGAAAAATTTCGTACTGAATCTTTCTTCTTTATAACCGATTTTATCCAACTCGTTGTATCTATGGTCGGACGAATTTCTTCATACAAAGTCATTGATCGGTTTTTTAGCTTAGATATGCAGGATGGATCCAAGATTTCTAAATTGGTTTAGCTAATAATTACTTGCTGATCTAATAATTACTTTAAAATAAAACCATTAACAATTACTATAGAGTTTCATTTTTCCGAAATTTAAGATTTTTTAGAAATTTTGGGGGCCCCACAAAATATTAGCCTTAGAGACTCAAAATTAAATCCGGCCCTTGCCGCGCGTTCTGCGCTTTCATTAAATTGTTATGATTCGCAAAACACGTAGAAATTATGAAAATATTCAACTCTGAATGCGCAAAAAGCGTAGTACCCGTGTTATGGAGTTTGGACTTAAGGGCCTGCATTAAAACCCCATAAACACACTGGCAAATTTCTTATAAATTTTAATAAGTTTACACATTTTATGCGGTTTACGAGATTTACAAGGCTTTTTCACGTTTCGATGAAGACCCTTGTTAAGTCATTAAGTGATTCTAAAAACATTCCACAAAACAAACTTTTTATAAATTCAAAGACTGCCCAGGGCTCAATAGAAATATTAGTCAGTCGACGTGATGCGAGGCCTTGACAATTTCGAAAAAATGCTCATAAATAAATCCTCTTCTTTTGATTTTATTCAATATATTAGGTAGACTTACCTTTCTTTACAGTATTTGTACGTCGGAGTAATATCTGCTTTACAAGAAATATCTAAAATTTCCGAAAATGAACTCGAAGATTTTAATTTTTATCGACTTGAAACTTGAATAAAATTGATTTATTTTTTTAATTTTGAGAGAAAGTATTATTTAATCATTTTCAATCAAGATCGATGAATAATATTTAGATCGTATTTTGATGTCACACTGAAAGAAAACTTGTCTTATTTTCTATTTGAACCGTCTATCGGTACAGACGTGGAACGGACCGTGATCATTTTAATACTGGTTTAAACACTGTTTAATTTTAACCACTCTACTCTTCGTGATTAAAATAACACGAACTTCAACCTAACTTAATTTAAAAAAAAACAAAAACAAATGAAGTACTCTTCGACAAAATATTCGACGTAACTACATATGATTACGTTCATGCCATATAAAATGGATTTAAAATAAATAAAAAAGAAACAAATTAATTTTTAGTGCGTGAAAACTGGAGAAATTTATATACCGTTTTCTAATTCTTCAACCAAAAGCATAAGGCTCACATTAAAACATTCATTTTTTAAATTTATTTGTAAACTTTATTTCTTGACTTTAGGTCGGCCATAAGCAGAAATTCCGAAGTTTTATGTGTTTTTTATTTTTGTGTTTTTACTTTCAACTTCAGCAGCATTTGTAGGTAATAGTAGATATATATGTTTTAATAAAATAAACAGAAATATTAATAGTTTAATGGAAAAAATACTTAAAAAAAAATAAAATATTTCAAAATTATAAGTAATTGCAGATGTTTGCGTTGCGTATTTTGGTAAATGGTCTTCGAATGATTATTTTGAATTATTATATAGTATTTTACGTATTGTAGTTTAGTTTAATTATTGTAATATGTGTGTAATTTTGTTTTTATTTACTTTAGACGCTTGTGTGCATTTCTTAAAAATGGACATTTTAGTTTTCAGTTTTTTCATTATTTTATATATGTAGTTCCCGTTTAAGTATGGGTATTTATGTATATGTTTGTATATGTGAGTGTGTTTAAGTTTATAATTCAGGTTTTTTGTTTTTCTTTTTTTTTTTTCATTGTTTATTTATATATATGTGTATATAATCGCATATTTATATCATAGCAATGTAAAAGATAATAATATACTAATAAAATACATCTACATAATAATATAAGAATAAATTGTTTTTATTTTTGTTTTTATTCTGCGGTCATTGCTGTTTGTTGCATGCCTACAAAACGCAGATGCAAAATTCTAAGTTCGATTCAGTGCGAATTTCCCTTCTCCATTTACAGACGCGCAATGTAAAATCGAAGCGGCTGCTGCTGTGTATCATGCAAAGGAAGAGGATGCTTTATATTTATGTATATAATTGAATATAAGTTTCAAGAGAAATTTTTGAATAGAGTAAACGTATTTTGGATTTTACTGTTTAAAGATTGTAGGTAATAATAATGGCGACGAAAAGACTTGCAGTCAAACGCATGCACGACTTAAAATTAGTAACTGGTTGTTATTTTAACGGTTTTGTTGTTGTTTTTGTAGATGTTTTTTATTGTGTGTGAAACTTCCAACTTTAAATATGAACGCCTATTGGAAATTCTTGTAGAAATAATCAATTCCGTTCGAAGGTAAATCATTTAAACATTATTTTATAATCTATTTAAATGTGCAGAGAGCGGGTGCGCAAAGTGTTTTTACGAAATTCGATTTCGCACATTTACTTCGCGCACTCCTCTCGCTGTCTATTCTTTGTAAACGGATGTGTCCATGGGACTAGCTGGTTGTGCGAATGATGTTGACGAACTATTGTTTGTGGGCGTGAAAGCCGACAGCGAAGAGTTGCTAGTATTGCTGCTGGACGAATTATTGAAACTGATATTCATTGGAGTGGAAGCTACTGGATGCAGTGGATTGCTAGTAGTAGCAGTGCTTCCAGCATTAGATGAAGGTGGTGTAGGAGTAATGCCACCGGCAAGTAGATTCCCTACGCCACCACCAGCGCCTCCAAGACTTAAGCGATCACTATTAAGATTCGCTAGAAAGCCACTTGAACCGCTAGCACCAGCAAATAACGAAGATGAATTTAAGCCGCTTCCAGCTGTACCACCAGATGTAAGCAATGGATTGCTACTGAGGACATTAGGTGCCGATGTGTTTAGACCCAACATAGGTGTAGGTAAAGCGGGTTTAATGAAGCGTTCACTAGCGCGTCGATTCTACAATAGACAAATAAATATAAAGAAAATATCAAGATGAAACCCAAATCATTTTCTGTTTTGCTTCTCTCTCTCACACACTATTATCACTTACCACAATTTGACCGCAAGCATAACAACGATTTTGTTGCGCTGTACCTGGACTCAAGGGGCGACTGTTCGAAGGACTATGTGACACAGGGCTGCTGATGGTACGTTGTCGATGTGTGCCTACTGCAGCTCCTCCACCAATACCAGCACCACCACCACCACCACTAAGCAAATTTTCATTATAAAATCGTTCTTCGTCCATTTCGAGCGAAGATTCCGATTCCGACAGGTGACGACAAAGCGCTTCGCGACGCTCCACCTCAAGCTTCAGTTTTCGCTGTAGACGAGCATTCTCTTCGCGTATGCTCTTCTCTTCCTGTGCAAATTGCTGCATCTTTTTTGTGGTCTCTTTTTGAGCAGCAGCAAGATTGGCCCTCAATCGCAACACCTCCGAACGCAATGTCTGAATGTGTGCACTTAAATTGGTGGCAGTATCGCCATTGGCGTTGGTAATATCACGTGGTGTAGTTGGATCGGAAACCGGTTGATCAAGTTTAATTTGCAGCGAACGTTTCTCGGTTTCTAACTTATCCATACGCTTCCATAATTTATTCACTAGTGCCTCTTGCTCTTGCTCGAGAGTATTTTCCAATTCCACCATTTCGCGTCGTAATTGTTCCAGATTGGTTTGCTTGTTGTCAGTTTCCGCTTGCAGTTTTTCTATCTTTCGCATTAGCTTATTGACCAAACATTCTTGCTCCTGCTCGAGCGTTTGTTCAAGTTTACATTTCTCTTGCCTTAGCTGTGTGAAATAAGGAAACAAGTTTTAAATTTATATTGCTATAGTTTTGTTTTTCTATTTTTTTAGAGCTCATTCACTTACCTGATCTAATTTACGCGACAAATCATTGGTTAAACATTCCTCTTCGCGTTCATAGTGATGTGCCAATGTTTCCTTCTCCTTTTTTAGCGCTTGAATCTTCTTGAGCAAAGTATTTGAAATGTATTCCTCTTCTTGCTCCGCTTTTGCTTGCTGCAATATAGAGAGATTGTACATGTTAATTGTTTACAAAGGTGCGAGAAATAGCATTCGAAAAATTTGCTTCTAAACTTACAATTATTACAGATGCTTGCTTTAGTGTACGATTCTCTTCTTGTACAACTTTACATTTTACTTTAAAAGTATCCAATTCGGCTTTTAGTACTCTGTAAAAAAAAATTACGTTAGATTGAAAATTGGAAACAACTTTATAGTTACATACTTATTCTGCTGTGTAAGAGACTCGATTCGTTTTTGCAATTGTTCACGTGATACTGGACTCGGTGGCAGCATGGTGCCACCATCAAGAGAACTTTCCGATTCACAAGGACTTTCCATATCTGGAAATACAAAGAAAATCAAGCGTGTAAATAATAACGAAATAAATAATAGGCTGTTGACTGAATAAATGAGAACAAATACATGTTTAGTGAAATAAATAAAATATTATGTTCTGCATACATACATATTTATTTACAAGTAAACACGTTTTCTACTTTTTTGGAACAGTTCCAATTATGAATTGAGCAGTTTATAAAAAGTAGTAGAAAAAATTAGGATATTATATTTGTGAAAATTTGTTTACATTAAATTAAACAACAAAAATTCAAAAAACCTTTTCACCTTGCCCTCATCAAAGAAAAGTTAAAGAAAAAAAAAATGGTAAAGATTGACAACACTATTCAACAAATGCCAATTTTTCTCTGTTGGAATTCACAAGTGTCAATCCTATAGAAAAGGGTTCATTGGGTTGCCATTGAGTTGTACATTGTCCACGGCATTTAAAATTAAGCAAACATTTCTTTTGGATTTAATAGTAAGCAAGCCTTGTTTTTTTTTGGTATATATTTTTATCATCATATAGCAAAAAATAATGTTTCCTGTTATTTTAAGGATTTCACCTTTCCATCTACCCTCATTTTTTATTTTCAACAAGTCTTTCAAAAAATGCGCCCATCAAAATAAATATCACACATTATTTTTAAACATTTTTTTGTCCAATACGCTGACATATCAATATAGTGTCCAGTTACCACAATTTTGACTAACCTCGTGGTAACGCGAGGTCATACTCTTAACTAGCCTTTCGGCGTATGACTGCGGCTTAATAATGGCTCAAAATTTTTCAATGTGGTTAGCATCTGGAGATTGAGAGGCGCAGTCCAAAATTGTTATCGTATTTTCTTCTTTTCACTTACTGCACAAGCGACTTTGATGTTTAGGATCCTGTCCTCTTTAACTCAACACTCAACTTTGATTTCCTTTCCCAAGCCAGTTATTGACAGATAAGATAAGTGTCTATGCTGGTATAAATGAATCATGTACTGGATATCCGAATTTCTCGTAAAAATTATTATCTTGTGGAAACTCTGTTTTGAAAAGCATCCCCAAACATCAGCTTTTCCTGGATGCTTAACTAATCTCAGAACCATTTTACTACCCTTAATGGATAAGGCACGTTTTGTCGTACCTGCCGTCCATAAAAAAGATTCGTCTGTAAAGGCCACATCGCTCCAATCATTATCCATATGTTCGACAGCCCACTCTTGCCATTTTTTTGTTTGTTTTGCCGTCAGTAAGAATTTGGTTATGGTAGCTCAGAATTCAATTTGGAATTAATTTAAACGACTTTGGATTATACTAAGGAATATATTAGTGACCTTTAGCCCCAGTTTTTGTTGGGCTGCTTCAAGTGTAATGGTAGAATTGGCTTCAAAAACTCATGCTATCACCGAATCCTGCTGCTTTGATTTGGTAAATCGTAAACATTCTGGTGTCTTAAAAAAAGCTACCTGCACCTCCCATGGATATTTTGGATGTGAATAAAGAATGATAGCTTAAAAACGCTATGCATACACGGAATTCGATTTGAAAAATTGCTTATACAATGTTTTAGTTTTGTTTGTCGTGAAACGTATCTACCATGTAAATCAATGGATGATGTATGCCTTAACCTTGGGGTCCCACAATTAACGACATAAAAATATTAATTTTAAGTCTAAGAAATATAAGTATACTTAAATATAATCTAAATAGAATCCAAAAAAACACGAGCAGAACTGATTTGAGATTAGAAACGATCAAAAAAGACATTTATTAGAACGCACGACCATGCCATGCTGGAAACGTTATGAACCAAAAGTAAAATATTAAGATATTTGCAAATCATAAGATAATAATGTAAGAAATTCTCAAAGGCAATTTCATGTTGACTAGTGTATTCAGTATATAAAAATACAAATAAAAAAAATTATCTCTTTTCGATCTTTGTTTTCTTTTACTCTAGCATTATATGAACTGAAATCAAGTTGCCAAAAAAAAATAAGAAAACGAAAACTGCATTGCATACAATTCTTAACGCCAACAATTGTGGGTGAAGAAAGTGCAAGGAATATGTTAGTTTCAAAAACACAAAAAAAAAAGATGAAACAAATAATAAAATCATAACTGATATTGACCTTCCTAAGTTAAAGCTAACTTGAAATCAAAATGCCCTTGTTTAAAAGTTTCAAGGATATGCCAGTATTAATGTTATGATTTTTGTATACCCTGCAACCAAGAAGGTCAAGGATATGTTCAGTTTTGATGCGAAATTTATATTCACTAAAACGTAGCATTATTCATAGTATGCTCTTATACGAATGTATGTACATATAAGTATGCAAGTTATTGACTCTTTATGTGCGTCATAGCACAAGTCATTGTAGTCAATGTCTGCGCGTCCGTCTGGCTGCCGCCTTGGCTGTTGCGCAGCATTTGTAACTTAAAAATAATTGCAGTAATCGAAGTAAAATTTTTTAAAACAAAGAGGTTTCGGTTGAAAAGGTTATTACTACTACTATTATGGCACAACAGCCCATGGAGGGCCAAGGCCGAGCTTTTCGCATCCATTCATGTTGTGTGAGTTATATTTATACACGAATGGAAGGGACCTACAGTTTTATGCCGAATCCGAACGGCAAAGTGAAAAGCTTTTCATAGGCATTCTTTTACTCTTGGAGGTTTGCCATTGCCATCCAGAGGTGGTGTCATGTAGAAAAATTTTTATTTCCTATTTTTTATTTTTTTGAGGGTGCCGAGATATGAACCCGGGCACCTCTGCGTAGCAGTCCAACACACTAACCACTAGGCTACAGCGACCACCAAGGTTATTAAGGTATTTAATTCCGGGATCTCGAAATCCCGAAATATACCATGAGCACCGTGATTTTTAATTAATAAAAAACTTAAATTTTTCATACCATAAAGGCGTTGAAGTATATGTTTGGATGAAAAGTAAATGTAGAGTAAATACAAAATACAATTGGGAAATACACCTACCAAGCGGACACACAAAACTATTTAATTTAAACTATGCAATTTATTTTTAAACGATGGAATTTATTTGGTTTCACCAAGTATCTTCTCTTTTCCAAGATTTGCAAAGTACCACTAGAATAGATATATTGGAAGTAGATCCAGGATAATGTGCAGCGCCTTTGAAGGTGTTAGTTTCAGGGATCTTGTAATTTACATTGAAGCTAGCCACTGAACTTAATATAATTCTTATTGATGGGTGCTCTATGAGATGACAGTCCACCAAGCAACTACGCCATAATATAGGGGGTGTGATACTGGTATTCAACCACATAATCACCTTTGGCTGTAATCCTAGCACCAATAGCGTAAGCTAAATTTATTGTTTTTCAGTAACAGTTTATTTTTGTATCACAAAGCTGATAAGCGATATAACAGTGGCATCACTTTGCATCAAAAACGAAAATCAGGAAAAATCTACTACTATTATGGCACAACAGCCCATGAAGGGCCAAGGCCGAGCTTTTCGCATTCATTCATGTATCGCTTTTAACCAGGAAATTATGAAATCAAGTTTTAAAGCCAATATATGTATTAAACAGTGATTAATTTTGGACTATGTTATGAAAATGTATTTTTGATGAATTTTCAAAGTTGCTGTTCGAAAAATCGTACAGATTACACTGTGCAACAATTTAAGGGTCATGGAATCTAACGGAGAAGCGATCAACACATGTCGGTAGTACAGGTTCAGAGTAACAAAACCCTAAGAGGATTTAAAAAAGTTAGCTCGCTTTTAAATGTTATAGTCTTTCAAAGTTGATCTGTTTTAGTGTATTTTTCAGTTCTATTTTCTGTATAAAAATAAAAATTTGAAAACCTAAACATTATTAAATTCTATACATTTTTGTTACTAGTATTATTGCTTATTTTTTGCAAAAGTCGTGTAATGGATAGTTTAAACTTCTTAATATGGAAACTCTATGCTAAAATTGTTTTTATTTTTTTGCTGAGCACTTTATCTTTAAAAAAATAAGCTGCAAAAGGCAAACTTTGAATGCCTATAACTTTTAAAAGCGAGCTAAATTTGCAATTCCCTTTTAGGGTTTTATTACTCTACACCAGTACTATAGACCTGTACAAGCCGATTCTCTGTTAGAAAAATGTCTTGCACAGTATTACTAGTGACTTTAAAATAGTTGGCAACTAAACTCAACTCTCGTATAATTTTGTATGAACAATAAAGGGACTTATGACAAGTGAGAGGACGCAACACCGAATAAAGCACTTTGTGAATATCCTAAAACTGGTTTAGATACAAAAACTTTAATAACATTTTCCTATTATCTGCTAAAAAAACAAAAAAAAAGAATCACGGTATCTCAGGATTGCAGTTTTAAATCACGGGGTTACACAAATTTTTTGGAATTGAATGCCTTAGTATTTATCTGCAAAATGTAGATGCATTAGGATTGCTAGAACACTGTGAGCAACAGTTACACACAACTTAAATCAGAGGGATTGATTTTTTATTTAAAAAAATCTCCGTTGGAATGTATGAAACCTGAATATGTTCCCAATGACTGGTTTAGTAATGTTGGCACAATGTTTTTATAGCGCTCATAAGGATTTGAAACAGCCTTACCATCATTTCTAGCATAAATTTGTAGCATAAATTCATATCGTGCATACAATATTTATGTACGAGTGGCGAGGCTCAGTGATAAATACGATCTGGAAACTTTTTCAATGCAATTTTTACATTTGCCTAATAGAAAATTGAAGAGCTCAACCTTTTTCATTTTTCACTGCACGCACTTATCACCACTGCAGCACTGTCTCTGTTTCTTGTCGGCGAGAAATACAAATTCTAAGTAATTAATATATGGTACAGTACTTTGGTTATC
Organism: Toxonevra muliebris; assembly: GCA_963691655.1. NCBI lineage: Eukaryota > Metazoa > Arthropoda > Insecta > Diptera > Pallopteridae > Toxonevra > Toxonevra muliebris. Next base: position 46,052,796 of record OY829326.1, on the reverse strand, counting down.
GTTATCGAAAAGTTCGTATAACAAAGTTGTGGTAAGCAGCTTTGGTATGCAAATCTTTCCTTTTTTACTTATGTAGCAATAACTATTCAGATATAAGCTATATTGTGAAAATGTCTCATTTGGGCCTATCGAATTTGTTTGTTTGAAAGAAATTTTGAGGAATTCGTACACAACCTAAGTATTAAGAATGTTTGGAGAATATACAGAAGTGCTGGAATTTTATAAATTTACCATCATAACTCGATTGCTTTATTGTGGTTTAAGGACATGGCATGCAAGAATCAGACAATTTTTAAAGACTGAAAAACCTTTTAATTGTTTTGCGTATTCTCAAAATTCGAAGACTTTTCATTGCACTTTGATTTTTTTATGCAAAATATAAAAGAACAAAGGGATACAACTTTACATGTGTGCAGTGCCTCTGAAGGGGCGACCAACCACACACATATTTTTATTTTCTTGTAAGTCGGCCTGTTCTGTATCTGTCTTCGTAGATTAAACTTTTAGTGCAAATAATATTACAGAAATAAAACAAAAAACAGAAAATTCTGATCTGTGAGTGTACGCAATAAAATATATTTACGTAGTATTATTCAGTGATTTCTCCAAGAAGAAGAATACAAAAAAAACTGTAATAATAAAAAATGAATGTTCCAGAACAAATATTTTATTGGTCTGTCATTGGCCAGGAGATTAAAGAAAGGCCCAATATTCCAAGTATGTGCTTGAAAAACATTTAGATGTGTGCAGTTTAACGCCACCTTCCTTACTTTTGCTCTTGTCACACCTAAATTGCATACGACTATGACAGCGACGCGTTTTAGTCACACCTTTCAATTCGCGGAGGCAGTGAAGAACTTCCATTAATATTTAATATTCCTACGACTTGTCCTACGTTCACCTCATTTTATAATTATAAGCACAATATAATTTTCCACATTTTTTCTTCTTTCTTAAAGTTTTGCTCACCTGAGTTTCACCTTTTTTATTTCCTTACTTTTTTTCTTAGTTGCACTTTTTCCTTTTTTGCTGTTTTTTTCTTCACCACTTTGCTTCGTGCCGTATTTTCCGCAGATTTGCTGGCAGTAAATTTTCTTTATTTTTCACTCACTGTATTGTATTTTTTTACTTAATTTTTTTTTGTCAATAATTTATGCAAAAATTAATTATATTTTTTAATTATATCCATCCGTCTCCTTGTATCATGCAGTTCCGCTCCGATTTTTTCAACAATCTGTTTTCGCAAAAAATTTTTTATTCTCCTTTCACTTCGTTTTGACGCATGGTTGCACGCGTTTGTCTCCTACAATACTATTTTCAGTTACATTAAAGCAACTCTTCCAGGCTGGATTTACGCTGCAGCTACAACAGACTATTTTGTCATAACAATTGAAAATATATATTAACTGTCAACTTGTTGTTTTTCACACAATTGAGTGGAAAGCCAAATTATTGTCAGCTTCCCACCTATAATTAAGAATATTGATAGCGGGCAATAAGCTATTAACTCGAGACTCGTCCATTTAACTATTAAAGGAGTTACACTAACAAATTGCATAGACTTCTAGTTTTACTCTTTTCTATTGCTTTGCTTTTCTACCCAACTTTGCCATTTTTAATCATCTGGACAATTAAAAGATCTTTGTTGCGGTGCTGTTTCCACCCAAAAAAGCCCAAAAGCGTTCCCGTACTCGAAAAACTTGCAAATGAGAGCTTCTTCTTGCACGAAACAGCCCGCACTTTTTCTTCGGGTAAAAATTATAAAAGTATCAAACAATCATATATTTGTGTTTATCAGCTGTCTTGCTTTTGTGAAAATATATTAAAAATTTGGAATTAAAAAATATATAAAGAATTTTTAGAAAAGTAAGTTTTATTTAAAATGGATGATGTTCAAAAGATATTTAAAAGTGTAATATTTGTATATATGTTCCATAGATTCCATAGATTAGCGACACAAGTGTCAGCTTAACTTCTGATACTATAGGAGCTTCTGAATAATCAAAGCAGTGATTGTGAATCAGAAAATTCTAAACAAGATGTCAAACGATCAATTTATGTTTAATTTCTTATTTTTTTTATTTTCTTATAAAATTTAACAACTTGATTTTATTGTGTATCACATCACATCTCACTACTCATAAAATGAGGCATGAGTTCCACAGGCAAATTTTTGTCATATTCGTTGTGCATGGAAAAACCAAAACTACAATTATTTTCAATATTCTGCAATCAACAAAATACGTCTTTTAAATTGACAAGCAAAGATATAGCGAAACAAGTAGCCCTAATGCAGTGGGATTCATATATTTATTTATTTATTCTCATTCGTTTCCTTTTCTTCCCATTCGTCATGCCCCGCCAGCGAAAGAATTTCAAAACTAAAATTTGTGTGTGAAACTCGTACGCGAAGAGCAAAAGGAAACAAATAAAAGCTTGCAAGGTAAAATTTGCTTGAGAAAACTGAGTCATAGTGGTATTTCACACGCTCCAACATATGTCAATATCAACATCCATTCATTAATACTGGAGTAGCTGCCCTATAATAGGACACACTGAGGCCAGTGCGGATATTAATGCTAACATACGGTAAAATAGTTTCCTAAAAATACGTATTGTGCAACTCTGCAACTGCTGTCAAGTATTATAATTTAATGTAGCAAAGCAACACTGTTTTAGTGTTTGACATATTTGGTGTTACACGTGCGGTCACTGATTAGTGGAGAACTTTTTTTTTTGTAATTTGTGATAAAACTATAATTAGTTAAAATGCCAGAAGATGAAGGATCGGATAAAAGGAAAACACATCGTATTCGCCAGTCCGGTGTGAAAGCGGAAAAGAAAAAACTCAAATCGAAGAAGGATTCAAATCAAAAAGAGGAGAATCTTAGCGCGAGGCAGCGTAATCCAAAAGCTTTTGCTATAAATTCAGTGCAGAGTGCCGAACGTAATTTTCGGCGCAAGGAAGATTTAACAGCAAAGAAACAACACATTCCGGTAGTTGATCAGACGCCAGACGAGCCACCACCCGTGCTTATAGCAGTTGTAGGACCGCCAAAAGTGGGCAAGACAACACTAATTAACAATTTGATAAAGAATTTTACACGCACCAATGTCACAGATATACGAGGTCCTATAACAATTGTCACCTCGAAAAAGCGTCGCATTACGTTGCTTGAGTGCAATAACGATGTTAACTCAATGATCGATGTGGCCAAATGTGCAGATTTAGTTTTGCTGCTCTGTGATGCTAGCTACGGGTTTGAAATGGAAATCTTTGAATTTCTCAATATCTGTCAAGTACACGGTATGCCGAAAATAATGGGGGTACTAACACACTTGGATATGATACGCAATCCGAAACAGTTGCGCAAGCGTAAGAAGGAGCTGAAACATCGCTTCTGGACTGAAGTATTCGATGGTGCGAAGTTATTTTATTTGTCGGGCGTGATCCATGGCGAATACTTGCGTAATGAAGTGAAAAATTTGGGTCGTTTCATTTCGGTGATGAAATTTCGGCCGCTGCAATGGCGTGGAGCTCATAGTTATCTGCTGGTGGATCGCGTTGAAGATGTCACCAATACAGAATCGGTGCGTCGTAATCCTAAATGTGATCGTGAGATTGTTTTGTATGGTTATGTACGAGGCGTGCCACTTAAGCAGGAACATATGGTGCATATAGCAGGTCTAGGAGATGCGCGCATCCACGAGTTGAGCGCCATTCCAGATCCGTGTCCACTGCCTGGCACCGAAAAAAAGCGAAGTCTTCTAGAAAAGGAGCGATTGCTGTATGCACCTATGTCAGGTGTCGGTGGTATTGTTTATGATAAGGATGCAGTCTATATAGAATTACAAGGTTCTCATAGTCATAAAGAGAAAAATGCTGAGACAGCTGAACAGGATGAATTAATGGGAAAGCTGATCGAGAAAAAGCAAACAGTGGATATGCAGATTGAAGAGCAAGAGTTCAAACTTTTCTCCGATGGTGCAGCTATCAAATCAAAAGATTACAAGGAGGACAATGATGCTGATGATGATAGTGAGGAAGAGGTGCGTAGGAAAAAAATTTCTGAGCTCAAAATTTAAATGATTTTGCTTTTTAGGATGATTCTGGTTTGGATGACGTTGAAGATGCTGACTCCAACGAATCCGATAGTGAAGATGCTCAGGAATTTGGTGAAGGTGATTGGCGAGGTAATGATAGTGATGATGGAAACGAACTAGAGGGAGAAGAGTCTAATAATGATAGCGACTCATCCGAAGACGAAGAGTATCAAAATACTGACACCTTCCAAGTCGAAAGCGATGTTGATAAAGGCAAAGGCAAAAATGATGGCAATGACTCCGATGAAGATGACGACGAAGCTGCAATTGTTGCTAATAACCTGAGTTGGAAAGATAATTTAGCGCAAAAAGCGCGTGATGCATTTCTACAGCGTCATTCAGAGTCACATAATTTGATGCGTTTAGTTTACGGCTGTTATACTCAAAGTGAAAGGGTAAGGCAAACAAATATTTCGGCAGTTTCCCCCCATCAAATTCGATACATTTTTGCTATATTAAAATTTCAGAAAAACAATGAGCTTGAAGATGAAAATGCCAACACAGATTCCGATGACGAATTGGGCGGTCTCTTCAAAGTGGTGGCGAAAACTCAAAAAGATTTGCATAAGGATAAAGATATGCGTGATAAAGAAGAGTATTGCTTCTTTGAAGATTTATCAGGTAATTACAATTCCAATCAAAATAAGAAATATTTATTGATGCATTATTTTCTTGCGTCCCTGTAGGTGAAACTCGCAATTGGCTCGATGATGCCAATAAGGAACTTATTAAAAATTGCTTTGTCACTGGTAAATGGAAGGCGTCGGAAGATGCTGAAAATCTTTTGCGGCTCGACGATATGAGCGATGCTGATAGTGAAGTCTATGGAGATTTTGAAGATTTAGAAACCGGTGAAAAACATGCAGCCGGCAATCCAAAATCACAGGATGCAGAAGAGTCAGAATCTGAAGAGAAGGCCGATGCAACAGAGAATAGCCGAAAACGTAGAATGACGCGTGTAGAAGAAGGAAACCTCACAAAGGCCGAACTTATGGCAAAGAAGATGAAATTGAAAGCCAAATTCGATTCAGAATATGATAATAAAGGCGACAATAAAGAAGATGAAGGACGAATTACAGGAGATCACGACTTTTACGAAAGCCTGAAAGCGGAAGCACAAAAGCAATCGGACTTAAATAAAAATGAGTTCGCACATTTAGATGACGATTTGCGTCTACAAATTGAAGGTTACCGGGCAGGTTTATATGTGCGTTTAGGTAAGTTCGAATGAGAAGAAATTCAGCTTGTGTTTACCTCCAAATAAATTTAATGTTCTATTTCGCAGGTTTCAAAGATATACCTGCCGAATTTATTGAAAATTTCGATGCAACCTACCCCGTTTTAGTCGGTGGTCTAAATATGGCCGAAGAAAACATTGGATTTGTCAATTGTAAAGTGAAAAAGCATCGTTGGTACAAGAAGATATTAAAATCAGGAGATCCACTTATCATATCTATGGGTTGGCGTCGCTTTCAAACTGTGGCGGTTTATGCAAAAGTCGAAGACAACTTTCGTCAGCGTTTTCTCAAATATACGCCAAATCATGTTACCTGTAGCATGACATTCTGGGGACCCATTACACCCCAAAATACAGGTTTCCTTGCACTACAGAGCGTGCGTCACGATTTAGAGGAAATGAAACGCCTTGGTTTTCGTATAGCTGTTACAGGATGTGTCACTGAATTAGATAAATCTGCGCAGATCATGAAAAAACTGAAGCTGGTTGGGCATCCATTTAAGATCTATAAAAAATCCGCTTTCGTCAAGGGTATGTTTAATAGTACGCTCGAAGTGGCTAAGTTTGAAGGTGCTAAAATCAAAACTGTCTCCGGTATACGTGGCCAAATCAAAAAGGCACATCATACACCTGAAGGTTCCTTCCGTGCAACTTTCGAAGATAAAATACTACTGAGTGATATTGTCTTCTGTCGTACATGGTTTCGCGTTGATGTGCAACGTTTCTATGCTCCCGTGACAACTTTGTTGTTGCCACCCGATCAAAAGTCACAATGGCAGGGTATGAAGACATTGGGTCAGCTGAAACGTGAGCGGCAATTGCAAAATGAAGCACAACCTGACAGTCTTTATACAGAGGTTAAGCGTGAACGAAAAATCTTTAAACCATTGTCGATACCAAAGGCATTGCAGCGTGCACTACCATACAAGGATAAACCTAAATTGGGGCCAATGAATCCAAAAGCATCGGCGGAGAAAGAACGTGTTGCTGTCATACGTTCACCGCACGAGCAAAAGGTTGCCAAAATGATGAAAATGATAGAAACAAACTATAAGGATAAACGCAACCGCGACAAACGTGAGACCAAGAAACGTCTGAAGAAATTCCGCGCTGAAAAACGAGACGAGGAAATGCATAAACTCAAACGCCAGAAGGAATTGCGCAAGAAAGTTTCACGTGCGGTGAGCAAAATGCGTGGCAAAAAGCAAGCGTAACATAGCTCTCTCACTGGTACTTAATAGCATAGTATACAATGCACGTATGTATTTTTTTGAGTGTAGAGTTTAAAGTAAGCGACATAATAATAATAATAAAACTTAACTACAACGTTTCATTTTGTAAGTATATGTATATCTGAAATGTATTGCTGTTTTTTATTTAATAGTTTTTGAGCTCATTTTGTTCTGAGCTCGCAATCCCCACTATATCAATCCTGGCTCTTATTGTCGTCGATAGCTTTGAGCGCAGCAAGTAATTTGTGTTTGCGATTGGAAGGAATGCCGTGGCTCATTGGGATACTGTTGCGTTTCTTTGGCGTGATGACGTCGCTTAAGGCACCACTTGTTGCTTGACGACAAAATGTGTCCAGGAAGGCTTCACGTTCTTTGTAATCATTGGATATTTGTCTGCGTATACTTGACATATCTTCCTTCATTTTTGTTGTTTTTGCTGTATGGATGATCTACAGAAGGATGTGCTTAAAATAATTGTATTTAAAATTAAATTTGTGAACTACCGACCTCTTCTCGCTCATCCTTTTCTTCAACTTCTCCATCTTTTTGAGCTGCATCTTCATCATCATATATCTCTTCTTCCTCTTGCTCCTCATCTTCGTCTTCCTCTTCACCTTCCCCACCATTATTGTCTTCTTCATCATCATCATCTGCAGCAACTGCCGGTGTTTCTTCATCATTCTCATAATCATCTTCATATCCGTGACTTTGTTCATATCCGTGGGGTTGTTTAATTACCTCGTGCTTTTGAAGTTGTTTCTCTTGCTCCTGTTTATTTGCAGTAAATTTATTTAAATCACACAAAACTGCGGCATCACCGTCACCACGATCAACTCGACGCTGAGTTACTCTTACTGAATTCTGTTGCTTTTGCTGCTCTTTCTGTTCATCATCCACTTGATCCGTTCGTTTGCGAATGGTGCGTGTTGAACTCATTTCTAATTTGGAAACAACTGCACCCTTCAGCGATGAACGCTGACTTCGCTGCATTATACTTATTGTCTCGTCAACAGTTGTTGAATCCCCATCCCCAACACCGTCGTTTTCTCCATCTAATATTTTCTGCAAATCATTTTCTAATCTTGTTGAATCTGTTTCCTCTATTGGGTTCGGCTTGCGTCGTACAGCGATGCTAGAATACTTTTCTGGAATCTATTTTTCAAAATTAATGATTTGCTAGTGTTAAACTTACCCCACCCATCATTCCCTTTTATTGTCTGTACTCACATTCAATTCATCCAGCTTACGATATCCGGACAATTCCAAACGTGTCTTCTCTAACTTGAGCATTACGCTTTTGGTTCGTTTCTGCTCACTTAATAACTGCTGCTTGAAATTCTTTGATTCGATTTGAACACGACGTGCCAACAATTTCATGTCATTGTCTTTCTCTTGTATACGTTGCTCCAGCATCTGCAGTTTCTCTGATAAGCGTTGACGTTCGTCGAGATTTCTACAAATATGCACATTCCATCATCTGTATCTCTGAACTAAATCGATGGGCCCGAGTAAAAACATTCTTTGTCTTCTACATATATTCCAAATATTTGTTCGCAATAACTTTTGATCTATTTGAGATATCGATACCACATTCTTTGTGGTCTTGTAACGCTTCAAGCGTTACTTGATTCAGTAAATTATATGCATTTTCCATCAAATATATCTTGACACTTTCTAGCGCTATTTTTTTATGGAAGCGTGACCAAATGAAACTTCATTTAAACAGTAGAACTTTATTTGTCTAAGGGAATACGAATCTGCAAAAATGATTTTTGTAGAATGATAATATATTTGGCTGCTTCTAAAGCAGTGTTGGCCACGCTATTACACCCGTTTAAAAAAGCTTAAAAAAGTTAACATACACAGGTCTCCTTTTCATAGAAAATCTATTATGTATGCTCTAGAGTTACTTATTACAAATGGATGCTATCATTATTATTTTTTGAAGGATGTCACGACCCGAAAGTCAGGCACTGTGACTATCTATTGTACCAAAGTCGTAAGTTATGAAAGTAGGGAAGAAAGGTAGATAAGAAACCATACCTTAGCCGGGAACCGAACCCGGGACTCCAGAGACAAGAGTTTGGGACGCTGCCACAAAACTACAGAGGTGATGGTTGGGCCTACAGTTTAACGCTGATCCGGAACGGCGGTGTAATGATTTGTTACCACTTGGTGGTTTTGCCATTGCCTACCAAGATTTGCATTTGTCCACTTTCTTATAATTCTCTTTCACTTCATATCGATATCAAATATAAGATGGTTATGAGAATTAACCACCAGACCAAGATGAGATATGCTAATGAAATCCAATAATTTGTTTCTCAGGGCGTTATGATTCTCGGGTGAGAGAAACAGTCACGTTTTTATGCTTTTGAGATAATTTTCTGAGAAAATGACTAAAATACTAGATTTTCTCGATCCACTTTTAAGTGAGTTTTGACTTGAAATATTGTTCCTCGGACTCAACGCTAGACGTAATTGTATCTCATGGAAACTTACTTATCTTTGTTCAATTGGCTGTAATACTTATTTTGATCGCTTAGCGATAGAATAATCGACTCTTTCTGCTTCAATTTTTGTTCGATATCCTTGTTGACCGTTTGAAGATTGCGGTATTTTGTTTGCCACATGCGTAACTCTTCCGCATGAGAATGGAGCAATTGTGGTAATTCAGCATTTGTTGACTCATATTTGGCAAGCGCAGAATCCTGACGTTTGTGTAAGGTACGAAGAATACGATTTTCGTGTGCAAGATCCTGAAATGTAAGAAAAAATGAAAAGTTTTATCCTTTTCACCAGAATTTAAATAATGATTTCTAAATATTTCGGGTACAAAGAATCGAGGTTAAGCTATTAGGAAAAATTTAAAATAGATTGAAACATTTATTAACAATTACTGGAAAACATCTTTTGAGCCTTTTTTTCTTGGAAACCCTCAGCCACAATAAGTGACACAACAGGGGTTTTAAAGCGTAGTGTCCGTCTTAAGGTAATTGAAATTTTAATTAATTCCGTGAATGTTTAAATTTTTGAAAGATTAGAATGCAAGGTCGAGAGACACACTTAGGATTGAACGACTCATTGTGATACCACATAGTTGGACCTACAGTTTAACGCCGATTCCGAACGGCGGTGTGGCAATTTTTTATCGACTTGGTGGTTTTGCCATTACCAACCAATGTGTGTACTTGTACACTATCTTATAATTCTCATACACTTCATATTGATAGTGAATATAAGAAAGTAATGAAAATTAACCACCAGACGAAGACGCGCATCGAACCCGAACCTCCAAGATGAAAGTCTAGTGCACTATCCACTAGGCTATCGAGGTCGTCAATAGAATGCAAGTAATCCAGGCATTTTAAAACTTTCGATTTCTACAATGAAACCAATAAACTTCAAATGACGCAATGCAAGAATATTAGGATTGGAACCTAACTAAAAATATGTTCCTACACCGAAATTGAAATGCTTTAATGCTTTTGAAGGACTGATAGGAATAGTTCTAAAAATAGATTAATTAATGGAAGAATAAATAAACTGAAGGTGTAGATGCTTTTTCTTAGATATTTCCCCTAGTTTACAAATTAAGCATTACCCATCAGCAACTTACTGCAATAGTTTGTTGTGCATCAGCAAGTTGATTTTGATAAGTTTTCATTCTTAACCTTCTGGCAGATAAAACGCGTTGTCGCACCTCGGTTGTTGCTGGTATAATACTAGCAATACGGCCAACGCCACCTTTATTGCCAGCACCAGTACTCATAACTGGTAGATTTTTGCGGCGATAATTAACAATAGCTGAACCCCTAGAGCTTGATGTATTCGAGTATAGACTTTCACAACTTTTCGTTGAACACCTGCATGATAAGAAAAAATAGGATGGAATTACATAATCCATTTGAAAAAGATATTTGAAAAAAGGAGACATTACTTACGGCGCCATTTTGCATCGTTCTTCCGGTATAAGACTGAGGGCAGATGTCGATTTACGTGGTGAAACCATTTGAGGTAGAGAATCCTTTAAAAATTACAAAATCACCTTTGAAGACTATATGTAAATGTTAGTAAAATATAGTTGCAAGAAATTTATTGAAAAAAAAAAATATATTTTCAATTGATAATGTTGGAAAAATATAATAATAAGTAAGACACAAAATTCGATGCTTCTTTTTGTTTAACAACTTAACGAATTTCATTAATAAAAACAAAGGTTGCTTGACGCGCGTGTAGTAGATGTTTATTGAAGAAGTTTCCCTAGTTACTAAACAAACATCGTTGACGAGGTGACGCGGAGAAATGTATTTTTGCGGTGCATCTATGTGAGGTTTGCTTGGCGTTGAAACGAAAAACGAAAGTGCAACATGAAACAGCTACATCGAGTGTATGTTGTCAAACTTGACCTTATAATATTTTGCGCATTGCCGTTGCCGTTGCATTGCTCTCTTCAAAACAAATTTTCCTTCCTACTGTTTACTATTTTCAACAAAAAATCAATCCAAACAATCTCCATTGCCTTGAAAGAGTTGGATTTCGTAGACGTTAAGTGGAAAATAGAATTTTCTATGTTTAGTATATTTTATCAAAGCAATCTTCTGAAGTCCTTTCAGAAATGTTCCTCTTATAGACAATATGTGTGAACTTATAATAACCGGCTGAAATCAGGACACACTATACCATATTAAGTTTCAAGATATAGGGAAGAATAAGAGAGTTAGTGAGATAGATATAAAAAGAAAAACTATATGTGTAGCCAGAACCTATGGTATATGAGAACGTATATTCTGAAGGAAGGAATGTACAGAAAATCAAAGCTTTGTGCGCAATGCTAGGACTGAGTCAAGTAAAAAGTTTTTTTTTACGAATTAACTAGCATTGTTTTGATTTTGAAAGAAATTATGGGTTAATGGGAAGAGAAAAGCGGGAGAAATATTCAAGGACGTTTTAAATTTGATAAATTTATAGCTGAACAGAAAGTTAGTCCCAGCGAGAATATTTCAAAAACTATCGAGGCAACAGAAAGGCTGGGATATACAATTTCAAAGGTTCAAATACTGCTTTAACTGTTTATTATTATGTTTTCTTAAAGCGCATTAAAGATGCAAAGAGTATCTTGGAAACCCAAATTGGATAGGAGTTTTTACATTAAGATTTTGGAAATCTTCAAACCATATACAGAAATAATTAAAAAAAGCTAAATTTATTTCAGAATAGTTGGGGCAGCTTGAAAATGAGACTGCTCTATGTTACTTTTCAAAGCGATTTCTAGTGCGGCGATGAGACCAATTAATATTCCTTTGATTGTGACGTATTTCGGGCGCTTTACTTTCTTTATACACTAAGAAAAAAAACTGTAAATCCAACAATTTTAAATGTGTTTAAGCATGTTTTATGAGTTAAGGGGAGAAATAGGGTTAGACGGTTAAAAAAATCGATATATTTTTATTTCATAAATTGTTATTAAAACTATTGAAAAATATGTTCCCAAAATTATTAAAATTCCGACTAGTTCTATTGATATAAGCCATTAAAGTGAGCAGCTCTCCTTCAGGCCTCGAGCGCGCCACGTTTTTAAAACACATTTTTCTCAAAGCGACTTTTTTTGCATTTGTGTACACGCTAGTTTCAAAAGTTTTCAACCAAACGTTTTGAAAATTGGCAGTTATTTTCTTCATAGTATTGTGCTCTATATAAACCAAAATCGGAATAGTATAATTTTTTAAAATAATTTTTTTTTTGCAAAAAATGTTGTGAAAATGCCGGAAATTACCCCTGTAAAAAATTTAATTTTCTATTTTTTTTTTTATAGCATTTAGGTTGATATAGAAGAGAGGCATATAATAAAAGTAAATTCCAACCTCGTTTGTTTTCAGATGAAAATTGCGGCTTCCAGAATCTACCCGAAATGCAGAGTCTGATTGAGACCTGTAATATGGGGTCGCTATATCTTCGGTATTTTTCAAGGTATATACTTAAATATATGTATAAAATATTCTCAAAGTTTCAATAAATTATATTCGTTTTTTATACTATAAAAAAATTCATGAAAATCATTGAGAAAGCTCTGCCCTAACCCTATTTCCTCCTTTAAGTCGTGACCTACAATTATACATATTTGAAGCAAGAGCGCAAAGACTTTTGATTTTTATGACAATTAGTATTTAATCCAGTAACTCCCACATTTAGTATATTATATTATTATATAAATAATATTTGCTTGATTTAACAGTGGAAATCTTCACTTCTTTAGTTCAAATACTAATTTGTTGGGAAAGTAGTTAAAATTTGCAGAAAAATGAGAAAATTTAAATGTAAGTTTGATTGATTGGTTTTTGGTTAAAATTAATTGAGATGACATGTCCATTGTTCGAGTCGAAAAAAATTAAAACTTAGATATTATACACAAAAAAATTAATTGTTTTTTTGTTATCAATTTGGTTCCATAGTTTTTCTTGTAGATGTCCAAAAAATCGCCCTTTTTGTCGGCGTGCGTTATAGAAATCCTGAATTACTGATTTCAAAGAGGAAGTGACTTTAGAATTTCGTTTAATGTAATTGTAAGTAATGTAATTTTGAATGAATGGGATTATCCGGTGGTGACGGTACTTGTCCAATACTAGGCAACTACTTATGTATGTGTCTAGTGGGTACTATTGATCATGAAGGCAGAATTTTAAATTCTCGTTGAAAACTAATAATTGGATAAGAAATAATAGAATAAGAAATTGGGAATTCGAAAGTTTTTAACGGCCATGGATTTGCAGGAAAATTGTCTTAAAATATAATGCTTCCAAGTTCAATAGTTAAGTGATTGATGTATGTGTCTGGTCAAAAAGCTGAACGAATTCAATTAGGAACATCTCAAAATCAAATAAGAGAATCAATTTTTACATATCATTTAACATTTCTCACTTAACATCATAATAAATAAATTTCAATAAATTTGCAGTTTTAGCGGATGATTTTGACTCGTTACCTTTCAATATTTGAATTAAAGTTATACCGATAATTTCGGGAAAAGGAAGTACGCAGATTTTCACTTGGATTGTAACTGTAATGAAGCGAACATGAAATATGCATACCTGCAGTTCGTTGGCAACTAAACAAATCTTCGGGTATCTACATATTCTGACGTTCTCTTTTACTGGCAACTTCATAACAAATCAAAATGTCAACGACAGCGGCATTCTGCCAACACAGTCGTGTGAACAAAACAAAAGAGTGCAATAAAGATGGATTCGCCGTAAAAAGCTTATAGTTGGAGTGTTAATGAAGAGAGCAATGAACAGCATGGAACTGCAGCATTACATTTCATCTATAGAAGACTCCAAATCAGTAGTAAATGCGACGCGTAAACGAAATGTTCATACACAACTCGTAAGTGGTGCACGCTCATACGCTAACTGGGAAATTTTTTTAGATAAATTCGCCGCCCATAATTCTCATTTAATATATACAAAAACACACTCTTCGCCGTTACTTTACGTGCATAGTCAAATTGAGATTGAGTAACAACAACCACAGCAGCAAAAACTACAAATACCTTTACTTGGAATAGTCAATCTGTGTGAGCACAACTAGCAAACACTTGCCGCGTTGTGTCGACGACAACGACAGCGACGTCAGCTATTGTGAGTTGTTGAAAAAAAAAAAAAGTTGAAAAGAAAATTTGTTGGAAAATTTTTCAGCGTTCTGTTTCATTTTAGTCAAAATTTACTGTGAAAATTTTGTGGAATTCGTCACATATTGTCATTTTCACATGTAAAGAAAATCTGTGGAAATTTTGCGCAAATTAATACTCGATAATTGTGCGAGATTTGCATGCAAAAAAAAAAAAAGTGCGAAGTGCTAAAGAAAATCGATCTGTCATTGAAAATAATCAACATTGTTAATTGTATCAGTGATACTTAAAAAGATACGACGTCATTGACGGCGACGCCAATTTAAAACATAAGTAAAATAAAATACAACAAAAAAAACGGATTTTTTTTGCAATCAGTCCAAAATAATTGCAACAAAGTGCAAAAAGTTAGTTCTTTTTTCTTCATATTAACTGAAGAGAAAGAGGTAGAAAGGAAGCAGGAAGCAAAAGATAGAGATAAAAACAACAAAGATTAGTCATCCGTGAGGTTGTGGTAGCTGCATACTAATAAAAGGAACGGCAAGTATCCATAAGATACGCAACACATTTCTTTTTGCGGATATAGTTTACGTTAAAGCAAAACTTCAACAATTCCGCCAACAACAATAAAGCCTAAGAAAACAAGTAAATAAATAAATACGAAAAATCGCTAACTAAATACGCGCCATTGAATCCACCGAATAGCAATTATTAAAAATAAATAAATAAATAATAAAAATCAAAGAAAACCTGTTGGCGTTGGTGTTCACACACAAATACACACATACACATCACTCCCCTCACAACTTACACCGCCAACATCACACACCGCAACAACAATAACAACGAAACGAGCTTAATGTCTTTGCGTATTCTTGTTTTTGTTTTCAATTTTTTGAGCTTGTCCAAACGATCACATTCAGTTTCCGCGCTTAGATTGCCGCAGCATTAATAATAGAACAACACACGGGCGAACTAAACAGACAGACGGACCAAGCGAGTAATCGAACAATCGTGCATAATTTTACATTTCTCAATTAACGTTGACAGTGATAGCGAGCGATCGCTGGTGACATATCTAAAGCGTTTCGTGTAACAATACAAAGACACATTGTTATAGTGTTCAAGTATTCGCTAACAATTTAATACAACTACAGCAATATAAAATGACACGCCTTACGGAGGAAATGGTTATAGCCAGATCGAAACAATCCGATTTGGGTTCAATTAAAAAATTAAATTGCTGGTAAGTTCCATTCAAAATTTTAATCATTTATTCATCATTGCATTATGTGATCGATTGTTGTATGAACGTTGTCCGTTGTTAAGATAGGAAGGAGGGGTCATCACTGTGAATTGCCTAAAAAAATCGTTTAGTTTGTTGTATGTACATATATTAAAGTGCCTTGAACTCCATACAAAAAAAAGGTTGTGTTGTATACTTTTGTTGTTTACAAATTAATAATTAAAATTATTTTATGATGTTTCTACAAATTACCTTCCGCAATTGCCTAAATATTTTGCCTAAATATTTTGTGAATCATCATAAAACCAACCGAGGTTCATTTTACAGGAGCACAACAACAAATTTTTTCGTGAGGCACCTTAATATATACATTGCACTTTTTGCAGATAATACGATTCAACTTCAGTGTTTATTTCACTGCAATACCTACTATATATTTGAATTTATACACTTTATTAGAGGAGAAGTGATCTAAGTGCAATTGAACAGAAGGCGTTTTAGTTTTAAAGCTAATATAGGTTTTATGATGTTGTTTCAACAAAATTAGCCTTAATCGCTTGAATAACTTTTATAAAATTGTACAATACTTAAATATATTACAATATTGAGAAGAAACCTTTATTCGATTTTGCCGAATTTGTCAC
Source organism: Toxonevra muliebris (assembly GCA_963691655.1). Classification (NCBI taxonomy): domain Eukaryota; kingdom Metazoa; phylum Arthropoda; class Insecta; order Diptera; family Pallopteridae; genus Toxonevra; species Toxonevra muliebris. The sequence continues at coordinate 46,036,706 of OY829326.1, read as the reverse complement.
TTATATCATTTCTACTCCAAGCCATCCATATTTACTTACATATACTCGCATTCTGCAGTATTCACGCTTCGTTGAATTCCTCTATTTTTGAACTTTGTAGTTGATGTAAAAAAAAAAAGTATGTAAATAAATAATAAACAAAATGTATTCAATTTTTTTCAAAAAGCGTTTAAGCTCGAAGTTAAGCTCGAAGTTATAAATATTAAGTGCTAAATATGGAAATTTACAGAAACTCAACTCCACTCTGGAAAGATAATGCATAAATATGTTGAAAGTCCACTTACCCAGCGTCTACACCTGCCACTGCTGGCATACCAGCACTAACACACTCCCACTTTTTCACTAATACACTCACACTTTTTTCATTGGCAGAGTCACTGGCAAGCATATTTCGATGGCAAAGAATTCTGCCAATGATTTGACGTTAGCATGCAATATTTGACGTTTCTGCAAATTTGTGAGAGAAAACAAAAACAAAGTAGAGCAGAGCGAGCAAATTATTAGAATTGAAGTGCCTGACATTTTGTTCGAAATGAATTGACATGATAATTGTCAGGACGCCTACGTCACAAAGACAATTTTTCTATTTTTTGACAGTTGATACGTATTCTCAATTGGCATGCCATCACTGGCAGGTGCAGACGCAGTGTTAACTCATTTCTGTGAGCATAACTATCGATATTCTCTATCTGTTTTTATATGTAATATTATATTGCACCAAGGTTCAATTTTAAAAAATTGCTCAAATAATTAGCGCTCTTGATACCCGTTTTCCCTGGACAACCGGATGCAAATATGAAAAGTGTTAAGTTTCAGGTCTGAGTAGCATACTGATTATATCATTTTGGTGCACAAACACAATTTCCATATGTCATCAATAAGAAATGTTAGTACTTAAGTGCCTTTTTATACGAGCGCAAGTATGTAGGCCTGTCTGAAAGAGAGAAAATAGATAGATAGAAAAAAGGTAGTTCGAAAAAACAGGAGAGTTTCTATCTTTTTCTTACAACCTATTTTTTCTACCTCTCTCTCTTTCAGACAGGCGTTCATCTTGCGCCCGTGTATATAGCCAATAAAAAAATATATGAAATTCCTTTCTGAATTTTAGATAACGTAGTAGTTTTTGCCCTACCCCGAGAAATAAGGTGGCCAGGTGTAAAAATATTTCAACGACACATCATGAAAAATAAGTATTTCTTGGTATCATATATATTTATTATAAGTTAAAGATAGAGAAATGTGGGGAATATGTATTTTTGTTGAATTTTGCCAATTTCTCCATATTTTACAGACGTTTTAAAAATATATGAGGACCTGCGAAGTTATAATTTTTACATCAAGTTTGTTATTTTATCTAGGTATGTCTGTTCACATGGCCTTTAAATCTAATAATTTTGAATTATCTAAGTAAGTATATTTAGCTGTATATGTTATACAGTGATTAATTTTGGAAAAAATGTATAAATGAGCTTTTAACGAATTTCGAATTTTCAAAGTTGCTGTTCGATTAATTGATTAGCAAATAGAGACAAAAGCAATGAAACTGAACACAAAATAAATTATTAATTTCAATTATTTGAGAAATGAACTGGTACCCGTAAGATCGGATCATGCCCTTATTTAGGTTGCAAATGGTTAAACTTCGCATATATTCCGGACCGTTAAAGCAAAAGCGTATTAAGTCCAAAATTTCAATTTTCCGGTTTCTTGGCTCACCTAGATTTAAATATCGCGATCTATTCAGTGGTCTACTATATAAGACGATTTGACTTTAACCCTATTCATCTCACGCAGTGACTTTGAGTCACTAATGAAATTGAAATTGTTATATTTTTCAGATTTCTTATTTTTTCACGGGAAGGGCCTAATGCAGTCGTTCATTTACCGATTATCTTCATAAAAATGGATTTTTTGCTTTGCTTCTTTATTAGTTTTATTCGAAGAAAATATTCATAAATAATTTTTATGAAACTGATGTTTAAATACAATAAATTAGATACGATGATGTATTTGATCGACCCTGTAAGACTAAGTACAAGAGTGAATAAATGCCTTGAAGCTGTAGGATTTGTTCTTTCCAAGTTTTTTTTTTAATCTTAATCTAAAACAAAAGTGGCCAAAAATGACAAAAAATTCCCAAAATAATCAATTTAAATTTTTTCAAATAAATATTATTCAGTATGAATTCCAGTGCATTTTTTTATCGTGAAAGATATAATTTTGATAACTCATTGACTTCCCATTACCCAACCTTAAAAAAATTACCAAGAATGCTAAAAATAGTCAGAGGCTCAGGAATTTGGGTCATTATCATTGATGGAGAGCCCGGATGATGTTGGCATATATTCCCTAAATTCGAACAGTCACAGCATTAAAAGGGATCTTCCGAGCAACAATGGGTTAAAGAATTAATTACAATTGTAAGATTTTGGAGCTGATCTACTAATACTGCCCTGCATGGGGTTGGCGAATAATAAAGTTCCTAGTGTTTGTGAATTAATTTTCCATGCTGAATACAAATCTGAGGTCAGAAACTTTGCATTACATCACGTTTTAGAAAAAATGGGACTGAAACCACTAAAAATAGCGTTTTTTGCCATTTTTTTAAATTGTAGAGCTGAACCTTGACGTGGCAGAAACTTCGAAATTTAGAAATTAAGAGCTGAATAATGCCCTTTCAAATAAGCCCTAAGTCATACGGTTATCATGCGCCCTTAAATTAGCGGATGTGTTTATGTCTAGGGGTGCAGGAAAAAAGGTACAAAGAACGGATTTTATTTTACTCCCACCCACGGGTGGGAGTCAGACATAATAAAAAAATTAGAACTAAAATTCACGAAAAAAACAACATCAATAAGCATTTTTACATTTGTAATTATACAATTATAAAAATCTATAAATGAATACCATAATTAGTTTATTTCTTATATTGTTTAATTCAAAAGAAAATTATTATTTCAAAACATTTCGCTTTGAGTTCGAGTCAAAACATTTTCTCTATATTTTAATATTTAAAACATTTTACGAGTTTTTTTCTAACGACCTACTAAATGGGGAAAACTGTATCTTTTTTGTGTTTTTGTTTGTTTTATTTGTGGTTAACACTTGGGTTTAGTACTAATTTCAGTTTTTATATACATGGAAAAAAAATAAACGAAAATTTCAGTAAAAAGTTTTATTGAATCTGGAAATTGGAAGTAATTTTATTGTGGTATACTGTTTTAACAATGATTTTCACTTCTAATAACCCCTTCTAACTTAAGTCATCCGCATTTTCTGTCTTCAATATTCTCATGTTTCGCCATTCATCGTTGGAACTGAGCTGTCCGAAAAATGTGAAATGTTGTAAGTTATATTGCTGTCGTTATGTTGCTCTATGGCGATTTGTATGACTAATATAGCTCTGTATTTCTAATAAAAAACTTGAATTGAGGAGTTTCGAAGACATTTTCAACCATACTTGAAAAGTTCCGAGTTGACTAGTAAATTTACTACCGAACTTTAATAACTCTCTCTCCCTTCAGTTATCGAATAATATTATATTGACTAGTTAAGGTAAATGGAAGTGCTGAGCGACCATGTGAGCCAAAAATGTTTCGATTATGTGGGGCATTGAACAATTTACTCTCTTGTAACCAGCCAGTGTTTTTAACGCACTTTATTAGGTCTGTTGATGAAATCGAAGTCTGGTTCTATAGTTATCCGAAAAATTTTCTCTCAATAAACGTAGTCGGTGGATCTGAGGATGTGGTGAATGGTCTCAATTTCTTTTTCATTGTGGTTGATTGTGAGTACTCTAGTTAGAATTTAAGCTCCTCAAAAAGAAAAAACTCTGCATAGTCTGCATTGTTAATAAAGGTTGTTTCGGGTTTGCCAAGATCTGTTTATTGCTTTCACAATCCTTGGAGGAACAAGGTTCATTGAGAGTATGTCTTATGACGCTGTGTCAATCTTCTGGATGAAAGTCTTGTGCACTATCCACTACACTATCGAGGTCGTCCGAAGGGCACTAAAAATTAGGGTAAAATTAAAAATTAGCAACTAACGATTTTTCTCAGTGTGTACTTTCTCTTCTGATGCAAGCTTCCAACTAACAACTAAAAAAAAAAAAAAAAACTATTGTTGATGTTCGCTTTTGAACTATATTTTTTGTATTCCTCTTTTCGTTGTTATTGTTTTGGTTGTTGTTGTGTTCTTTTACAGTATTTTCATGTTTTTTCGGCACTTATTTATTTGTGCTATCTGTTTATGTTTTTTTTTTCCTTTGGCCTACGATATCTAAAGCGCTGCACTTCATGGTACGTCAGCGTTTAAGCGTTTTCCACTTAACCCCGCTTTTCCAAGCGTGACATACCCAAGAAGAAGCATGCATACATACACACACAAATATAGTAAAATATAACGAGTACATCTACTGAACTGGTTTGTCAACAATTTTATGGTATTATTTTTTTTTTCGTCATTCTGTCCGTCTATCTTTGCCGCGAAGAGCAATTGACTCAAAACTCGTACGTAGGTAATTCACAATTGAATGAGTGGAGCTTGCTGGTTGGCGTTTTGATGCTATTGCATCTTATGTGGTGGTGTTGATGGTGATGATGATGGCATGAGCTTGCGATAACGACAGTGGTTGTGTTGTTATTGTAAAATAGCTTCTGTGAATTGCATCATACTCATTTATATTGAAATGCAAACGCAATTTTGTGATTTGGTGGATGTGATTTATTTCGATAAAACATAGTTTTCATAATAATAAAAATAAAATGGTGAGAAGTATTTCAAGTACATGTGTACTAAATATTTCGCTCATTATACTGATACTAAAATACTTATATTTAATTGAAACAAAAGATTATTTGTGTTTTCTTGAAAATATTTTTATTAAATTGTTCAGTAAATTAAATCGCTGATTATACGGTAACAATTGCAGCTATTGAACTAAAGCTCGTATGTAGATATGCAGTCACTAGCACAGACCGATTTTTTAGGGGGGAAAGCCGTCTCATGTTATAAATCTCCTAAAACATATATGAATTAAAAAGTTTGGGAGAGGTGTTTTTAACTCCCATAATTATTTAATTTGGGCATTTTTTAAATTTATTTTTTATTAAGTTTCTACAACAAAGGAAATTTACTATTATAATTGTAGGATATTTAGTGTGATAAATGTAGGAAATTTCCTGCTGTAAACATAGAAAATTTGTTGTAAAAATATAGAAAATTTACTATTACAATTATTAAAAAAATTTATTTTTTCTTGATATGAAAAACTTTATTAACTCAGAGTTTATCTCTTTGTGGCCTTTCACGTACTCTTCCATCAATAACTTACAAGGAGAGAGTAAAAGAAAGATTGAGAAAAAATTCTCACAAAGAGAAAACTATCAGAAAAAGTACGTAAACAGAAAACTATTAAAAACTTTCAATTAAACAGCTGATCCATTTTTTTGGCAACTAATTTTTAGCGCGAAAGAATATTTTGCGGCTTATAATTTAATTTAATTAATTTAAAGAGTAATTTGTTGAAATCATTTCATGTGGCACACTCGCATTCACAAATACTTTAATTTTTCAAACCACAAATTCACTTTAACAAATTTAACACAACAAAATTATTGTTGACATTTTTATATTTGACAGTTCTTTTTTTTCGGCTGCTGAAAATTAGTGAAAGTAAAAATTTTACTTTCAGAAACTTTCAACAACTATTTTCTCGCTTAAATGCCAACGCTCTAGTTTTTCTCTCTCGCTGAAAGTTTTTCGAGTACGTGAAAACTTTTCCAGTGAAATCTATTAACAATTGTTAACAATTTTCAACAATTTTTTGTTCGTAAACAGACCCATTATGTAATGCAATTTTCGATTAATTTTAACCCCTCCCCCTTGCTCTTAACGCATCATAACAAATCGTATGATTTTTAAATTGTAAAAAAGTTAAAAAAAATTACAATATGTCAAAAACGGATCCATAAAAAATTTCATCTTTAATTTTCAAATTCAGCGGGAGAAAATCCATAATAAAGCAACCTTTTATTTGAAAAAATTTAAATTTATAATCAAATGTAATTTTAAACACATCTGGATTAGATCGTATAAAATCGACGGCACGTAACGCAATTGATGACCCCTCCCTCCCCCATGTAACACTCCCCCCTCGCGCGTTACGTTATATGTGAACGGTCCCTTTCTTTGAAAGTCTTAATTACAATTTAGATGAACCAAATTATATCCATTAAAAATGAAGAACAAAAAGATATAACTGCTTAATTTATTCTTAAACTTTAATTGATTTATATGAACTGATTACATAACACATTATTATTTCTGTGACTTAAAAAAAAAATAAAAAAAAATTAAACATACACTTCTGCGTCGTAATTGAAAGAAACAAACATTTCATTTCGCTTCATTTGCTTCTGCGTCGTAGCTAATAAGTTTAAAGGATTGCATTACTAAATACTAAAAATTTGTATCTCAATTTAAATTTTACTTTTAAAAACATGGCAAGAAGCAACCTACAGTTTTATGCCGAATGCGAACGGAGAAAAAAGTTTAACCAATTTTTGTTCTTGGAGGTTTGCCATTGCCAGCCAAAACGTGGTGCCGTGTAAAAAAATCTTCATTCCTTTATTGATTTTTGACTGTGTTTTGAGCATTGAACCCAGGCACCTTGCCTAGCTGTCAGGCATACTAACCACTACGGTGACCATTAATATAATTTTTATATATATTAAGGTCTTTAATAACAAAAAACACTAGAAAATTAATTTTAACTCTAGTTATGGTTACTTAACCCTCATCGGTCCCTCAAAAAATTACCTTAATTGGTCCCTAGTGTATCATATATGATACAATTAATAAAAATGGATTACATCAACACATACAGTGTGTAGAACTATTTGCATAGTTATTATGTTTATTATTCAAGATCAATTCACATTTTTAGTGTTTTTTTAATGACAAATTATGATGAAAATAAATGAAAAATGAATAGTGAAATGTTTTAGCATATTATTTCGATTATGTGGATGCCGCGTTCTGAGTGAATATTTTGATGGTTTTTATATGTACATATGGGTGGTTGGGATGGCTATCTTGAGATACGCTTAGGCCTGAACGGCCGATTGTGATACCACATAGTTGGACCTACAGTTTAACGCCGATTCCGAACGGCGGTGTGGCAATTTTTTATGACATTGGTGGTTTTGCCTTGCCATTTCCTACCAAGATGTGAACTTGTACACTTTCTTATAATTCTCATACACTTCATATTGATAGAGAAGATAAGAAGGTTATAAGAATTAACCAACAGACCAAGACGGGAATCGAACCCCAACCTCCCGGATAAAAGTCTAGTGCACTACCACTACACTATCTAGGTCGTCATGTACATATGAAGCAACGACCTGTTTTTCGTCTTGGTTTCAAATGCTGTAGATTAAGATTCGAAACCAGCCTTATATTTTCAACAATTTTTCGAGCGCGCGATGATGTAGGCATTTTAGGATGACTTTCAATTACTGGAATTATCGAACCAAATGCAATTGCGGATCAATTTGAATTTTTTGAGAGACATTGTACCATTCTCATCGTTCCATAACTGCGTTACAATAAGAATGCAGGAAGAAGTGTCGATGTTCGAGTAGGCGTTCATTCTTGGACCTACAAATGTATGAATAAGACACATTCCAGCAAACCATTTCAAGCACCGCATATAATAAAGGAAAGGAAAGAAATAGATCAAAATACATGCCTGAGACAATATCAGCACTTTTTCTATATGAAACTTGAACTTGATGTAAATCAATTGGCTCGTAAGAATATTGAATTGTTTTATCATTTTATAAATGCGCGGTGCTTGGGTCAGCAGCCATTTCAACTCTGATATTTTGCTATAAATTTTCAATGTCACTTGTCTTTCTCATGCTTTCTTCTTCTAAACTGTTTGTATTTAGATTAAAATCGAAATCTTCATCATCTGATGCTGATGAAAAATTACCTTCTTCACGATTTCCATAAATATGCATATATGTATCATATTGGATACACAGGGACCGATTTGTAACTTTTTTTGTATATATAGCGTTATATTCTTCCTCAAAATTAACTACATGAGCCATCTTTAATTTGAATCGGATAATAACTATAGAAGATATTTGATTGAATATATTAAAATTGTATCATATTGGATTCAGGGGACCGATGAGGGTTAAGTTGTCTGAAAATTGCATTCTACCGATTGATTTTAACATTAGATTAGTTCGTGTTACTTAGAAAGTATCAAATTTATATTTTTGAAAATTGCATCCCTGAGGTTTACAAAACATTTTTACTCCAGAAGTCGTTTACAAAAAATGAGGTTTGATACCATTAGAAAAAGTAAGTAATATAAGTTTATGAACTTTTAACCTTATAAACCCTGTATTATCGCTGAGAATTTTAAGGAAAAAAGAAAAGTATATTAAACCTTTTATATTTTCCTACTTTTTCCTAAAAATCGGCCCACATTCCAAAAAATAATCAGATGATTTTTTTAATTCGTCTTGTATTCCGTTCAGATAACACAGGTTCAAATGGAAAGAAAAAGTAAACTCAAATCAAAGAAAGAGTTCTCGAATTGTAGGTTACACTGTGAAGGACAGTTACACAAACTTAAAGTTTTTGGCAAAAAAAAATTAGTCGCAAACAAAAATTATTTTAAGCCGCAGGATTCTGATGTTGGATACTCACTATCATAAATTAAAAATGATATATTATTCTTCGAAAAATCTGATAAAAAGTATATAAATTACAGTTCTCTGCTTTTGGTGCAGATATAAGCTTGTAAGCTTAAAATACCATGTGAGCATTTTTCATACATTTTTCCCAATGTTCATCGTATCTTGCAAACTATTATTAATAAAACTTTTTACTACTTTTAATTAACCTCGTATTTTTACATTTTTTTTTCAGGGGAAGTGATCTCAGCGATGTCTCCATAATCAAACGAATGCGTGGTGTTGAAGTTTTGGCGCTAAGGTAAGTAAAAAAAGAAAAATATCTAAAATTAAATTGAAAAATTGTTAAAGTAAATTGAAAAATGATGATTACGATTAGTGAAGAATTGACTCAATTTCACCGTGATTGAAATAAACAACTTAAAGCAAACTTTAATTGTATTCGATTACAATTTCGCTTTATTTTGGTTTCGCTTTATTTTGTTTTGTTTTTTAAGTTTGCTTCCGCTAATTACTACTCCACACATGCTCCCACACAATTGCAAATCCAAGATGTATCTACAGATACATTTCCTTATACAGATATATTTTTAGGTGCATATGAATTATTCCAAGCATATGTTCTGAATTTGTGGATTAAGTAAGTTTACAATAGTAGTAAGAAGTATGTACCTAACGACGAAAATCATTATTACTCTTCTAAATTTAATGCGCATCAAAATTTTCATATGAAATGCGTACTACTTCCAGGTATAAAGGAAATAGATGTGATTTATTGCATCTAAACCTGTGCATCAGAAAGCGTTTCTGAAGCGCATCTCTCTGTCGCTGGGTACTAAAATACCCCTATTAATGGTAGCAGTAGTAGATTTATGAAGCGACGCTCACTTTCGTATGCGGTTCAAGACAATATTAGCGCACACGCAAATGATGTCATCATATCTCCATACTGGTATATAAATCGCTAAGTCGCTTAAAGCGTAATTATACATATACAAGTACATTTATATATTTATATGTATATATATATATTTATATATATATAGATGTATGTATATGAACTGTATTTAAAATCGTGGGAGAATGTCCAAATATGGAGAAATGCTATTTTGTTTTGTTTATTCACGCTCTCTTTGGTGTCAATGTCAAAACATTAACATATGATAAATAAGTATATAGACAAATTAAAATATACAACAAGTAATTTTAATGATTACGGTCAATACGAAAGCATAATGGGCATAATGTGTAAAATTTGCTATTTTTGAATTGTATATTAATATATATATTAAGCTCTAAAGACTTAACAATAACACTGTACAAAATAATAAGTATTCTAATAAAAAAATAAAACTACTAGGCTTCATAATGTGAGTCTTTGACCATGTCCCTTTCACATACTTAAGTATCTATCTTAAAACGAAAGATACTTCCCAGTTATCGTTAGAATTAAACACAGCGCTCAGCGATTTTTATATGTTTTTCAATGACTATCTCCTTTAACTCCTTGGGGAGTATGACGCTTCTTCAACAAGTTGCACTGCTTTTAATAATTTAAATCCGCTGTCTAGTTTCCCATGTGTGAGTTTTAATTATTTTATGAAGCCTTAGCTGCAATTAATTGTGAAAGGTGGTGAGGTTAGCCAACTGCTACGAGCTCTATCTATTTCCGTCGAGTTAATTTCCATTTGACCCAGTGCTGCAAATATCGAAATTATCGAAGTTATGTCCAGTTATTCTTGGTAAATTACTGTAATTCTCTCCATTTTTCTTTGCTGTTTTAATCAATATATCATCATAAAGTACATAGCCAAGGGTACTTAAACAAATTTTTCCATACAAAATATTAGAAAACGAAAGAAAGAACCCTTAGAACTCTTATTTTTTTTGTATGTCACTTGTGATAACCATTATTGCTTGGTTAGTTGATTAAGGTGGCTGATCCACAGCAGGCCCACTGTGAATCACAATTAGCGCTATAGCGCCGTTTTAAAACCACTTCCTCACCGAACTGGAATTAATGATGTACTCTTACTAAACCCACCCCGTAGAGTGGGTGTTAAATGGGATGCACAGTTTTTTTGCGTGGGTACCTATACACCAGTGGCCGGTGTAGGCTGCAGTTAACCTAGCAGTGTCGGTACGATCCCTGGTTAAAAACTCGGAAGACGTAGTGCAGGTTGTTAGTGACTTCCACCTCCGATTAGCCAGTTGAAGACAGTGCAGGTACATGAATCTCTTGACGACTCTCAAGGGGACTAGAACCGGTACCCCTAAAGATTCGTCAAGAGAGGCTCCTGAGCGTGCTAATTCATTAGTTTTCTCATTCCCTTCAATGTTCCTATGGCCGGGAACCCAGATAAGAGTGATGTCAGCATAATAATTTAGCTCGCTTAGTACCTCCCAGCACTCCTTAACTAGCTTTGATTTTATGATAGTGGATTGAAGCGATAGCCAGAACTTCAGCTTGAAAAACCGAGGCATCATTAGGCAAACGTTAACATTGGCTTATTTCCACATGCGGTGTGCACTTCCGAACAGCGGTATGGCAATTTGTTATCAATTGGTGGTTTTGCCATTGCCTACCAATATGTGTACTTGTGCACTTTCTTATAACTCTTATACCTTTCATATGGATAATGAATATAAGGAGATTTTGAGAATTAACCACCAGACGAAGAAGGGAATCGAACTCGAACCTCCTGTATGAAATTCTAGTGCACTACCCATTAGACTATCGAGTTCGTCTCGTAGTAATGGTTACAATAGATTTTTTTTTAATTATTATTTTTCTAATAATTTATTTGCCTCAAAAAAACAAAAAAAATTGTCGTTTTGAGTCCCTGATTATTAGAGCCGTAAAATAATGCATTAAATTTAATTGCAATACCTTGAAGTTACAGTTAATAACCGACAATTCATGATTGCAGTTACTGAAAGACATATTTTGTTCAAGAATAAAAAAAAGTTAGAAGTCGCTTTTGGAGTCGCTGACTGGTTATTTATTTAGAAAAGTCTTTTTATGAGTCAAGGGAATGCAATCTTTTTTTGAAATCATGAGAATGTAAATCTTATGACTCCAAAATCATGAGTGCTTTGTAGTCGCTTGGAGTCACTTGAAGTAACTTGGAATCACTTGAATACCCTTGAAGTCACTTAAAGTCATATGCTGTCACTTGAAGTCAATTGGGACTTGAAGTTGTTGACACATTTAATCATAACCAATTGTCTAAGCAATGTAACAATTGCTTATTGGACTCCTGCAAGTTCATTTCCCCCAGATCGTGAATAGCCATTTTCATTAAATATAACAGAACTCAAACTGTATTTTCGATTTTCAATGTCCATTTATTATAAATCTTTTTGAGAATTAATATTTAGGAGGCCACTAAAAACATTCGTATTTCTTATATATTTTCGCTTTCAAACATGAAAAAAAAATACCCGGGTATGCAGTTATTGGCATAAGGGTTAAAAACGTGCGCCCTGTGACTGATAACTCGAGATAAACACCTATAAATATTCTGAAGATTATCAGCCCTATTCTAAATATTTCCAAATGAAATCCCCCGAAAAATGTGTTTATTTTTCCTTCTTTTACTATTTCCTAATACTGGGAGAGGAAACAAACTTTCCCGGGGATTTCATTTCGGGAATATTTAGAATAGGGCTGTGTGCTAAGTGCTAAATACGTTGTTTTTATGATCCGATTTCAATAACATCTTGAACCACTATTATCGGTTAGTCATCTAGAACAACTGCTACTAGGCGGATAATATATTGAAGGCTGGGCAAATGTACTTAAACTATTTTCACCCAAATAAAGTAAATTTTTTTTTATAAATTTTATCACTATGGTAAATTAAAGTTTCATTAAAAATGCTGGGCTTTAATTGTGCCAGTGAAAAGCTTATGACTTTCGCCGTGTCGATTCGGCATAAATCAACAAATCTCTGCCATAGCAAAAGAAAAATGTCATTTCTTCTGTAGGAATTTTCCATAGCACGCACATTTCAAATGAACGCGAAAGGCTGGAACTGTGGTAAAACTGATAATTGTGCAAAATATACAACAATAATGTCGTTTCTTACTATTTGATAAGTTTTTATGTATTTACATAAATATAACTATGTATACCCCAAAAGTTACTCAAAAATAATTCACCATTTCCGTCACAGTTCACAGTATGTTTTATATTTTTATGACATAATGTAAATGATAATTTTGCAGTAAAATAGCACAAAAAATATTTTATACATAGTTACTCATATTTTGTATACATCACAAGTAATATTATGTTTGCATAAAAAATCAATTTGATTGTCAAGGACGTTTGAATCATCATCATCATCTTCATTATCATACATATATACGCACTTACATAGCTACAAATTAACAACATTGCAAATGTATTGGGTGCAAATGAAAACAATGAACTTATATGTATGTACTTACTAACATGTTATGTACTTACTACCAAGAAAGAAACAATCAAATTGTCGTAAACGATTCCAGTTAAATATTCTGTAGGAAGAACTTAACTACTTTTTTTTTATAGTAAATCGTTTTTGCCAATGTTTTCTAACTTTGCATTCGTATATGATTGCTACTTGTTTTTCTCGCCTAACGTTGCCACAAATTGCTCAAAAGTCAAGAACTTTTACATATACTAATATTGAAAATGATAATGAAATACAATTGTGAAAATGTGCAAATATGGTATGATGGAAAGCGGTAAGTAGCGGCACGCACGCCAAAGGCGGGAGTGGGGGGGTGATATGGCGCAAATTATTTGCCACACAATGCAATAAATTATGAATGCCTGTTCCATTGCATGCAGAGCTGTGGGCTGAGTTATGTTTAAATGACGCGTTTTGATTTCTTTGTTTGATTTGTTTGTTTAACGTTGTTCGCGTAATGAATGCAATAACTGAAGTAGTTAAGAATTTTTTCACTTACGTAGTTACATATTCTTGATTTAAGTTGAGGAGCAAGTAATTTGCAACTACATACATACATGCATATTTATTGAAAGCAGTGCATATGTGTTTGTGTATTATTTATTGACGATTGCTTAAAGTTTTGTGCAATAAAATAAAAATTTTTCTTGTGTATATGATTAATATTTTGTGAATTCCTTTGTTATTGATTCTTGACTAAGCTAAGAATTAAAAGCATTAAGAATTTTTGTTTGTGAAACTGAAAACATGTTTACATATTTTATTATTTAAGCAGTATTTTATTAGCTAAAGCAAAAAAAAGAGAAGATATTAAATTAAGTCAGTGACCTTTCGCCTTTTTTAGTAAAAACGTTGTTTTGATTGTCTTAAATACATTGTAAACGCACAAAAACTTATGACAAAGCTCCGATAATATTGTAGTTTTAATTAATTTTGGCTAAACTAAATTTATATGTGCTTCATAACTTCTAAAGAGATTTTCAATTTCGGCGGTTAAAACATAACCTCACTTTGTATAGATCTTTTGAGGCATTTGATATAAAACTACCAGGGGTCGTGCACTTAGTGTAGTCTGTGTTGCGTTTAGAAGTGCGCCTTTAGGGGATAGTCAGAGAAACGTATTCTCCAAAAAATTGTATTTCCCTCAAGTTGTTTGTTCATTTTCCAAAATTCGCGCGTTGCACCTGGTTAAGTTCACGCTCACAAAAAATCATGTTTTGAAAAAAGTGACGTCAGTAGGAGAAGAAAAGGGAGTGGTCTGAGATTTTATCAATATGTGATAGGGAGGAAGGGTGGATCTAAAATAACCAAAAATCGCGTTCGGTTAAAGAATTTTGAATCTCCAAAAAAAAATTGTTTGATACATACTAATGTGCATGACCCCTAATCAAATATTATAAAAAAAAAAATTAAGTTTGTATACGCAATTTATACCCTAGTCAAAAACAGCAACCTATCTCTAAATCTCATTACCACTCACTTAAACTAAACCACTTCAAACAATCATCATTTAAACAAATTAATTTGCTACTATGCTTAAACTCTGAAGATACATTTATATTAAAATAGAACTGGAATGTAATTGCGATGCCCAACAAGAAAATATTTTCGATTTTATTTCTAATTTTTCGAAAGCATTTCTAATTGTGGCACTATTTTGCTCTAGTATATGCCGCTTATGTGTGTATTTTCTAATGTTGCTACTATAAATAGTTGCAACATGTTGCTCCGCCACTTCACACAATTCACATTTTGCAGCGCCAATGATTAAAACTTAAAATAAACTAAATAGAAAGTATTCTGATTTTGCTTCTTATCTTATCGTATTTGCAAAGAAAATTAAGGTTTTTGAAATAGTGCAAAAATAAAATACAAACCAAAAAGAAAAAGTTGTTGAAAATATTATTATATTACAAATGATAATTGTTAATTATAATTGACTTTCTACATAATTCAATATAATTTTTCAGTTGACACGAAAATTTATTATTTACATTTATTATTTATTTAAAGAAAAAATATTAATTTCGTGTGTGTTGAATGAACTTTCAAAAAAACTTTGTTTACATTAAGAAAAATTTAATTTCTAATACAGTGAAGTACACTTAACTCGATCATTGTTAACACTAAATTTCGTTTGACATGAGATTTTGGTTAGATCCAAAAACTAATCCAATATAAAAACGGATAGCATGAAATAATTTTGTAAATCTCTATGAAAAGAATTGATGCTAATTAGTACGGATACCACAAAATTGGCACCCACTCCTCTTAATAATATGATTGCAGTAATATATATATTACAGACAGCATAAATGTATATGAGAGAGATGCAGGCAAAATTGACGTTGATTTATTCAAACACAGTTACATTTCAGTTAAACAATCCGTCTAATACTATACTATGACGTTTAATACTACGTTCTCACTGAACCGGAATTGCGTAGTTTCGGCAAATGGTTTCGAACGAAACTTCAATCGTTCGCACTGTGAAGTTGGTTTCGATTATAATTTTGTTTGACAGTTCTTTATTTCTTATTGTAAAATGCCGGCTGCTAATATAATTATAGCATTTAAATACGAAAAGAATCAAAATGATAAACGAAATATTTTGCAACGAAATAAAAGTGCATAGGAGAAAGCGTCAATTATTATGTATCTTGTTTCGCAGCCACTATACAACCTTGCTGCAGCAGCTCCTTCGCCATTTATTTCTTTTTTTTTTGCCCTACCCATCTCCTCAACCTTTTTTGCCCATAACTCGGCTATGACCCCCTATTCCCCCCCGCGTCCCCCCCAAACTTATATTTTCTTATTTTTGTTTCTCAATATTAATCAAGTTGTGAGAAAAGCTAAATATAAAGTAAAAGTCAGAATAGAAATGCCAAAGCAAATTCATTCCAGTGAACGCATTCAGGGTTGCATTCTATTTTTTGCTCGGTTTCTACGCGGTTTCGTTGAAACCACCTCATTTCCGTGGTTTCGTTTAACATATTTTTGTATGCCGAAATAAAGCATTTCAACTCGGTTTCAGTCAAAACTATGGAAAAGATCGAAACTACTCAATTTCGGTTCTGGCTCTGTGGGAACATAGTTTAACTAATTTACCTACAAGACAATGGAAAAACAGATAACTATTTTTTCATTACTTTATTTTAAAATATTTTTTAAATAATGAACAACTGCCTTCCAATAACGATAAACGCTTTATTTTATCAGAAAGCAATTTCGCTAGTAGCATCGTCGCTATCGATCGCGGGATACGAATACACTTGGTGCAGCTTGAAACGTTTAAACAACTCATTTCAATTCTTAATAGTTGCAATTCGGACTTCTGAGAAAAATTTCCGCTTTTTCTTATCGGATAATATCAGAACCCAAAGCGTTTTTTTTTATTAATTTTAAAAATTTCACAGGAAATAAAAAGGCATTGGATGAAATCTATGACAAAGCTCTATATTTTTCTTGTTGCCAAAGCGGAAGGACACTGAAAATGCAACCTTATATAGCTATTCTCAAAAAACAAAGGCAATATAAGTTTTCCTTAAGGAAAAACGTATTTTTTTCTTGAGTATTTTCTTAAAAGACGGAAACTCACCTTAAGGTTATTTGTAGTAAAATACAATTAAGATAATTTTCAATATCACGAAATATTTGCGAAACCCCTTAAATTTTGCGTTAACCGTACTCTACTGTATTTTAATCAAGTACGTACTTTATATACTAATTGGTTTTAATATCATAAATATTAACTCAATTTAATTCAAAGCATCTACAATACTCTATGACAGAAGATTTTTCTCATTGATTTTTTAAATCAATTTCTCAAAGTCGTCTTTTTGAAGCTTCTGAGTTTCAACATTAGTAAATCGACATCATCACTTTTGTTGCTGACTTTTTTTGTTTTGCTTTAACGGGTGGACTTGGATCATTTGGCTTCCATACCATGAACTACTGTTTGGTTCCTGTAACTTCCTTTTTTATATCATGTAAAGAAATATTGGGTAAAACGCACAAGTACTTTTTTTTTGATCGTCATTCGAAGTTCCTGGAAACTATCGAGCAGATTTCTTCGTGTATTCCAGATGATCCAAAACGTCTTCATCAGTTATCATTTCTTAGATTAATCCTGTATCGTCGTTAATTTTACCCTTCACCAGAGGTGTATTTGTATCGTCGGTCAAATATGTTGGGCGTGAACGTGGAGTTTTGTGAACGTCTAAAATTCTCTCCTCTCGTAATTGGCAGACTGCAATGCATTTTAATGATTAATGCCATTTTAAAACTCATTATTCGATAACTTCTAGATATTCTATTTTATTTAACCCATTTCCTACTGCTGTTTCTTTAAATCATCAAAAATACATTTCAAAACTTATTCCAAAAATAATGGAATTTTATCAAATTTTAATCTTAAATCTGCACTTCACAATTTAAAATTAATAGATTTTACCTTGTTCAAAGAGCTTAGTAAGCAGACATAACTCTTTTGAAGGAGTATATTAAAATTAACAAAAAATAGTAAATATATTTATTTTCGATTTGAAATTGTAAATTTATTTAGACAAAAATACAAAATTATAACTCAGTAGGACTTTATAGATATTTTTAAATTTACACTTGACCAATCTGTAATAAAAAAACTTATGGTAAAATAGGTTAATTTTAGCGTAAATGCATGTTTTCTAAATTTGGCTTTTTAATTTATAAAAACTTCTAAAATTATATTTTTATACTAGTTAATCGCAGAGAAATTTTTTTTTTGCTCATAATTTGTGTACAAGTATGTATACTTTGTTGCGCAGTTGGTCACCTCAATTTCTCGGTGTAGGGCCATTTACTACTTTACCTTTAAAATACACAAACAAAATTTTATAATTATTTATATTAATGAAATGTAATTTCACAATTGGATCATAATTTTTGGTACCGATACAAAATGGGTTAATCTAATAAATACGAATAAAAATGTTTAGCATTTAACATTTTCAGAATTTTCAGATTGATATTTAAATATGGAGTTTAGGGGCAATGTATATGTACTATATGATATATTTTGTATATCATTGATCATTGACAAAACTGACATACATTTTCACCGTTACGTTGGCGTTGCCCCACTCCCCCCTAAATATTTACTTTTTATCTTTCTGTATTTATTTTATTAAATCTATTTAAATGATGAAATCATCTCTTTTTGTAGTTTTTTGTTGTAAAATAGTAGTTATTCCACTTTCTGCTTGTTTTTCTTAGGTAGTTTTTAGTTTTCTTGGTGATAATTATAAAAGAGACCATAAAGCGTACAGTCCACCTTGACCCAAAATACACAAGTATACGAAAAGAAAGAAAATAAAATGAATAAGAAAACAACATAATAAAAGATGCATCAAGAATGAATAAAGTAGTAAATGGTATATGATAAATGATGACAATGTAAAATTGATTTTTAAAAAGTTTTTAAGTAACTAAAAGAAATAAATAAAAAAAATCGAACAAACAGAGCGAGAAAAGGCAAGACTGAGCAGTGTATTTAACGGTGTCGGATACTCAAACCCAGAGCTACTGCCATTTAAAGAAATATTTAAAAAATAACGTAGAATTTGTCACTATAACAATATCAAATCTTATACACATGAGTATGTATTTTGTAAAAGATTATAAAACATTTAAGAATGTTAATGACCGGACTGGTTCTATGCTTTTCATTTGTGTGATTATTTGTGTAGCTCGTGAAATGATATCAGCAATACGATTTCGAAAATGATGTCATGACAATGATGACTCATTCATAATGAAATGATCTCTTTTGTGTGTCTCTACATTTTTGCCTACATGTATTTTTAAGAATATTTGTTCAGAAGCTTAATTGAAGTATGAATTATTTTTCTTTTCTTTGTAGTGTCAATAAAATCAGCACCCTACAACCCTTTGAAGACTGCTTGAAACTACAGGAATTATATTTGCGCAAAAATAATATACAAGACATTAATGAAATTGCCTATTTACAAAATCTTCCAGTGCTTAAATATCTGTGGTTAGAAGAGAATCCATGCTGTGATAAAGCCGGTCCAAAGTAAGTAAACTTGCTTCTTCCACTCTACCCTCCCTTTCATCTTCTTTGTATTTGTATTGTTTAAACAAAAAAATACAAAAAAACCTTTTTTATTTTTTGTTAAATCTGTTCAGCTATCGTGCAGTTGTATTGCGTGCTTTGCCCAATCTTAAAAAATTGGATAATGTTGAGGTGACGCAAGAGGAAATGGATGATGCGTTACGTGGCGGTAATAGTTCTGCTGACAAGGAAGAAGAGCAATATGAGGATGCTTATGAACAACAGCAGCAACAACAACAATATGAGCAGCAACAGCAACAACAACAATATCAACAACCACATCGACAACAACCACAATATCATTCTTCGCAGCAGCAATTGCAGCAGCAACCATCCCAACAGCAACAACAACAGCCACAATATCAACAGCGTAGAAGTTCAAGTCCATTGAAAGAGGTAACTTCATTTTCAACTATGGCAAAACAACAATTTAAATATAATGTAATGTCGGCTCAGGGGTAAAACTTTTCAAGTAGCATATTTAAAAAACAGATGGATTTAAGAAAAAATTAGACTTTAAAAATTGCAAGCGTCATTATTGAGGCTTTTTAACTTTTAGTCGGTTTTCGATTGTCTTAAATTGTGAAATGTATACAAAATGAATTTGCGATTTTTCTAAGTCTGTACTAAGCGCGTTTTACCTGTGAATTGACGATAATAAGTATTAATGTATTTATATTTTATTTTGTAGTTATTTAGTAAATAAATTTATATAAAAAGCTTATACACTAAACTCTAAAGTAATTTTGCTTAGATTTTTAATAGATCTTCACATGTTTTCATGACTATCACCATTTTCCACGTACTTTACAATATTTATTCCTTTTTCATAGAATTTAAAAGTAGTTTGATCACAACCCTAACGTATTGTTACAAATTATAAAATTTGAACAATGCCGCCAGCAAATAGGTTTGGGCCAACCCTAATTTACTTACGAAATATCTTCCTCATTGGTCGTTATCGGCTATGTCTCAAGGCCATACATAAAACGGAAAGAATAAGCAAATATATAGAAGGTTACTTTCGCCCATCGAAAGAAGACTCTGCTTTTGAATTGCTTACTCGCCTATTGGAGAGAGTTATTTATTGCTTATCTCATTTAATGCTTATACCCAACCCCAAGCATTTTTCTGGAGCATTAAAATTTCAGAAGTGAAGTCTCCTGTGATAGGTTTAGAATTCAATTCGAAAATGGTTAGTGTCACAGGTTTCATTCCTGGAAAGGTTAAATATTGGTTTGTGAAAAATTTTCATCTCTGAAATGCTTAACCGTAATGCCATTTACAAAAAATAAATTGGACTTTTTACCAATCGAAACCAAAAACTCCAAAATTTTTGTTCACATAAAAACTTTAAATATATTAACATTTCTTAGTTTAATTTATTTCTGTAGCAAAGAATTGTAATCTAGCGGATCCAATATAAGAATTTTGGGATAAGCTTCTTGACCAAAATTTCTATCATTATTGCTGCAAAGTTAAAAACTTTTTGGACGAGAGAAAGTGGAAAAAAGAAAATGGGATAAGAACGTTTGACTGTAATTCTCAATCTCTAAAAGCTAACCCCATTGAAAATGTTTGGACCATATAAAGCTTAAGATGAGAGGAAAAGATTCTAAAACCATTGGCCAATTGAAACGACAGCTAAAGTCTATATAGCAGAACTTGTTGAAAATGACTGGACGCCATTTCGAGTTTGCAGCGTATTCAACGAAAATTTTTTTTTAAAATAAATTGGGGTATTTTTTGAAATGCTTAGGCCACGTTCTTGTTGAAAATGCTGTAATTTAAGGGTTAGACCCAAGTCAAAATGACTAGAGCACATTTTAGTGTTTGTTTTTTTAGAAATTATAGTTATTATGTATTAACAAATACTCAATCAGTAAGAGTAGTTTATTAAGAAAACTCATTTATTATTGCTTATAAACCATAAATCACAGAAAACGCTTTTCTATAAATATGTGAGGAAAAACGATCAGAGTCTATTATCTATTGCGGTGAAAATGTTTCGATAATGTCATCTGTTTAGATTGGAAAGAAAAAATTAACTCTAATCGTTTAACCTACAAATAAATTTTATTTCATAATAGGGTGAAAAAAATTACTTTAAAAATATCAAAACTAATTTTCACAAAATATTTCTAAATCTTGAATGTAAATTCTTAATACGTGTCTAACAATTTTAACTTTCATTATTCATTGCTCACATTCTACTGAAACATAATTTTGCAAATTTAAAAATTTGACTCAAAACTCAATAATCAAAACATTAATAAAAAAAAAACAAAAAAAGATGAAAGAAAAAGAGACGCCTCATCAAACAACTCCCGAAAATACAAATACTGAGGAAATTGTAACCGAACCAATAAAAGAAACCTCAAAACCGGCATCACCCTTGCAGGTATAAAAATGCACATTGTACTAAAAAAGATCTAATACTTAATAGTTAATTTAATTCATTTTGTTAGAAGTAGTAAAATTTTTTAATTTTTAGTTTTTAATATTATTTAGTTGTTGAGCCTTAACTTTTTCCTTATTCTTTGTAGCATATCAATTTGAATTTGTTGGTTTGTTATTAAAAAATGTTGCACATGCGCAATTTATACATATCGTACACATTATATTTATAATTATATTTTATAACAATACTAATTGAATCGAAACATAATTTACTAATTTTCACATTTATTACTTTACATTGCAACGTGTGTTTTTCCTTCTCAAAACAACAGGAACAAATAGTACCACACCCGTCTTTAAATCCAAAAGAGAATCGTATCTCCTATCATCAATATGATGTAAGACTTTATAATAGAAGATTGAGATATTTTTTTAAACAAAATTAAAATAAAAAATGTGTAGTGTGAGTGTTCGAAATAAAAAACCTAAATTGTGAGCTCATTTTTTTTTTTTTTATTATAATTTTTGGCAACTTTGTCAGGATTTTTTATGGGGGAAAATACCAACTTTTTGCACTGAAAATAGTTTTTCGTGTTGATTTTTTTTTTTAACAAACAATTTTGAGCTTTAACCCTCATCGGTCTCTCAAAAAATTACCTTAATTGGTCCCTAGTGTATCATATATGATACAATTAATAAAAACGGATTACATCAACACATACAGGGTGTAGAACTATTTGCATAGTTATTATGTTTGTTATTCAAGATCAATTCACATTTTTAATGTTTTTTTAATGACAAATTATGATAAAAATAAATTGTGATACCACATAGTTGGACCTATAGTTTAACGCCGATTCCGAACGGCGGTGTGGCAATTTTTTATCACATTGGTGGTTTTGCCTTGCCATTTCCTACCAAGATGTGAACTTTTACACTTATAATTCTCATACACTTCAGGTTGATAGAGAAGATAAGAAGGTTATAAGAATTAACCAACAGACCAAGACGGGAATCGAACCCTAACCTCCCGGATAAAAGTCTAGTGCACTACCACTACACTATCTAGGTCGTCATGTACATATGAAACAACGACGTGTTTTTCGTCTTGGTTTCAAATGCTGTAGATTAAGATTTGAACCCAGCCTTATATTTTAGACATTTTAGAATGACTTTCAATTATTGGTTTTACCATCGAATCGAATGCAATTGCGGATCAATTTGAATTTTTTGAGACATTGTACCATCCTCATCGTCCCATAACTGCGTTACAATATGAATGCAGAAAGAAGCACAGATATCGATGTTAGAGTAGGCGTTCATTCTTGGACCTACAAATGTATGAATAAGACACATGCCAGCACATTCCAGCAAACCATTTCAAAGACAGAAATAGATCAAAATACATGCCCGAGACAATATCAGCACTATTTCTATATGAAACTTGAACTTGATGTAAATCAATTGGCTCATAAGAATATTGAATTGTTTTATCCTTTGAAAAATACGCAGTGTTTGGTTCAGCACCTATTTCAACTCGGATATTTTGCTATAAATTTTCAATGTCACTTGTATTTCTCATGCTTTCTTCTTCTAAACTGCTTGTATTTAGATTAAAATCGAAATCTTCATCATCTGATGCTGACGATTTCCATAAATATACATATATGTATCATATTGGATACACAGGGACCGATTTGTAACTTTTTTTTTACAGTGTCGCACTTATACACAATTAACAGCTACTTGTTTAATATAGCGTTATATTCCTCCTCAAAATTAACTACATGAGCCATCTTTTTATTTGAATCGGATAATAACTATAGAAGATATGTGATTAAATATATTGAAATTGTATCATATTAGATACAGGGGACCGATGAGGGTTAATTACTAACTGGGAACCTTTAATAAGCAATAATAAAATTATATACGCGCATTCTCCATGCCTAATTAAAAATCTCGAATTCATAAAGAAAAGATTGAATCTGATTAATTTTGCTATTATTCTGAGGCATCCTTCTTCCGCATTTGAGAAGATATAATTGAATTCTTTGACTAACTCACGGTAGAAATGAAAATTTGTTGTTTATTTGGAAATAATTAGAAATCATTTATGAACACATTCTGTTGAAGTTTTATACAGCTTCTTCTTTTTAGCACAACACAATTGCTTTTTTCTCTACACTTATCGGCACAAACACGAAGTAGTTCACTCATACAACACATGAGAGAAGAGTTCCGCTATATGCAATAAAGCAAAGCGGCTCTCTCACAAAAGCGCATGAGATAAAACTACGAGAAGTCGGCTGTCTGCTTAATTGTATGTAGCCGATCACCATATGTCCTCGTTCACTAAACACTAACAACTGCATAACTTCGTTTCTTATTAGTTTCGTATCAGTTATGAAAAAGTAGGTACAATTGTACCTTTTTCCGACTTTTTCGAACTACAAGGTACATTAGGTACAATTGGCATATTTTAGGTACAATTTGTCATTGGCCAAAACAAATTTTATTTTTAATAGCGTTTTCTTTTGTCGATAAAATGCTGCATTTTTTCTGCACCGTGAGAGGGATGTTCAATTTCGTGCTCTTTTCTGGAAAAGAGGCACCCTTTTCAGAGACTATTATGTTCTTTATTAAAAAAATGTTGTAACACTTTTGCAGTCAATTAAATGGCAGAATATTGCCCTGCAAATTAGCTGATTCTGACAGAGTAGCATTTTTATGTCCTTGTATTGCACTAAAAAATGAACATTTTGGCAGGGTTGAGGGCAACATCAAAAAATTGTTGCCATCACACGAGTCAAAAAAAAATGTAACATTTTGTAAAGAAAAGAAAACACTATAACATTTAATTACGAAAAAAAAATGTTTTGTAATAAGTTCCTACTTAAATTTAACTTGCCTGTACTGTATGGCTTAACTTCAAAACTCACAGCTCTGATAATGCTGTTCATAAAGGAAAAATATTGCAAAAATAATTTTCTAAATCGAAAATAAGAAAATTTATTAAATTTATCAAAAATTTTATGAAATGTAAACTTCATATGACTTTAAACCTATTAATAAACATTAACCGATTTCAAAAATTATTTTTGCATTAATTGCATTCCTTTTATAAACAGTTTTAATAGAGCTTTGTGCTTTGAAACAAATCTTGGCTGAAAATTTTTGAAAAATCAAAAATTATGAGTAAAATTTCGGAACTTTCATTACCAACGTGGGGCCTTTAGATATTATCAAATTTAAAAATTTGTTTTCCACTTGTGTTCACCTATTTAGAATCTAGGTCCTAGATATTTCCGACTTGTCGTGCACTCACTGTCTATGTGCTGCAATAATTTAACCTAATTAAATTAATTAGATGTAAACAAGCCAACTGATGGGATTTCAATACAAACAATTTTATTTATTTTATGGAATATGAATGATATATAAATAAATCAATGTGAATGAATTTCAATAGTTATATAACGACTATCGTTTTCATGTTTTGTTTACTTTCTTTTATTTGTATACTTTTAAAATTAGATTTCTTACAAAAACGATGAACCAATGAAGTATACTATTTTAGGCACATTCATGCTAATTTAGGTACAAATTTTTTGGTACAATTTGAAATTTGGAAATTTCATCACTGTTTCGTATGAGTAACTCGATTTCCGTTGCAAAATTTCTAATTCACATTCCCATAAAAAAATGTTTCATTACAAAAAAAAAAATTAATGAATAGTTAATTCCTTTTAATCTAATAAAATCTACTCAAAAATTTAATTTTAAACTTAATTTCCATTTCTTACTTACCCAAGTATTTTATTACCTTTTTATATAATAAAATTCTACAACTGCTGTATGTATGTATTTATGACCAAATTGAGCACAAAGGCGTTTATTTGCTGTTTATTTAATTCAATTGCTTAAGGTTATATTAAAATACTAAGCACATGTGCCCATAGCTTTATTATGTATGTGGAGAAAGCTCCTTTATTGTGATACACAATGCCTCATCAAACAACTAACATTTCAGAACTTTTTTCCTGTTGCTTTGTTTGCTGCCAATTTGCATTAAAATTAATAATAAACACCATTAAATTACTGGTACTTTGGTACTTACATACGTAATTTAAAATTTCTTTCTTTCGCATTTAGTCATAAGAATTGAGTTCAACTCTTATTTAAAGAGTTCAAGCAGAACGGCGCAGACGGCCGCAGCTTTAATGCTTAGCTTTGTTTCAAATATTTTCCATTATTCTTTTTTATTCCATAATTTATTTTTTTTTTTCTTTTGCATATAATTCATATTACCGACCTACCAATTGTATATAAGCCGTGAGTATATTTTTCCCTACTTGACACAAGTCACGCGAGTTTTAGGCATGTTCCTCTACTTCAACTTCTTTGGTGCTTCT
Organism: Toxonevra muliebris; assembly: GCA_963691655.1. Taxonomy (NCBI): domain Eukaryota; kingdom Metazoa; phylum Arthropoda; class Insecta; order Diptera; family Pallopteridae; genus Toxonevra; species Toxonevra muliebris. Next base: position 46,010,602 of record OY829326.1, on the reverse strand, counting down.
CTTTGGTATATACCTACATACAATAGTTTTCTAGGTTAAATTTTGCCGCAACATTTGACTTTGAATACAGAATTAAGTAATTGTTCTTCATTTATACTCATAACTAAGAACTACAAAAAAATAATACATACATAACTACATATTCAAATGCAAATAAATAAACAATTGTTGGGTAAATGTTGGGATGATGAAGAACCTTTCCCAAGTAAGATTCACTATATGGAAAGAAGGGGTTAGGCTCGTTTATTTTTGTTGGTGTAGGGAGCAATTTGTTGGGTTTTTACTGCAATTGTAAGGAGAACTGTATTCAAGGTTGAGTAAAGAAAAATTATTGGATTGAATTTTGTTTAGGCTAACTGAAAATGAGCTCATAGTTTTTGTAATTTTTATTTAGAGCATTTGAGTTTGATTACGAAAGTTATATGTATTCGTTATAATTATAAGTGGTTTATAAATGATAAAATTTAATGATTATAAAATCAGTTTTTGTCATAAATTATAAAATATTTCTGCGTATGGGCATGAACGTTACTTATGCTTTATGATTAACAGTAACTACTCAATAAAATTCAATTTTGTTTTGCGTCAAGGACCTTATAAATCATTTTTAAATGACTCGAATACGCTGATATTGATGGCGTACTCAGTCAGTTTTGTCACGTAAAATTTTTGATGTAGACGCAAATTAACTTAAGGTTTTAAAATTTTTTCAAGCTAAAATTTTTGTAAATTTGAAATTATATTTTAAAACGAAACAAATTATCCATGCATTTCATAGAATATTATAGCCTTATTCATGATAAATTGCAAATGGTCTTGTATCATTGCAAATGCAAATTTTTATTGCATATCGCATATATTTGTTGTTGTGATAGCAGAAATATTTTACATTTGCAAGGATGCAAGACCATTTGCACCAAATCGGGAATAGGGTTTATGATTTAAATTTGAAATATTTTAGAACTGAAAAATTTCAATGAAAAATTTGTAATATTTGTGATTAATAATGTCTAAGCTTTCTGCACATGCAATTTTTTGTCATATCTTATCTGCTTTTTGATAAATTACTTACTTAGTTGGCACTACAATCGATGATCGGTCTTAGCTGCCTCAATGAAGCTTTGTCGCCTTTGCTATGCTCGCGCTGGCGCGCCAGTTGTTTGGACCAAGTCCAATCCCCCTGTACCTGGTCTTTCCAACAGAGATTTGGTCGTCCTCTTCTGCGCGTTCCACCTTTCCACGGCCCGAATAGAAACCTTCCTTGTTGGAGTGTTTTCTTCCATTCGCTTAACATGGCCTAGCCAGCGAAGCCACTAAATTTGTATGCGCCTGGCTACGTTAATCTCAAGGCTGACATTATCGTTGTTGTTATTGCTGGACCCTAAGTGGATTAAATCTTTGACAACTTCATGTGTGAAATTTTATCCAAGATGCTGTGACTTCTTGTTTGTTGACACAACACTTAACGAGACCTTCTTTTGTCTTGTCCTCGTTCACTACTCGTCCCACTCGACGAGACTTCTTTTCCAAATTGGTGCCAGAGATGTCGAATTATTTTCTCCAGCATAAGACTGAAGAAGTCGCTCGATAAGGAATCACCTCTCAGAGCTCTTTGTCTCTAGTCTTAAACAGCTCAGCATACAGTACATCTGTACCCGTAGCCTTATACTTCTACTTCAACACCGTCAGTGATTGAGATTTCTGGAACAGCTTCCCCAATTGTGGGATTATTGCCGTCATCGTCATTAAGCAGTTTTAAAAAGTTTTCCCTCGATAACCTCATAATAATACCCTGGACATCTGTCACCAGATTTCCTTGCACTTCGTCTTATTTTATATCAAAAAATTAACCACAAATCGAAATTTTTGTAATCAAACTCTCTGATCACACTACATTGTAAAATATCCACAACACTTACAAAACTAATAATTAATAATAATGCAAAGCTATTAATTTAACATTTTTGCACCTACTTACATAACTAAACAACAACACAAACACGATAATAATTTACATCTCTCTATGTGTGCGTACGTGTTTGTGTACATACTAACATACATTTATTGGGCACTAACAGCGTTCACCGGGCTCAGATCAGGATAGTCCTCATGCTGGGTACCGAGAACGAGCACCCATTCCGCCCAGCATATCAACGCATTCCATGAAGGTAAGTGTAATAACATAGAAAAAAATAGATTTAATTTGATTATTTTTACTGAATGCAAAATATATTTGAATATTAAGTTCCGAAAGATATGTATAATTAAATTATTGATTTCTTGTTCTGATCATCGTATCTTTAAAAATTGGAATTAATCAATAAACGAACATTTTGTCTTCTGAGTAATTGAAGTTTTAAGTTAATTTCCTATTTTAGTTTTGTAAAAAAGTTTTCTTTCATAATTTTTCAATGGTTTATGCGTTTGTTTGCGTATATTTTTCTATTGTATTCCTTTCTTTTTTTTTTATTTTGTTCAAGGAATACTATCAGTCGGACCGTCCAGCATACCCTGCACATTATCGACATAGTCAAACCGATTTAACCGAATGGGAGGAACACCAACAACACAATCAATATGGCAGCACAGCTGCATTGCATCATGGTGGTAGTGCTGGACCAAGACGTAGCGCGGGCGGTGAGCGAGAGATCACCGATCGTTATGCGTATCGAAATGGTAATGCAAGAGAGAATGGTGATTGGGAAGATGCCGAACGACCTAGACCAAGGTAATATACATAAGCTGGAAACAAAGTTTTATACAATTCTAAATATTTAATAATAATATTTCTCTCACATACATATGCACACAGACGACCCGATGGGCGCTATAGTGATTCCGCAAGCACCGTTTCAACAGCTGTACTCAATCATTACTCAGGCTATCACAGGCGTCCAATAAATCGCGTATGTATACAAATGAAAATAAATAAAATTGAATGCAAATAAATAAATTATTTCTGTTTTTTCACACGCACAGAGTTCAAATTTACTATCGGCCACGCTATGTCTTGTCAAAGAGCTCGATTATCCCAGCCTGGAAGTGGTCGAGCATGCCGTGCGTTGTCGCATCGATGAATTGGCGGCTGAATGATGATGAATATGACGCATGCCGTCCTGTTAGATAAGGAAGAACTAAAGGGCGTGGCATGTTGTTGCAACTCAATACTGCTGCTTGATTATTTTTGTCAAATTCTTAAAAGATTTTAGTTTTTCTTGTGTTGCTTTAGACTAATTTATAATTTTGGGTTTTTAACGTAGCGTGAGTAGGGATATGGGAATTAATTACGATTAACCTAACTATTGAATAATGTTTTTCTATTTTCAAATACTAAAAATAGTGGTTAATGCCTGTTGGAATTAAAATTTCTTCCCCTTTTTTTATATTGATGTGAGAATAAACCAAAATTGTAGGCTGACAAAATTTTGATTTTGGTTTTGTGAATTTTGTAATTCGGAATTAGTAAAAAAAAAAAAAAAAAAAAAGACGATTTGCTTTAATGGTTTATACATATATTAATAATACGCGAATGTTCACTTTCGCTAAAAAATAAAACAAATACAAATATAATAAATATATAAGGGTTATTCCAATGAAAATTAACATAAACATAGTAGTTTCCAAGATTTAACCGAAAATAGCTATCCCTGATCATGTTACTTTTCTTTATTTTCAAGCGGTTCATGTCAATTTCGTAACCTGCAAATTAAATTCAAATTATTTACAAGAGAAAAATGAAATGAACGTAAACCTACAGCTTAAGTGTATTATCAAGTTACCAGTTTTTCAGAGGGCTTTGTATTAACATAGGTCTAAGACAAATCTTGAAATTTTATAAAACTCCAAAAATTATTTTAAAATTCGCACCAGTTTACTATTTTTAGTCAACAATATATGACAAAATATTTTGAATCTTAACTTGACTTAAGCTGTTATTGTTTTTTACCACAGATTTATTCTTGCTTTTATTTTTACAAATTCTCCCTAATCCCTACGATCTAAGGTAAGTGGTTTGAAAATTATATATGTTCTTTGTTGATTTATGTTGGAATAACCCATGAAAACAAAAATCTTGCCAATTGTACACAGACATACAAATAAATATAAATAAATAAACATTTTATATAATTAAACTAAAAAATAAAATACTGATTAAAAATATTAAACTTAATCTTAAAAAATACTATAATACTCGATAAAGTCGAATATTGCATATAAAAATCGAACCCGAACACTCAAATGAAATAAGTTCATATTTCGACAATATTTTTTTACAAGAAAATATTCTTATATTAACATGCATTTCTGTTAAAATAACGAAACTGCTTGAATATTTTTCTGCCAACAATAGCAAGAGAATTGCAGTTGTAAACTTTGAGTGTATCGATTTAATTAATTATAATAATTTTAAATTGTAGTGCAATAAAAAAAACAAAAAACCTTTTGATATTTGATATTTTTCTCGAGTACTCTGTTGAATTTGTTATTGTTAAGTGAAGATATTGTAATGAAATTCTTTTTTTTTTACGTAGATATTTAATTTTGTACTTAAAAATTATGTGTTAATTATGGAAATATTTATCAAATTTCTTATATAAGCACAAAATTATTTTCAAATAATTTCATGTTATGTTTATGAAAAGAAAAAGAGTTTGTTAATATTTTACTGATCAAAAACCAGAGGCGCTTTCCTTTGTGCTTTATTCTATACGTATGAATACCCTTATTTATATTCTCTCTTTCTATCTCTCTTTAACGTCCATTTTATTTTTTTTAACTATAATATGATTATGAAAATGAAATGTATTTATATATGATGAAAATTACTAAATTTAACAATTACTACAAGTATTGTAAAAACAAAACAATTGAATGGAAAAAATAATAAAATTAATAATGTAACTAATAACAAAATTGTTGTTTTTTCTCCAATATTGACAAAAATCAATGAAGTAATAAGAATGAAACTTTTTTACTTCGTCACTATTTAAAATTTATTAATTTCCAACTTTAAACGCTATTTGTGAGAAATTCATGACTACCTGCAGTAGTTAAATATGTATCTATGAATATCAATACATTTTACAATATATAAATCGTTTTATATTTAAAAGAGGGCATGGCAGTTTCCACTTTCATTTGCTTTAAAACAAGAATCGATGGATTTAATATGTATTACAAATTAAACACTCGTGAGTCAAAATCTATGGGAACCCGGTAGGGCAAACCCAAATATGTTTTTTTTATAAATATATCTTTTGCGTTTTTCGTTAAGCCACGAAAGATTTCAATTATTGCTTTCGAAGGAGTCGTATAAATCAAAACGTAACTATTCCGCATTGGTTTGTGTATAAACTAAGTAAGATTTAAGCTTTTTAGTTAAGTCGAAAAAAGCTTTAGGAAATGTGCTTTATTATTATGTGCTTTAGGAAATGTACTGGCTGTTTTATAAAAGAGGAAAAGCTCATGAATTTTAACCCTTTGCTCTAGCGATTTCCTGGCGGAACCATATTTTTATACATTTTATATTAGGTGTAACAACTAACTCAAACTTAAAGTAAAGAACAGAATGTGAAGCTGAAGCGTTGCAATATGTCAAAAGTAGAACGTATGTATTTTAATTTACGAGTATTTACGAGTTGTCATTGTCGCTAAAATAAGAACCTTTCTGCATTGTTGCACTTCAAACTAAACAGCTGATTGTCAGAAATAAAAATTGAAGAAAATAAGAGAAAATATTTTGGTCAGTTTTTTGATTGTGATTCTTAAAAGTAATAGAATTTTCAACTATTTTAACCAAAAATATGTAAAAATTCCAATTTTAGTCATTTCCTACAGTCTCTATGTCAGTTTCTTTATAAACTGTTATTAAAGATTTAATTTTTGGGTACACATTTTTCAAAAATGTGATGATTTTATTAGTCAACAAAAAATTGTAAAAATTGGTTTCTACATTTTAAGACGATGGCCAAACCTGGGTTTTCGGTTTATTGGGTTTCTCGAAATCCTGATGTAATAGAAAAAATTTCCATAGCATTCAGATTCAAAGCATAAATATAAATAAAAAAGCATTGCTTATTTTCAACCATCTTAAATTTAATTTCGCAAGGTTTTTTTTGTCAAATTTCTTCAATGCAACAACAACAGAAGAAAATATTGAAATGGTGAACTAAGACGACTCAAATGATAGATAATAAGCTTTCCTTGTTAATTTTCTTTAAATAAAATTAATACCGCGAAATATAGAGTTTTTTTCAAATATACAGGTAGAAATATACAGTTTTTGGTTCGAAAAAAGATACGTATGCAATGAAACAGTGCAGTTATTTTGATGTTTTGAAGTCCATTGTATGGCGCATTTGTAGCCATTGTTCCCCAGTCGGTTGATAGCAAAAAATGGTGATTTTGACTTGCCTCCAAGTTCGTCAGATTTAACACCAACGGACTTTTTCCTCTGGGGCTACTTAAAGTCAAAGGTTTAGATCAACGAGCCAAGGACCCTAGACGAACTTAAGGTCAACATCCGCCAGCAAATAGCCGTGATATCGGCTGAATCTTTGGCCAAAACGATGGAAAATGCCGAAAAAAGAGCACATTTGGCGATCAAAGGCCAAGGGTGGCTATTTGCAAAAACAAATCTCCTTGAACTTAAATAAATGATTATCCAAATGAACAACAAAAAATGCTTCCACTTTAAATGGTCTACCCAGTAGTTTCTAGTCGGTTTGTGCCCAGATTATGTAGATTTCAACTCCAACCAGTTTTGTTTCTTCATTTTGTGATCAAATGAATTTTTTTTCAGTTCTGTCTCAAATTTTTTCTCAGATTACTACCGGAAGCCCTACTTATTGGATTTCATAGTCCAAATAAAAAAAATAGTTAATAATTGATAATGCGAGAATTTTTTTCGACGACTGCTTACATTTGTGCACCAGTGAATTCAGAGTGGTCGCCGTAGCCTAGAGGTTAGTGTGCTGGATTGCTCGAAAATCAAAAATAGAAAATACAAATTTTTCTACACGGCACCACCCTATTGCTGGCAATGGCAAACCTCCAAGAGTAAAAAAATGCCTATGAAAAGCTTTCAAAAAGCTCGGTCTTGGCCCTCCAGGGGCTGTTGTTCCAAATAGTAGTAGTAGTAGAATCCAGAGATTGCAGAAAAATTATGTATATTTTTCATGTTGCCAATTTCTCAAAAATTTATTGTAATTCAAAATTTTAATGAACAATGCCTGGGAATGTCAAGCTTACTGGAAGGCAACTATGGTCACCTGAGCATTCTTGATGAAATCCCTAACACTCCAATATGTACTGTATCGGATTATATGGTTAGGGATCTATGTTTCGGTAGGAAATTCAACATCATTCTTCCTTCCAGGTCCGAATGGGATGGCCAATGTCCCGATTTCGGTCCCTTTGCTCTCAATTGGTATACAGACGGCTCGAAAATGGACTGTGGTTCTGGTGCCGGAGTTGCTGGACCCAATATTAGAATCTCAATCCCTCTGGGTATTTGGCCCAGTGTCTTTCAAGCCGAAATATACGCAATTGAGACCTGCGCTAATATAAACCTGTATAAAGGTCTTAAAGGCGCAAATATTGTAATTTTCTCAGATAGCCAGGCGGCTCTCTTAGCACTCTCTTCATGGAGTTTTTCATCTAAACTGGTGAAAGAGTGTTTTGATAGTCTCCAGCGCTTGTCTACCCGTAACAAAGTTACGCTTTGTTGGGTACCCGGCCACCGTGACATTGCTGGTAATGAAGCCACCGATGAACTGGCTAGGCAAGGTTCATCTACCAAGCACTTCGGCCCCGATCCGTTTTGCGGAATCGGCTGGGCCTCTACGAAATCTATCGTTGAGGAGTGGTCTAAGGCAAAATGGCTAGAGTGTTGGAACTCTATCCCGGGTTTAAGACAGGCAAAAGCTCTCACCATTCCGCTTGCCCAAATCAGCCCATCTCTTATTCCAAACCTGACCTTAGGCTATTGATGGGCTACATGTCTGGACACCATGGGCTCAGATATCACCTAAGCAAAATAGGTCTGTCCAATGAGACAGAATGTCGTCTATGTATGGAAGATGACGAGACGACACTTCACATTCTGTGTGAGTGTCCGGCCTTGGCTCGGCTCAGAGGAAGAATCTTTGATTATTCGTTTTTGACGGCTGATCACATGAAATCTTCTTCTACGAAAGATGTCTTGACTTTTATTAGGTCAGCCGAACGTCTTCTGTCATAAAGTGGGAATGGCACAAAAGATCTTTTAGGTTGCAGTGCCTGCCTGGTTGGGCTCCTCTAATACTAATAATAATAATAATGCCTGGGAAAAATTTTATATTTACGAAAACTGCATAGTATTTATCATTCCTTAGTTAAAATGTATAAAAACAAAATTTTTTCATTTTCAATAATTTAATTTAAATGTTTATTTATGGTTTTTATTATTTATGCACATAATTTTATATATATTGTTTTTCTCACACGTATATTTTTATTGTTGTTTTTTGTTCACTTTGTTTTGCATTAGTTAATACATACATACGATGAAATTTGTTTGTTTAACTTTAAATACAGAATCATTAAAATGCAATTTTTCTTAGTTTTGTGTTTTCATTTATTTTTTAATTTTATTTTAGAATAGTTGTATAAGTATATGCGAATATTAATTGAATAACAACACATTTAAACACTTAACTTAAGATCAATGCAGTATGTGATTAATGTAGTATGAGTATGTATGAGTGCGTGTATTTGTACTGTGAGAGTGTGTGTTTTCTGCATTTTCTCACTTCAATTTGCAAACAAATAATGCTGAAATCTACACAAAACGAAAAAATAATCACAAAACTATTTTCTGTATCTGTGTTTGTGTTTGTTTCAAGCCCATTCAGTTTTTTTTTTTTTTTGCTACACTTTTGGTATTTGGCTAAATTTATATATATGTGTATGTTTTTATTTATTTTATCAATTTTTTTTTATTTTTTTTTAATTCATTGCATAACAGTCCATATAATATATATGTATATATACTTTCATGTTTTTATAATATTCAATAACAAATAATTTTTACTTTTTAATAGATATTTATTTTAATGTTTAAATATTTAACAAAAGATTTCAGAACTATATAAGCAAAAGTATAAGAAACACAATATGAAAATGATTTGTTATTCAAGAAGTGATTTAAATATTTCTATTGTAATTGACACTTTCGAGTGTATACTCCTCTTAATTGGGAGAATTGAAAAAAACTGAAATTTTAAATTTTAAGCTTATTTTTTAATTTGAAAATAAATACATTTCTGATTGATTTATTGTAACTTCATGTTTTGTGGTTTTAAAACAATTTGTGAATTTAATAAAATATATAATTTATTAATAATTAATTAAGAGTTATAACAAGCGCAGGTCTCTTCATTATAGGTACATAAATTACTGTAAGTACTTTTTATGGTCATCACTTTTGTTTTTATTTTTTTATTTTTGGCATGTTTATAGTAAAGAAATTAATTTAGTTTTTAAATTTTTAATCAAAAACATTCTTTGTAATTATGCTGAAATTTGTTTCCACAATTTTTTCTAATAATTACAACTTGTTTACAAAGACCTCCAAACACTGTACAACCTGGTCACAAAACTTACATATCCTTTATTTTGTATTTAATTTTTTTTTTAATGAATTCAATATGTCCGAATTCTTAGTTCAACAAAAAATCCAAAACTTTTTTCTTCAGATCAGAGTTTGTGCCCGAAACATCACACCACAGAGGTTGCCCATGCAGGGCATTCAATGTTTACGCCAATATCGGAAATATTTTGTACAGTGTGTGGAGACTAAAAAATAAATTTCATACAAAATACTTATAAATTATAATTTGTGAATGTCATTAACTTTTCATAAATATATAATTAAATATATTTTCGATATGTCGTGATAAATTGTATTAGCACTTCATCGAATGAATTTTTTCTTTTCTTTCCATAATATACTTGGGTATAGAAATAATAAATATTATTCACTAGGTTCTTCCCTATAAATCAATCCCATTCTAAATATATCTGAAATGAAATCCCCGGGAAAATTTCTTTCTTTCCCTTGTATTCCTTTAGGAAAATAAAGAAAAAGAAGTAAATCTTCCCGGAGATTTCATTTTGGAAATATTCAGAATAGGGCTGAATATCTCAACCATTACGATTATTGCTACTAAACTGAAAGACTTTAAGATGAAACGAAATAATGAAACCCTTCCGCTTTCTTTAATCTCTAGTTTTGCTAGTGTCTTTACCTGCTATACGTGTATATGTTTAAAAAAAATAAAAATAAAAAGAATTGGTGTAACTCTTTAAGAAGAAATTTTAAATAATTTTCTAGACAGTACTTTCAAAAATGGTATCCTTGGAACACAAGTTTTCAATGGTATCTGAGTATTTGAACTATGATTATATAAATTCTCATCGAAGATGAAATTATGAGAATATTTTAACTTTAACTTTTCTGACATAGAAATTTGATTTGAATTTCTTTCATTTCTATCAAAACAATTCCATTTTTCAAGACTAGGAAAGTATGTATATCAAGTAATTGGCTTTTCAAATTAAAAGAAGAGCACATCGAATACAAAAATATAGTCTAATTTATTTAAATAACTAGTGTTGGGAACTATCGAATTATTCGATAGTTAAAAAATCTTCATTCATTCGATAGTTTTGAAAAAATCGCTCGAGTGACTTTTACAAATAAATATTTGCGATTAGCGAAATATTCCAATGATTTTTTTCTGTAAGCGAAATGTGCGAATAAGTGATCTCGACTGAACAAATCGTTCGATTGTTAAAAACATTCATTCAGCCTTTCAATGGTTCAAATCACTCATTAATTTGTATCACTACTAGTTCGAATAAATGAATTAATGAAAAAACCGCTCGATAGTTGAAATCACTCGATAGTTCCCATCACTATAAATAACCCCATTAAATTAGAAGATTTCGAAAGTTATATAAAAAATAAATAAAGCTAAAAATAATCGTAATAAAATGTTGAAATAAATTATAGCAACTATTCTTGAATAAATTAATTAAATGAAACCACCATTAATTTTAAGTCAATATATAAAGTAGTTTTTAAAATTCTAAATTGAAGCGATCCATATTAAATAATTAATTAATTTATACTAAATTGATTATAGAAAAATATTCTTAAACAAATTAACCAAACAAATCAACAACATTAAAATAATTAGGAAACAAAGACTGAATAACTTGAATTAGGAAGGATTCAATACCGAAGAAACAAAAATAATCAGTAATTTCTGCTTGTAATAAAGTAATCTCATAAAGGAATACATATTTTTATTAAGTTATAATCTTAATCGAAGAAAAAAATTTAAACTGTCTGTAATTTTATCTTATCCTTTTATTTAAAAATTGAATTAATTAATCAGAACTTAAATATTAATTGGAAAAAAATAAAATAATCCATTCGATGATTTTCTTTTAATCTATAATTCACAGTTTTAAACCTTTGCTAAAATTTTTTTTTGCTGTCTTTCTTTGTATGATAATTCCAAAGTATTTAAATCCTTTTCATATTTATTAGTTTTCAAAATACTTATACATTTTTTTAAAATGCAATTACAAGCCATTTGATTATATTTGATTTTTTTCCAGTGTATACGAGTACTATGTTAGTTGTATTGGGAGGGGTTCGTAGAGTATTGCATGTAGGTGTGTTGTTTCTGGTTAGTTGCATTGCTGGTGGTTATGGTTGAATATTTTGGTGGTGATATTGTTTTATTAACATATTTATATTTATTTATAATTATATATATTTGTATATACTTATTTGTTGAATTTAACAGTCCAAAGCACAGTAATTGGTAAACTGACAAACATAAGTTAAAAATAAATAACAAGCGAGAGCACATAATTCGTAATTTCATTTTTTTTATAACATATTTATTGTATACATAATTATAATATTAGTTTTCATCTTTGGTTTTTGATTTTCTAAATAAACTTTCGCATTAAACTTTCTATAGATTTTCTTAAATATTTTTTGGATTGTTTTTATAAGATTTTGCTACTTTTGTCAGTGTCAGTGTCATCATCATCAGGTGATGGTGCATAATGACAAAACGTAATTGACGACGAGGTCGAGTTGTACCAATAATAAATATATACTATTTAAAACAAGAAATAAAATATTTTTTTCATATAGTAACAACAATTAAAACATTAAATGAGTCTTTGATAACATTTTACAATTTCTTTTTTTTCTTTTTCGTTTTTGTTTGTTTGTTATTTTTTTAATTCAAATTAAAATTAACAAACTGAATGTTTCATTGTGTGTGGCATGCAATGCAATTCACTTTTAGGTTTATGTAATGATATGCTTTTACCTTAAAGATACTTCTTGGTTGATATATATTTGTATGTGTGTGTGAGTGTGTGTTTGTTACAGGTTTTTTTTTTATAACTTTTACTAAATGTTTTTTATATTAATTGAACTAATTTCTTCAATTTTTTTTTAAGCCCACTCACTTTTTATGATTTGACATCTGTCAAAAACATTGCGTTTGTTCTCCTACATATTTATTACCATCCAATTAGTCTCAATGCAAGAACTGCGAAATCAAATGAAATCATATTCAATTCAAGCGTATGTTATTGATGGAAGATGGGGACGACTATAAAGTTATTATCATTGCCTCTTTACAAATCATCACCCAATCGATGTATTTCATCAAGCATAAAATCAACATCCTGCTCAGTCACCGCAGCTGATGAAACAATCGAACGGAAGAAATTCGGTCGACGATCATCAGGTTGATAGCCAACCATCAGGGTGCCCTTTTGCATCATGCGTCCCTTAATGATGGGGCAGATCTGCAAAGCCATATCACAATGTAATTTTAACTTTTATATTTCTATTCCTAGGATATTTGCGTTCTTACCTTGCCCAATTCCTGTTCCTTCTTGTCATTATGTGGCACGCCTCGCAAACGTTTTGGTATATACCAGAATGAAACATTTACACATTCTGGTTCCATAATCAAATGAAAACGATCGGATTGCTCTTTGATGCGCTTCACCTGATACAGCACTAAATCCATCAATTTGTCTTGTTGACGCTCGAAACCTTCGGTACCTTTGGAACGCCATTGAAGCCACAATTTGAAAATATCATTATGACGCCCACATTGAATGACCTTGTCCCCAGTATCATAACTGATGTCATAATGTTTGTCGGTCATGAAGAGATATTCAGCTGACATTTGATTGCAGCTAATCAAAAGACCCTGCGGGGGATGATTAAACCCAACCATGATTAAATTAAGCTATTCAATATTTGCTCAAAGGGGCGAAGACTACAGTGTAAGCACAAAAGGATTATTGTTTTTCGACTAACTGAGTAAGTGTACGACAAGTGATTTTATTTGCCGATGAAAAAGGGAGGTAAAAGCAAGCAGTATTTTGTTAATTTTCTCACACGCTTAATGCGATTTTCGTGTTTACATGTATTTACAAATGTAATTATTACATAACTACATATATATATATATATTGAAAGACGAAAATAAATAGTTTTAAAGTTTTGTAAAATTCATTTTTTCTAATTTTGTAATTTTACTATTTCTCGTTCGAATTTTTTGAACTTTTCAGCAGATGCCAATAAGTCAAGTCGAAATTTTAATTAAAATTCCTGAAATAGCAATTTTACTGCTTTTTCTACATGACATCAACAGCAACTGTGACCAATGGGAACATATTGCATATTGTTGTTGTGAAAGTTTTCAAGGGTGACTTTAAATGATTTCCATAGAACGCACGAAGAAAATTTAAGGTTAACTTTTATTTGCAAAAAGAATGTCTAGTTTTAAAATAGGGTTGCCAGCTGAGCTTTAATGCAGTTAGGAATACAGAAAGTTAAGACTAATTGATATTGGGCAAATGGCAACACTTGCAAAAGACAAACAGAAGAAAAAACAAACTTTCAAATTTATGGATTATGTATGATTAAAAAATAACTTTGTAATGGCACCATAGAACATTACGAGGGGACTCGTGGCATTTAAAAACATTACAGTTGTGGTCGGCAATGCACAAAAATGAACCGTATGAAAGATGCGACCGGATCTGGGCTGAAAATCGTTCTATAGCGTGAACAACATTGCTCGTAAATTTCTAAATAAAAACGATTTCAGTTAAAATTTTAACGTTTCATAAAAAAATATAAAGAAATATACGGAAACGAAATTTTGAGATGAGAAAATTATTTATGTTGTCCAACACAAAAACAATCAAAACGGATAGTTGTCGGTATTCATCTCTGGAAAGCTAGAAGCGAAACTCAGTTTCATCACACAGAGCGACGAATTGGCTGTTATATAATTTATTAATTATTTCGGTTAAAAAATGGTCAGCAAAATATTCACCAGATCTCGTGTAGCAAAACTTTGAAATGATATCTTTCAATTTTTTTAAAAGTGAAAAGTGAAAAATGAAATTGATTGAAAATTATAAAAATTATTGAGATTTTCTTCAATCTTCATATTAATTGCCAGACGCTCAAAAAGCCCATTCGTTTGTGTGCGAGATCGATTTAATCCAAAATTTGGAAACTCAATGTTTACTAGTTCTTGTTGGAAATTCCACATTTTGTTAATTAAAATATTATTCGCCATCTTTAAAGATATCACGGTCTTCATCAACATTGGCGGCAATATTTTCCTCTGTATGCACTCTACGCACACTGGTAGTGATAGGTGGATTGATATCAAAATTTTGTTACTACGGCTTGAATTGCTTGCTCAGTAGGTCGGTTAAGTCTAAGTGTGGGGAAATCATTTTTCACAGAGCACGAAGTATGATAATAGAATTTAATAATTTGTAAGCGTTGTACGGGTGTAAGTATTTTTATGATGAAATGGCAATGCTAACTGAGCATGTTTTAAACTGAGCATGCTTGACTTTGACACATGTCACGAATCACAAGAGAACTGTTAAAAATTCTGCACTGAAAAACCAAACAGCAATAAAATCAACATTTGCAAGCAAAATTATTATTAAAAATTGGCAACTCTAAAAAACTGCCAAAAATGCGTTCAAATGGAAACTTATTGTACGTATTTCTGCTGCTGGTATGCGAAAGGGAAAATAACATTCAATAGAAATTCTACAGACAAAACAAATTATTGTATACATAAAGTACATTGTTGAACTGCAAAATGGTAAAATGTCTATGTGGATTTTTATTAAAAAAAACAAACATACAAATTGAACAAAATAAAAAGAAGGGGAAAGAATTTTTAAAAATGAAAGATGCCTACAAAGTGTAATTTTAAATATAAAGGTACTTACATCCTCTTTAAAGTGAATGGTAGAGCATTGCAATAAGGCGCCCATTAATTTATGTGGATTCCAAGTTACCGAATCGGCTCTAAAAGAAAAGAAAGTAGAAATTATAGAACATAAATTAATAAAAGAAAAATAAATGGAGTTAGGTTGATACTCAAAATATGTGTTCAAAATATATATTCAAAATATGCACCTATACAAAATTAAATTAATAAATAACAGTGTTGACTTTAATTAAATGCCATTCAATTACAAATTACAAACAATTAATACTAATCCTTCACCCTCATCGTCTCTCAATCTCTCAACTTTGAAAGTGTGTGGCTGCCATAAATCGTAACAATTTATGTACATTTTATATTGGTAAACCCGCAATATTTAATTGAATTCAACAAAAGCAATAAGAGTGGGTGCAAGTAAGAACAGGAATGGTAGAAATCAGGAGTGTGAATATTTTTCTCATTCTCTGCCTCGCTTTTTCTATTTTTCTACTACAACCCACGAAATACAAACGCCCGCTTGATAAACATCCCTCTGGGAGCTATTTATGGTTTCATACACAGATGATGATGGCACGAGGGCGGAATTATGTAATGGGAGAGATGGTGGAGGGGAGTATGTAGTGCTTTTAGATGTTATCTTATTTGTTCAGAAGAACGTAAACACTTGAGTGACATATTCCAGATTTCATTTACAGCATTCAGCATTCTCATCGTTAGTTTATCTTTGAGTCTACGTACGAGATTTGTAAGAGTGTGAGCACTCCTCATCCAGTTCATCATTTTCATCTAAATGATACATTTTTTTTCTATGGAGTACATTGTGAGTGAATATTTGCAATTTTTTTTATGTTTTCAATGAAGGTGTGGCAATGATTTAGTTTATATTAAAATATGATTAGAGGATTAACTAATAATATGATAAGGACCATAAGTTTAAAATATGAATATTTTTAACGCTATTTATTTATTAACCAATCGACCCCTACTTTACATATTTAAATATCAAACAGACAAAACATTTTTGGAAATCCTATTTAAAGAGATAATGTATGCAAAATGTATGCTGCATCCCTCTTAGTTGGCAATGGAAAAAAACAGTAGTAAAAATTTGCTAAGGAAAATTTTCAATTTTGTCATTCGATTTTGGTGATTCGTGTAGAAATATAACACGCTCAACATTAATAAATACGAAAGGAGGTGATTTTTGTCAGTAGAAATCCAACATAACTATAGAACAGGAGTTTTGCGGTATCAATGCAAGATTTCCACCATTCAAAGCACGGCATGCCACAAAATATAAGAAAAAATCTAAATAATGGAATTCAAAAGTACTTTAAAACACAGCTCAGTCATACATTTAAATACTTATTCAAATTCATTTAATTTAAAAGCCTTCAAATACAAACATCGTATACCCATTAATCAAATATATTTTTCTAAACTCAGTTGCGTGTCATGCTCTCAATTAATGATTTATTTCAGCAAAATATTTCACAACATCAATTAAATTCAAGTGAATGAAAAGAGACCACGCCTTAAAGTGCCACCGCAAACTTTAACAATTTGCCTAGCAACACTTTAGAAATTTGTGTTTCATGATGAGAAGAATAAAAGCCTAAAGATTAGTGGTTACTTTCAATAGATTAACTCACACACAATCTATGCATCCATGACCCACACATATTCAAAAAAAAAAAAATAACTAAAGCATAACATTAGGCGCACTTCCTCACAATTCACACACACACACACATTCAAAATGTGTCATCAGCACTTGATGGATATGCTAATCAATTTGAGAATACTTAGGCTATTTAAGGATTAATTTCAACTATAGAGTACTATGTACTCTCTAAAAACCACAAGCTTTTCAAAGTATCTTCTTAACCAAAATGGAATCTTACTTAAGCTGACAGCTAAACACGAATGAAGTTACAATGTACGGATAATGCATTTTCAGTTTACACTTTACATAAAACAAAATATTCTTGCATTTGTTTTTATTGCATTCCAACAACTATGTATGTAAGTATGTGCATCTGTGAATATATTGTTACCAGAAAGGGTGGGAGCAACAAAATATTGCTTTAGTAAATTGTTGCAAAGCACATTCCAAGTGTTTTTTTTATTTATTTTTTTTATTTAACGTTTAAATTGAAAATTCCTCAAACTGCCGCACAAGTTTTTGTTCTACTTCATGTACAAAAGAAGAAGACCGAGAGGCAAGGGGAGATGAGGTGTGTGTAATTGATGTAAAGAGTGCTGCCCTCATTTTATGAACCACCACTACCGCCGGCATCACCAACATCGTCATCCTACATCATCTTTTTAACTTTCGTATAGAGTTACTCACTCTTTTTAAGGTTACGAGTAGGAAGAGGGTGGTGCATGCGCCTGTATGTATACTTTAAATGGATGGAGGCATTTGAAATCCTCTTTGTTTATTTGTTGTTCTTTTTCTTCTTCAAATGCACTTTAACATCAACTTTGCCATTTGTTTAATCCTTCTAAGCTGAATTGCTACAAGTGAAACACCTGATGAGGAAATAAATGACAAATTGTGATTTTTCTCATGCCTGCTGCAAATTCACATGGGGAGGAATCGGGTGGGCAAAATACATAAATACATATGAGCTTATGTTGGCATTTTTAAACAGTATTAAAGAAATATTAAATATATGTTGTTTTCTACTTAAATTAATAAAGATGTTACGCAAATACAATTTCCCGAATAAATACATTTGGAATAAATATACGGTCAGGCGGTACATATCGCAAATTTAATAGAAAAGTGTCATTGTTTGTGTAAGGCTCGAGGTCTAAGTTTGAGCGTATTTGTGAAACAATGCGACTAATTGTTTTGAGATAATTGCATTTAAAAAATATTTTTTCTTAACCATAATAGGTAAAACATTTTTACTTTTACTTAAGGGGGTATTCTACCCGAGATGGTCCGAAAAATCGATTTTTTTTATTTAATATTTTTGATGTAGGCAAAGAGTTTTATAAGAAAGAAAAGGGAGCAATGTATGGTCCTGGAATCGCTGATTGACCGTAAGTTACATCATTTGTATGTACCACGATTGTAAATCTTTAAACTCGTTTTTTTCGAAACCATTTTTTCGGGACGGTGGACACGATTCACAAAAAACCACTTGTCTAATTGACTTAAAATTTTACAAGGCTACTTAGCAAATGTATAGGTATGGCCTTATCTAGGATTATGGCGAAAGCATTTTAATGCAAAATATAAACAGAAACAGGGCAAAAAATCGTCATTTTTTTTCAAACTGATTTAAATTGAAGAAAATTTTCTTTTCTTATTCTCTAGATGGGGCGATAGCAGGAAGTCTCACGATTACAAAATGGGTTACATTTTGTGTTTCAGAATATTTAAACCGGAGATATCATGTCCACCATGGAGCAACTATTTTCGGCAGGCTCAAGTTCGAGGCGTCGAATGAACCATTATTAACAAAGATATTTTAAACCTTAAAAACGAAAATTATTGTTCAAAACCTGTAGAAAAACTTGCAAAAAACCTCGAATAAAAATATTGAAAAGCTTTTCATGTACAACGATTTGAAAACATCGATCGATTTCTCACCATCTCGGGTAGAATACTCCCTTAAAAAAAGTGTCACAATTAAATATTTTTAGCAAACGGAAAAAAATTATAGATTGAATAGGGCAAGGTAAATATAACGGTGCTATCGTTGAAAAATGATGTATAAATGTTATACATCATTTCATTACTAAAATGGCGATTTTATATTTTATAATCAACTATAAAAAATTATAACTAAATAAAATAGCAACAATAATCGGTGATCTGGTGTAGTTTTGTGCGTTTATATATTCTTAATTTTTATCATAAAAGAATAAAGTTTTTTTGAGTAATCGCGCCGGATTATGAACCCACCGACTTTAGCGACTAGTTTTTAAAAATCTTTCTATGTAAAATCCGGTATTTAAAGATACATATCTCCAGAAAAAAAGAGCGCTGTACACTTTCGAATCTAAATTATTCTTGTAAGGCAAAAAAAACAATTTTTTTTGTCGAACGTAGAGGTTTTGAAGATTTTCGTTATATCTTCGGCCTTTACAATAGAATTTTAAAGTATGATACCTATATCGATTTTTTTGTCTCAAGGAAATGTTTTGCTCTAAAGGCCGTTGACCTCAAGTTCCCCGTTTTAGTATTTGCCCACCAGATCTCAGTTCCTACCACACTATTATACCACTTTAATGTCAGAAAATTAAAGCTTGGAAATAATCATTAAACTTTTGCTAATAAAGTATTCGATAATTCCAGCAAAAATATTTTAAACAAATTTTTTATTTATTTTTTTTTTTTTGCTCAGTTGAAGGTTAGGTTAGAGTGGGCTGTCGAGAGACACACTTAGGCCTGAATGGCCCATTGTGATACCACATAGTTGGACCTACAGTTTAACGCCGATTCCGAACGGCGGTGTGGCAATTTTTTTATCAGCTTGGTGGTTTTGCTATTACCAATCAAGGTGTGTACTTATACACTATCTTATAATTCTCACACACTTCATATTGATAGTGAATATAAGAAAGTAATGAAAATTAACCACCAGACGAAGACGGGAATCGAACCCGAACCTCCCAGATGAAAGTCTAGTGCACTATCCACTAGACAATCAAGGTCGTCCCCAATGGCTTTTGAAGCAAAAAAATTATTGAACGGCGCATCTTTTTTTGTCTGTAAAGTGATACGGTCTAATGTACAGTAGTTATGTAGTGCGGACACACAAGAGTGAATTTCGCTGAAATTCAAATTTAGGTGGACACACGAAAAAAAAGGTATTTATTTGAGAATCCAATTTCGGTTTAGAGAGAATATAAGTTTGTCAAGAGTTTGGAGATGTGCCACAATAAGACGTGCGACAAAAATCAAAATTTTCAATGCCTGTGTCAAGACAACTCTGCTCTATGGCTGCGAAACCTGGCACATAACAAACAATATCGTTAAAAAAAATTCAACCTTTTATAAACCGCTGCCTGAGGCGCATAATTGGCGTGTCCTGGCCGAGAACGATCACAAACGTCAGACTCTTGGAGGTTATCAACCACCAAGGTATATTAAACGATATAAAAAAAAGAAAATACGGATGGATTGGTCACAACCTAAGAAAAGATGCGCATAACATAGCTCACACAGCCCTTGAATGGAATCCTGTTGGGTCGAGAAGAAGAGGACGCCCGAAGACAACCTGGAGACGAACTGTTAAAGGTGAAACATCCAAGTCGTTTAGCGAATTAAGATATATTGCAATAAATAGAGAAAATTGGAAACTTTTTGTAGATAGACTAAGTTTTTAGTTATACATTCGTCTCATATTGTATACACATTGAAACATGTCTAATAATAATAATAAATTTTGGAGAAGAATTTTTGAGTTTGTTTTGTGAAAATTAGAAATAATAAAAATTTTGCCTTTCAATTGGATTTTGATAGCTAGAAGCATAGCAATAAGTTGCTCTCCGGATCCATTATTTTATTTTTTCAACGAAATGCTCAAATTGCCTGAAATTCCCTCTCGTTTGTCCGCACTATTACAAAAAAAATATTTCCAATAATAAATCATTAAAATTGTTTAAGAAAAAGATAGCTATTTTGGGTATTGAAGTTTTTGGAAACTTACTTATGGGGGGACTAGACCAAAAGTTTCAAGGGGCCCTAAACTGAACCTTATATATACTATACATACTAAATTAATTAAACAGAAATAAGGAAACTATTGAAAAATTGTTACGCCACTGTTTTATTGGGAAGATTTTTGGTGTTATGAAGAGTTTTTTTTTAAACCTTATTTTTCCACATATTGTGTGTATGTAAATAAACTAGGTATAAAATCTGAATGCTGTATCGAAAGGGTTAAAGTAGAGGACCTCATTAAATTAATACAATTAATATTATGATTAGATGATATTCCTACATTTGACAATGGAATAACGATTTGTTTTCAACACACTTCTAATGACTAAACCGAATACGCCAAACAAACATATTTGGTGTCATTCTATTGAAATATTGATGAATTATTCTAATATGTTGTTTTATTAAAAAATATTTATTCTCCTCCTAAAACTTAGCAGCCAAAATGAGATTTTGCTTCCTTGTTAAAAGGTAATTACTTGCAGACATGCGATGATTTATGAAGGTGTAAATTGTTTCGGACAACATGTTGCCGCAAAACTTGTGGCTGAATTGGGGTGATGAACAAACAGTGACGTAAATATTACAGGCACAAAACGCCACATTTTGTTGTATTTATGTTCAATGGGACTTTATGTTTTGCTAGCTTCAGGCACTGAAATTGCATGTGTGTGTTTGAGTGTCTGTAATCAATCAAGTATGTAGTCGACTCACCTCTCAACGCCAGTAAGTCGAGGATGACGATATTTCCGTGACAAAAGGAGACCACCACCCCAAGCGGCCTGAAATGAAAAGAAAAGAAAAGAAAAGAAAAGAAAAAAAAAACAAATTTTTTCAATTTCGGATATCATATTTTATATTGAGATATTAGTAAATGCTTTAATAAAATAGTACAAAAACTTAATCATTTTTAGAAATGTTTTTAATATAGGCCAATAATTTGTGTGTTGAGATTTCGTGAGATGTTTTCCTTTTATACTTACATCGACATGCATCCAGCACTTATATTTCTGGCATATGTCCGCAACCTCATTCAAATTATCGAAAGAACCTAACACTGTAGTGCCGGCGGTAGCATTCACAAAGAATGGAATATGTCCTTTAGCCTTACGTTCG
Organism: Toxonevra muliebris; assembly: GCA_963691655.1. NCBI lineage: Eukaryota > Metazoa > Arthropoda > Insecta > Diptera > Pallopteridae > Toxonevra > Toxonevra muliebris. Next base: position 45,988,438 of record OY829326.1, on the reverse strand, counting down.
AGTATGAGTCGCTCCAGTTCTGAAATAATCATCTTGCCGTATTCATCTGAAGGTACCATAACGCAATGATCAGTGCCAAGTCCACAAACGGCAGCACAAGACTTAACCGAATAATGACATTGATCGGATGTAAACATTACGAGCTGTCCAGGTAAACCGGCGGCACCATGTTCCTTATAATTGGGGAACATCTTATGACGTGCTGCCAAGAAAGCATACAAATTCGAAATCGAACCGCCAGGAGCCAAAATCGAATCGCCACCTTCCCAACCGATAATTTCACGCATTTTGGTGAGTACAACTTTCTCCATGAGAATGAACACGGGCGCAATCTCATATGTGAACATATTGGTGTTGGCAGTAGCGGTCAGCCATTCACCTGCCATTGAAACGATATCCAGACCACATGAAAGCTGATTGAAGAAGCGAGGATGTCCTATAAAAACACACAAAAACAAATAAAAAACAAAGAGAAAAACAAATCAAATTAGGAAATAATTTTACGATAAATTCAAACAGGAATACGAGCGGGTAATCAATACATTCTACAGAAGGCGTTAAAAAATAACTTCCGGATGTGAACAAAAATGATGCAGAATCTTTTTGCTACTCTTTACAAGCGCTCTTTTGATTGAAAACTAATGTACCAAAATAATTTGAGACGAGTGAGATAAGCGCTTAAATCCACATACATTAAATTTTTTATAAAAGTCTGCGAAGATTCTATTTGGTGGTGGAATCCTGCGTCTAGTTTTTGTGATTATTTGCGCTTGTCTGTCACAACGGCAGCATGCATACAATAACAATTATCTAAAGCAGCAATTTGAGCGACATGCTACAATGCTTAAGCTGGCAGCAGATGTACATGTCAGCATCAAGTTCGCTCTTACAAGGACGATATTTAATCTCTAACTTTCTAATAGTGGGTATGAGGCAAAATGCTCTTAAAAATATGCTACATTCATTTTTATATTATTCCAAATGTATCCAAGAAGCAGAAGTAATTTGCTGCTGCTTTGAAACAATAAAGTCCAGACGTACATATATGCTTCGTCGAATAATAATGAAAATATGCCTGAGCGAAGCTCAATACAACATGTATCCATATATAGAGATCAAGGGCAATAAACAGGAAACAGACTGCTTACAAATACAGATACGTTCATATGAACACATGTTACTTCCGGTTAAAGTTAAACGAAAAAAATCAATATTTAAAATGAAAGTGAATGAGAATTTGAATGAAATGTTGGTATTGTTAGTACAGGAATTGTTTAAGTTCGTGATTATGCTTATTTAAACTTAATATACTTAGATATATGCGATAACCTATCAATACAATTATTGTCTATTGTATAATAGATATAAATTTATAGTCATGCAGAGGATACGATGGGTGAGCAAATCCTTTAATAAATATGATAAATGATCCAATAACAATTGCTGCCCATATGAAGTTATGAAGCTATAAGGACGTTTAAACGAGGATACAAACATTAGGACGCTTCGCAATAATATTAAAATCTTTCATTTCAAGTTTCAGGAAAATCGATGAGAATGAAAACGTGAAAAACTAAAATTACTGATGTAGGGTCAATCGCCAACACAACAAGAAGGAAGTTGAAATTAATTTAAATTGTGTAAAAAAGATAAAAAATTATGAAAATTAAAAATATGTTTAATATAATTTTTTTTTTTTTTTGTCTGTGTTTTCCAACCAGCTTACCGAACTTTTGTTACTCCCTATTTTTATATGTATTAAAACAAGGAAAGCTTATTTAAGTTGCAAGTCTTTTTTCAGAATTCGTATAAGTCTTACATTTTTTCCATTGAATTGTACTAAATATTAAGTACAAAAATCACTGCTGCAATATTATTAATACAAATCTCAAAATATCCCCATTTCTGCATACCCTAAAAGGTCATAAATTGCTCATTTATTGGTAGCTAATTGCGAATTACTTTGCTATTTCAATAGAAGAATGAAAAAAACAAGGAATTTTGTTACTATTCTAATAGCAAACAAGTTCACAAATAACCAACAAAAACACTCCACAGGGAGTCGAGCTTGAGTTTACTTTGACACCAAATACTCAATGAATGAGAAAAACCCTTCCGTCTATTCACGCTGTCAGTTCACATCTTGAGTGCCATAAGTTGTGTATGATTAAAAATCCATCGCCCTAAGCCATAAACGGCCGACCAACCACCCATCAACCCTTACCCATCGACCAAACCTTCTTTGTATGGTGCGCCCAACTGATATGCAAGAACTTCCTGCACAAAGCAAAGATTCCTCTGAATTTTATGATACTCAGACATTTATATCCATTTGTCTTGCTAGGATTGCAGCAGCATTCAATTGCGTTTTTTTACGAAGGCAAACATTTCAATTTGCGCATGTTGCTGACATTGGCAGTGTGGCACACAGATGTGCCTCTGCTGCGACCTTTCGCTGCTCATATTGAAAATGCCATTCATTCGTATCAAAGGATCAGCGCGCACCGAGTCAGAAAATAACAACGGATTTTGATTAAAGCTCCCCTTTGTACTCGTGTGCAGTATAAAGACATTGTTGTTGTTATTGTCATCGTAGGTAGTCGTCGTCGACATTCACTTTATGGACTGAGGTAGCATTATTATGTTGCCAATACAGAGTATGGGGTATTATATGAGATTATAGATCATAAATGAGATTTTTATCACAGTGGCAAGATAATTTGAAAGAAAATTTTAGTGAGAGTTCAAGATTTCCTTAAATTAAAGTTAAATGGTAAAAAGAATTTTTAATAAAGATTTTATATGACCACTATAATTTATTTTGAGAGTTTTGTAACCAGAATGAGATTTGTTTACAAAGAATGGGAAATTGCGTTAATTGAGAAAATTGAATATATTAATGTATCATAGTAAAGAGGTTGAGAGTTGTGAAATTTTTAAAGTTCTAAGAAACTTGCTGAAAAAACTTGGCCTATTGTAATAACCTACCCGCTCTGTGTGCACTGCACAATTTTATTGCATAATGGAGAAAACCGATTCGTTGGTATATAGTTTAATCCCATTTTATTTCTCTTCATGTCACCTTAGATATGCAGGCAGGTTTCTACTCCGGGGCTAGGCGACAAGTCTTGCTGTTCCACTCTCTAGCATTTGCCCAGTCCCACACCATTATTATTGTTGGAATAGTGTACTGCGACCTTTTAGATCTAATATGCTCCTTCATGGACTTATTGTATTTCCATAAGTCCAGCCACTTGTATAAATTTTAGTATTGATCTTACGTCTATAGAGTTGAAACTACCATTTGGTATTTGATTCCAGATATGCATATATAAGTGCGGGCACAGTCCTAATATGTGCTTTGAAGATTCCCTATCTTCTCTGAGAAACCTACATGATTCATTAGATGTAATTCCCAGTATTGTTTTAAGTTATAGGTTCCTAATAGGTGCTAATCCTAGTCTGTGTTCTTCGTATAGTTGTCTTTGATTTTCTTCTTCCTTCCTAATTAATAGAGAGAATGATCCAAAACGTCCAAACCGGATTATGCAAACAAAGCGTATTTAGTTTATCACCAGTTTTGAGGTTTTCTGGTGAGATTTAAGTCTTTTATAGCCGCTTGACTACGGGTTGAAAGGACGTAAGAAAGAGACTGGTGTATCTCCTCATAGTCTCAAAGTATATTATCCTAGGCCTAGATACTCCTTCACCGTACAGTGATCCGACGGCGAAAAAAGTCGAAAGGATTAGAAAAGCATTAGAAATTTGGTAGGCGGCGCTATTACATTTTTTATGCATTTGAAATGCATCGATTATTGATTTAAAAAAAAAACCAGTCATTTTGTCAAGGCTTGTACACAGTTATGGAAAAACTATAATACGGTGTTCGAATTTAAATATAACAATAAATTTTTGTTTTTTTTTTGCCACCTGCAATGAACTTCTCCAGAAGTTTAGAATTGTGTTCCACGCCCCTCCAAATCGATAACTATACCAGGATGACTATTGATATGGTACTAAACATGTGTCGTTTGAATTATTTTGCAGAAATTTTCGAATCGGAGATATTTTTTTTTGAAAATACTAGAAAGGTCCGAGCAAAAAATATTTGTTTTATGTAAATTTTGTTAAAAGTCTGGGAATAATCTTGGAAATTGTATCAAGTAGTAGTGCAGTTGATCTCGAAATATTGGGAAAATTTTCCTACGAGACAGAGGTTTTGGCGGTTGAGAGATATGGTTGGTACAAAATGCTATCAAGTGAACACAAAATGCAACTGCATGGGCAGCAGACTATGGAAAACTGCATTTTTTTTTGAGAGGACATAATCTGAAGAGGCACAGGAATATATAAATAAAAATTGTAAACGATTTCGTAGATGCCACTCGCATAAATGCAGCCAATTCGAGTTTCTTCGAACTCCTTTATTTAAAATTTAAGGCCAGAATCATCGAAAAAGAATCTGGAGTTGGGCGAAGAGGTTAAATTTATGCTCCTCAGCCCATAATACAAACACAAGAATATCGGTTAACATAAGTATAACAATAATGTTTTAAAACAATAACTAAAATTTTTAAGACTTTTATTTTAATTCTATCATATTTACAATGATACTTAAGTATATTAACTTATAGCGGAAAATTCCTTTCTACAAAATAGAGTAAAAAAATTCCAAAAAATTGCCATTTTTCTAACATTTGGTCTCAAAAATTGCGTTTCAGGACATAGGTTCTTTACAAAATGAGTTTATTTGTACATAAACGACATTTTTAAAAAGAATCACGATGACATACATCGGATACATCCAAAAAAAAATCGATTTATAAGTCAAAACCCTAAAATGGCCTAAAAAGGTTCAACAAATTCAAAAAACAATAAAAAAAAAAATCGAGCTAACTTTTACAAACCCAGCGAGGGTTTTGCTATTTAAAAAAAAAATAGTCCGGTCCGGTTTGATTTCGATGACCCGAAAATTGTCGCATAGTGTTATAGAAACCAATTCACTAAAACTGTTAGTGAAGAAGGTGGCCTTTTTGGATGTTGAAACTTTGGACAACTTATTTTTGCTCCATCATTCTGTCACTTAGTAATATTAAACTTTAAAAGAAAATCAAAACTAAATTTCTTTCTTCATAATATTATTGCTATCTTTTATTGCGAAGTGGTATTAGTGGTAAAGTTTTGTTTTTATTTTGACAACTTATATTCTCCATTATTATTTCTTTTTATTACTGTGTTCAGTTTTTCAATACTAAACTTTGGCTGTATGTTGTTTCTCGATATAGCGATATCAAGATACTCTAGAATATCAAACTTATTTCGATTAAGGCACCCGTTTGTCCTTAGATCCTTAGGTGTCCTTAGTCCTCTTCGCCTGGGATTGAATGTGAATATGAAGAGGTGTAAGTTCTATTAGAACGCCAGTTATTTACACACAAGCCAATCTCGGAAGCTTATTAAGCGCGTAGGTAACTATCATTTGCCTTGTCATTTCCGTCCAGACTACTGATCCATAAGTGATCAGTAGTGATATTTTAGGATTGCAACCCCCAACAACTTTTCGATTATAAATGGCATCTGCTAGAACTTGATATGTGAATCAACGTTTCAAAAGCAGTGTCAAATAAAATGAATAGCCATGTTGCCCCCTTTATTTAAAGTCTTCAAAGGAATATTGACTAGAATTCAATAATATGGTAAACATTTTTAACTTATTTCACAGACCTCCAAAATTATGATTTTTTCTAGAGTATTGAGGACAAGGAGAAATTTTCTATGCAATTTTGTGCACTTAATCCAAATCTGGCAGCAGAATCTTTTACTATCAAGACAAGATTTTAACAAATCTGATCGAAAAAGTATAAAAAGCCTCTATAAAATCTAAAAGACTTTTTTTAAATTAGTTTTACTATAAACTATTACCTACTATTCTTTTTTTTTTTGAACTGCTTCAGAATAAATTTCTATCGAATCTTTTATAATGTTAGAATTTTCGTTGTATTCAAAGGGAAAAGTATATAACGTAAGTGTAGGTAATTTGGATCGATTTTTGCAAAGGAAACTTTGAGAGCTAAAAATAAGGACTACATATTTATGAAAAATAATGTTTTAATAAAAAATTAAAGCATATTTCTTCATCTTTTAAAGTTGTTAACTACCAAAAAAAAAAAAAAAAAACAAAACATAACTTTTTTTAATACAATAGTTACTTAGGTAACATCACTTCGAAAAAAATGGATTGCATGTAATTCGGATCGAAAAATTGAGTGTGCATGTAATTCGGATCGCTTATGTATGTAATTCGGATCAGCAAAATTTATAGCAAATTATCTTTAATTTGAGGTTTATTTAGATGCAAAAGATAAATTTGGTGCTAAAGGAAAATACATATATAAAAAAAATTTATGTATATATGCGTAAATACATACACACACATACATACAAATTGTTGTCCAAATCTATGTATTTTCCTTATGTAATCATATACCATTTGTCTGATCTTCGTGAAATTTGACGTAGAGATGCATTTGTGTGTATGTCAAGTTGTGGGCTATAAAATTTTACCGTATCTCAAAGTGGGCATGGCATTTTCGCAAAAATCCAATATCTTCGAATATCATATCGAGCTAAATTTTTAAAATTTGATATGGAGACTTACTTGTTCCACACCGAACTAATTCTCAATTATGGGCCTACTCATGGGCGAATCAAAATTAGGAGAAGAGGCTGTTGCTGGGCGATAGATGCGAATATAGATGTAGATGCAATTCCACCCTAACCTCCTCCTCCTAATTCCTCCCCCCGCCCCCCAATGTCTCCCTTACTTCCCCCTTCCATACTGAAAAGAATTTCATATATTTGATCGTCGGTCACGAATAAAACAAAAATTCAAAAGGGATGAACAAAAGTAACCCACTTTAAGGGAAATCTCTGGATCCGCTAGTCGGTGCCCGCCACGCCCGTGTGCTGATGAACAATGAAATATATAAAAAATCATTTCTTCGGATCCTTCTAAGAAATTTCTGAATTAAATTTTATAAGTATATTGACATAATCAAAAATTAGAATGTGGTCTGGAATAAAAAAAATACTAATCATTTAACACAAACTAGTTTTTAAAAATATATTTCATGTTAGAATTTGACTCAAAATTACTTGTTAGTTTCAAAATTGATATAACTTTAAGAAACGCTATTAATTTCAATTAATATTTCAATAATAAAAAATATTTTTTGATTTTAAAATGCAAAATTTTTAACTAAAATTCAAAATATTTTTCAAGTTTATCTAAACTTTGACCTCAAATTCCACAAAAACTCTCTAAACATAGGGTCAATCCGAATTACCTCCAAACATCACCCACTATATCTAAATCACAACTAAAAAACTTTCATTAATTAAAACTATATAGTTTTTCTAAATTTTGTAATTTTGCAAACACCTCATTTGCTGGTAATTCGGATCATCGATCCGAATTATATGCAAGTAGAAAAACGCATGCTGGTAATTCGTATCAATTTTAAAAGTAAATCTTTTTCTTAATATGTTTTCTAAATCGTGCTTATTTTTACTAAACTATAGCAGAATGTTTAGTGAACAAAACCCTATATAAATTATATATATATACTTAGTAGCACAAAAGTAATTATTGTTATAAAATTTGTGGGGTTCTCATATTATTTGCTAAGGCTTTGTATGAAAATACGCTCACTCTTTGTTTCTTCGCTCACAACTGATTAATTTGAAATAATTGAAATAAGTGTTGCATAACATTGATATAAGTGTTACATACCATTAGAAAGAGGAAATAATTCTCGTTCATTTCGAATCGTTTTGGGAGTAATTTAAAAAAAAAACCAAAGGAAAGTTGTAAGCAAAACAAAATCGATCCGAATTATATACATCGATCCGAATTACCCTCATTTACGTTACATTTCACATTACTTCAAATTGCGAAAAATCTGGCTAACGATTTTATAGATGGTCGAAAATGTGGAAAATCTGCATTTGTGCACTTTTGGAGCTGAATAAAATAGGAGTAAATTTTCACTTTAGCTCAGTTCAAAAGTTTTAGCTTTTATACTAAAATATCAGTAAGTATAGCAAAAGAAACCACAATTTTTCGAATATCAAATTATCGGTTTCATTTTTTGAATCCGTTTTACACTATCCTTTGGCGTTATATGGAAAATTAACTTTTCTACTTTTCGTTTTACACTATCCATTGGTGCTTTATGAAAAATTAAGTTTTCTGCAATTTAAAGATACTTCCAATTTTTGTTTTTTTTTTTTTTTTTGATGTGAGAAAATATTTTTGTTAAAAAAAAAACAATCAATATCAAAACTTTTTAATACCATCTAAGTATATTTTGCAGATTTTTTAAACAAACAAATCCTGCTTATCACACGAAAAATTGTTTAACCAGTCACTACAGTCAAAATTCATATTAAACTAAAAATATCAACGTTAGCCAACCATACTGGTGAATGAATTTGACAGAAAAGATATTTGGTTGAGTGAGTGAATGACTTTAATCCGTGAATTCAAAACTCAAAATCAAATTTGTCTTTGCATATATTTGAATATTATTATGATACAATAAAAGGAAGATTTACACACACACACTAACAAGCATGGAGGCGAGTACACAAAACATATGCCTGATGGCACTTAAAACGTGCTTAAATATTCTGCGGTCGCATTAGGGTTGTCAACATAATAGCAAACAGCAGGATACTACACAAAGTGTGCATCTAAGAAGATAACCACATTAGGCCAGATACCATTTTATGGCCCATTGAATTTTCATAAAAAAAAGAAGAAAAATCTTTGTTTACACCTTTCAGTTGCAGGCACCGCAAAAAAAAAACAATCTGTAAAAGTTCGTAATTCAAAAGTGAAAATGTCATTAAAAAGGGGTGCAAATTTATTTTGAAACACTGTGTTGTTTATGCAATCTTAAAAAAAGAGATCAGTGAATCAATCATAATTCAAAATAATACAAAATAGGAAAGGGTTTTTAGCTAAAAGTCAGTTTTGATTTTTCACTCACACATACACAAACACATATACATATACACACGTGTTTGGATTGTATATGTGTTGAATACGTTGCTGATTTCATTGAAAATTATACCCGCCCTTCTTGTCATTTCGACTTCGTATAATCAAATAAGGCACTGGCACGTGACCACAATTGCGTTTGGAGTATCGATAATAAGCGTATTTATACTCGCCTCTGCCTCTCTTCTCCCCCAATAGTCGTCGTCGCCCTCATGAGAGACTCTTCAATGAGTTTCTAGTATCTTAAATGCGATACCATTGTTGAGATTGTCCTTAGCGACGGGAAACGGATACGCGTTTGCTGTAACGGAAACGGCGGCAACTTCCGTTGTTTGCAATTGCGGCAACTTTCTCACTTTCGTCAGGAAATTACGATTTGTTTTTCTTCGTGTTTTAGTTTTTTTTTTTTGCGGTAAACTTTTTAATGAATTCAATTTTCGGTTCATTTGTTGGCGAAATTAAATTAATACACGTTTTGGCAACAGACTGCGTAAGAGAAGTTTAGTTTAAGTTTGAGGGAATGTTTTGACGTTTCCTGATTGATGGATGGATGCAATTAAGTGAGTCTTTTCATTGGAATATTGGCATATTTATAGATGACGGCAACTTTTTTTATTTCAAAATAAATTTATACATTGCTGTGAATGGGCAATTTCTAAGTAGGTACAATAAAAAATATTAACTGAGTGCAATTCATAAAAGTTTCTTGAATTTATTTTTATGAAAATGTTATTCAAAGTTCTGAGGAGTAGGTTTAAAAACTTGCTGAAAATATTACCCTAAAACCAAATTGGGATTTTAAAAATGGATTTCAAATAGAAAACTAAAGTCATTACAACTTTTTATTAAACAAAACTCTTCCATAACTTACCGGTTTTAACTTGATATTTAAGGGTAGTAGCGCAATCTTCAATCAGCTGTTGTAATGTGACCGCACGATCCGGCACATCCAAATCCAAAAGGCGTTTCATATCTTCGGGATGATGGAAATCCAATACCTTCTCATTGCGATCATTGGTTGCCTTTACGAAATCCAATAGCACATCGATGACTTTCAACAAAAACTCACGAGTCTCAGGGCCAGCGGTAACTGTGGTCGGCAAGAGCTCTATATACAATGAAAAGAAGATAAGCATAAAAATGCCATTAATCTGTTGCAGTAATCGAAAAACGAAATCACAAAAGGCAAATCATAAAAAATGGCACATTAAACGTATCGTCTACAAAAAAGGAACCCCCGAAAAATTGGATATTTAATGGCAGATAACTTTTGTGCTGACAAGGAAATGAGTTTTTTTTTTTTCTTTTATCATAAACCATGATATATTATGGTTCTTATTGGTTATTATGATTATTTTTGTTGTAGTTTTTACTTCTGAATTCCAGCCATTGCACTTTTTTTTAAGCAAATTTTCTCTGTCATGTTTGTGAATTTCATTCAAATTGAAATCATCTGACCATAAAAAGCAGATTTAATTTTAAAGTTTTTTTTTATTTTATTTTTATAAACATTCCATAGGAATCTGTAAGCGCATGCACGGATTGCAAATTACCCCAAATGGTCGGTCGTTGTAGGCAGATGTTGCCTGTTTGGCACACTGAAGTGTAATAAACATCAGCTTTATGACACCGTTCTCCGTGCTTACACTTAAGCTTCACTGGGGGTGGCACACTCCATTTAAAGCAAGGTCGCATTGTTGTTTGTGTAGCACCCTTGAGCACATTCCACGTTTGAAGTTTGTACTTAAAATTAATTTTATTTGAGTAACATTACATGTTCTACCCTATGTCCCGCATATTAAGTTAATAATGGTTTTCTGATTCTCGATTACAATAGATATATTTTTCTATATAACTCAAAAGGAGCTTAATTCAGCTATATTCAAGCTATATAAAAAGTAAATATTTTTGACAAAATTTATTTTCAAACAATTTTAGCATGCACATCTTACTTCAATATCTCAAAAATTAAGAAACACACACTCAAAAACAAAAACAATTCTGAAAAGTGTAGACCTTTCTCTTCTACTTCCGATTTGTTTTTTATATTTTTAAAAATTTTGTTGAAAATAGTTTCAGACTATTTTTTAAGGAGGTAGTCTCCTAAAATAAAGGATTTTTCAGAGATTTTTTTTTTTTTTGCAGAGTCAAATTTTTTGTTACTATTATTATTTTTTGTACATATTATTAGAGATCTAAGGCTAATAAAAAATAAAAATTAATAACGGATACAATAATGGCTTACTACATGATTATTCATCCGTGCTTAAACATATTAATAAACAATTAAAGTTGCAGAAAAATGTCTGAAAATTTCAAAAGTCCGCCATTTTTTTTATCCCAAGTATAAAATCCTAGTTCTGTCTATATCGGGAATTCTATATTTTGGAAAAATCTGCTTTCAGATATTGAATGAAATATCATGCCAAACAGGCATAAGAAGGAGTCTACCGGGACGAATATACCAAAAAAGAAAATCATCGAAAAATGATAAAAAAAAATTTTCCATTAGCCACGGGGTTATTTTATATACGAAAAAACTTAAAATTCCAAAAAATAATTTTTATTTAAATGAGAAAAGACTTTGTTATAGGAGACAATCCCCTAATATATTTTTATTTTGAAAACGAATATTTCCAAAACTGTTAAAAATATTGAGACAACTTCTTAAGCGTTTTTTTTTTTTTTTTTGTTACTAAACATTCTTCATGTTTTTTACTTGCATTGTATTTTTCTAAGGTATCTTAAAATAAAAATACAGATAGTGAAAAAAAAAAAATTGGACAGAAGTTAAGATTAGCCCACATCTATAACTACTCAGTAAAACAAGCAGCAATTCAATTCCAAAAATTATCGTCTTGTTTTCAAGTTAAAACCTTAAAATCTACTAGAATCTACTACTTTGTGGAATAAAGTACATATACCTGAGTATGACTTTACCTTAAACTAAAAATTAATGTACCGTTTAGCTAAGTCAGTAATGACCGTTGGATAGTGTACTTAATGCCATCCCATACTTACTTCACTACAGAAATAATTGCTAATTGTGTATTTTGTTGAATGTTGCCGCAGTAGGATTAAATTGTCGCACTTAATGGTTTGGTTTTTTTTTTTCTTTTCCAAGGCATATAGAAATGGAAGATAAAGTACTTAATTTTAAAATTAAGCGTAAATATTTGCAGCAAAAAACAAAACCTTTTTGAATTTTTTTCATTATATATGTAGGTATCAGAGAAATTTTAAGAAAGCCAAAAATTATGATATTTATAGAATTCTCTATAAAATTAAATTTTATATTTATTTTTCCTACTGTATTTTCTATATCACTAGTCCATAAAACTTTTTATATTGCAGAATGCAAGCTTGCTACAACAAATTCCGCACTAAGTTGAGTTCGTTTCAGTAATGCCACCCTTCTTCATAAGTTAAGCTACTTCATAGCAAATTGTGCAATTGCGAAAATTCCTAAAATTCTTGCCTTCAAATTTTAATTTTTTAAATTAATTTTAAATGTTTTTTAGATGATGTTTGTCTTTCATTTGTATTTATGGCAAACATACTAACCCTGTAGAAAAGGTGAACACAGAAAATATATTTTGTTTCATAATTTTTTTTCCTTTCGCTCTCCTCTCTTTCGCTCTCTATCTCTCTTTTGTCAAACCAGCGCAGCATCACGTGTGCCACATGGATAAATGATTTAGTCTCGTATGAAAATAAACGAAATTCGACTGACATGTAAGCGAACGTAATATCCTGTGACTAAACGGTTTATGTTTGTTGCGTTTTCAATTTCAGGCACGCGTTACACTCGGTGAGGACAGACATGCAAGATGCTACCGAGAAGGGTGACTTTTCGCCCAACCATTCAAATATTTACTACTTGTATTGCAATCTGTTACATCACATAACACGCTTGAATGCCAGTAACAGTGGCAGCAATACATAGCCATAGTCCATAGCCATTTATCATCGAGCATATGAGTGCGTTAGACATGAGCTTCTTAAGCTTGAGCTCTTCCCAAAGTTATCTTATTTGTTAGCTTGAGTATTGCTTGAGTTTACAAGTATCCAACATTTTTGCCAGCAAGTTGAATTGTTTGTTGAGTATTGTAGTTTAGTTTCTTATTTGCAGTAGTAGATTTTTTGTTTATGTCATGTTGAATATTGATGTATCATTTTTTTTCAATATAAGTGTGCTTTATATTTGCAGACAGATTATTTAATTTATCTTACTGGTTATGTGCACTTAAATGGGTATTTACCCATGTACCAGAAGTGGAAAATTATGGACCATGTTGTTGCAATTTTTTTGTTCAGATCTCATACTGCTTGCTTTTAGATATACAAACGATACTAACCGCACACAAAAAAAGGTGAAATTTTTAAGTGCACTTTGCGGAAAAGCAAGTGGACATTGCCTTCATTTAGACTTCCCAAAATTTTCACGAAAAAATATTGAAGTTTAAAGGTTGCTAGACTCAGTTTCTTGCCAGACAAATACATTTTTTAACCGTCACAGAAAAAAAATCGTTCTAGGAGCACCAAGAACGCTAGGAAATTTGTCTTTGCCCTCCATGGAATGTACTGGGGTACGTAAAAGGACGCTGAACTAGACGGGTTGCCAGATTTTTGTGCAAAAATGAGAGGAAAAAATAAATTTTTTTCCACAGGCTGCTCGAAAGGGGGGTGCTAATAAAACTGTATAATTGGTATCCAATTTTAGCATGCTATAATTAAAAAATAACAAAAAATTCTTGCGATACCAACATGCTGATAAAAATGACAAATGTTCAGAAAAATTTGAGACTTCTTTATATTTTCGGCTATAATTCCAACATTTTTTCAGGTTGTAAAAGATTTACACAATGTATGAAAAAAATAGACTCGTATTAAACTCACATAAATGCATTAATTAATTTTTTTATTTAATAGAAAGTATATATTCAACATTTTCACGTTATTTTTAATATTTTGTTCAGTCGCAGTTGTTGCCAATAATTACTTGGCATCTCCGAGTGCAGCGTTGACTCAATTGTTCGGCATACTCCACAGTAAATCCTTTCCATAAACGCTTCAACGTTAAAATTAGCTGATTTTTTGTTGAAATTGGTTTTAATAGCAGTATTTATTTTATTAAAGACAAACATTTTCTGTAAGGTTCCTAACGAGACCCTATTGGATGGACATTTGTTCCATGTCGTACAAAGGCAACTCCGATGGTTTGGATCATTGTCCTCTTGCAATATCTAATAATTATTTCAGGGTCCATAGAACAACTCAGCAGGCTTCATCAAACCACATTTGAATAGTTTGATCATTAATTCAGCATTATGATTTTGAGTACAGGCATGAATTTTCAAAGGGTGCCTAACTGTTCACTGAATCAATCGATCACCATTTTTAGTCCAAGCTCTCTTAAAGCTATTAAACAATATAAATGAAGACTCATCATACACTGTACATCGGTTTAAAATAGAGGGGCATTTAGCTAATTACATATACCTTGACTTGACTTGACTCAAAATCGGCTCCTAAATCACCCGCAGCAGAATAACTTTTGCCCTGTGTTTTTGGGGAGATCTAAACCAAAACGGGTTTCATGTCTAATTGTCTTTGAGAAAGAGAAAATTTTTTTCAAGTCGTGTTTGACCTCTCAAAGCCGACTAAGTTTGTGACAGTATATTTTCTGATAATTTATTTTCTTTGCTCTACAAAATTTTGAAAGGAATGTCCAAAAATTAAAATGGGTATTAAATTCTCTTTATAATAAATGTATTTTATGCGCTCTGTATACAAATTTTATGTTTCAAAGTTGTAGGGTGCTTCTGAATTGATGTAAAGTGAAAAATATGAAAAATTTTTCAAAATTCCTTACAAATTTCAACTGGGAAAAAATAAATGATATTTACGAAAATTTAGTCATTCTTGGCAATTAAATGGTCTATCGAAGAACTTAAGACTGCACATTTTTTTTAGCAAAATTTTATGCTGTGACAAAAATGAGCCGTTGCGTGCAAAAGTGGTGTAAGTCAAAATCAGACTTTTGAAAATACATTGGTTTTGCAGAAGTGCTGTGCAAAATAGTGCTCTAATAAAATTTATTTTCCCGATGTACAGGCAGCTTTATAGTACACATGCTCAACTTAGATATACACCTTTTATGTAGGAAACTAAATGAGGCCAAAATTATTGCCTGAAAGTGAAAACCCAAATAAAAAAAAAAGCTGACTTACACCACTTTTGCACGCAACGGCTCAAATAGTGCTCCTCTAAATTTAAAAGTTTCCTTTCGCGATGGGTACTGAAAAACCATAAAAATACATTTTTTTTCTTAATATACGAGTGCTTTTGCAATACAAAGATATCCTAAAATTTTGAAAACAAAGATTACAGACGCAAAGGCACATAGTGATCTATTCTACATTGAATAAGATCTGCTTTTAAATTGTGGGATATTTGAGTTAAAGTTCCGTAGAACAAAAGAACTTGTTTTCAAAGGTCCTACCATGAGCAAATTTGAAATAATTTTGATAAAAAAAATTTGTTTCTTGACTCAAAGATAACAAAATAAGGCACGAAGATTATATAAAGCAAATAAAAATTTGAATTCCAAAAAGTTCCGGGACTGACATCCCTAATATACTTAATTCTTATATTCTATACATTTATTAGTGTAACAACAATTTTATTCCAGAAGATCCAGAAGCGCTACACTATCATATTATATATCAATTTAAAGACCTTGACGAGTAGGTTAGCCAAAAATTATCACATTTAAAATCGGTTTAGTCAATTCCAAAATATTATCATCAGAAGTTCTTTAAAATTCACTCATGGAACAAAGCATTGCATTCATCGTTGAAAAATCATTGCTTAAGCGGGAGTAAATAACAAATGAGAGAGAGAGAAGATATGAGTAACGGCATTTCGCAGAATTATCTAACGAATTATCTAACGAATTATCTGCATACACAAATAACAAAACAAACACCATCGAGTTGTTTGGTTCTTTTTTGATATTTATTTTTTCATAAAGAGATTCTTGAACAAAAAAAAAAATAGCCCAGTTACTGGGGCCTTACCGACTAGTATTCTTTATTATTACAGGGAAAATATCGAATGGATTTCTACTGGATGATGAAATTTATCATTTAATGGGGAGGAACCATTCTTTCAGATTAAAGCAAACTTGAGGGACACAAAAATGACCATGGTTTTAAGAATCGGACGAAATCTTGCTACTGTTAAACAGTGTTGGGATGAAGCGGATATAAGAATGAGAGCTATTATAGAAAGAACTTTGAATAAGCTTAGCTTTTGGACTGTGACTGACAGATTAACGGTAGGTCCAAAAATAAGATTGCTCATTGCTTTGGTACAAATTTGACTTATAACAACCCGAAAACTAATTAGGACAATAGATTGTCAGAGTCCACTTTAGTCGTTAAATTGTTTAAAATATTTTATGTAAAGTAAACATATTTAGTGATAATAACTAAAGAAATAAAAAAAATATTCATTGTATCAGTACTATTGTGTTTTCAGTAAATGTACTTATATAAAAAAATCTGACATCTGAGCACGTTTTTATACGTCTTGGGATATATTTTTTTTTCATTTTTAGTATCTCTATAATTTTATAAGATATGTTAAAAGTTTATAACAATTTTTAAAACTTACCGTAAGCTGTGAGTTTTCCGGTTTTATCGGACAATTTGTACCCGTTTGGATTGAGTGACATTTTCTCCTCTACAAAGATAAAATAACAAAATTAAATAAATTAAAAATTATATTTTTTTATATTAAAATGTATCGCTTTCATGCTAATTTTGCAAATATTCTAATGTTATGCAATGAGATAATATGAAGTTAGCATAACAATGTATGAAAATATACAGAATTTATACAGATACATATGTATTTATGCATGTATCTATGTATATGAATATTTGTATGTGTATGTTTGCTGTGATGCCCTCAAAAGACATTTTCTTTCTCAATTTATCAAAGTGGGAAGGAACAATTTTGAACTCCACATAGACACACACACATACAAACCCGCACTTCTCTACAACTATGAGCAGTATATAGAACGCAAGGACAAGTGAAGGACAAGTGTAACTGATAGATGCAACTAAGAACAGAAAGAAGGACGAATGATGTTCTGCAAATGCGCATTACGCGGAAATGAAAATGTGTACTTAACACTGAAACACTGAAATTTCAATTACAAGATTAGAATTTTTCAAGGAATACACAAGAATTTCAGTGCGAACAGCCTTGAGGTGGTACAAAACTTATATAATCATCGTAAAGTGTAGTCGTATTTTGTTTTAGTAATATTATGTTGTTAATTTTCTTTTGTTAGTGAAAGTTTTCAGTTTTAAAGTTATCAAATTAATTCAAGAAAAAATAAGAAAGAAAATAGTGTACGAAACTACACACACACGCACACACATATACAAAGAGAAAGAGAACGACCTTCTTACCAATAATTTTGCGGAGGTCGTCGATGTATTGCTTTAGGAAAATCACTTTGACTGTTTTTTTCAAATGACTCTCTAATGGAAAATTTTATCAACTGATATTTATAATGACTGTAAGGCTGTAGTTTTTGTTCTTGGAGTGTGATAACTCGAAAACGATGCGAATTTATCAACACTTTGTCTTGAATTTGTAATGAAGAAAAATGAATTTGCGATAGACTAGGGAGCAACTACTTCAAAATGATGTAATTTTTTACTTATTTTTGCTTACTACTCTGTTTGACTACAATATAATTAAGTGAACTGTAGTAATTTTTCAATTTGACTGTGTTTAACTTTGCGTTTCGTTGACTCGCGTTACGTTTTGCACTAAATTGAAAGAAGTATATTTATTTTTGGTTTTTGGTCTATTTTTTATTTTATTTTTTTCTTGCTTGATAGTTTGCACAATTTTAGTAACTTTTTTTTTCAAATTCCAACCAGCAATACACTTAGGCCAGGACGGACAGAATGCAAAAGCAGCTTCACTGTCTGACGATCTGCGTAGCTATGTGGCATAGTATCCATTTAAGTCACCTACGAAGCCAATTTTCAAAATGGCTGTGCAATGGAATGCATACACAGATGGCGCTGTTGTACCCTGATAGTAGTAGTAGTGGAGAAGAGGGGCAGGGAAGGGCGTTAGGTATGTATAACGTTCAGTATAACCTTCATTATTATGTATATACATAAATGTATGTATGTATGTGTAGATACGCACACATATATACTTATAATTTGTGTAGCCATCCTAAGCATAAATAGTTCGAGCAAAGTATGACGTCATAGTTGCCATTTTGGCAACCATGTTTTCTCTACATTAAGGCGGAGTTTGTTTGTTATTTTTGGGGAAATAACTGTGGCACACCCATTTTGGGGTTGTTTTTTTGTTTTCTTGCGTCTGCTGTTGATGTTGTAGAAGTCGGAGAAAAGAGATGATGGCCGAATTCAATTAGTGTAGGTGGGTGTGCAACGGTATTATGCAACATTTGAAATAAAAGTTTAAAATAAGAAAATTACTTTAAATCCGGTCATAACTGACCATAAGGTAAGCTCCAAACAAATAGACAAAACAAATATGCTATCGGAGATATAAATAGAGCACAATTTATTCCGTTTAAGAACAAACCAATTCATTGATATATTTCTCTTTATATAAAAGAACGTTCTATTCAATTCGAATTAATTATAAATAATATCAAACAAAGTTTCGTTCAACGACGGATACAAATGACTTTAAGTCCAAGCTCCTCATACATATATCATTTTAACTCCATATTTTTGCCTTAAAATTTCTAAAACGTAACAAATTGGTACAATCAGTTTATTTTCCGAGAATATGTTTTTAAATATTTATTCTACAGTCAGAGAAGAAATATTTTTAAAACAAACACACAAGAAACCCAAGATAGGTCTTATAATATCGCTCATTTACTAAAAGACTGTCATAAGTCAAAAAACACAATTTTTGAGTTAATGATGCAGAATTCTTCATTATGTCACGCTTCATATTGTGTCAAAATTTCATATTAATATTTTGTATACTCTGCGCGTGAGAATTATAAGATTTCTTCTCTTTTTTGCAAAGTGAGAGTCAATTGAAAACTTTAAACGCGTTTTCTGCAAAATCGCGTTTTTTGAGTTATGACAGTCTTTTAGTAAATGAGCGATATGTTTCACACACTTTTAGTAGGGCTCAATATAGTAACAAAAATGTCGAGTAACTCCTCCAGAAAGCCGAGGTCTGAAACTTGTATAGTAGCTAGTTCCAGTCTTTATTATCTGTCAATCAGCATTTACGCAGTTGATACCCGCAAATTGGTAACAATTAAATATTTAGAAATTTTAAACTTACTAGTTGAACATATTTCGTAATATTTGAACACAAATATCTCATATTTGTATATGACCGATAATACTCAAACATGTCTTTTATGTATACCATATTTCGTATGCTTTTTGTGGAGACTTTTTTCACAATTTTTTATACTTTAAGGTCGAAATAAAAAATATTATTTTTTTCAAATTCACTGAGCACTGAAATGACAAATAAATGAAGCACTCATAATTTCATTTGAAGGATTTCAGCTTTTACTTTATTTCTTATAATAATAGTATACAAAATATAAAACTCTTCTTGGAGAACATTTTAATGAAATTGTCTTTATGCACGACTGCATTCTTTAATAAAAAAAAAGGTAAAAAAGGTTTTTGTTATGCAACTACACCAAATGTTTATTTGTTATCAAAAAACATCTCCTTCTTTTTCCTCCTTCAACCTTCACCTGGCTTTGTGTCACTTGTGACGCAAACGCTTACTTTGAAATTTTGGTAAATTTCAGTTCTGTATGAAATTTGTTTTTCAGGTTAAGCAGAAATTAAATCAAATTACTTCCACATCAAAAGTTGCCATTTTTTATAATGTCAATGTGTGTGTAGTTGCATTCATCAAAATGTAAAAGAAAGTTCCTTTCAATGAAAAATAAGCTCCTCAATCAACATTATTTGGAGTAGACAAATTTAACTTAAGGGTATTGCAAAATCATATTTGATGTTCAAATTCATGTTTAAAAAACTGGAATTGCTGCTTTAAACCTTGTTTTGTTTTTAATGGCTCAGAAATCGACTCCTTTTTGACTTTTGTATGATTTGTAATCAGAAAGAATTACGACGGTAACTGAATCCCAAAAAAGTTCTTCGTTTTTTTCCACCAAACTCATTTGAACTACACTTTTTAAATAAATTTTAGATGATATAACCCATTGGTGTCCACAATTTGACATGCTTAGAGGAAAAGTGAAGCATAAAATTTACTAGAGGAGAGAGTGGTTGCTGTTATTTGCCGACTACAGCGATATAGCCGAGTACGAGTGAAAAGTTGTAACTTGCACACACATACAAAACCAAATAGGCAAAGCAGAACGAAATTCCGTTTTGGGTTTATGAAATTTTCTATTTCATCTTTCCTCTGGTAAATTTTATGTTTCACTTTTTTGCTGAGCGCGTCATTTTACCTATTGGTGATCAAAGTAAAATAAATACAACACAATTTTTCATCAAAATCATTTGAATATATATTTTAAAGTAAATTTTAGATGATTTAACCCATTGGTGATCAAGATAACATCAGTTTAATCCAATTTTATATTCTGAAATTTTCTGTATAACTTGGAAGAAGCTTTCATAGTCAAACCTTTGACCTACATGTAGGTATACAGCATTGCACACTAATAGGTTAAGGATTTCTTTTTTTCAAAATTGAAAATTTTAATTAAATAATACAAATTTATTTAAAATTAACAAATTTAATTAATACAAACTAAAAATTAGAAATGAAATGAAATAAAAGATAAATAATAAATAAATAAAAGTAGATCACGTGGAATTTAAATATATAAAATGTAAAAGATAAAAAAATTATAATTACACTGTGCTAGTCATAAAATGTAGACCGTTTCTAACTAATTCGGGGTCAAGGAATTCAGTTTTTTCTGCATCAGCATGGTTTCATACAAATTTTTTTTTTGCAGTTGTGATTTAGGGGTATACTACGAAGTTATATGTTCTTCTTCTTATTGCGATGAAAATTGGTACCGAGGGGTTTTTTTGGCATGAAAAAATTTAATCTGACATTTATTTGTCGAAAAAATTAATTTTTTCATACAAAAAACAGTCAGAAATCCCCAAAAAGTGGAAAATTATGATTATTTTAAAAGAGTCAGGAAAAATGTTCAAATTCAGAGAGGGTTAATTAAAATTAAATAAACACCCTATATCAACTCTCGTAATAGGCCAAAAAAGTAAATTTTTCGAAAAAGACCAAAATTACACCTACTGGTCGGCGCCAAAGGGTAATATGTTGGAGGAAAATATTCTACGGAAAATTCAACTATAAATTTCCGAGTGTACAAACAAGTTTTGAAGCAAAACTAACAAGTTGTCGTATGGTTTATTATACTTAATCTGTTAGAAATGGGCAAACTTTAGGCCCGCGTAAATTTTTTTCCCCCCGAGTTCTATCAGAATCCACTTTCAGAACCTTGTTTTTTTTTGGAAAATTTGGGGATATCTGACTGTTTTTTGTATGGAAGGTATGTCTAAAATTAATTTTTTCCGCAAATAAATGTCAGATTCATCGATACTAATTGTCATCGCAGTAAGAAGAAGAACATGTAATTTCGTAGTATACCCCCAAACCACAACACCAAAAATTTTTTTTGTTTTTATACAGAAAAAAAACGGTTATTACCACTGAATTCCTTGACCCCGAATTAGTTAAAAACGGTATGTCTCCCCTCTGCAATAATACTTTTTTTTTAATTCGAGCACAGTATATATTTCAGCTCTTAAATGCTAATCAGCATTTAATTCTATATCAGATGTATCTAACCTTAATACCTCTACTTCCAACATAATTAAAACTTCTGAAAAAAGGGTATTGTATTATAGTCAAACGACAAAGCGCGCATTCAGCTTATTAAAGATTCCGAGGAAAGTAAAAGCCCATTAAAAATGTCTTCTTAACCCTCTAGCGGGACAATTTTTTTCAGTATTAAAAAATATGAGGACTGGTTGATTTTAATGTATAAAACTTGGAATGAAGTCGAAAATCGAATTGGAGTATTTATTTTTGCTTGGGGCGAAAAAATATGTGATCCATCAAAATGCTTGTAATCCCGATAAATGAAAAAGTTAAATATTATTAAGTATTCAAATTGCATAAATATAAAATATAATCAATTTCATACTTCCTAATACTTTTTCAACTCCAACAAACAACTATAAATATTTTTTTATCAATAATTAAAATTATCGCAAATACTTTTAAAATCAACCAAAATAATTTTTTCCTTCCTTCAACTGACGATAGAATCAAAACGAAATAACGCAACATGCAGCTCCGGTATTTATCTATCGACTGAGTGACATAAAAATTTTTTAAACGTATTCTAAATTGTATCAAGCGGTTGCCCGAGGGTTAATTTTTGATTCTATTCGCTAAACTAGCCTACTGGTAGTAATGCATGCTTTATAATCCCATTTATAAGTATTTTATTCATAGTGGTTGGCATTGGATACTATCGATATAGTTCAATATATATCTTTGCAGTTTCTAAGCAGTAATCTTTAAATTTTCTAATATTGATTTGAAATCCTGACGAGATGGTTTGCCAAATAGCATAAAAACGGCGAACTAAATTTGTGTCCACCTCAATTATAAATGAACTCATCTCATAATTTTGAAAAAACAGACGACCTACATTGCCATTATTTGTGTTATCGAAACAGATTTGGACTTGTCAAAAAGTAAAAACATCTTATCAGAAAATTCTGTTTGTATTCATTTCTTATTTAGAACCACCTCTTCAATGATTCAAAACATAACACCCTGTATGCATTGAAGATAATATAATCTATAGCGCCATAAATTACTTATAGCAAAGTGCTGTTGATGGCTTTATATTTTAACCATCAAATCACTGCCACCAATAATATCAATAATTGCTTATGTTATCGCTAAACCATAAAAGTCAGTGCCAAATAGTGAGATCAGCTAGCTTGGATGAGTCTATAAAGTGGGTCTGATATGAAGAGTATCATATGTACAAAATAAAGTGTTCGGGTATCTTTTACATGTGTACGATTGTGAGCGGTAAAGGAAAAATATGATAAAGCATGATAACACACTCGAGAGCTATCGATAAAAGTATACTTTGGCAGTGATTATAGATGTCACAAGTGGCAGGTTGAATGAGGGTTTTTTCAAAGTTACACACATGAGTAGAACACTTTTAGTTGATTATTGGTCGGCGGTATGAAAGTTTGATTGTGTCTTTCTTTTATTAGTAAATTTTTTATTATAAATGCTGCGAATTTTTTCGTTAATTAGACGAGTCATCAATGAAATAGAAAGTGGAAACTTTGGAATTTGAACTCTTGAATGCTTGTACAGATGTTTTGAGAGCGTGATAAGACCAATTTGATCGAATTTTCGCTAATATATTTAGACGATAGAGTAAACCCGTGGAGTCATTTGTGAGATAATCGCAGGGAAACTTGTTTCATATACCAGAGTGCAATAAAAAAATTTATTTACGATCTACTTAACTAACAAACACAAGAAAATTGTGTTTAAAGTTTAATTAAAACTTTGTGGAAAGCAAAACTTAATTACCTCTTTGTGGCCTCAGATAACGTATGTAGGCTTTATATCCCAAATATGCAAAAATATTTTTGAAGCAAAACAAAAATTTCAAAAATTTTTTCAAACAATTTCAAAACCTTTGCAATTTCAATTACATTAATAGCAACAACTGCAACCACAACAACAATTACAATAAAGTAGCAATTTCCCTAAATAAAAACAATTAATTAAGCACAATTCACCAAACTTGAGCAACGATTGGAAAGTACATAACGAATACATATAATTAACTAACAATTGGTAATTTTGTTGTTGGTTGTCGTATGCTGGTGTAGTTGTTGTTGTTGAGTTTATAAAGTGCAGCGGATGTGGCAGCAAGTGACTCCTTTCGCTTGTAAATTGCTACTAGTGGTTGGTTATAACGGCACAGCAACAACAGCATACAGGAAGGATTGCTACGTATCCTCCAATATATTAGTTCTAATAAAATTTATGCAAGTTTTTGCTTATTTTGGAGGTTCCATTTAATTCAACCTACGAAGGAAAATAAGCGCCAGCAGCAGCAGCAGCAGCACAAAAAATAGTGGAATGATGAAAATGCCAAAGGGGAAGGACTTGGTTCCTTGAGCTAACGTAGGAAATGGCATTGGTGCTAGTGGTGTGGGGTAGAGGAGGGTAGAGTGGTGCAGCGTTAACGTTCTTTCTGACGTTGGTGTTGTATGAAATGTACTATGTACATATATTATGTAGATAACACACACATGTGCCAGCATATACATATATATTTATATAGTGTACAATATACTTTTCTGTTTATAAAAGTAGGGTATTTGCATGCAGATACTTATCTAAAAAGTTTTTTTTTTATGTACTTATTTATATGTTTGCTTTAGGGAAATCGATATTGAGATACTTTTATAATTTTTAATGGGTTTGTCAAAGTTTTTTCTGGTAAAAGAGAAATTAGACCTAATTTGTCTTTTTTATTTTTTTGTTTAAGAAACACAAAATTTGCAAAAATGCTTCGTATATGAAATATTTGAGATAAAAACTTATTTATGTATCTGCAAAACTTGAGGGGGTAGTACCGTCTAGAAATTTCGTAATATCGAATTGTTGTGTTTTTTAATTCCGAACTATTTACAACTCAGAAATGTGTTGTCCAATTATTCACGAAAAGTCCGTGATAGTTTAGGTTGTATAGCCTTCTAAAAACAGAGCGATCAGATAGTTTTCGTATTTTAGAAACCCAAAAGCTGCCATGAAATTCTGTAAAAATCAGATTTTATTGATCCAGAATGTGCCATTCACCACTTTTTGAGAAAAACTGTTGGTTGAAGTTTATTGCACAGCGACACTTATACAAATTAAGAATCTTTTTGATTTTTTTGTTTCAGTTTCTTTTACGATCTGCAATCACGCTCGCCGTTGAAGAACTTCTTCACTGAAGCCCCAAATTCAACGCTGCGGACACCAGAAAAAAATAATAAATAAATTAGAAGTGTTTGTGATTAGCCAATTAGTTGCGTAATAAACAGAAGATTTTTGGGATTTCAAGACGGCACTACCTCCTTAATATAAAAATATATGTAGCATGTATGTATTAAAATAAAATAGAAAACATATTGATTGCAAACCATCCCAATGGAAAAGGAAGCGCTCCAAAAGTACTTTTTTACCTACAATAGAGCGCTCCTCTGCCAGCAGTAAGCGCTCCATTTTTTTACTACAGCTCATATACTTTTTACATTGCATGTCATAGGAAGTAAGCACTGACATTAAGCTTGCTGGAAGCGCTAAAATAGCGCTCCTAGACAAAGGAGCGCTTTTGGAAAGAACAATTTTGTGAAAGTTACAAAGTACAAAAATCATTCAATAATTTTTTGTATTCGTTTGAGTGCTTCTCCTAACCGCCCTTGGAAGCGCTCTTTTACTTACTTGAAAGCGCTTCCGGGAAACTCAACGTGAGTGTTTTCTACTAGATTCCACGAGAGCACAAACAGAGCGCACTCAAATAGTTTTTTTGGGTAGCGCTTTAAATTTTCCCGTTGGGTTGATTAATAGAAAAACACAGCCCAGTTCACACGATTTTGCAGTAAATAATATTCAATTTTGAAATATGTAATGAAATTTTTCTTTCATCACAAAGAGAAATACAGTATTTTTCGCTTAAACCGAACTTCAGGAGACCGTGAAAATGGTTGTCGTTTTGTTATTTCACAAATATCTTTTAAGATAAAACAATTATTTTTTTAAAATAACTGCCAGCACCTCAATTTTCTTATTTTACAATTATTCAACTGCTGTCTGCAAATGGTGTTCATATAAATCAAATGAAACTTAAGAGAAGCCTTAATTTTAAAACAACAGTGTGAAAATTAACTCTCTCAAAGCATGGCAAAAACATTTTGGGTCGAGCTAAAAAGCTGCTAATTTATTGTTCACCTGAGATGTCTCCCTTGGTTTTTACAGGTCAATATCGAATATATTCGACAACCATAATTAAGTCCCTACAAAAATTATATGAAATTAATTTTCATAAAACGTAAGAATACTCATAGTTATTGTCCAAACTGTCCCGATCACTGTATAAGTATATATAAGTGTATATAAGTATATTTCCAAAAATTTCAAATGTTTAAAACATTAAAAAATTACTGGGATAACAAATATGAAATACATATGTCTTTTTCTGTGAAAGGTATAGAAAAAGTAAGTACTTTTCGATTTGGTTCGCTTTAGCCGTTTTAAATGGGTTTGTTATATACAAGCGAAAAATACTGTAATTATTTTTAGATATGTTAGAATGAAGTTTCCGGCATATTTAGGTTATAGTTTTAAGAAATTTGAGGGGAATTTTAACGTTTTCGTAAAGTGGAATATTAAACCTAAAGAATATTATTTACATATGAGTCTACTTTCCTATTTTAACTTTTTTCAAAATTAATTTAATTAATAATCAAAATTATTAGTGGTCCTCATGAAATCTCCCAAATACCTCGTATACCTCATAAATATGTATTGCGTATATCAGCTGTTTTCATTATCCATACAAAAAAGTTTGCGAGGTGCTAGCAAACTTATGAGCCGATTTCAGTGTGCAAACCTCGTATATCGTTGAGTATAATTTTGTACATTAAAAATCGTACAAAATTATACGAAATCGCTAGGCCCCCCCAAAAAATATATTTAACACTTTTTCGGCTGTAATTTTTTCTTTAATAAATTTGTTTTCAATGTTAATAATTAATACATTTGAAAACCTTTCCTGTAACATTGTTGCTCTTAACCAAAGTCTTTATAACGGGACAGCTCAAGTATAATTCGATTTCAAATTCACTTAAAAGTAACATTTTTTACCCGGGTACGTGAAAAGATGTTTACACATCAAAAATTTTGGTTGGACAATCAAAAAATTGCTTGCATAACCGCCGCATAATGAATAAGTGTTGTCTAAAAGAATAAGGAAATGTTATAAATTTTGTTGTAGAAACTAATAATCTTTAACTGCTTTAAATATTTATCATAGCCTTTGGTGCAAAAGCAAAAACTGGAAAAGTAAATAATAATTGTTCCTTTTTTTCATAGATATTCAAATTTTTTTTTAATGAATGCAAGTTTTTATAGAATCTTTACATCAATCATTTTCTTTTTACTTAACTTTTGTTGCCATATTATTTCTGGAGGGGGCCTAGAGCCAGCCAGGGAGGGGCAGTTCAAACCAGGCCCATTCCTAGTTACGCCAATGTCGGCAGTAGTAATGCCTAAAAAAAAATAATATCCCAGCAAACAGTTGTACAGTTCGTTTTGTTAATCCTCTAACCCTTAAGGCTGCCCTGAGGCAGCCATCACTCTATTTTAATTAATCGGCAAGTGCAAATTTATTTATTTTTAATTAATTGGCAGACCTGAAGAAAGAATAAACACACAATTTGTGGTCAGTTTGCTCTTTCTGCAATCACACGATTGTTGTTTATAGTTATTTTTATGTGTACAAAGTGTTGTTTTGTGACGAAAAATTATCGCGCATATAAGTTTTTTATAAAAGTCTAAAAAAAATTTAAAAAAAAATATTTCTAAGTCTCCTCATATACTGTCTCATAATCATAATTTCGTATAATTTTGTAGGAAAAATGAGAATTTATGACAAATGAGAGAATACAACACCAAATAAGACACCTTGTGAATTGCCCAAATATATCTTTATTATTTTGCTTAAACCCGCAAGGCCGCATTAGGGTAGTCTTTCGTTTTTCTAAACCTATCTGCTAAACTCAAAAACTAATCAAAAAATGGACTTTATATTCATTTTTCTTTCATCAATGTTAACTGGAAACAAAAATTCTGGTGTTTGTTTTATTATTATTTCAACCTTGCGGGTTAGAGGGTTAAGTAATGTAAATAATCGTTTTTTACAGCCGTTTGGCTATTAACAGCTGTTAGTTATCTTTTATAAACAGCAAGCAACTGTTAATGGTAAGTAACAGTTATGCATCGAACACAATGGTTGCGGCTGTTAACTTTTAACTGTCACCAGATAAAATCGGTTGTAATTTTCACATTGTAGTCGTAAATAACGAACTCCATGCTGAATTGACAGGAACATTACAACTAAATTGTTAGCAGTTCTTACCAGCTAGATGCTATATAGCCCATATTCATCGTCAGTTTTATTTAACACCTAACAATGCATAGGGCTCTACAAAGCTCTCCCAGCGTGTTCAGTTGTTAGCTAGTGCCTTCACTTCAGTCTATGTTTTCCTTGTTTGCTCTATGTCCTTTAGTAGACTGCGTTTCCACGTGATCTTTGAGAGTCGCCGCTCTCTAAAGCCATACGGATTCCAGTCTACACCTTGGCGGCAATTGGCGGTATGTAAATTGGGTCCATGTCACATCTTCGATACAATTTTGCATTGCTGATCACGTTTGGCTACCAATTGTGTAGTATGTGGCATAGACAGCAGTTGACAAAACATTGCAGTTTATGAGTTAGGGTTTCGGTGGTAAGCCAAGTTTCAGATCCATGTAGCAATACAGACGACGGATTTGAAGATTTCAATTTTTGAGCTGGCGGATATTAAGTTTGAGCTCCAAATGGTAACTACAAGAATGCACCGTTTGGTTTTCCAATATTGACTTTAATATCTTGGTTTGCACTTTCCTCGGCTGAAATGATCCTTCCCAAGTAAATGAAACAGTCTACGGATTCGATTTTGGTTGGAACCACAGAGAATGTGTTGATGCAATTTGCTTTTCCCCTTATGGATTTGGTTTTGTTGGCAGACAAATCATCTAGCTAGGACTCTATATCTGAGCAGCTTACGGAGAAGAAGCAACGGCTTCTAGCTGTTCGATAAAGTTCCGGAGCATGCTTCGGTTTTTCCCGTGTAGTGTGTTGTGCAAAACCTGATGAAGGATCAGGAAGAAAAGGAGAGGCGGCATAAAACAGCCTTGTCGGACTCCAGATTATGGGCTGAAAGGTTCTGATAAACTATTGATACGCAAAACTCTGCATTGAAACCCGCCGTATTGTATAAGATAAATTAGCTGATTTGGAATACCGCTCTCAGTATTTGTAGTTTTTTGATAAAAAGGAAGATTAGCATCTAATTTGTGAAATTTTTAAATCAAGAATATACCAGGGTCTTTTCATTACAAAATGTCTAAAAAATAAATATGAGTTTTAAATAAAATTGACATTGACATTAGGTTGTTATCGTCCCTATGTATTATATTTACAGCTAATTTATCATAACAGTAGCTGTATAGGAAAAATAGCTGTATAGGGTGCTATTCTGACGAATTGCATGTTGGGGCAGCTCGAAATTCCTAGGCTGAATATTAGGGTATATGTATAGATGAAAATCGTAGACCTCAGCATTAAAAAAAAAATTAGGTGTCTGCAGGCACTCAAAGTAGAAATGAATCTTTGTTGTTTATTTAAAAGTGATTAGAAAATATTTATAACAAATTCTGTTGAAGTTTTCGCAGTCTTCTTCTCATTATTTTGTTTATAACACAAGAGCGGAAAGTTTCGCTACATGCAATCAAGCAGAGGCAACTAAGTCGGCTCGCTCACTAAAGCACAAAAACAAACAAACTCAAAACAAGAGATGAAACTGCAAGAAGTAGACTCTCTGATTGATGAACAGCATAACTTCGTTTCTTACTGGTTTCGTATGAGTGCAACAAAAATGCGATTTTTCACTTGACCATTGTTGTAGGAGCTTTTTCACTCATCTTCTTTCTATTTTCTAAAGTTTGTTTTTGTTGATACTCTTCACACTTATCGGCACAAACATGGCGTAGTACATGTATATAACACATGAGATGAAAACAGCTCTATGGAATCAAGCTCTCTCACTAAATCGTATAAGATAAAACTGCGAGAAGTCGACTCTCTGCATTGTATGTAGCCGATCCCCATTTGACCTCGTTTTTTAAACACTAACAACAGCATGACTACGTTTCGTCCTCGTTATCGTATGAGTGCAACAACAAAAACACGAGTTCAGTTTCACTTCAAAAAAAAACTTAAGTTAAGAAATTGGGCTGATGTTTTGGTGATATTTACAAAAACGCTCAATACAAAATGAAACATTGGTCACATTCACGGGCACACAACTTTTGGCAATTGTTTTTGATTTTGGTTCTGAATGCACAAAATCACCTTGTGCTACGGCTAAACGGAATCCATTTTAATTAGCGAAAATTCTCTACGCTACTCACTCAACACTTTCTGATTGGCAGTTACAAAAAGCCGTTTGTGCAAATATATTTGTAAAAATTCACACATGTAGAGATTAACTACGTTTTTGTATACGCGTTATTTGTATTGATATATTTCTTTTTATTTATGAACAATGAGAAACGACAGATAACAGCTGACTTGTCACCTACTTTCGCTAATTTTGTAAAAACCCATTCACAGACTTAGCGATTACCATTGTCAACAGTTGAGTGCCCGGGAATGTGACCATCGATTTTTCTTCACTTTATATTTTATTGTTATCTGATAAATATATTCACTTAGTTTGTGTGGGAGGTGTTTCATATATTTTATTTATATACTGCCGGCCAAAATTTATTCCTCCGGTTTTACTCATTACTAATTTTACTATTTTTAACCCTAGAAATGTAATCTTCGTCTATTCGACGAACAGATATCAGTTTCCGTTCACGTACTTTTTCTGATTATTCTGTTTTTAAGAGAACGTTTCTCTTGTTTGTAACTAGTAAAATTTTACTAGTAAAGTATTCGATCAGAACTATTTTTATTAGTAGAAATTTATTCTGTAAAAGTTTAGCAAAAACTATCAGGGAAAGAAGGCAATTTACTCTCACGTTTCACCTGCTTTAACAATTTTTTCATACGTGAAGGGATTTCCATTAAAAATAGCAAAACTAGTAATGATTATTGTGTACGCGAATAGACCTAATAACGTTCGTGCAACTTGAAAAATTCTATGGACGCTAACATAACGTAATGAGTTTATTTAGGTACAATTTCCGTTCAATGGCGACGGTAATCGGTATTTAAAATTAACCACTACTTATTCATATTTATAAATCAATATGTTAGAGTTATTTTGACAGTTATGTGAAGGCTCAACTGGTTTGATTCTTAAGTCAAAACCAGTTTTTTGAAAATACATTGGTTTTGAAGAAGTGCTATGCAAAATAGAGCTCTTATAAAATTGATTTTCCCGATGTACAGGCAGCTTTATAGTACACATGTTCAACCTAGATGTTGATAAACCTTTTTTGTAGGAAACTAAATGAGGCCAAAATTATTATCTGAAGATGGAAATCCAAATAATAAAAAAAAACTACTGACTTACATCACTTTTGCACGCAACGGCTCATATATTAAATATATAGCTGCATAAATCATTTATAAATATATTAAAATACAATGCCAGTACCTGGTATTTTTGAAGCGCATAATCGATCGTCATATATTATGTGAATAATTGAACACAAATAATAGTATGTGTGTATGTATGTGTAACTAGTATGGTACGGCAAAGCATAGTACCTAATGTGCAACAATACATACAATACAATAGGTAAAGGAATACTTTAACCAAGTGGAAGAGAATGGAATGAAATCCTGGACGATTAGAATGCAACATTGCTAAATAATTGCATTTTAACGCCAATTTCGTCTGTTGTGTAACATTGTAATACTTACTTAGATATGCGGATGGATGTGTGGATACATGAAATTAACGTTACTCATACCAACCACTCGCCGCCATTTATATGCGTATGTATCCTCACACTTGCCATTTCCGTTTCCGCCACACCGACACTTTAACATTTTACATTCTACACATACACAAACACAATTTATACAAAATAGCGCACACATACATATGCACATAATATTAATGCATATTTTCTTCACTCTATCGCACAGCATGGCATCTCTTTTCCGCATTTCGCTATTGGTCACTGTGGTATGCGCCATTATTGCGCATGCTCGAATTATTGTACCCAAGGAGCAGGATACTGCGACGTCATCATTAACTATGGGGGATGCTCAAGGCGGCAGCTATAGCAATGATAAGGACAACAGGAACAACAACAACAGCAGTAAAATACATAATCAACGATTGCTATCTTCAAGGCTCAATAGATTTCGCCTTGAAGAGTTTTCTGTTGCCGTTAAAGCGCCATCGAGTGTAGTTCAGGATTGGAGTTTGGTGTGCACACAGCTCTGCGGGTAAGTCGCGCACCAATGTTGCAGCTACTCTATATTTTTGTTGGCTTATGTATGTGTGTGTGTGAGATAACATTCAAAAGGATATTTTGTAACTATTTGAAATGCATAAAAAAATAAAAAGTTTGTGAAATGATAAAATCTGCAAAATATAAAGGATTATTCAAGGATATTCAAATATGAAACTGTGTCAAGTGTAAAAATATCTCCCAAAAAAATAAAAAATAAATGAAAGTTGTAGAGTGAAAGTAATCGTGAAAGAGGGGAAATTAAATGCAAAATATTTTTTTTTAATTTTGTAGTTCAACACAAAGTTTTCAATGAAATCGTTTAATTTTTTATGAAAATTGTAAATCACTTTGAAAATTAATAAAGTTGTAACTCAAATTATATTTATTTATATTTCATAGAGCTGGCCTGCGTGGCCCTCCGTGTGTTTCTCATTGTACTACCATCGATTTACCAGCCGATGTGCAGGAAGCTAATGCCAATGACATTCTGAACCCGAAAAAGAATTTGATTTGCCAAGACCTATGTAGACTACAACTCGGTAAGCCCCAAAATTATTTTCTTTCTAACATGCTATTCTAATAAATATAAAGAAAATTAAGGAAGAATAGTAAAAAAAAGGTCTAAGGAATAAAATGTTTCTTTCGTAATTTTTAGTTGCTTAATCGGTATAAAATTAAATTATTAGTTACTCTTTAAATGCCTTACTTCTATGACTGATGCATCTGATTTCATGAAATATAAACAAAAATAAGGAAATATGTAGGTATTATTCTGGTTTAGCAACACTTTGCCAAAGCGTCTCGATATTAGTGCTCAAACCGTAATGAAAAATTTCAAGACTAACACTCGTTTTTTGATACCGCCCTACGCGGTATGTTTATAAAACAAAATAATTTGTATTTGGATGGTGCATCCTTCCTTTTGCCGGGTATAACTTCAAGTTTAATACTCACAAAAGCTTCTGCGTACATATCGTTGCTCCAAAACGATAAGGTAATGAAAGTCCAAAATTTTGTGTAAAAATTATTCGCTTTAGCCATAAACGCTAAAATTTTTGGACACACTATAAAAAACTTTAAACATTACTTTGCTTAATCCATTTTTTGATGATTCAAAATTTGTGGAATAAATGGTATTTGTAACATGATTTCTCTTAAGCCTATGCAGGAGAATGAAAGAGAGCTCATTCCAAAAACAAAACAAAAATATGATAAAAAAAACCGCAATGCACAGTGATTTGATCCCATACAACGACGGGACAAAATTAGAAGTAGCGCTCTGATTTCGATGAAATATGCTAGTAAATTTTAAGGCGCTAAGCTCAAATTTGAAGTCAGTTTTAATTAATCTGTTTTTGTTTTGACACAACCTAAGCTTTAAATTGCTACCTTCGACATATTTGTCTAGCAGTATTGGAAAATTGGCGGTTTGACCTTCAAGGAATTTATTTCATATGATTTTTGACTTTTTAAACTTTTATTCATTTTTCAGCATGATTGCATTGGATTTTTGTCGAAAAAAAAGTTGTACAGCCCTATTTGAAATTGAATTATTTTTCGAGAGAGCCAAAGATAGCAGAGCATATTCCGATAAAAAAAGGTGCCTTCCAAAATTGAGAAAAAAACCAGGAACATATTTTCACATATTTTCTAGATTTTCTTTCCCAAAATTCGTCAATTTTCAGTTTCTGCATTTTCGAAAATAATTAACTTTGGAAACAATGTAAATATTTTCTCTTTTCAAATCTTGATTAAAAATAACACCAAAATTTTTCTTGCAAATTTTGCAAATACAAAACTGGAACTTTTGGCAAGATATGATTAAAAAATTATTTTTCAGTTTTTACTTAGAAAACTAAAAAACTAAAATCGAACGAAAATTTGACGACAATAATTATTTTTTCGACAAGATTTTTTTGAGTTTCTTTATTTATTACCTTTAAAATAACACCAAATTTATTGGATTTTGACAGTATGAATTTTTTGAATTTTGTCTATGAGACGAATCACTGTGCAAGGTAAAAAATAAAAGGGATTTCTCTTTGATTATTCACATTTTAGCTTGAAATTATATTATAGAGGGTTTTGAAAATCTGTAAATGGAAAAATATTATGGTAGTCTTTTCGAATCATTATACAGGATAAGTTCTTTAACTACAAATTTGCCCGTTTTTTTTACCAGAAACTTTTCATGTTTTTATGTAGCATAGGATTATTTATTTATTGAAAAAATTAATTATTTATTTATTGAAGAAATCAAATTTGCTTGTTAATACGTTTGATTAAAGCTTTTTGTAATTTTTTTTTTTCCATAAAATGAAAATTTATTTCCGCACTCTTTCTGGTTTAAGGTTAGAATGTCTCGAAATCCTGGTGTGATAGAAAAATCAGATCTGTGCCCCATCGACAAAAGTCGAAATATTTATGGAACCAAAACCTAAAAAATTTAGCTCCAATTTACAGGTAATACTTCTACAAAGAAGAAGCCAAAAAATCTTGTCCATCAAATATCTTCTGTGGATGCTACAGCTGTTCAAATTAGAGCAACTTCAAACAAAATATTTTGTGTGTCTCATTTCAGATTTATATTTCTGGTCGAAACATTCCACAATTTCATGTATTATATTAATAATTTCACAGCAAACATATTTTTTATTGATTTTTCAAAATATTGCCAAATTAG
This sequence comes from Toxonevra muliebris, assembly GCA_963691655.1. Classification (NCBI taxonomy): domain Eukaryota; kingdom Metazoa; phylum Arthropoda; class Insecta; order Diptera; family Pallopteridae; genus Toxonevra; species Toxonevra muliebris. The sequence goes on along the minus strand of OY829326.1, from coordinate 45,953,285 downwards.
TATTCGATACCATTCATAAATTTATATATTTGTGAAAACAATAATACTGTAAATTCTCAAATTTTAGTCGACACAAAATAATAAAAGGAGTAAAATGATGTGCGAAATTTTCTTCAAATACATTGTATGTACTTTTGCGTATAGAATTTTCACTAAATTTTCCCACTTTACAAAATTGGTTTTAACTCGATATTTTCGTAATTTTTTTATCAAAGTCAGCTTGATCCTAAAAGTATGCAAACCTACCGAAAAAATTGAAAATCTGAAATCATTAAAACATTATTTTCTTTCAAACTGTTAAACTTGTAAAAGATAGAATGCCAGCTCCATTAAATAAATTCAATTTATTTAAAATTTGGTCAGGTACTCAGCGATTATAGTTGGCCAAAAATGATGAAAAATGTAATTTCAAGTCTAATTTGCGGTGAAACCATAATACAATTGTAGTGAATTTTGTTGCAAATGTTGAATTTTCTTTATTTTTCTAAAATATTGAAAAGTTTAAATTTCTTTTTTTCTTGTATATAACAACAACAAATAAAACTGTAAAAAAAAGCAGCCAGTCAATTAGAAAAAAGGGGGAAGATTAAATAAATCATATGGTTCTTTTAATTTTTATAAAAAGCTAAAAAGATAAGTATAAATCAATATTACCTAAATCTTAATAAATAAATTCTCCCACAATAGTACAACCTCTAATTCATTTCTACATCAGATTTCATAACGATCTGAAAACTTCTTCGAATTTTGTCCAGCTCTTGTGCTATCAAATAAAAAATAAATCATGAGCAATAATTTCAATGCAAAATAATTTACGACCACATTTCACATTTTTATAATCAAAAGAAATTTTTTTTTAAAATTTATAAAAAGAACATCCTTATCCCTCTAGTTCTAAAAGCCCGCCTCTAGACAGCCTTCATAAAAAGAGGTGGAATTACCACCATAGAAGTTTCTGTGGATTTATTTTATCTTATAGTGTAAGGAATTTCCAAAAGTTTTAAAAAAATGCATCGGTTATAAGTTGTGATGTACATATATCACAAATATTAGTGGCAATCAAATCAAAAATTGGTGAATAACAGAAAAAATTAATTATTTTGATTGAATATGAGAATTTGAGTTAAGGATAAGAAAAAAAATAAAATACTTCCCAACATACTTGTCAGATGAAAAAACTAAGTGGGTGACTGGGAATTAGAATTTTTTATATCAAAAATTTATTTACTTAAAACAAATTGGTAAAAAGCAACAACAAATAAAACCACGCACAGTAATTTTTTGGTGTTGTGAGATCGGATTTATGGTTTTACACCATTTCAATTTTTTATAAGTGTATTAAAATTTAGCGAATTATAGGGTTAATAAAGGTATAAAAACCATGCAAATATGCTACGAATTTATTATTAAAACTTCGACTAAAAATATGCAAGCTTTATTATAACAAAATAGGTACAACGCGAATGGAGAAATGATGAAGAAAAAAGACCAAATTTGCAAAAGTTTTAATTCGAAGTGATTGGGAATTCAGCGATGTTAACACGTACTATAACTAACATAACGACCAGTAATTTTGAGCCCCATAACGTACGGCAGTAATTTATGGAAAAAACGCAGTAATTTAGAGATATTAAGCTTTAGTTAGGTTAAGTTAGGTTAGGCTAGCACATATTAGGCTCAGTACGACACGACTCCCCGATTTACGGAGTAGAAAACCATGAGAATTCCATAATGAATCTGGCTATGCCCTTAATATTTATGGATGATAGCTCAGACACACTAGTGAAGCAAAGGTGAGCCCATGAGCTTTAGTCTCCTCTGGGCCAGGGATGGGCTTTATTTACTACGCTCGGAAAAGAAAACATTTAATTTATGTTCCACCGCTTTTGGAATACATGAGCAAAACGCACAAATTAAAATTAAGAAGTTTAAAATTTATATGAAATAGGAGGTCACTAAATCTAAGCCTTTTTCCACAGTGAAGACTAAAGTAACAAGGCGCATGAAAACGTAAAGTTCTTTTGAAAAATCAAAGAAAAATTTCGCGAATTTCTTGGAATTTTTTTACAAAATGTTCTTCTTTTTTAACCAAAATGTTGCCAGTTTACCTTCTGAGTCTGTCAGTCAACTAACTCAACTAAAAATTTTCCCTTGTTAAGATTGTTAGACAAGTCAACAGACTGAACATGGGCCCCCTAAACATTTATTACAGTAATTTGAAATTTAAAATGTAACACTCCGGTTATGATTTCATGAGGATTGTATCAGTCGCAGAACGGGATTTTTACTTGTTAATAGTGAATATTATAAAAATTCATCAATATCAATTAAAAACTTTCCAAGAAATAGTATTTAAAAAAATTCATACCCCTCAGTGGAACCTAGCTCCAACAATTCCCAAAATAAGAACTTACTCTTTGCACAAACTGTGAACATTCACTTAATATAATGCGTATTCTTACAAGGAATCTTAAGAATTTCAGCTTTAGAAGATGGATCTATTAAAAACACTTTAGTAAGAAAAAAGGTATTTGTTGTTGAATGTCAACTAAATTCCGCAAATTGCGTATTTTCTCACATATTATTAACCCTTTTGACGCTCGAATTTTAATGGGGCTTGATAGAAACCTTTTGTTTTGAAATTATGGGTACTTAGGTCTATCACAATCATGCTTCTATATTGATTTGTTTGCCCTTCATTAAAGGTTTAAAAAAAAAACTAGCTATGGAGCTGGATAATCCGATTTCTCCAATTTTTTAATTTTCATATTTTCTAATCTTTTATAAACATATCTGATAAAGAAAATTTCCGCTCAGTAATAATTAAATGCATTATTTTAAAAAAAAATAGAGCAAACGATTTTATTAAAATTTTTTGCACTTTGGTTTTTTCCTGGACTTCAAAGGCAAAATATTAAAAAAAATGACTTAAGCAAAAAATTTCAAATATTTGGCAACCAACAAACGTAAAGAATGCGGTATGGAATGGGTATAAAAGAGTTAATACACTATTGAAAAATTTAATTAACTATTGTTTATTTTGCAATGTAAAATTTATTTTTAGCTAAGAAAATACTTTTAAAGAAACATTTGTTCACTGCGTATAAAAGGTGAAAATTTGAAGATTTTTGTTATTCAGCTATCTATAGTAAAATTTGATGGGCAACATATTTCTTGAACACATTAACCCTCTGTCAACCCTCGTAAGGGGTAAAATATTGACTTCTTTCAAAAAGGCAAAAAAGACTTATAATGGTGGACACCAAAGGGTTAATAGTATGTTGGAGGAAAATATTTCACGGAAAATTCTGCTCTAAGTTGCCTTATGGTTTATTGTGTTGAAAAAATTAGACGTAAACATTTAAAACGCCAGAACCGGTGTAATTTTTTTCCGAGTTCAATCAGAATCCACTTTTAGAACCTTGTTATGCAAAAGCATTGATTTTTATCGAACAGTGTAATCTTCCGTAAATTAAATTTCTCGGTGGTTTTTATTTTTTATTTTAAACAATTATTTAGTTTTCTATAAAATAAATTTATTGATTCATTACAGGGGATGCCACTTGCGAATGTAACGTTATTCCTGATGTGGCAACAACAATCGCTATCACTACAGTGCCGTTTGCAGGCAATAAAGTTTGTAGTACATTTTGTGATCATAACAATGCAACACTGGCCGGTTGTAGTCTATGTAAAAACACGCGAAGATTAATGTTAACAGCAGCGGAAATGGCAGCAGCGGCGGCAGTTGCAACAACCACAGTTGCTACAGTTGCCACAACACCAAATTGGTCGGTAATTTGTGCTTCACTGTGCAAAACCGGTGACGGCGGGTCCTTGTGCAATTGTGATTTGTCGCCGTTTTTTTGAAATACTAACAGAGTGAAAGCCAGAAATTGGAATAGATGATGTGGCTGGATACATATGGATTGCATGGTTTAGACAAGATGAAATGTTTGATGCCGAGTGACTATTGATACTCTGCACAATGTGATCTTGAACAAATGATGCATGTGAGAGAATAATGGAGTCTCCGCTTAGGACTAGTAAAGAAATTTATTGACTCCACATTCCAATTACAATGTTGGCTTGTCTGGTTTTCCTTTCTATAGTTTCACTCTGCGTGGTCTTTTTTCATTGGGCGACAAAACTCACGCTTATGAGATATATATATTTCTATATATATAATTTAATTAATAATTTCTGTTCTTTTATTGTTATTAATATTTATAATTTATAAACAAAAGAAAAATAATTTACAAATATATTTGAGGTTATCATATTAATAAATAGTTTAAAAAAGTGAAGCAAAGAAAATTCAATTGACAACAAAAAAAAAAAAAAAGAAGCAAAATGCAAAGAAAGAAGTAATAACAAAAAAGGCACAGTTAAAACGAAACTCAACAAAAAAGAAGATATGAAAAAATTCCCTATGCGAATCAATTAATTTGTAATTAATTTGAATTAAAAACAAATCAAAGTGAGAAAAATAAATAATTCAAAAAACACTAGTTGAAAATTGCAAACAATTATAGAGGTTTATGAAATAAAAATCTATGTACTACAATAGTAGATATATGCATTACAAAAATATATATATACATATATATGGGAGACTATATATAAGAAAGCTACAAAAACTAGAAAAAGCAAATAGGGTTTTTTATTTTGATTTCTTATTTCATTGAAATGCATTGTTTTTAAAGAAACAAATAAAAATGCACTAACAACAAAATCACTAAATGGCTTCCATGTGCTTAGATTGGATAGATAGGTATTCAGCAGTACGCTGGATAGATAGATATCCACTGTGGCACAAACCTAAAAATAAGTGAGTAATAAAAACAAACCAAAAAATATCGAAAATACACAACATATCGGGCATTTTGATTTTTATTTTATTTTGTTTGAAGAATTGTTTTTCCTTTAAATTTCATTAATGTTTTGATTTTATTTTCATTAATGGAATCAGCATATCAATTAAGAAATTAAAAAAAAATCAAAAATTGTGTTAAAAAAAAAAACAAAAAACACGAAATTTCATTCACACACATTTCTAAAAATTTAAAATCAAAATTATAATTTAAAAAAAAAAAATTACCTAAGCAAAATTACAATTATTAATGTTAGCCAAGAGTTTAGTGTTGGTTATGCACAACCTTGCATTATTATCTATAAATATTATACAAATTCTTTTCAATTAATTACACGGAATAAAAATATGCCAAAATATTAAAAACACACAAATTATATTATTATTAGCAAAATTTTTGCAGATTTCAAAAATGGTCTATTATTAATAGTAAAAAACATATTTAAGCTAACAAATAAACTAAAATCAAAAACAAAGAACATCAAACAAAACAAGCTTAAATAAAATTAAGATCTATGGAAGACATTAATTAAATAAGTGTATGAAAAGCAAAACAAAAAAATATATAAAAGAAAACCGTTTTGGAAGACAGTTCATATAAAAGCAACAATTTAAACAATATGATGTGAAAAAAAACTTGGAAGACATATTAAACATATTAAAAAAATAATAACTAAAATGTTAATTATTAATTTTTAATAATATTTAAGCGAGCGCAGTGTAAACTAAGCAAAAAATTAAATATATTGTAATAAAAACAATAATTAAACAAATAGAGGCATGGCTTCCGAGCACAGATTCGAAAAACATTTTCACATGTCAACGTACTGTGTTTGGAAGAAAATAAAACCTATATATGCTGTGATTGACAATAAAGGCAACACATTTAAAGAAAAGCCAACAAAAAAATAAATAAATTTATAAAACAAAACAAAGAAAATATTAATTAATTAATTACAACAACATTATAAAAATAAAAAAAAAAAACAAATACATATTTCAATGTTATTCATGTTATATGTATCAATATTTAACTATGTATTACCATCAGATTTCCTAAAAACAAGAAAAAATAATATACCCAACTATATATAAAACATAAATATGCACTAATGCACTTAAATGTAATTTCAGTTTAAATGTTAAAAAATGCACGCATAATAAAAAAAATATATATTCAGAGCACATTTTACTATTGTATGTAATTGATAAAAAAAAAATCGATGTATTTAAAAAATATTACGCACTTTATAGAAAACATTAGATGTTCCTTTAATTTATTTTTGTTTTTTGTAGTAAAGTAATTTACTGCCATTTTATTATGATGTAAAATGAAGTACCCCACTCAAAACAAAAATAAAAATAAAACTAATCAAAACATAAATCATCTTCACTTGAACAAAATTTTAATAATATTTACCTATGTATGTGTATAATTAAACTACAGTAAATTTATTATTGCATTCGCTGTAATTAAAGAAAAAACAAAAATATTAAAAAAAAAATAAATAATTATTATACTACATATAATAAATATATGTATTCAATGACAAACAATTCAAAATATAAATAAAAATTATGTGGTTAAATGTTGTAAAGCCCCTTAAAATATTTGTTTTCATTTTATATAAATAAACAGGAACGGATCTGGGATTTAACATGAGGGGTTTTAAAATATCATATTTTTTTCCGATGTCCAATTTGAGACAATGGGTCATAACTCATCTTCACATACATTTCATTAAACACAAGACGGTTCCTGAAAACTTTGGTATTTTGTTTTCAAAAAATGAGTCGGCGCACAGTGGTTCAAAGACGGAAAAATTCAAATTTTTAAAGTTTGGTTTTCAGTACTTAATATTTAGGGGCATACAAGTAGATTCATACCAAAAACAAATAAAAGTTCAAAAATATACGCAACTTTGAAGAAACCACACGTTTAGTTCAGCAAAAACTAATCATTTTGTGTAGAAAAGTGTTTTGTTTGATTTTAATCTTGTTTGGACAAAAAAAAATATACGGTCAAATTCAGTTAAGCTGGAAGATTTTCAAACTATATCCCAATTCAACTGTTTAAAAATTATGAAGAAATTTCATTTTCCCGATTTTAACATAATGTAAAACTCTAAAACAGAATAATTCCAATATTATGATAAATACAAACCCCAAAAATATGAGAAGTAATTTGGATGACAATAAAATACTGGCCGTAAATTCGATATGCGAGGAAACGGTTAATTGCCGATAATATGAATTGACCGCGCTGATTGGCTATTTAGCAAAACGCACTTTCTCCACGCTCAAAAGAATCAAATTATACTTGCGAAGTACGACTGACCAACATCATTTAAATAGGGTTACATTTTGAAATATTCACTTCGATATATCACTTTCTGTAAATGAAATACTTGAGGACTTTTTTAAATACCCTCGTAGAATCCGATGCGTCTGTCATATAATAGTTTCTGTGGTTAAGAGATTAGAATTTTCAATGTATTTCTGTACAGCATTTACTTGAAAATTACTGATCCTATAAGTACTTAAAATTCACGATTCTTCAGAAATTTTGTAGTTGTTATAAGTGACCGTCAAACATGGAATAATCAAAATTTTACAATTAATCCTGGTACAAGCGATAAAAAAAAAGTTTGCTATGAAAATCTCATACAATTTGAACCCAAACAAAATTTTAAAAGGGAAAAAAGTTAAAACCCAATATCCTTAGGCAATCTCTGTATCCGCTAGTACATGGGTCTTAAATAGAATATGGCAGTACTGGGGCTGGAATCTTTGGACCAAGATTTCGGAAACTAGTAGCAATAGGTAAAATACTCTACATATTTATAGCAGAGACGAAAAAGATCGGTGCCCGAGAATAAACGGTGCCCACATTTATAGTCTTTTAGAAAGTCTAGCAGTTCTTAGAGCTCTGAATTCATACACCTTTCAACTTTATCCAACATGATGAATATTATACTGGCTCATTCAACTATTTGGCCTGACTGGTCGATTTATCGACCGGCAACTTTAAAAATTCGTTAAAAATACATTCCGAATTAATATTTTTTCCAAAAGTAATCGCTGTATGAAATTCCTAATTTTCCCTAACATTTAGATAATTTAAAAATATTGTGTTTTACCTGATTTAAAGGCCAGGTGAACAGACATACTTTTTTGGAAGGTGGTTTTGAAAATCAACAAAAATAGTAAATTTAATTATTTTGCATTTGAAATAAGAAATTCACCTACATAAAATAGCAAACTTGATATAGAAATTATAACTTCACAGATCTTTCGTAAGAGACTACAGCTGACCAAACTTTTGTAAAAAACCATATGCAGAAATAGGGAAAATTGAACAAAAATGCATATTTTCCACATTAAAATACTGTGTTAACTGCATTTATTCTCAGGAAATATTTATTGCTGACGATGTAGCGTAAAAATATTTTAAATTTTTTTTAGACCTCGAGGTAAGCCAAAAACTACTACACCCTCTAAAATTTCATTTATAATTCATCATTGTAAAAGGGCGAATAGCCTAGTAAAAAGGTGTAGCCCGATCCTTCTTGTGATGTGTCATCGAATCACAACAAACAATAAAAAGGGATTGGGAGAGAAAGTTCTTAAAGACATTTGGACTAGACTTAAGGACTCTGGCAGGTTAAAAGGCATATTAATCCTTTCACCATTAGTTCGAAATGCATAATTGAATTAAACAGAATAAAAACAGAATAAAAACCTTGTAAGGTTTCTTACAGTATCATCTTTAGAAATTTTGCCACAAGGCGCAAATCGCATTTCATCGGAAAGGGACTCTTGGGACCTTCTGAGATATGTAGCATAAAACCTAATGCAATTCTTAGATTAGTAGTCTTAATTCAGATTTGTGTTAAAACAAGAGCTGCGCAAAAGATCAATAATAATAATAGATCTTTGGTTTCATATAATGTTTAATGATTGCCTCCACCTGTAGTTTACCAATATAACATGCATGGTTGTCATTAGGTATGACCATTTTTTCCTCATATTATTGCTCCACCGTACGAGGTGTAGGTAGTCGGTGAATCTACTGACTCCTGATGTATTTTTTGATTTACTTAAGAAACATACAAGTAGAAGAAGTAGGTGAAGTCCAAATATTTCATATAGAGAAAGCATTGTAGTCAGAGCCCTATGATTTTTATAGATTAGGTATAAATATGCAACTTCAAAAATTTTATATCAAATTGGCGATGAAAAAATGAAAAAAAAAAAAACAAAGAATTAAGTAATGCTTCAATGCGATAGAGAATGAAGCAAAAAGACCAACAAATATACAAAATGCCCAGCAAAAATAGATGAGTGATCATGTTTAAAAACGCTATTGGATTTGAGTGCTCAGAGTGTTCAGCAAGGACTAACTTCTAACGAACGAGTGCGTATTTCATGATAATGCTTCCGTTTGCATTCTCTAGGGTAAAAAGTCGTCCTTGATATATGCCATATTCGCTGTTGCTTTCTCTGCTTTAAACAAATTTATGTATATAATCCTGCCATTCCCTTTTTTATTTCCCTTTTAAAGGAATGCAATAACCTCAGCTAAAATTATTGTACAAAACATCGTTACACCATACCTGATCTATCTTTCGCTTATCATCAATCATTCTAAAATAGCAAATAAACTACTTTAGTAAAAAAAATATTAAGTAATAACACTGTTCAACAGCCAAAAATGAGCAGAGACGGGACAAGTGTATTTAGGGTAATGAGGAGTCGCTGAGTCCGTGTCCGAATTTGCTCTGCTACGTCACAATTTAAAAATCTAAAATTGAAAAATAAATTTTTCTCTTGTCAAAAACTATGTTCATAGGTACTTACGTTTTTTATTTTATATTATTTATTTATATATAAATTTATTTGTAGGTATACACAAAGAAATTTTTAGGATTTAATTGATCAAGAGCACAAAGTAGATAGATCAAGAAAGTAACTTGAGAAAACAATTTTTTTGAACCTGGCCCAGGAACGGCTCAGAGACAAGGTGCTATTTGGCACCGCTAGGCATTACTGGGTTAAGCTATCAACGAGATAAAAGTGAACGATGATAACGAGGATAAAAAAAGACGAAAAAATTAAAAAAAAAAAAAAATTTTTTTAATTTTTCAGGTTAAAAAATAAAAAAAAAACCGAAAATTTTTTTTTTGTAAAAATGGATGTTTTGATGAAAAAAAATATGAACTGCATTTTTAATTTTTTTGTTTTTTCAATTTTAAAAATGTTGATGTCAATAAAAAAAAAATTATGACGTAACAAAGCAAAACGGACCACGGACTCGGACTCAGCAATTGTCCGTCTCTGCTCGTTTTCAAAATTTTCCATTTGTAGAACAGTGTAATTGTTCATTTAATATATAAATATTAGCTTTTCGCTTCGATAATTAAATTGAATAAAATTCAATAAACTTTAATGTTACTTAATATTTCTATAATCAGTCCTTAAGAATCGATGAACTATTAACATTGGAATCAAGTTTTATAATCTTCTCGTTGAAATGCATTACTTCTGACTTTTTTGCTGGGTATAACACACACAGTACTCAAAAGTTGAACAGCTTATTTACTCTATGATCAACGATATTCACTTTCAGTAACCGAACTGGCGTTCGAAAGAGTGGTGCTCATCGTCATAGTTATCATCGCTACTGCTGTACTCATTTACGATTTAAACTTCAGCAATTTGATCACTGTTGGCGGTAAACTGGAATTTTTAACATCCAGAAAGAATACTGAGGAAAATCTAATGACAATGACTAGTTTTGTGCACATTCCTGAGGGAAGCGATTTCCCCATCGAAAATTTACCATACGGTGTATTCTCTACAAAATCAAATGTAAGTATAAAATAATGCTTAGAATTTTAATTTTCTAAAAAAAAATCCACATGCGGTGATCTGGTTTCACTTGTTCTTACTAGTTAGTTGGTCTTAAAATTTACCTGTATTAAAATGCTGGAAATTAAATATTTTTGAATAAAATTTGCATAAATTTTTAATTAAACTAGTTTGGTAAGAAAAACAAAATATTAAATGTGTAGCAAAGAACAGTGAGAGAACACCTGGAGATTATGGTAAATAGGTAAATGCCGCTGATAAGAATTATTACTTTAGCGTACTCTAGACGTAATAGATAAAGTTGTCTTAACATTTGATTTACAAATATATTTTTAAATACTTTTTATAATATCAATTAAAAGTATATATATGTATACATATGTCAGATGAAAAGGAAAGGATTTTCAAAGTACAACAATAAAATAGGGCAAGGAGTTGAAACTAAAATCCGAGGTATCTGATTTTAAAGCATGTCCAAATCGTTTTTTTGTTTTTGAAAATGTTTCTTCTAAATCCAACATTATGTTTTAATATCATTGCATTTATCTTGTATAGCTTCGCAAACGTTTGTGTGTCGCAATTGGTAACAATGTTCTGGACTTATCCGGTGTAGCACAGCTGTATCCTCCAGAAGTGCAGGTAAGAATACTTCCTTACTACATAAAAAGACATTTAAAACTACCTACTTCATTTTCAAACTTCTCATCTTTCTACTTGTAGGATGCACTAAATTCGGATTCCTTGAATTTATTGATGAGTCTCGGATATGCAGCATGGAATGTTGTGCGTGCAAGAAGTCAAGAATTGTTACTGAAAAATTCACAATTGGAACAAAATTCCGTATTGGCACGAACGTATGTTTTCATACAAACTAAACAATTTTAACGGTTGCAAATAAATTTTTTCCCCCACAGCGTCATAGTTCCACAAAGCGAATGCCAAATGCACTTGCCTGCACAAATCGGTGACTATACCGATTTCTATTCATCTATACACCATGCCACCAATGTTGGTATTATGTTTCGCGGCAAAGAGAATGCATTAATGCCCAATTGGCGGCATCTGCCAGTGGGTTATCACGGCCGTGCCAGTTCAATTGTTGTCTCTGGTACACCAATACGTCGACCATTGGGTCAAACATTGCCAGTGGATGGGCAGCCACCGACTTTCGGTGCATGCAAATTGCTGGATTTTGAATTGGAAATGGCATTCTTTATTGGTGGTGCCGGGAATCAGCTAGGAGAACGTATTCCCGTTGAAGATGCATGGAAGAATGTTTTTGGCTTCACACTAATGAATGATTGGAGCGCACGCGATATACAAAAATGGGAATATGTACCATTGGGTCCATTTACTGCTAAAAATTTAGGTACTACCATTTCACCATGGGTTGTTCCTGTTGCGGCTTTAGAACCATTTTTGGTCGACAATTTCCCACAGGAACCCGAAGTTTTTCCATATTTGAAGCATGAACGTCCCTTCAATTTCGATATCAATTTAGAGGTTTCCCTTAAACGTAAGTGTAATGTGTGTATAATGATTCAAATCATGTGTGAGATTTTACCGGTTAATAATCTATTTTTGTTTCTTTACAGCTGAAAATAGTACTGAAACACTTCTTAGCAAATCTAACTTTAAGAACTTGTATTGGACCGTATTGCAGCAAATTGCACATCACACCGTGACAGGGTGTAATCTGCGTCCTGGTGATTTAATGGCATCGGGTACTATTAGTGGTGAAACTGAGGATTCATATGGTTCAATGCTGGAACTTAGCTGGCGCGGTTCAAAAACCATCAATCTCAATGGTGGTGGTACACGAAAATTTTTACAAGATGGCGATGAAGTCATCATACGTGGTCATTGTGAACGAAATGGTTTGCGCATTGGATTTGGCGAATGTGCAGGAAAAGTTTTACCCGTGATTCCATTTCAATGAAAGTGATTAACAGTTATATTCTGAATAAAGGAATGCATTTTGCTAATATAACCAACGAGAATTGATTATTTCATACAATGAAATTAATAAAAATAATTAATTTGGAATATAGTATTGAATCAGTTGAACTCAAATTTGATATTACAATGTCTTTGTATGCCAGAACTTAGCTTTTTTAAACAATAACCATGTCCTCTTCCAATACAATGAGCGATATAGATTCATAGTTTTTTTCCAGTTTGGATATAATCACGCTCGCCACTTCCTTTATTTGGAAAACAGTTTCTCGAGTCCAGTTTAAGAAATATTTTGATGAAAATCGAAATGAGGTTTATCGAATTATGCTTTATAAGTAACATCAAGAACTTTACATATAAATTCTTCAGATCAAAATTATATACCCATTTCAATTGTTGACTCTTGGAAGTTTGCCATTGCCAGCCAAAAGGTAGCGCTGAGATGAGAAATGGGCTTTACAGTCCAGCACACTAAACCCTAGGCTACGGCAACCTTAGAGGCTTCTTTTTAGAGCTAACCGACATAACCAAACCTTTAGTCAAATACATATCCTTTCATATATTATGTAGTTTTTGTACAAATAATTCGTAGCGTATTATGGCATAAGACCATTTTCATATAGCGCATAAAAAAGTTGTTGGATATCGACCGAGTGTTGAACTTTTTGAGAGTCTACATAAAGTAATCAAGTATTTGTCGAAAAATATGAAAAGCTTTTGTAAATATGGGACAGAGGAGAGGAATAGGAGGAAGAATGAGAGAGGGAGCTTCTTGTAGCTTATTTCAATGATGAGAGTATGTAGATTTAAACAGCAAGTTGTTTTGTTCCATATGATTGAGTATACAAAAGTGAGTGAGCAAAGTAGAACGATTACAAAAACAAACGAGAATAAATGAACAGAAGATATAGAATTGTATTTCTCAAATACAACAACCAAATGTGTTTCTCCGATAAATTCTTGACTCTCAGCTTTGCCAGCAAAAAGTGCTTTAGAAGGTGAACGTTTGAAAAATACAAAATACGATGACGACGAACAACGACGACGACGCTACGATTAAATACAACAAAATTGGCATTGGCGCCGGGCGGCTGCTGCAACAACTACGCAAAGTGAATTTTTGTTTTTGGTTTAATTGAAAAGCAAAAAAGCTGATTAAAAAATACATATACAGTAATAAAGTATTTTAAAAAGAATATTCAATGAACAAAATTAACATATTTGAAATTGAACAAAGAAAAACTTAGTGGATTATTATTAAATAAAACAAGAACAACATTTAATTAAATGTAAGTGAGGAAAACTTTGTTCCATGTGTATACACTTACACTGTTCAGTGAAATTAATAGCAAATAAAAAGTATTCGATTAAATAAAAAAACAGCCTGCAGGTGCAAAAAGTGCATAATAAATATTTGTTAATTTTAAATGAAAATGCATTCATCAATTGCACAATTATAAGTTATAAAGTGTAATTTTACTAGAAAATAAGTTTGGAAAAATCAATTTTAGCTTACTTCATTGCGAAGCTGCTGCTTCTACCAGCGACGCGTCGCTTATTGAGAAGCATGTTAGAGTTGCGCCCAACCACCACCCACCAAGCAGCAGAGTTAACGTCGCATCGCATATGAACGAAGAACACCCCTAAAAATCCCAACTGAATGTTGCAGCGACAGTAAACAAGTGTGACGGCAGGGAATATTGTTCGAAACATTGCTACTAAGATTTAGATATTAAGTAGATAGGTATATGTTGGAAAGGTTGGGGGAGGCAGTAGTAAGGAATTAAAGGAAAATAAATATGTAAAACTGATTGGCAGCAAGTCAGTGCCATTCCGGCGCGGAGGCAGACGATTGCAAAAATAAAGGGCTCTTAAGAAGATGCATCTCACAGACATGCACATATACATACACACATTCACATCTATATGAGCACACACATTTAGCAAGAATGCATGTTGCCACTTTTGTTTTGTATATGTCTGTATGTATACTTGTTTCTTTTTAATTCATATGCGAATTTAGCTACAACAAATTAAATAACAAGAAAAGCAAAAACAACAAAACGAACCACAATTAAGTGGCGCCGTACCGTGCCGCCAATGCAACGAACGTTGAGAAGAGCGTCAGAACCAGTTTTTCATTTATTTTCTTTTTTCTTTCCATTTGCTTTTTGTTTTCTCTTCGGTTGGAGCTGTTTCTTCTTCTTCTTCCTGGCGCTATGGCAGCAAGTGACACATTCATTCCACTTGAGACGCAATGAGTAAAAACAAACAGAAAAATAAAGAAGTTACTGAGAGAAAACATGCAATGTACTCGAAGTTATTTTTTCAAATTGCTAAATGTTTTCATTTCTTTCCTCTTTTTTTGTTTTTTTTATTCTTTCTGCTCATTAAACGAAATAGCAGAGTTAAGAGTTTTCAAAATGAAAATGTCGTTCAAAATTCAGATTAGTTACTTATTTCATGTGCAAATTGTGATTTACTTTTCTCTTGCTTAATAAACAATCCCTTCGTTTCTTTGAGTTCGAGGTTAAAGTCTAATCAAATATTATACATCGTGATACATATGTACGTACGTATGTATGTATGTATGTATGTATGTATGTATTCTAGAAGTACACACGAGAGACATGCATGCCGAACAATAATTTATGGTTGTCTGTCGTCTGCTTTGCAACCAAAATTGTGAAATGTATGTCGTACTACATACATATAGTTATTGTAAAAAAACAAAAAACATTAGCAAAAACAACAACAAAATGAGCTTATCGGCAATAATATATGAATATATGAATGTGTGTATGTATTATTAATATTTAAATTTAGTTTCGGTTATGATCACACCCAAGAAGCACTACGCATATCCGTATCTCACGTGGAATTAATGTGAGAATATTTTGTGTCGTACATATATGTATGTACCAGAGTAAGGCCCAATCAACTAATTTTTTCAATTAGTCAGCTAAAATATTAGTCGTGATTAAATAGTTAATCATAATACCCACAAAATGAGTATGTCAATAGTCATTAAGTATTTTGACGATATGCCAAAACTAAGAATGTGCAGAAGGAATGTTTTGATAAGACTCGACATAATTCGATGGTTTCGCTCTAGTTCGCTATAGGAAACATTGATGTTATTAATAGAAAAAATGCTAATTCACATGCATATATGCATCATAAAAACCAACAACAAATTAGAATTAGTATTCTTTCCGTATATTCTCTCAGCTAACACTGTGCAACACATTTTTCTAACAGGTCGATAGTATTTGTGTAGGGTAACAAAACTCTAAAAGGGTTGTGCAAAGTTAGCTCGCATTTAAAAGTTATAGGCATTCAAAATTTGCCTCTTGCAACTTATTTTTTAAAAATAAAGTGCTCATTTTTTACTACTTTCTTCAGCGAAATAAGAACAAAAACAATTTTAGCATTATAGAGTTTTCCATATTAAGAAGTTTAAACTATCCATCCATTACATGATTTTTGCAAAAAATAAGCAGAAATACTAGTAACAAAAATGTATAGAATTTAATAATGTTTGAAAGGCTATAACATTTAAAAGCGAGCTAACTTTTGCGGTTTTGTTACTTTGGACCAGTACTACCGACCGGTGTTGGTCGCTTATCCGTTAGATTCCATGACCCTAAAATTGTTGCACAGTGTAATTCATATTGATTATTTATTGTTGACTAATTTAAAATTAACTTTCCCAGAAAAGATATTGATGTTTTGAATACTTTTCTTTTACATACTAATTTTTCAAATATGTGGAAAATCTACAATTTAATCTTAACCCTAAACCTTACAATTTATAGACATTAAAGAACAAGGAACCGTAAATTTGAGATACTGAAATTTTCAATTTCAAAATTTAAAACATTTAAAAATTGAGAGAATGCGCCGCATTTTAAATTGTAGGGTTTAAGCTTAATACAAATATATTGAACCAGATTGTCTTTCTAATGAAGTTATTGCTTAAAAAAGGAAAATGTTGAAAACCAGTGATTGAACTTTTTGAATAGTGACACATTTCCAAACCATCTAGTTTCAGCCCTATGTTCTCCAGAAAATTTAGAAATAAAGCCATAAAATTGTAAGTATTCAATTCAACCTAGTTCTTAGATGTCCCTAGTTCTGGAACACAGATCTCACCCTCAACGCTCTTAGAGGATGTAATATTTTTCGGCATATCATTACCATCATTATAAAATGTGAAAACCCAACGAATATATCTAAACAAATTAAATTTAAGCTTACCATCTAAACTTCTCCGTTATAAGTTCTTACCTTGAAGCTTAATATAAAAATACCGGGAAACATATTTTTTAAAACAATTAAATGTTGAACACCAGAATTTTTTTTATTAAAAAAACAAAAATTATTTTCTCTTGCAGTAAAAATGGAACATTTCCCAATTGGTTTTAATTAACAGAACACACTCAAATTTGAGTTTTAGTTGAATAACACCTGAGGCTGAGGAAAACGAAGTATATAAAGCACTATAATGTCTTCACATTTATTAAGAATAGTTTGTCTTCTAATTTTGATCCAATGGATTTGGGCAGGTAATTTGAAAATACCTCATAGTAACTACCTGAAACAATTGAAACATTATGCTAATAAAAAATATTTGTACATTTAGCTGCTAAGCCATTAACATGCATAAGTTACATGGAGGATGATAAATTTACGCAGGATGATGAGGACTTCGATGACTATTCATCGAATCCCGCACAATCTAATGCTGAGAGCTTAATCGTACCGGAAGTGTTACCATCTGGTACGGGCAGTAATATGTTGGCACATCGCAGAGTTTGCCAGTCGGACTATACTTTTTGTTTTTCACTATGGCGACAAATTAACAATGGCACACAACTCGAGAAACAAGGTACATATATACATACTTATATCGTATATATATCTAGTAACTATAATAAATTTTGTGTTGGAATGCTAAATAATTAAAAATATTTTCGTGTAAAGGTTGTTGGAAAGAAAGCACGGAACGCAATGCGACTTGCAGTCAAACGGAGTGCACAAGCTCGGCTCCAACATCTCGCAACAATTCTCTGTATTACTGCTGTTGTTCCGGTGATGCATGCAACCAAAATGTCACGGTCGTAGAGCCAGCACCGCTTCAGGTTATTTATAAGAAATCCTTAAAATTAATTCGGCATTTTAAAACTATTCTATACTTTTAGCTTTCAAAAGCAGTTATCGTTGACCCATCAAATCTAATATCAGTGGGAATTCATCAGGAGAATTCTTCTTGGAACACCATTACGCTTTGGAGTTCCTTAGTTGTTCTCAGTATATTGGCTAGTGTAGTAGCTACGTATATTTATTGTCGTAATATAAAAGAAACACCAATGCCCGAAGAAGCACCGTTGGCACCATCAGGTCCCGGTTATAGTTCGAATCTACGCAATGTTGACAACATAACTTTAATCTGTATGTTGGGTAGGGGTAAATATGGCACAGTAATGAAAGGGCTACTGCACGATAAGGAGGTGGCGGTGAAAATATTTCCTGAGGTTCACCATCAATACTATATCAATGAGCGAAATATTTATTCGTTACCTTTAATGGACTGTCCATCATTGCTGTCATATTTCGGTAAGTGATCAGTAGCTCCTTCCTCATGGCAGCTGACTATACAGTTTTGCTTTTTGTAGGTTTTGATGAACATCATACTATGGAAGGCAAAGCAGAATACCAGTTGGTACTATCTCTTGCACCATTGGGATGTCTCCAGGATTGGCTTATTACTAACGCAATGGATTTTGACACCTTCTGTGGAATGACAAGGTCGATAACTCGTGGGGTATCACATCTGCATACAGAACTCCAGCATGGCGATGAGTACAAACCCTGCGTTGCCCATCGCGATTTAAATTCGCGTAACGTTCTCGTTAAGGCTGATCGAACATGTTGTATTGCGGACTTTGGATTTGCGTTGAAAGTTTTCGGTTCGAAATACGAATATAAGGGTGAGGTTGCCATGGCGGAAACGAAAAGTATCAATGAAGTGGGAACATTACGTTATATGGCGCCCGAATTGCTGGAGGGAGCTGTAAACTTACGTGATTGCGAAACGTCATTGAAACAAATGGATGTATATGCGTTGGGCTTGGTATTGTGGGAAGTAGCAACTCGTTGTGGGGATTTTTATCCAGCTGGTCAAGTAACACCACCATACAAGGCGCCATACGAACCAGAAGTCGGGCCGAATCCTTCATTCGATCAAATGCAGACATTAGTTGTACGACACAAAACTCGACCGCTATTCCCGGTTGGTTGGGGTGGAGGTGCTGCGTCAAAACTTGTTAAAGACACCTGCGAAGATTGTTGGGATCATGATGCAGAAGCACGATTAACATCTCTCTGCGCCGAGGAACGTATGCAGGAAGTGGCAAGTTTACGTCCGCGTTCATATCCACATGCGCAGTCTCCGGGACCTCTATTGAATGCAAACAATTTGGCCGGTGAATATTCAGACTCAAATCTACAAAATTCACGCAATCACAACGCTGAGTCGTGCAATTTGGAAACAACTGCAATGTTGAATCCGCCACCTAATCAAAAGGTTATGCCTCGTGTACGCAGCATT
The DNA here is from genome assembly GCA_963691655.1 of Toxonevra muliebris. Classification (NCBI taxonomy): domain Eukaryota; kingdom Metazoa; phylum Arthropoda; class Insecta; order Diptera; family Pallopteridae; genus Toxonevra; species Toxonevra muliebris. The sequence goes on along the minus strand of OY829326.1, from coordinate 45,933,972 downwards.
GGCAGTGAGCTGGAAAATAGCTTAGTTCCTCCAACCATATTGCAAACGGAAAAGAATCATCTCATGTACCCGCAACAACAATTGCAACCATATCAGGGACGAAATCCCTGTCAAGAACGCAATTTAGCACCGATTACAATACGACAACCACAAATTCTCGTCGAGAAGAGCAAGAAACACAGTTTTCAGTCAGGGCAGGAGAACAGTTTCTCATGTTTAGAAGACGATGTGTCTGTGGAGGACTTAATTTCGGGCGGAAATGCAAAGAAATTTGCATCTATGACACATGATATGGGGCAAGGATTCCCAAAACAACAAAACACAGACAAAAAATTACGTGGCTGGAATGGCGTACGTGCACTCATTCAAAAGAAACTCTTTCGCAAGGATGGCAGCAGTGACGACGTCTTCCAACAAATGACTTACGGTGATGAGAAATCAAATTTAGTGGATAATCGTTATGTGGCTATGGTGAAAGGTTTGGATAAGGGCTCACCAACAAAAACGGCCACTGTTAGTTTCATAGATGACAAACAACGTAGCCCTAATGGTGTGGGAGCAACAAAAACAGCCGCTCTCAATGATGTCTATCCGCACAACCGACGCCCCAATAATTTGGACCTCAGCCCCATGACAGCTGCATGCAGCTTCGGTGTTCAGCTACCAGCACCACAATGCAATAATAAATCAAATCTAATACACAGCATTGCAGAGGAGAGCATGGGTAATGGCAACATGAACGCTAAACCGGAACTGCAACGAATAGATACTCGCACAAGTACGCCATGTCACGTGGTGCCACGTTCACTCTCAACCAGTCTCATTAAGCATACAGGTATGAAAAATAACAACAATGATGTGAGTAAAACTGATATCAGAATACTGACCGCCTCCTCTCCATTGAATGCAGTCAATGAAAAGGCGAACATGTCTGTGAATGCCGCAACAGAACCACAATTTAGGCGTCAGCGCAGTCTCGAAGTGTTTCGTGAGGTCTTCAGCGGACGTGGAAGTACTGAAAAGTTACGCGATCCAAGTCAACGCGTGAAAACACCCGGCGATGTGCCGCCATCAGTACGTAAAGTACGTGCTTCAAAGACACTTAGTCTCTATGATGATCGCATGATGGACTCATCAATGCTTAATATTCTCTAACATGAGGAAGTTCTGCTTCTCGAGCTGTAAGCTTTTACAGCTCTGAAGAGCGGAACATCAGATAATTGCATCGTGAACATGGTTTTACTCATATCTCATTCTTCATGAACTGTTTGGTGTCACGAAAGTGCATGTAGAGCATTGAAAAGTATATACGACACCAGAAGTTTTCATAATAGAATCACCCTTTAGATTGTAAGAGTACAATAATTGCATATGCATATAATGTATTGTATCTATTTTTGATTTTTTTACCGACCATATAGATTGTAGTGCTTGCGTGCGTGCATATCTCATGATTGCATTTGCGTAGGTGTAACAAACCAAAGTCCTTATAGTGTAGTAGTATGTGACTGTATTTTTTGTACGTGTATCTTTAAAAAGTAAGCTTAGGATTAGTATGTATATCACAGATGTTGATTACGATCATAACGACAATGAATCCTTTTGTTCCTGAGCAATATTCAAAATCTTATTTAAAATATGTATGTATTTCGGCTTAGTCAATGTGTTTTTTGGATAGTGACATTTTGAATCCTCAGCAATTCACTTCACTTGGAAAAACCTTCAGTTATAGAATGCATTAGGATGCTCTAGTTCTATAAAATAAGATTTGTAGCGCCTAAGGGACAACGAATGCAAATTATGAGCACTGCAAGTTTTCTCTAACCATTTCAAATTTTGATAGATTTAGTTTAATAGCAAGATGGCAAAATATGTAAGTTTGCTTTTCGATAAAAATTATGTAGAAAAAATATAAATAAATACTTGTTGTTTTTAGAATTATGATATAAAACAGTTTTTGAAGAGAAGTAGTTGAGTTTCCTTTAAAAAAAAAATTAAATTTTATTTTCGCAAAAGTACGTCAAATTCAGTAATGTAATGAGTAATTCAGTAAAGTACATTTTCGGTATTCATAAGATTAAAAGACTGACAAGCGATAAACAGAAGGGGTTTAGCTAAAATTACTTAGCTCTGAGTATTTTCTCAGATTCAGAAAATTAAGCGAGTTCTTAGATTTTGACTTAGGTTTTTAATCATTGACAGTATTGGCAATGTACTGCAATTTAATATTTAAAGATTTCCTATACAGCTTAAACACATGACTAGCTACTCAATTCTTACTTAGAACCTGATATTTTTTATTGACCAATTTTCAAATTATCAATTATTAATCAATCAATTTTGGTTGATTTTATTAAGTAATATAAGCGTTGATAAAGCCATAAATTATTAGTTTTATACTTATAGCAGAACAACAAGAAAAACATGACCTCCCTTTGAGAAGTAATGCATACGAGTAACTATGAATAGCACGTAAGTATAACCGAAGCTAAACGATTTCAAAAGAATTTTCTAAAAATGCCTTGTATTCAAATTCATAAATTAGATTGATTTAATTCATATTTTATAAACGAATATTTATAATTATATATTGTGAAATTACATAAGTGCAGCATACTCCGATTGATGAACATTATTATGTAAAATTAAGCACGCCTTTAATTAAATTAATAATACTTATTCGTAAACACAATATAAGCATTTAATTGAATTAATTTAAGGTCATTTAAAATGTTGTAACGTAATCGTGTAAGAAAAAATAAAATAAAAATTAAATACAGAGCTCGTATTCTCCTAAGTTTATAAGAATTTATAATATGGTTGTGTTTAATTCAATACTAAATATACTAAAGGGGAGTATTTCGTGTAATCCAAAATTAAAGTGTTTGCAAATATTTCACTTTCCAAACTAAGTCACACAATGCTTCGAATAATAAAATCGTGTCTTTCAACTTATTTCGGCTTACATACAAGTCTACACGGACATTCGAGCTCAGTGTTGTTTTTTTCTACCCTATACTCCACTTAGGAAATGCCGGGCACAATGATGATGACATATAATTTCCCAAAATTATATCCTTCTTTTCTATTAAGCTTTTGTTTATCCATACTCTAAAGGATTTGGCTATTAACCCAAAAATGTTGGCATTAAGCACAGAATTAGGGCAAATCCAATTTTAATGGGAAATGCATTTTTCCGAACTTTGAATGCTGATCATGCTGGCTTAGTTGCCGTCAGTGGTAATAAAATAATAGGTTAAAAATTAATCTTTTAGAACCTATACTTGGTTCTAAGCCACACTGTTTGATTTGGATTTTTTGGCTTGTAATCAATTTTCAATCGTCCTGAAATATTACCCACTCTACATAGACACCCTTCGAAACAAACACATATGTACATATACACGCATACAACTTTAGGAAGAGCCTTATTCTATTTCTATTGAATTGCGAGTAAGTGTATAGGAATTTTGTTTCTTTTTTTGTTATCCCTTTCATCACTACTAGGATTATATGTCCCAGAAATGTTCGAAAATTCAAGTAAAATCAGAAACATTTCTATTCCCATTTTAAGTTTTTTTTTTAATATTTATGTTGGCTATCAATGCGTGGATTGTTATTGGCGTAAGTTGCCTTTAATATAATGCAATTCCTGGCTCTAAAAGTTATAAAAGCCAAAGAACCCTGAACATATTTATTTTTTATTTTGTTTTATTATTTGTAAAAAGTGTGGAAAAAGCTTAGTCAGATTTTGAGAAAAAACACCGGTGTGAAAGGGTTAAAGAGTATTTCGCCACCAAGCAAGCATTTTTGCTCTACTGCGCGTGAGGAAGCTTTACTGCAAAAACATAAAAACTATTAAACTTAAAAAGCTAGACTCTACGGAATTATCAATGCCAACTTCATTAACCAATTAAGGCTCAATGGGTATGCAAATACCAAAAAATAAAGCATGTGAGAGATATCGTGGAACTTTTGATGTTATTGAATAGAGGAAGGATACGACTACCTAAGACTATTAGATGTCATCTTAGACTTCCTCCATTTATTGAGTGCTACTTGTCTCCAAAAAAAACTTCCTGGGGTGGAAAACAGACTAACAGGAGACAGAAGCATTTAGTTCATGTCTCACCTTACCAATGACCTGGCTTCATTTGCATCACTTACCTGCGAGTAATAAACATTTTGAGTACTTTTCTACCCATTGGGACGTCGTGGATATTTTAGCTCCAAAACAAATTTCGAATGAAAATTGAATAAAACATTATTTTGTATGGAAAAATCTTATATTTTTAATTGTTTGTATAAAAAAAGGCAAACAAGGAAAGTCAATTATTGAGCCTTAGAAATTTTGGGCACTTATTATGCAGTCATATTTGCATTTCCGGTATCCGTACACCACATTGGGCACAGCTAGAGCGTGTTTCTAACTTCACAGCAGAATAGTCAACGCGATCTATTCTTGTAGCCAATTCTGATCCTGCTGCTGATAATTTACGAGCATTACCCATAGGAATAACGATGTCTCAGCGTTCATATTTTGCATTAACATATTCTCAAGGCTCTCGGAGGAGCCTGAAACTCCTAGAGAGCGTGTCCCCAAGTGGCAGATAGGTGAAATAAAAAACTTCCCCGCGAACCAAACAGACACTTTCTCCAGCGAGCCACTCAGTCATACACCGAGGATGGAGTCATGGAAAACAACATTAGGTAGGATGTTGCGTAGGAGATGACAGCGGAGGAACTTAACAAGCAAGAGTCAACGATGCCAGTCTCAAGTCCAAACTACTTTGATGTCAGGTGAAAACCGGTCTAAAACAAAAGCTAAACTTTTAGTCTAAGTAATGAAATTTATGGATCGAAGGATCTAGAGATTTAGTACTAGGAGAGCTAACCCCAAGTGAAATGGGACAAAGTATGGAAGAAAAAGAATACCCTTTTTTCTCAATGACTTTAATGCGATAATTGCGCATCGTTGGTCGGTTTGCTTACTTTTCCAGCACAAATTTACAATCAACCAAATTAAAGAGAGAGTGAGGAAGTATTCTCTCACGAAGAGAAAAATATCACAAAAAGTCCGCTAACGGGAATTTACATTAATTTACAAAATATAATGAACATCAAATGCTGAAAAAATTAAATTAGTCGATACGGGAAAAAAAGGTGAAACTAGTAGGGAGATATTCAAATGATTAATAAAACCTGATTCGACATTTCCTTACTTCTTGCATCCATCACCCATCGTCAATTCGCTGATATTATTTTAAATTTCATATTTCGTACCCAACTGCATTTTCTATATAAAAGAATATTTAAAACTTATCACATCTAAAAACACATGTAGTTTGAGCTTAGAATTGGTCCATGGTTAATATAAAAGCGTAATGTAAATTTCCACACATTTTCATTTGAAGATATTTTATTTATTTGAGATATTTAATCTACTAAGATTTTAATTTTTCTATTCATGCCTTTATGCACATTTGAGTGGATTATTTCGTTGGGAACATTTTTAACTCCACTTTGCACATGAATTTGTAAAAAATAGTTAAACATAAAAAAATGTTTGTTATTATCTATAAAAGAAGCCGCAACTATTTTTAGTACAAAAATGTGAAATATTTGGATTCATTAAAAAATAAAACAATTATAACAAAGTGCTCTTTACAAAAATGGATGTGTAAAGGGATTTCATAACACCGCGGGAGGAAAAACATTGCAAAATACTTACTGATTTTTCCATATTTCAATTTAAAACAAAAACTGATTTTCAAGACATGCCTCAAAAACACACTTTTAGCATTTAAAAAAAGTAAATCCGATCAAAATTACCTCTGCAGTCGCACAATTAAGTAGATGGCTTTGTTGCGTTTATTGCTTTTGTGCGGAGATTTCTTGTTTTTTTTTTTCAATTTATGTGAATTTAAAGAACACATTACAAAATCAGTTGAAATTTTCTTGAATATCTCCCAAATCTAACATTAAATTTAAAAAATAAAACCAGGATTGTGAGCTCACTTTTATATGTTGCATAGTGTTACTCGATATTCATCTCATATGCTTTTAACATTTTGTAAAGGATAATCGAATTGTCTGCCTCATAATTTAATAAATATTGAAACACAATAGATTATTTTATAAAATTGTATAATACGTTTAATTATTACAATTACGTACAATATTAATATCAAATTTTTATTTTTATTATTACTTTTATTTTTTCTTCACATATTGAAACTATATTTATTCGTTTCTTTACTGTAGTGATGATGATGTTTATGAATATTATTATGTTATTGTTATTAATGAATTTTATAATTCAATAGTACTCTAATCAAGTATCTCAAATATATAGGTATGTATATATAAGTATATATATACATATAAAAAAAAAAACAAACAAAAAATTGTTATCTACTAATTAAATTAAGCACATCATCTGTGGAACATTCAAAATTTTACACAACCGATTACGATGTTTCTCAATTGCATGCGCCTAATTCGATCGAAAATATTCATTAAGTAGTTAGGTGTATGTAGTATTTAGGAGTGGGCATAAGCAAAAAGGAGAAACAAACAAATATGTACTAAAAAATATTGTTGTGCGTGTATTGTTAGAACTGAGTTAAACAGAAAAACTAAATAAAATAAAAAACAGAAAAGAACACAATAGAAACCATCTTGAATGTAATTTCAGCTATTTCTAAGTGTATACATTTAAAAATAATAATAATATATCACGTATGAAAACGCATTTTCAGTACAATGCTGTCATTGCGCAGTACATAAAACATGTAAACGTAGGTATTTATTTATTTAATTATACATATATTTGTAAAAAAAAGAATTATTTTAACCACCAAAAAAAAAATAAAAATTACATAAAATTAATAAATAAAAAAAAAAAAAGAAAAAAATGGCAAATTCAGAGAGCGTCTCGACATAGCAAGAGTAAACGCAAACTAATATTGAATTTCGAATGAGCGAGAATGGTGTACCTATCTATCTAACACTGTGTGTACATAATCTTCAGTCCGTGTAATAAAAACATGTATACTAATCATTTTGTGCAAGATATTTAGGTCCAAAAATAATTGATTACAAAGACGACATTATCAATACAAGTTATAACTTCCCCTTGCCATAATAGAAATTACAACATGGGACAGTTACAAATTTTAGGTCAATTTTTAATATATGTAAAAAAGTTTTAAAAAACCACCTATATATGGCTTTAAGTATTTTTGTTTAAATTATATTCTAAAGCAAAATATGTTTATTATTCACCAATTCCAATCAAAAGAAACTCAGACTGAGGAGCAACATTAGTCTAAATAGCTTTTTGATATACGTTCTTGTATGAATTTTTCACACAAGATTTTATTTTTACCCTTCTGAAAAATGTTCATTGAGGATCCTGAAGCTCCTGGGTAATCAAGTATTAATGAATTTATCTGAAAATTTTAAAATCAGGGGTGAAGATCTATATTTGAAGATAATAAAAAAAATTCTTGAAAAAATTAAAAAAAATTCTTAATTTATGGTTAAAATTTCAAAAATTTGTTTCCACTTCTGTTCATCTGGATAACTAGAATTTTAACTACGCTGTTATTTTTTGAGTTGACGCCATTCTTGGCTGCTGCTCGTATCCCAAAAATATACCTTTGTGTGATTAGTTTTGTGAGTCATTGTATATTAAAATTATTCATAAAATTTGCAAATTTTTCATGAGATTTAAATGGAATTTATAAACGCCCAACAGATTAAAGATTCAGCATTTCATTTTTCAAATATTTATGTTTTAACTTTTACTAATAAATCATTTATCTTTGGATCTAGATGCGAATTTGGTAGCGAACATTTTTTCAAAAATGTACACCCAGTGCAGTCAAAGAAAAACAAAGGTTTCTATGAAATTGTTGCTTGAAACAAAAAAGTCCATACCGAATACGTTTTTTTTTTCGCTAGTATATTTTTTTATGTGAACAAGTAACAAAAAGTAAAAAAAAAATCTAAATTTAATTACAAAAAAAAAAAAAAAGAATACATTGACAACCATTTAAAATGGCTTACATCGAATCTTGTAAGGTTTCGTCTCGTTATATCATTTGCTGAATCATTGTTTATTACTTATTTTCTTCTTTTTTTAAACTTATTTATCATTCAATTATGGATATTCGTGTTTTTGTTTTTCTTTTCTTTAATTAAACATCTATATTATTAGTTATGATTAATTTTACATAAATTGTAAATTCTTGTTTTTAATGCTCAACAAGAGGAAAGAAAACTACACTCGTTATTACCTCGTCAAAGTAGGCTGCACCTAGACAGCCAACTATCTGTTTTTCTTGGCTCGGAAAATTTGAGTTGATGGCCTCCCTTTGGTGGATTATTCGCTTCCTATGTAAGAGAATAAAAAAAAAGGATGATAAAATAAATTGAGAAATGTCCGAAAAAAAGGAACGCACCATTCGCTTTTCCATTTTCGCTTTTATATCACTAGCTAACGTTAGAAAAGCTTCTTCGACATTGATGCTTGCTTTTGCTGATGTCTCCATAAATTTAATACCATATTCGATTGCCAATTGTTCGCCTCGCTCTCGCGATACCTGTGCGTAAATTTTAGAAAATGCATGAAATAAATATATCAAACTAATGTCAGCACAACAGTTTTATCACTCGATAAAACGCTTACCTGTCGCTTTTCATTCAATTCACATTTGTTGCCTAACAACATTTTCTCTACATCGGCCGATGCATTTTCTTCAATGTTTCGTATCCAATTTTTTATATTTTCAAACGATTTCTCCTGTGTTATGTCATAAACTAGCATTATGCCCATTGCACCTCTGTAGTAGGCGGTAGTAATGGTCCTGAATCGCTCTTGACCTGCAGTATCCCTAAAACATCCAATGAAAAATTGTTAGATATAAAAGATTCCACAGATAATATTAATATATTAAGTATATGTACCATATTTGAAGTTTAATTTTTTTCCCATCCAATTCGATTGTTCTAATTTTGAAATCAATACCTGCAATTGAACCAAAAACGTTTCATTTTAAGTAGTGTATAACATGCTTAAAGAACGTACATATATATGTAGTCATCACAACAACAGTGTATATAGAGATGGGCAAATCAGACGGCCGTTTCGGAATCCGCCACGATTTCTCATCAGTGATCTTAGTGATAGTTCTTAGTCTTATTTATAAAAGTATCACTATTAATTCCGAAGGAAAAATGAGAGAATGCATAAATGGCATACATGCCTACGTGAAATTTTATCCTAATACAAAATAACCCCCAACAAAAATGAAACAGACACCAAAAAATGTATATGAAAAGCAAGAAAAACAAATTTTGACGTGAATTGGGGTGATATTTCATAATTTGGAGCCTTTTTTCATTTTTAATAATAATTTTCATTATGATATATATGAAATGTGGTCCCAAAATTAAAAAGGAAAAAAGGTCCAGAAATACGATGAGTTGGCCACAAAATATACATATCGCTACTTTAATTTGCTTAAGTCCTAACTCGCATTTTTCAAATTTTTCACGAGAAGCAAAAAACATTCCGATATTTGATGCAAACAAAAACAACACTAAAAAATCAAAAGTTTGGGTACAGTTTAAAAATGATTCAAACTATTTTACATGAGTTTTTGCTTGTATATATTTTCAATCATGTTTAAACTATACCCAAAATTTAGGGTTTTAGAGCTTTGAAGGAATAATAGTAAAAAAAACGTGCCAATTTTAAGAGATTATGAAGAAACAATACGAAAATGGAAACTTAATACCACCATTGAGGCCATTTTTCATTTATTCATTACTTTTATATATCATTGCAATAATTGGGGTTTTATTTCATTTTCAGTATTTTATTGAGGCCAAGCTTCACGGAGATGGCTTAAAGTCGTGATTTCAATAACGTTTGAAGGCATTTTCGATGAAGTCCGGTGTTTAAAATCACGTTTCCCAAAAGTAGAATCGATTGGACGATAGACCTAGATATGTGTATTTTTGATATCATGTTAATGATAGAAGTGTTTCAGATCTTGAATGCAGCGGTTGTTTTGGTAATTCCCGCTGCTATGCATATAATGTTTTGTTCTTTCATCAATTATTATTCACGTCTTTAACTCTGGATCCCAGATCGAGGCCATCAGTTTAGAAAAGCGAGTTCATCTTCAGTCTCTTGGTTTATGACAGACTTATCAGCTTAACGCTTACTTTGCAAGAAAAATCAAGTGATTTGGCATCAACAGTAAAGCATAATTTCGAAATTGTAGATACGCTTCCAGTAGAACGAAAAAATGTAATAGTATCATTCGGGGAAATTTCTAAAGCGAAAGAAGCATTCGATATGGAACTCAGAATTCCGTGACTCACGTTGAAGCAAATAGCTTATTCTAGTTACACTGTACAACAATTTTTACGCTTTTAAAAATCCCGTCAGGTTTGGTAGTTGGAATATATGTTTTCCTGGTCGCTGAAATAAACAGATTTTTCGAGTCACGTCAGGTTCTTTGAATACCCATTTTTTTAACCCAGATACGCCGACCGTACTACATGTACGGTCCTATTCTTTTCAGGTTTCTACGTTAACTGTGCTTTAAATTTGACTGACAATAAGCATAAGATGCCGGGGTTTTGGAAGTTTTTGGGCTTGAGCAGATTCCCAACAAGAAATTATCTTTTAACAGTTTTGGCGACACTTCCGGTCACAACATCGAAGCCTACATACGGATCTCATCGGACAACAGAAGACTCAATGCACTCGCCGTACTGTTAATCCATGGGGACTTAGATGTTAAGCCGAATGAATTTCTCGAGATTATGGTAGCAAACAAATCTCGAAAATTGAAATTTTAAACTTGTTCAATTCAATATAAACTTGATCAACGTCATTTGATTGACAATAAGCATATATGTGCGCAATTGACACTTAAAAATGTACGAAGGATAACAATGAAAATAAAATGCCTAAACGAATTACGTTGTGACTCGATTTAATAAAATTATGGACCTCTTCGAAGCTACCGGATTAATAGCATCATGTTATCTCTGGAGAGAAACCTGTTTGATATGTATTTCATAGAAACATATAATTTTACACACATAGAAGTGGAAAGTCCCTTATAAATGTATTTTAGGGCAACTCTAATTAGAAAACCGCTACAACTCAATGCCTTTGTTCAGGACCTAGAACAGTACATCAGATCGAATAATTTAAATTATTTTTACAAAATCGAAGCATTTACATATTGACGATCAAAGTAACATTTACCAATTTCTGAGAAAATAATCAAACTATTTTTTAAAAAAGAAATAGATCTATGGTGTTTTTTACCATAAAATAATTAGAATAGCTTAGAGATCCCACGAAATATTAGGTATGACATTACTGAATTCAGAATTGACCTTAACTCAATTTTCACCTGGATTCACTCATACATTCTAAACTCAGTCTACATCTTCAATGATGTATTTACGAACATCTCGTAAGCAGAATGCATCTAGGACTCGGTTATACGCAAAAAGAAATTGTATTTTCGATATGTTGATGTTGTTGATTTTGATTACATAGTGCATAACAATTGCTAAACGCTGCCATCTGATGCTCGCTGCTGCTTAAAACTTTTAAATGATAAAGGAATTTGACTTGAGTCCAACGAAATGAAACAAAACAAAAAGAAATGACTCATTTTTAATTAAATTCATTCTGTTATGAAGAAGATATGCTAGCTACAAAGTTATATTTGTTGCTGTTGTTGTTGTTATTATTGGTTGCTTTGTACAGTATATGTAGTTACGATATGGGCCACCGCCACCTCATCTCCTACACACTCAGCCCACTTCGACTATGTGGATATGTTTTGATTTGTTTAAGGAAGAGTGAGTTGTTAAAATACACCTCCAATCGATAAGGCAAATAGAATTGATGAGATGCACTCATTAACTTATTGAAATGAATACATCACTTACCTATTGTGGATATGAAAGTCGTATTGAAAGCGTCCTCTGAAAATCGAAATAGGATGCAAGTTTTACCAACACCGGAATCACCGATTAGGAGCAGTTTAAATAAGTAGTCGTACGTTTTGGCCATTGTCCACGCTGCAGGTTTCGAAAATCGGTTTCACACCCTCCTGTCAATCAGCAAGCGTATTCAAACTTTCTAGCTACAAAAGCAATTCGCTGGGAAGTTTTAGCTTTCTCACTCGCTTGATTTCAGGCTTCTGCTGCTGCTGTTTGTAGTAATAGGTCGAGTAGGGAAGTGGAATGGGTGCGAGATGGCAAGAAGAAAAATGGCGAATGCAGATGAATGTAACAATCTCTGATGAAAAATGTCTTTTCTGTACAATATCCAATATTATTTGCAAACTCTTTAACAATTATTCAAATGTAAACGTAGAGAAAATATCTTAATTGCGTTTAATTACTGTTTGATAATTTCCTATTTTCGATGCTTCGAAATCGCTGATGAAACCCGAAATCGTCTACAAATTTTCGATGAATTCTTTTGTGTCGTCGCATCAGCGGGTGAAAAATGAATTCTGGTGGTGTTCATAAAATATTCAAAGTTGCATTTTATAAATCACAATGAAATACACTCGTAAAAATTCATATTTTGTAGTGATTAAGTAAATTTAATTTGATAATAATAATACTGGATTGACTCATACAACCAAATGGATAATTTATAAAGTCCGATCAATAATTCCATACGCCTTTCCCATTTGCTTCACAATATCTCCCTCAGTAGCCCAAAACAATGAAAAGATTGGCACCTTTGTGTTGATAAGTGATGATTCGATACAAGTAAATACGAGTAAATACTCGATACTTTTCATTCGATTCAAGTACTTTTTTTACTCGATACCAAACCATAAGTATTTTACTTGGTATCGAAAAAAGGGTGAGTATCGGATACTAGATACTTTTGGAAAACATTTATTTACAAAACTGAAATATTACAATACAATATTTGAGATTGTGAGCCGTATTGCAATATTTTTACAGCAATTATATTTATATTGGAAATGTTGTAATACCAACAATACCAACAATATTAATTATAATATTCGTGCTGCAGAATTATTCATACTCATATTGCAATATTCCAATGTATGAAAATGGGCTGCAATAGTCCAGTATTGAAGCTCTAGGAAATATTGTCGCCCATGTATGTAGAGTATACGTAATGTATATTGAAACCTTTTCATTAAAATAAAATATTTTTAACAAGCATATATCTATTCATTAGTTTCCCCGCTATTATAAATTTGCTAGCGATTTGTATCTAAATGTAATAAATATCATATAAGTTGGCACTACTCAACAAATTACAATTTTTCCTTTACGTCAGGCAGCTCATATGTCGTTTTTATATGATTCATGTTTTTCTAGTAGAAATATCTCAAAAACATGACATAAAAGCGAAAAACAGTGTACGCCATCGTAATCAGAGAAATAATGTATGAGGTGCCTGACGCCGATTTCGTGTTAAGTAGTGTAATTTGTGTCTTTAAACGAGTATTCGATGCAAACACATATTCGATACTTTTTCCCGATATTTTCGGTGGCATCGATACCTTTATTCGATATAATTAATGACTAAAAGTATCGATACTATGTGGGTATCGAATTAACACTAGTCTTGATAAAGGTTTTCACATGCGAAAAGGTTTTCGAACGCTGACATAGCGTCTCGATTATTCATAGCAATATTCAAGTTCATGTCAGAGCAGCTGATGGCTATCAAAATATAAAGTTGTCATATTATGTTTAAGCATTTCATTTTACAAAATGCTTTTAACAGTAAACAACAAATATGCGTTAAATTTGTTTCCCATTTTCTCCCACGATTTTCTTATCAAATCAATTCTTTTATATTTTTCTCTTTCATAATTTCATAAACACTCATATCCTCGATATATATCTATTATCTTGCTTCTGTTAAGTTTAACTTGCGCCATGTTTAAATACACAAACGTCAACATCGAATGAAACTTCAAATTTATGTCAGGGTTGATAGCAGTAATACTGTCTTGACAAATTGTTGGATTTTTTTGGTATGATATCAACATAAGATGCATCGACTAGATATTTTGATGGTAAGACGGGAACATTAACATGAATTATAGCTAGTGGAGGCACTATGTAACATATATAATACATCAAATGCATATCTTGTACCATTCTTATACCATTTCTTTTAAAAAGGGTAATATAAAAGTTACCGAATTTAAAAAATAGTTTAGTAAATCAAATCAATTAAAAAAGTTTTAGTTGTTATAGTACAATTATTATACAAATAGGCGTGCCGTAAGAGCTATGCTGGTGACATAACCTTATTATTGAGCCATGCTTGCAGCCGTATGAATGACTTTTAAAAAATGTATTAAGTTACCTTTTTTACAACCTTGTTTACTATTAAAAACAGATAATTACCATAGCACGTCAACCCTTATTTGTTTTTTGCGATACCGGTCGTTTTCCCGCGCTGCCCAGGACATTACATAGACCGAGCGAGGCAATTATAAAATTGCAAAGGTGCGGAATTTCGGAACATTTCAGAAATTTCAACTTCAAAATCAGATAAAAAGAAGGGTGAAAATACGCAGCTGGTGCACTAGTCATTTTGTAATTTTGACAGAGATTTGTGAGTAAAAATGACATCAGAGTAGATTAGTGTGATTCAAAGCAGCATCGTGTTTTAACCTTTGTTGTTGCATATTTTAAATTTTATTTTTGTCTCATCTTGAAGTGTTCATTTTAAATTAGTTTTTCAGACCGGTAAGAAGCAGAATCGCCTAACACTTAAACAGAATGCCTCGCGCTCCTATACGAAGGAAGGCTACGCCTGCTGGTAACAATAATGCCGGCGAGGAGGAAGATTTGGGTGCGCCAAAACGTAAATTGGCACGCGCTGTTTTTCAATTGCCGCTGCCAGAGCGACCCCAAGTTTTGGGTCGAGCATTGGTTTGTGGTCAGGGCGATATGGGACAATTGGGTCTAGGCGACGATGAGACCAAATTCGAGAGAAAGAGACCCGCTTTAGTGGAAAGTATACAGAATGTGGTCGATGTTCGTGCTGGAGGCATGCATAACCTAGTGTTAACCAACGAGGGGCGCGTATATTCGTTTGGCTGCAATGACGAAGGTGCTCTTGGGCGCGATAGCAGCCAAGATGGTTCCGAATTTGAACCACATGAAATTGAACTGCCAGGCAAAATTCTGAAAATCTCCGCTGGAGATTCACATTCGGCAAGTTTACTCGAAGATGGGCGCGTATACGCTTGGGGCTCTTTCCGTGATTCACACGGTAACATGGGGCTTACACTGGAGGGCAATAAACGTCTGCCTATCGATGTTTTACCGGGTATAACATGTTGCGATATTGCATCTGGAGCTGACCATCTAGTCATACTCACATCTAGCGGCAAAGTATATACGGTGGGATGTGCTGAGCAAGGTCAACTGGGTCGTGTTTCGCTGCGTTCGGCGACTGGTGAAGGTGAGTGGCATGAAATAGATTTAAATGTAGAAATTGTTTTCACAAAATCTCTTGTGCTTAGGTCGTCGTGGAAAAACAGAACTTCTTCGTCCGGGACAAGTAATTATTAAGCGCGGAAAGCCCGTCGAAGCCATTTGGGCTACTAACTATTGTACGTTTCTACGCGAATCGCAGACCGGCTACATTTGGGCATTTGGTCTAAACAATTACAAGCAATTGGCATACGCCAAAGATTTGCCCACCATCATCAATCCAATTAACACAAATTTTGATAATGTGAAGCAAATTTCTGGTGGCCAACATCACACATTAGTACTTAAAGAAGACGGTTCTTGTTATTCGATTGGGCGCAGTGACTACGGCCGCCTGGGTTTGGGTTCCTTAGCAGATGACGTTAAGGAGCTACAACCGATCAAGGCGCTCGCAGGCAAGAAAATTAGTAGCATTTCGTGTGGTGAATCGACATCGTTCGCGCTCACTGATGATGGCAAATTATACTCGTGGGGCATGGGAAATAACCATCAACTCGGCACTGGTTCAGAGGATGATGCACTTGAACCTGTGCTAATCATTAGCAAACAAACAGAAAACAAGCGCATTATACGAGTCTCCAGCGGGGGTCAGCATAGTATTTTCCTTGTAGAAGACGATGTACAACCACCGGTGGCAGTTATTTCTAAGGTCGTCGTCGAAAAGGAAAAACCTGCACTAACGAAAAAAGCAGCAGCAGCTGCCAAGGAAAAGGAGGCCAAAAAGGCAGCAACTATCAAAACACCACAACAATCTGAAGAAGCAAATATAAATGGTAATATGGAAACAACACCTGAAGCGCCAGAGAAACAACAAAAGGAAATCGTAGCAGACGTAGCAGCCAGAATCGCTGAAGAAGTAGAGGCTACAGATGCCAAGGAAGTAAAGACGGCTAAACGCGGGCGAAAGAAAAAGTAAACCTTCAACCATCGCACTATTGATCGATCGTTTTCATTTATTTGTTGTCACACACACGTTTTTCATTTGTTTTCTTTTTTCTTTCGAATTAATACATTGTAAGCTGTTTTTATTAGTTATTATTTCAACTCACTTCTGACCAGAAGAGCCTGCATGCTTTCATGCTTGTGCTAATCTATATCATTGTCTAACTTTGTTTTCTTGTCAACTCGTTATATCACTTATATTTACTTGAATATTAATTTATCAACTCATCACTACAAATCTTTGAAATACGTAGGTCAAAATTTAGAATTATTTTTAATTTTACACCATTTCCTGTGTAGTTCATTTGAAATTTAAATAAAAATTCCTAAAATCCTCTAAAATATTTTCATTCAGTCTTTTCTCTTTTGTTGAGATATCAACATTTAATATAAAAATATATGCTGGATGATTCCAAATCTCAGGTTTGCATGAGGGTTATTTCGATCTGTTGGTGTAATTTTTCCATTTTGAAACATTTCAGTTTCTGCTTTGCATTTCACAAGTTTGAGAACATAGCTTATCTAACCTAGAAGTGCGTATGAAAAAACACCACATGTTGGACTTTAACTTTCTCCAGCAAAAATATTCAGCGCAATATCCGATTTCAATTTGTTGGACTGTGTTGTTAGGCGTTTCCTCGCCTAAGCTCTTCAACTTCGGCATAATCGACAATTAGAGAAGCTATTGATCGGAATTAATTTCTTGCCATTCACAGCAATTTGATATTCATTCGCCCACTACATAAAAATTATGCTAAAAGATCTGCAATGGCGATTAGCATAGAATGCTTTTTGTAGAAAATAATGTACTATTGATTGTTTCTATGTTGACAAAAAGAAAAACCCATTATAAAAACATCTTCTGTTTAGAAGAAGTAAATGCAAGGGGAGATACAATTGGTTGCTATAGGAATAGAAACACCAACGAAGCGCTGAAGGAACAAGACGAAATGATTACCGATCTAGCCAATAGGTGAAGATGGCACCAGCCATGGTAAAGTAAACTATAACCGCCGACGCGGCAAGAAATCTGAGTTGTCATTCTCTACAGATTTTGTC
Organism: Toxonevra muliebris; assembly: GCA_963691655.1. Lineage (NCBI taxonomy): Eukaryota > Metazoa > Arthropoda > Insecta > Diptera > Pallopteridae > Toxonevra > Toxonevra muliebris. The sequence goes on along the minus strand of OY829326.1, from coordinate 45,916,410 downwards.
GTCACATAAGTTTCAACACAATCCAATGCGATACAAGTGTCGCGCTGAAGAAGGCTAAAATTGACGAAGATCCAAAGTTGGCCCAATGTTATCTGATGAATTGGTGTGGAATGAAAGGCGGTAACACGACTATTAAAATATCATCTGGGATACACGAAAAAATCTGCTCGATGGGTACCACGAGTTTGAAATGAAAGCCAAAAAGAAGTAAGTTTCCATTTGCTCAATATTACGTAACATAATTTGATAACAGAGGACCTAACTCTATAAATACGAGTCGAAAACCAAACAGTAATCCATGATATGAAGCCCAGGTCTAAATCTGCCCGTTAAACCAAGACAACAAGTGCTGCCACCAGAACAAAAATTGTAGCTGATATTCCCTTAGAAACTGGTCAGACGATAACTGCTAAGTAGTATAAAAAAATTGCTTACCACAAGTTTTCAAATATTTGTTGCAAAATCCCCACGATAATGTGCCAGCTCATACTTAAAAACCAACAACTTTGTTGCAACATATTATTCGGATCTGGCGCCATGTGATCTCAAGTTTAAAAAATAAACAAAATAAAACTGTAAACTAGAAAAAAAACTAAGTCGACTTATTTTATCCCATATTTCTCGAATTTTTAAAAATTTTTGGTGATTATATATAATTTTAAGATTAGTCTTCGTTTTGAATATACATAGACACCTTTCAAACAGTGTTATAGTTTCTATATTTCTATTCTATGCTATTAAACCCCGCTAATAAGAAAATAAACTTAAGTAGTTACTCCTTTTTAACACAGAATTAATGCAGTTAACTTTGAAATTGAGAAACTAAAAAGAGACAACTTTTGAAAGGTGGATCTACAAATTTAACAAATGCACCTATTGAAATTAAAGTAAATTATGTAGAAAAGATAAAAAATTATAATTATTATTATTAGAGACTATAAAACTGAAATCTAGTTGTTCATATCCCATAGTTTGACTTTACTTCATTGCTACTTAACAGTTCAAGGTTTGTCAAACGGCCTTATGATTTGTCTGCCCTTTATACATTATTGCGACTTAGTCACTTTGACAAAAAAAAAAAAATTACGTTTCATCAATCCCGTTAACAAACCTTGAACTGTTAAAAAATTATGAAAATTAGATATATGTGTCTAAGTCATCCATTACTTCCTATCTATTTCTTTCTATGTTTGGGCCCTTTCCCAATAATCATTTTTTTCTATTTCGATTCTCTTCTTTTTTCTCTTCCCACTCAATTCTACCCTTCTATCCTTTTCTTCACTCTATTATTATTCTTATGAATATTTTTCCACCGTTCGGTCGCTCTTTTTCTATATTGTATTTTTCCATTTTCAAAATTTCCAATAAATTCTTTTTATACATTTAAACCTGAATTTCCACCGTATTTTAATTTCAATATAAATTTCTAAAAATATAATTCATCTCCGAATTATACATTTTTTTTTTAATTCTATAGAGTTGTTCAAGAGATACTCGTCTAATTCTAACCACTGTATGAATTTTATACGTGTGGATTAAGGAAAACTGCCTGTAATATTTGGCATTTTATGTGCAATTTTTGTGAAATACACAGCACCTTTGTAGTTCTGAAACGTTAACAGACCATCCAGTGTCTAGGCCCGTACCTCAGCAGCGTGTGCAGACCGGGAGAGTCGCCAGACCCCGAAACCGGGTACCTCGACGGCCATGAAGTGCAATTGTGCGTGCACCCCCACTTGCTTCGGCCACTAATCGAACCATACATCGAAGCCTTGAGACGTCCCACTTCAGGGACCAGCAGGTCAGGAGTCTGCTGGGCGCTGTTGTCCAAGCATTGAGACGACTACAAGATACTATAGATGTTGCACCCGTGCAAGGGGGCCGGGATGTCTAAGCCATCCATTACTTTATATTCCTTTCTATTTATTTCTTTCTATGTTTGGGCCCTTCCCAATAATCCTTTTTTTTCTATTTCGATAAATTTCTAAAAATATATCCTCCGAATTATACAATATGAAATTAAAATTTTCGATTTGGTTGAAATTTCTGTTAGTCCCTCCATATAAGATGAATTCTAACTTTAAAGACAATTCAAAAAAGATAAATTGTTAATTTTTCTACTGTTTGGAAACTTTACATTTAACATTTTTCTACTACACCGTCTCAAAAAAGATTCACATACTAAGATTAAAGATTTGATATACATACATTTTATACATATAGTATGTATATATATTTTTTATTATTATTCTTATATATCGATGGGTTTGATCAAGAACAATAAAAGTCTCGGTTTTCAATTTTTTTAGGGACAGCATTCAACGTTTTTTTATATCTAAATTATGCTATATTCTAAATAAAAAACATTTTTTTATCAATTTGTAATATCTTCGGCATGTTATATATTTTAATTGTAATAAGCCTTATCATTTAAAACTCAAACATGTTCCGAGTCGACTTATAATGTTAGTGCATGGACCCATCGATATACACAAATACATTGAAATTGTGTTTGCTTGGCTTTTGCAGTTACATCTATTCTTAATATTTTACAACATCTTAGTTGTTTTTCCTAAATTTATGTCAAATTAATTTGACTGCCATTGTTGTCTAATATTTTAAGTTCAGTTTTGGAAAGCCTAAAAGGGAGCAAGCATCTTTTAAATTTTTTAAAAAATATACAGGCCTATCGTGAACAAATATTCACGTGAACATTTTCACTTCGTCAGCAATACATTTTAGATTACTGACAAATGAAATTGTTCACGTGAAAATTTGTTCACGATAGGTCTGATAGTAGTTTATGATAAGAAAAACTTATTTTAAATCATCCAAAAATACCGAATTCGACACAAAGTACATTAAAAGCTGGGTTGCTTTTCGGAGGCCGGTTTCGGATTAGTTTTTTAATTAATATCTCTGTGGATGACGTTAATATAATGAACAGGTTGATACTTCCTTATGTATAAAAAGATATTGTACTGGAATATTCACATTTAAGATAAATGTTGGATCACTGTGATCTAAATCTAAAAGACTTCTTTAGGAGTCGAACCGGAAGTTAATAATGATAATCTTATGATGGGACCCAAAAAATTAAATTCAGGAGCATTTTTGGAGCTGTTTTTTGTTTGCTTCCTAAAATAGACTTTTTATGGTCATCTCCGCAATATTCGTTTCATTTCCTAAAATATACTTATTATAAACATTGTGAAGAGTGGGTATTGCATCTTGACTTATTCTATATATTTTTAGAGCAAAAGTAACACAATATCCTAAAATTTACTATTTTCCCCCCAACAGTAGGTTTTGCAATTTTTACTTTTGTAGGTTTGCCATTGGCAACCAAGTGGTTATGCCGTGTAGAAAAAATTGTATTTTCTAATTTTGACCGTACTGAGCATCGGAACCGGACACCCAACGTAGTAGTCCAACCACTACGCTACGACGACCACTGCATCTTAGAATTTATCTTTTATACTTTTTATGGGAATTATTGGAACAGTAGGCGTTGCATCTTAAATTTGATTTTCTGAGTATTAAAAAGAATTTTTGCCAGTTTTACAAAATGTGAAACCGACCTGTATAACTTGGGGAACTATATGCAAATTAGTAATTGCGGTATTATGCTTACTTTAGTTTTATTGTGAGTTAACTTCATTCTTTATGCCCTTATATTCCTGAGTTACTTCAATTCATCATTCATAATCACAAACGAGAAATACATCGAAAATATCGATATCGAAAAATTAGCAATCACAAAGACTAAGGTAAATTAAAGTATTGCATTTTAAGTTAAATATTTTATCAATCTTTTATTCTGTAGGTGCTAAGCGAACAAAATTACTTTGACTTCAACCAAATAATTATAAATTGCAATGGGCAGGATCATATACTTCTACATATCTTATTATAAATTTCTGCATTTTTTTTTATAAAAAATACCTTTAATTAGAAGAATTATAGAAGTCCCTTTTTGCTCATGTTTAGAAGCGAACATAACCCGAAAAACGACACAAATGCAAACATTTAAGAGATCTATAGGAGTCTTAAAACTCTCTGATAAATGACTCCTAAACAACTTCCCGCGTTCATAGAAAAATTCTCCTAAAATAATATTTTAGGAGCTTAGAAAAGAGGCTTTTAGGAGCCCCAATATTTGTTGGAATATATTCCTAAAGAGTTTCAAAAAGATGCTCGCTCCTATTATTTCTTCCAGCACTGTATGTGATTGTATATGTGTAGAAAACCTCATAAGAAATATGTGTAACCCGAATATAAAATAACTGCTGATAAACTATACTAAATTAGCAATAACAAATATATTATTACATAAACCACTTATAATACAAAGAAACAATAAATATATTTACAGCAATCCCTCGTGATATGTGGAGAGATTGTTGTATTCATGATGAGATGATAGATAAATAGATCATACATTGTCGAGGATTAATGCATTTACATACGCAGAGCAATTGGCATTATTACCTCATTAGTTATTAATTCAGATGAATTTCTCTTCCTTTCAATTTCAATAACTCGCAGATTTGTTTCTTTACTTTTTTTTTTTTTTTGTAATTTATAAATTAATTAGATGTACACCATAATTTGTAATATATATATGTGTTATATAGTTTTTTTGTTATTATTTTACAGATACTTAAAAGTAGCAAGTTGTCCGCGCTTCGAATTTAATTCGATTGTGGCCAATTTGTGTAGGTTTGTTGTGGCGTCATCATCATAGTGGTGACCGAAGTTGCTCTTTGCGTCTGCGTTGAGCAGAAATAAAACGAAAAGAACAAAATACAGAAGAGCATCGAAATAGAAAGGATAATGCGCGCGAATTTACGAGCAAATGCGATTAGACCGAGCAGATAACCACCTCCCGCCACGCCTCCTTTTCCAACAGCGGCGGCAGCAATTCTATCATTGGCATAGTTGCCATCATTATCTTCATCATTACCATTTGCATTAACAACATCAGCGAAAACGTTACCGGCAAGCAGATCATGGTAGCAGCAACAATCGTTGTCAGCATTATTAGCTTCTTCGTTGTTATTGTTGCTATCACAATCGTTACAATCGCTGTCATCGTTTTCGTTGTTGTTGTTGTAATTTTGGCATCTAATTGCCGCCGCCAGCAGGTGCTGCCTGGTCAAATTGCATTTTGTTAGTAAATATTATATAAATCGCCCTTTCGTGCATGCTGGTGTACTCGCTGCACTTGGAACAGCACTCGCTCCTGCCGCTGAACCACCCGTTTCTTTTAACAAATATACTACAGCCACTGAAAGGGCCAGCAAAAGGACTAGCGTTACGCATTGCAGCAATTGAGTAAATTTCAGTTGATCTTCTAGATGTTTGGCATGTTTCGAGAGCTGCAAATAAAAAGATTTCATTCGTATTTAATTATAACTCAAAATATACATAATATTATATATTATACTTTTAGAAATAACCCTTTAAAAAACAATAGGTACGCTTTTAAAAAACACAAAATGTTAAATATCTCAATACTTTCCAAGTGCCAGATGAGTACGACAGTATAGGTATTAATTTTTCAACAATTTTTTGCTATAAAAGTTACATAGTTTTTCTAATTTTCCGTTACCATTACTGATATTCAGTTTCGGCTTCAATCCATGGTATTTACTAAGTCCCCTTTTCCACTCGGCAAGCTTTCTTGTCGGCAAGTCCAGTTTGCAGGCAAGAGAGGAAAAACGAGAGGAGTCGAGTACAGACTTGCTCGTACCGGCAAGTTTTCTTTTCTGCTGTTCGTTCGTTTGATATTTCTCTTTATTCTTATTAGTCATTTTAAGTTGGATACGCATTGATTTTGGTTTCTTATTGGAAAAAATAAACAATTTTCATTTAAAATTTTACTTTTCTTCTATTAATCTATTTATTTTTATTCAATAAGCTGATTTCGCTTTTTATTTATTTATTTTTATTTAATAAAATGTAAATAAAATGTTTTTCACAACACGAATGAAAGATAAAGTAAAAGCAGAATTGCCCAAGAAATCTTGCTGTGTGGAAAAGCGAGTGGCAAGTTCAAAAGAGAATTGGAAACTTGCCGACAAGAAAACTTGCCGTGTGGAAAAGGGGACTAAGAAATTTTTGAATAGAAAATGATGCAACCGGAAATTTTTATTTGATGGAAAATAGTGAAATTGTGGTCACTATGTTATTCGGGATCTGCTGGACTAAAATATATTTCACATATTATTTTTTTAAAGTATTCTATTGTCGCAGATCATTATAACTTTGCGTCAGACAATTCTGTTGTTGAATTGTGTTTCGACACACTGACAAGATATGAAATTATTTCTTCAGGGTTATGCTCTACAGTAAGGAAATAAAGTCAACCAATCCTGTTTATATAAATTTATGTAGTATGCTCCTAATTTGTTGAATCACAGAACTATAATAGCTTAATCTACAGTTACACACAAAAATATTCTCAAATCTTCAACAAAAGCTTTTCAACTTACATCAGCAACTGCACTACTGCCTTTACCATCGCTTCCTACTTCGCCACCGGTGCTTACAATTCCATTACGTAACATAGCAGGCTCACTGGCATTCTTATAAATACAGCAAAGACGATGTTGTTCTACTTCCGGTGTATTGGCTACCTTTTGCTTCCACACTTCAGTGACCTGTTGTGGTGTCATATTATAGTTGGCCGCTCGCATACACATCACAAGAAACTTATCCTTGGAACCTTCTGCCAAATGATGTTCCGGTTTTAACAGAATGCTGACAGGAATCGTATCACCTGGGCTTAGCACGCCACATCGTGGACGCACCCGAAATTTTTCAGGTGATGTCGTTTGAATCTGAAAAAAGAGGAAAATAACGATTCTACAATTCAATCGGATTGGCAGTATACTCACTTTATAGGTCACTGGAAATTTACTAATGCATGTAAGTTCCACATTGCTTTCATTATTCTCACCACGTGAGAAGTGGATAAATTCGTTTGGTGAAATGCGTAGCATGTCGTCTAGATTGTTTATTATTAAAAAAGAAAGAATATAAAAATTTTGTGAGTTTTTTCGTCAAATTTTTTGAAGTTTTGTACAAAAGTAAAATGTTATTTGTTTGTATTTTTTGACTTTAAATGCCAAATGTTTATGAAATAACATTTATGTTAATATATTGTAGCTGAACAAAACGAAAAAAGTACTGTACAAATACTTACAATCCTCTGGCGTATGATGTTGGTCCTCAAAGTCTGTCATCTGTACCTCTCGCGTGGGACTGCTATTGGCAAAATGTACCTTCAAAATTACAAATTAAACATTTTTACTTCACAATTTAATATATTGTATAGTCTTGCCTAAATCTAAAATTATTTATAAATTAAAAATTAGTGACCGAGTAACCAACTGTTCAGTTCATCCTCATTACCTACACACTTTCGTCGTTGCCTATGTTCGCGACGATTTATTTTCAAATTAGCAACAAAATTAAACGTACTGCACTTTCTTCAGTCATTGCAGTACATGGAAATTCATATACCATTTTAGCGTAGAGAAGTGCAAATGTTTTACATTTTTCTTTGCTCATTCAGCTTTTAATTTCAATTTCAATGAACCCTTATGAAATGTTGAGGGCTCCTCTTAGCATTTTATGCTTTTCGATCGAACACTTAAGATTTTCTATTTTTGTATAATTTCTTTGTTCGAAAAAATGAATAGGACATTAAATGTGTATTGAAGTGCAATTGAAGCATTGAAGGCATGAGCATGATTGCTGGCTGCTACTTTTGAAAGATAGTGACCAGATTTAAGAAAATCAATGAATGCTCATGTACAAAATAAAAAGAAAGAAGACGGAAGTGGTGGCATTCACCCACCAATGGGAATTAAAAATTATGCGCAATTGAAGCAAGATGGAAAGGTAAATCCGGGCGCGGACTAACATTTCTATGAATATATCTCTGAGAGGTCGCCTTGCTTTTTGCCTGATATTTACAAATTTCATAATTATTCTAAAAGCGATTACAAAAAAGTGTACTGAATTTGTTTTAATTTGCTCTGATATCACCTTTTTAAAATTTTACTTGTATGAGAGGTACCATACAAATTTGATCAATTTTGCAAATTTCGCTGGTAATCGCCATTAAAGTAACAAGTTACTGCAGACAAATTAATAAAATTTTATTCTAAAGAATTGCAAAGTAAAAGTAGCCAATAATGAATTTTTTACAAAAAACTAATGTCAACTTCAAACTAATTTCACCTTTTCTAAGATGATGGTCGAATGGTAAAATTTTCGCTATGTCAGGACCTTGGGTTGCCCTTTTGTAGATTTAAACTGAGTTGTCTAAATTTTAATGAATATAAATTAATCTGGTCACCTTATTATCGAAAAAAAATTCTGCCGCCTATGAACTAAGTACAAAACGTAATTAAATATATACTAGCCATAAAAAAGAGAAATTAGTATAAATGCAAATCATTGATTGAAAATACAAAAAAATATGGAGTTTATTGATTTATTTCTTGGTGGGTTTTAGAAACTATTAATACGTACTTAATTTCTCTACATTAGAAATTGAATGTTAATGTATATATATATTTTGAACCCACCGGAATTTTAACGCAGCAACTATTTAATTATAAATAGTTTAATATATGTTAGTTTCTTTGCTTGCATTAATTTTTTATCACTATTTTATATCTTTATTTTTATAGAAAGGAATCAAAATTTTTTAATTCCTAAAGGTGAATGTAAATTTATGTATTGGCAAATTTACCAATTTTTGACATTTGCTTTTACATTACTTCGCTATTTTAGTTTTCATTCAATTTTCTCTGTTTCGAACAGATGATTTTTAATTCTTGAGGGCGCGAACTTAAAAAGCTTAAAAGCTTTCGTTAAATATAGCAAAAGGGTTGCCAAGTACACAGTACAACAAAATTAAAATTTAAAAAAGTTCCGGGTAGTAATACACCTTTTCTGAAGCATATTTTCGTAGAACTTACGCCTCTTACGTAATCCCTATTATTATAAATAATAATAACAATAATAAAATATTCAAGGGCAAATATTGAATCCTGACACGTCCATTATATTATTGTAAATTCTATGCAATACTTTGAATAACTGTGACACATTTTAAACACTTTTTTTATATCTCTAAAGTTTGCGGTAAGCTAATCACGTACTCAAATTATAATTAACAGAATAATAAAACAGAAACTAGTAAATATATCTTAAAAGAGTTAGGATATGTCTAAAAAAATTTTGACACTACATTAATTTATGCATAGATTAATAAACATACGAGCTGGGGCTTTAAACATCTAAAAAAATATTGCTTCCGATGAACATCGCTAGTAATGGTAATGAATGCACATAGTATAGTTATAATAAATACCACATTTATGATGTCGCGCAAAAGCCCAGTAAACAGCGCAAACTGCATATATTTACCACCTTGCAAATGAGCTGTCAAAATTTATATGGAAAAATATATACACAAACCGCATAAGTTTATGCAATACTGCAAAGCACTCAGCTGTTATAATTCAGGAATTTTTAATTAAATTTTATTTCAAAATTCGTTAACTGCAGTTTGTTGGCATCTTTAAATATTATTTTTTTTTTTAATTATATTAATGCAAGTGATCATCGCAATAGTAACGCAATGTAGAGTTCTATCTTCAGTAAATTTTTACATTACGCAACGTTTGCGCGGATTCGAAAAATTTGCCAAGTATTGCAAAATTACGAATAATTATTAATGATTTGTATGAACACAAAAGTAGTAAAAACTCAAGATCGTTTACTTTTTAAAGCTCAAAAATGGCCAATAATTAAGAAAAATGGGCACATTTTAAGCGATTTAGAAAATGGGTACTTGTGGGCAAAGCAGCTGAAAACGAAGGAATTTGTCATTTTAGCGGCAAACTTAATCATGGCCCGATAGTCAATATTAGATTTAATTCTTTTCAATATCGGTTAATTTAATATTGATAATTTCATTTATGTACGTACATCATTCAAATTGATTTCAAAGAATTTAATTTCGTCTAGACTCTTTTCAAAATCTATCATAAAATAAATTGAATACGAGGTCATAAGGCCAAAACAAAGTTTTGTTCTGCTTTGCTTATTTAATTTTGAATGTGTGTCAAGTTGCTGTGCGTACTCGGCTATATCGTTTTAGTCGGCAAGTAACAGGAACAACTCTTTCCTCTAGTAAATTGTATGCTTCACTTTTCCTCTGAGCACGTCATACGTGGCACTAGGCCACCAGTGGAGAGTTTTGAAAAGGGGAAAATAAAGGGAGAACGAAGGTAAAAAATGCCTTGACTTGACTTTTGCGCCAAAATACTGCTTTCAGTTATAATTTTCGGTACTGTGTTTGATTGTTATTAATCAAACATTATTCACCATAAATATAATATCATTCAATAATACTAATATTATTATCTCTATTGTATACCTTGAAGTTAAATTATACGCTATGAAAATTGTAATTATCGTACTAGTGTTTTAAATGCAAGAGATTAAAAGATCTTATTAAGCTTAGATAAACTTTTAGTACTAAAGTAAATAGTTAAGATGGAATAATGAACGATTTGTATGAATACAACGGCAGTTCAAAGTCATGGCCGTGTGTAATAATATAAATTTTAATTTTTGTGAATTATTTTTTAAATAGGTGGTAAAAAACCAACTAATTAAGTAAAAAGGGGCAAATTAAAGGAATTTTAAAAAAGTCGAAGCAGCCAAAAAATAAAGAATTGCTAACGGTTACCCTGATGTGTCACCACAAATGACATAATCGATAATAGAGGAAATAATCTATTTTCGGTAATATATTACCCATTTTCCCATTGGTATATTATTTGATTGCAAAATTTATCGTAATACAGTGTGTCGAAAAATTTTATATGAAAAAATAAGTGAATACTTCTTTTGTTTTTATTTAGGGTACTCACATGGTGTCTTATTTGGTGTCGTATCCTCTCCTTTGTCATAAATTCTCTTATTTTCCAAAAAAAAAAAAATTATACGACATTATAATTAGAGACAGAATAGGACAGCTTGTGAATACCATAATTGTTTTCAATAGCGCACCCTATTCTTTTAAGTTATGATCATCGCTCGAAACTCATATAAAAGAAACAAGCAAATTAAAGAGTGAAACCTACGAAACTGTGTGTAAAACAATTTAGATTTTGTTTTTGTTTAAAATAAATACAGTACAACTTCGATTAATGTAATGGTTGATAAATAAATTTCCAGGATTTTAATGTTGATGCATTAGTTCCGATATTGAATGATATGCATTACAGAATAACTTTTGGACACAGTACATGCAATATTTCAGTTTTTATAACTATCTGTGTTCGAATACTAATTCTATTTATCGAAGTCGTACTGTATATTTAAGATTAAAAATGTATGCTTGATTATTTCAAGGTTAGCAAAACATTTTTCTGCTTATTGTTTGTATGTTTTTAAAATGAATATCGACAAAATAAAATAATATCATATTAATATGAAGATCACATACCCTGGGCATCTTTTGAATATCAAAGTACAATTTTTTTAACTTCCGTATTGGAATTGTAACAAAAAAAAAACCCACAAAAATTTATTTGTAAATATCACAATTGGTTGCTTTGAAACACTTTGTTGTTTGTGTTGCCGTTGTTGTTGTTAATCGTTGTTGCTGCACTTCTATTGTTTGCCCAACTGAACGTAAGTGGTTGGCAAATGAAGAATGGTGTAGTGGAATAAGAACTCCTAAATTCTTTTTTAAACTAAAATGCACTGTGCCCCAATTGTTTGAATACGTCAATGCAAAACAATATTCAATCAGAAAATGCAAGACAAAAATACACAACAACAACAATGCGACTATAAATTATACTTGATTAACAAAATACAAAACACAATAATAATGAAAAGAAAACAATTTTGTATAATAAAAAGAATTAAGTAAAAACGATGACGCCGTACGTCGCGGCGACCGAATATCAACTAAAAACGAAATCTCTAAAATTCTACTGTGAAGAATAAAAAAAGTGACCCACCAAGCACGCAAACAAATGAGCACACACACAAAAACAAATACACACAGTACAACAACAGTCAAACCACAGCTGTGCTCCAAATGAAAAAGAATCCAAAAAAAAAAACAAATTGTAAAGCAGCAATAATAAAAAGCAAAGAAGACAGTGAAAAGAGAAAATATTGAACGAAACCGAAACATTGATCAAAAGACATCGACGAAAAGAAACAAAAATTTGTCCATTTATACATGTATAGCTCTCTCATTCATATACCGGCAGACAGCATTCATCACTTCCTCTAATGCCCCACTATAACAAACACTTAAAAGCATGTAGGGAATTAATTGACTCAAGCGAGAAGCTAGAAAATATAAACCACAATAAAATGAATGGAAAACAAAAAATGTGATAAAATATAGTAATGAAAAGGAATAGCAATCGAACTAAAAAAGTTGGAAAACATACTTAGAAAAAGAATAGAGGAGGAGAAGCGGAATTGGAGAAGCTCCCCGTCCACACCGCTTAATATTGGCACGGCATACCGCGGCATACCAATGAAAGTGAGAAGTTGGAAATACCATTTAACGGTAATATAATTGACACAAAAACAAAAAGACTGGGCAACTTTCTGGGTACAGTGTAGTGTTTGTACGAAACCTCAATATATGTAAATGCTTAGAAATGCAGTTGACAAACGATGGGAAGGAAATTGCGTTCAATTCTTGTACAATAAAAATGTATAGTATATGAACTGTTTAGTTGTAAATAAATTATTGTATTCACTGCAAAGGCATATAAAATAACAATCACGCTAGCATTGAATACGGTAAATACCGACTAGGAGGGCAGGGAGTAATTGAATTAAATTGGCGCGAAAACTTATATCATGTGAATATCATACGTAAAAGAGAATTTTCCCACTTAAAAAAAATGAAATTGAATTGAAAAAATGATTTTGCAGAAAACGCGCTTAAAGTTTTCAATTGACTCTCACTTTGCAGAAAAAAGAAGAAATCTTAAAATTCTCACGCGCAGAGTATACAAGATATTAATATAAAATTTTTACACAATATGAAGCGTGATATAATGAATAATTCTGCATCATTAACTCAAAAATCGTGTTTTAGTAAATGAGCGATATGAATGTATATGTAACTGAATTAAACTGAAAGTAATTTATTTATTTTTATAAAAAATCCAAGTATTTTTTCTTATTATTAATAAAAAATTTTATAATAAAAGCTGTAAGTTCCAAAACTTGCAGGCCAAGAAGTGTACACGGTCTACAGTATTTTATTTAGCCCCTCTGAACCTAACACAACACAACAAAGCCAAATCACTAGCTTGATGCCGTGAGACCAGGGTGACACCACGTTGATCTCAACATGTTAAGGTTCGATTATACAAACGCAATGTAGCGTAACTTAGAAATCTATCAAAAATGGAGGACTACGTTGCGTTACGATTTCGGTGATTACACACATTGCATATATCACACTACGTTGCATTAAGTCCAATCCGATTTCTATCTGTTGGCTTAAGTATGTATATCCCATTGAATTTTACGACTTTTCAAAGAGAGAAAGTTAGTGTAATAGTTTAAGTTCCGACTGTAAGATTTATATCCACATTGCGTAAGTTCTCAAGTATAGTATGAATCAGAAGAATTTTATATAAAAACAATGGAAAGTCAATGGTACAATCCCACTCTACTGCGTTCCCCTGCTGTAAGACTGCCATAAGTAAAAAAAAAACAAGTATTCGAGAAAATCGTATTTAAAGATTTCAATGAACCACCACTCGGTAGAACCCAATAACGAACATTTTCTTTTCACGAAGAGAGTTCATAAAATACCGTTATAATTTTTTTACACAAGATAAAGGATTAAATAACAGTTATTTCTGCATGCTTAACTCAAAAATGTTCCTCCTCTTTTTTTTAAGAAAATCGCATTTAAAAATTTTCAATGATCTACCACTCTGTATAACGCAATAACGACAAATAATCTTCTCATAAGAAGAGTTTTTAAGAAAGCGTTATGATTTCTTTTACACAAGGTAAAGCATTATATCTGTGGTCAAAAGCAATAAACGCTTAAGTCGACTTAAGACAGAATTGAGTTATAGATGCTATCATGTTCTTCTTGTTCCAATGCACAAGCATGTGAAATCCCCGAAATTCTATGTTTTTTTAAACAAAAGTTATGAAATAAGAAACGTATTCGCTTACATAGAGTGGCAACCAATCACATTAACTTCAAACCGTATTTACTCGAAATGAGTTTTTCAGACTTAAGCGTTTACTGCTTTTGACCAGAGAAATACTAATTAGTTTTACATACTTAACTTGATTTTTTTGATCAAAAAGTAACAAAATAATTTAGTTCCTACTCAACCAGATGAACAGAAGTGGAAACAAATTTTTGAAATCAGATAATATTTTCAGGTTCCAAAAGAGTCTTGAAAGTTCCGATAATTCGACCATAAATTCCTTTTATGTGTTCAGTTTTATGAGTCACTGTATGTGTAAAATCATGCCCGTTTCTTCAATGGGTGTTAGGTTGGAGTGGCAGCCTTCTGCTTGAAAGCACACACACATATTAGGCCCATTGTGATCAATGGGTGTTAAGACTGTTTTTGGGGGAGCCGCATCGTTCAATTGATTTTGGACATTAGCGTTTCAAGGGCGATTTTAATGCCCATGGGCGTTATGTTAAGTCACCGATAATTGCATTACTGTTTTGCTATGTATGGTAAATTTCTGCAATCATTGGCGAATTGTCATAGTTAAAAATAAAGTGTACTTTAACTAAACTATACTTTAATGCCATAACAAATGCGTGGCATAATTTTTATTACCAAAAAAACAGTGCCTAATAACTATTCGGAACTCAGTCTAGGTTTGATACTGTCCAGTTTCTTGCAAGTCTATTTTTACAATACAATTTTTAAAAAATCATGAAATAAACTAAATGCGCATTTTAAAAATAGCACAAATCACGAAATGCCCTTACAGAATAATACAAGGAAGCCCAAGGTATGTGCGTGTGTATATGTGTCTAATATATTAATAACATCAGCTTATGGTAGTGTCGATGTCGTAGCTGTAGCACACCTTCATTTTAGCGTTCAAGTCCTATTTATCCCAAGTCATATGTATGTACATAGATTGTTATACTTTTGTATGAACGTAAGTTTATACAATGTCCAAATAACTTTCATTCAAGTATGTCACTTTTGCAACCTAAAATCCTTGCCAATATACTTAGAACAAAACGGACGTGCGTTGATAGTTTTAAGGTGCAGCTACCAATAAATTTCATATCATTCTATTGTACATACGGGTATTCTAAAGCATTTCATAAGAATTGAGAGCGTCGTCAACTCACCTTCTTATCATTACCATTAAGTTGGTCATCTAATGCCGTACTAGGTGTATCTCCATTGACCTTCACAGAGGTTGACATGGATGTTATTGTTGTTGGTTTCTTTTGCATCTGCTCGGGCACAAAATTGAATTCGTAGTTGTCGTTACCACCCCAACATGCCAGGCAGTTATTTTTGTCGACATATGTAGTAATATCTTTTTTGGTTATCATCTTGAGAATTTCAAGTGCTTTCGGTGGCAAGAAGCCTTTAATTATTTTAAAGGCAGCTATTAAATAAAAAAATTAATAGGCAGTTATTAAAGCAATTATAAATAAAATCATTATAATTATTACCATTTAATACCCATGCCATTTCGTATATTAAAATATAGTTTAAAGCATTTGGATAGTATAATTTGAATGTTTCGATAATACGCTTTACAAAATCCAGATCCATATTGCCAATACCAGTGCCAGCCATGTCGAAAAATATTGTAATTTTTTCCATATTCGTTTCACGATGTATACGTTCGATCCAATACACAACAACTCGTATTACTTCGTCCATATCCTTGACGCCTTTTTGATGTAATTTAGTTTTGAAAATCAATATTGGTTTGCCTTCGATATCTTTGTTGCGCGGAAATACAACGCCATCTGTTAGATACTCCTTACGTAAATTTGTTTCATTCAGATCATAAGCACCATATTTTTTACGCCAAATACAGGTTTCCCAAAGCTTTTCGAAAGAAATATTCATATCGGCATCATACATTTCAAGGAATTTTCCGCACCAAGTATCTTCATTCTTCACACGATCAATATCGACGGGATGAAACGGTTCTGAAAATAAATAAATCTTGATGATAACGAAAATTTCTTAAGAAAACAATGCTGATTTTTTTTTGAAAACAGAAGTTTTTGAACTTTAATAGGTTTACAAATCAAATTCCTTATTTCATTCATGTATAATTCAAAAGCCGAATGAGCTAAGCAAAATATTGCAAAGTTAGTATATGTCAAACTCAATTAAAATATAAAAAATTGAAACCCAATTAATTAAGTTAGTATAAACCCATCAAATATTTTTCAATACAGTATCAAAATATTTAAAGCAGATAATAAATGTAATAATTGAGAAGTGTGAAGCAAATTACGAAATGCTGACAATAACATATGGCAGTCAAAAGGTAACATTAAAATGATCAATGAGCTAGAAGATCATATTAGAATCCTACAAAGCAATCCTAGGCAATTGATAACATGTCCTAGTTGTCCTTACTAGAAACGATCGTGGTAGATATTCAAGGGAAGACGATAATCTTGTTGATACAGTTTTTGTGCATGCAGGTAACTCAATGGTTAGTACCAAATTCAATATTGCGATCAGAGAAAAATTAAATGTAGAAAAATAGGTTTTTATTCAGCTGACTGATTTGAATTCGGATGGAAACAGACGCTTATTTAACAATAAATAGTTTTGGTAAATGAAGTTCATTAAGTCTGTGCGCAATACTGCCAAGAATCATGAATTCGGCTAATTTGAAAAAGGAATACTCATTTTTCCGAATTAACAAAAAAAAATATTCTATTCTAAATAAATAATTATTTTGACAACATGACCCGAATTTGCATAATCCAGACAAATAAATTTCAAATGCCAAAATTTTATTATACCAGATATAATATATCGTAACAAATAATGATTATAATGCATTTAAAAGAGATATTGGATCATAATCTTGTTGCCAGCCAAGGCAAATATTTTTTGCCAGAAACATCTATTCCAAGAGGGATATGTTTTAACTTTTATTAAACTTAATTGCTAGGAAACGTTTTTTTTCTTGTAACTATTCTTGTGAAATAAGGTTTGGTCATTACAAATTTTAGGCTCTTTTGGAAAAAGACGAAACGTCTATTTTCACTCCGACCTAATACACATAACATATACATACATACATTTATAAATTTGATAAGGACTATGATTAGATGGCTAAATGGATTTGTGGTTCTAATTACTTGGTGCATTATTGATTACGATTTTTATTATTTAGTCAAGATTTGATTGTATATTTAGTTATAATTAATCTATGGCGATATCAAACAGATTAAATTAAGAAACAGAAAAATTTATAATGATAGTTATACTTATTTAAACCTTTAAACTATGAAATCAAACTAATAGCAAAATATTTACATGATCAATTAATTATTTCGTTACTGTACAATTATAACTTTAAGAGCCCATTACAATATTGGTTTACTTTTTCAATTAAGGAAAGATTGAGAAGGAACCATCCTTGTATATTTTACTTGAAGTACAGTGCTCACTTTTGTTAATGCAGGAAACAATGAAAAATTGTAGTAATTTCGAGCCCATGGCCGCTAGAAGAATTCCAGTTTCCACTTAATTAATTGGCTTTCTTAAGAGCTGGTTTTCTGTACAAATAAAGTATATAACGTCACCTTAATAATGAAATAATTTATATGTATGTATGCAAAACTATTGTTCTGAGATAATCGCATTTAAAAATACTTTTTCTTAATCATTGCAGGTAAAATATTTTAGTTTTTAGTTAAAAAAAAGTGTCACAATTAAAGATTTTAACAAACGCCAAAAATCGAAGATAGAATCAACGGTACTATCGTTGAAAAATTATGTATAAATATTATGCATCACTTCATTACTAAGGTGACGATATGGCAGTACAACTAGTAAACAATTTACCTTTTGGTTTTGATCGAAACCGACCAAAAAAAATACATTTGTTTATAAATTAATAGATATCATGAAAATCAGAATGTGTATACAATTGGTTTTTCTTTATTCCAATTTCTGTTTTACTTGGAAAGTGCTAAAATAAAAAATTAGATAAGAAACATGATAGATATGTACATACGTATATACATACTTATGTACAAATATCATATTGCACTTTGTACATTAAGTAAAAATTAAATTGACATTTTAGGTTTTTTATTTGAAGTGATAATGAATGTAATATCGCATCGACAAGTGAGAATGATTCTTAATTCTTAACTACATGTGAATTTGAACTTTGATACTTAATTAATGACGGCTCATTAAATCGAATTAGATAATCAATGATTTCGTTGCAATTTCTTACCTGCAGGCGGGTTTTTCTCATACTTTTCTATGAAACGATTTCGCAGTTCGTTGATTTGATCTTTAGTGGGTATTATCGTATTAATTGGCATTTTGTACACTTAAATTTTCTAAATAGGAACCTTGATCACAATTGATTTGATTTTTATTAATAAAAATTAAGCAATTTTATTAACTCACTACACTTTCTTTATACTTGAAATTGTACAAGAAGCTGAACTATTATGAGAGCAAGCGAAAACTAATTAAGCCATTTACATAAAATTACTTGTCGACCGGCACATAGTTATTGTCGTAGTGTACACAAAAAAAAAAAAAAAAAAAATGAACTCTTATCACTTTTCGATAAAGCTGTAATCCGATCTACTAAAAATAAACATCTCCGACTTTGACTCGTTATAATCTAGGACTAGATGTAAATGTGTATGCAATCGTACTGTAAATCTGCGATTAGATATGTACGTTCTCGTATTTGCACGCTGCAGCTGTGGAAACGTTCAGGCAACAACTAACGGCACGTTTGTGGGAGAACTAACTTATCGTATGGTATCGTATCGAAGCGATGAAGTCGTTAGCACCACGAAGCAGACTTCGAAAATAGATCAATCGACGACGAAATGTGGGGGACACATTTTGAATTTAAATTAGAATCGGCGACAACGACATGTCGCGACAGCGCAATTGTGAAGCGAGTGAATGCGCTCGTAATTTGTTTTTGTTTTGTCTGTTATTGTCTGCTTTTATCAACGAACGAGGTGCAGTAGCCGTATCAGCGGACAAAGGTTGTCGTCGTGATCGTAGCGTATATCATAATATCGTAGTAGAGTGAAAAAGCGGGGATATATGTGGGAAATAATGGAAGGGTGCTCTTATGGTAAGCAATATCTCTCTTAGTGATATCTCTCTCGTAGTCGAAAGCTATAAATTTTAGTATTTTCAAAAATAATATGCAGCTTGAGTTTGAGTGGTAGACTGAAATCGCAATTACATATTTACGATATAATTTTGTACAAAGGTTTTTGCTTTATTTGCGTTTCAATGCAAATGTGTTCTAATGAATTAATTGTATGAATGTATGATTTTTGTTAAACAATTACCCACATACATACCTATTGCACACAAACTACAAAAACGGAAATTGTTTGCTTTTACCTTTTAATGATATTTTATTGTTGCAAAAATTAACAATGTTTACAATAGTAATTAATATGTAGGTAGTTTATAATAATGTTGTGAAATACAAAGTTAATGACACCAGATATCGGTATTTTATATTTATTGATTAGAATAAAAACAAGAATAAATTAAAAATCTCTATCTCTATTTGATTTTGCAATACACGAAGTCAAAAAGCTTCGGAATTATTTTGCATTTCTATATCCCTTTCAGAGCCCACCAACATATTTGTGAGGGTAGAATCTGACAAAAGTTAAACGATTTCGCGTATAATTCAAACCAAACCGACTGATGTTTGATATATTTGTTTTCGTTATTATGAATAATGCAAATCGAATAACTTAATTTCTTATTAAGGATATGCCAGTCTTCACAATCCTGGGCATATATGTCTAATTACTTACAATATGCAATTCTCAAACAGAATCTGTTGAATTTAGACAGATTGGTTAGCTTATTTTATTATTTAGTTAGTATTTATTAGTAGAAACTTCAAACAATTTGTAACAAGTTTTTGTACGTGAACGGATCTATTGTTTCTTGTATGTTGCATCTGCAAAATTAATAGAATTTTGTTTGCATATTGTTAATTATCCAATTATACTTCATGCTTACCATTTTATAACCAATTAATAGCCATCAGAGGATAATTAACTTTGAGCATTCCTGAATTTCGCATTGCTTTTCAAAAAATTGAAAAGCTTTATTTAATTAACAGTGGCGGATACAGGAAACATTTTTTTTTTTTGGGGGGGGGGGGGTGGGGGGTGGAAAGAAAAAAAATTTTCCATATGAACCAAAACGCTGGCTGGAGCGTTTTTTTTTCTCATTGGTGTATTGTTTTTTTTTTTTTTTTTGCTTCATTTCGATGACCAACAATTTCAAAAGTATAGCCATGTGAAAACTTACTGGTACGGTACGCATTTTGGGGAAACCCCGTTCCAAAGGATCGTGGAAAATATAACAATAGGAAACATTTATTCAGTTTTTGGTTTTAGATTGGTTTATAGTGGGTGGAGAATTAGTAGAATTTTAAGAATTAGTTAAGGTCGCTGATGCCTACGCTGTATTCAAATTTTTGGAGATTAATTTGACGCTAAAATGGCAATATCGTCTGGATAAGTAGCTATAGTAACACCATCAGTTTCAGGCAAGTCGTAGGTAAAAATCGAATAAAGAGCGGGACCCAGAATACTGCCCTGTGGTACTTCGGCTTTCACTTGACATTTGGCTGATGTTTCATCATGTACTTTGACATAGAACTTTAAGACCAAATAAAATGGAGCTGGGAGTAAATTTTTTAATTTGTATAATAGCCCTTGATGCCAAACTTTTTCGAACGCTTTTTGAATGTCCAAAAATATGGCAGAGTAATATTTTTTGCGTTTCAGAAAGTCAGTGACAATATTGATTATATTGCTCTGGAGTACCATGCTTATGATGATTGGTGATTCGGAACTATATTCTTATTTTCTTGTATTATTAGCAATCTACTACTTTGAATATTTTCGAGAATATTGCCTGCAAACTTATAGGTCTATATGAGGGCGCTGAGTTTTCAGGTTAATTTGGTTATCATCATCACAGTTATCATTATTATTTTCACATTTCCATAGAGAAGGAAAGTGGTTTAATGAGCAAGATTATTCATTATTCTTATAATTGAAAGTAAATCGTAATAACTAAAAACAACAATAATTAATTATGTTCACCTTTTTGCCTGTTTAAGTTATTAAACTTTTAAGTGTTTGAAAATCTTTTGTGGAGGGGGGAAGGGAATTTTCCCATGTTCCCCCCTCCCCCCTTGTATCCGCACCAGAATTAAAATTCAATTTTTCAGATTATTTTTTTTTTTAAAGGAACATTTTTCTTGCGCTCTTAAATTTAAGAAGAGCTCTTCACTTAACCTTTCGGGGACCAGTCATATGAAAATGTAACCGTTCCAGTCGGCTCTAGAAGGAAAGAAAACCTAAAAATACGCTACGACGCAGTCTGTTGCAATCTGGTAGTCTGTAAGTGTAGCAAATTCATTGAGTAATTAGTTGTGAATGTTCCTATGACCGTAGGTCTTCATCATCTCTAAGCTTAATCGCACCATTTAATGCTGTATCTTAACGAAAATTAATTTGGGTGCAGCGTCCATCATACCATATTTACTTTTACTTTGTATGCCTATGTATATATTAATTGATTCAAGTCGCCAGAGAGTTGATGAATGTAGGGTTAAAATATAACACCTATATATTATACATATACACATTTAAGTACATGGATTTGATTTCTGTTATAATTTTTAAAATTGAATTCAAATTTTCATTAAAAGCTTTTTGAAAATTGTTTACACATAAATATTAATAGAAAAGCTTCATGACAATTTCGTGCAACTTTTTGGCTTTCTCTAATTATAAAAAACTAAAAAGAAAATAAAAAAGGAAAAAGAAAAGCTATGCCAGCATGTGAATTAGTGCAGTTTTTCCTGCTTTTCCAAAAGTGTGGCACTGTATTTTTAATTTTTTGTTTGGATATGGTGCTGACGTTGTATTCTATTTTTACTTGATAAAATTTAAAGTGAATGTATAGAAATGAAATTCGCTGAACATTTAACTGCTCACATAACTCCAGAATGGAGAAAACAATATATAAATTACGAGGTTTGTTAAGTGGAAAATTTATTGCGTTTGTTATCTCCCATGCAAAGAAAAGTGAAAATTTGTATATCTACATTTCTATCTATGTACTCAAGGTGCCTGCCGTCTCATTGACAGTAGCTGTCAAATTAAATTGTGACGTCATTATACTATGAAATTAATGTCAAATTTTGAAGCTTTATCTTTTAATGGGAAACTCGGGAAAGCTTATGCGCATGTATATCGCAAAGAGTAAATGATGGTACGTTGCTTTTGTTTTGTTCTGAAGAAGATAATGTAAACAAAACTTGCACGTGATATCTCAATTTGTTTACAAATAAAGTTTGCTTGCAGTTCACCTATGTGACTACATATTAATGATGTAACGGATGTCAGTTTAGCGGATGCGGATTTGGAATTTCACATTATGGTTACTTCTTGATTCTTTAAGAAAATATTTGGATCAAGTTAAAATATAAGTAGTGGTAAATTATACTTTAAAAAAAGTAGTTTTACTGCTTTTTCAACTTTGTCCTTGCGAATGTTTCGCATGTAGTGAATACAAATGCAGGAATCCAAAGCGGTTCAAATTCAAACTTATCTGATTTTTTTGAAGTTGAAGTTTAATTTATTCTGAAACTATTTTGGTTTATATAGGTATATGTAATTAAAATTCAATTTTGTCTCATGTTCACGATTAATCCACAAGAAAATAAATACAACTATATTCCTCAGAATAACTTTCCTTTTGAATTTGAACAGGATTCAGCATTATCAATATCGAGTCCAGACAATAAGCAACCATTTATTTCGCTTGCAAAGTAAACATTTATTGCTACACTTTCTCCGGAAAAGCGTTCAAAGTTATTTAATCCATATCACCAGAACATTTTGTTCTTCAATTTTATATGAGTCTCTTAAAAGAAACATTTATAATTTTATTGCATGGATCCATTTTTATTATCCTTTTTCTTTTTTTAGGAAATGAAAGCCATGTTGTATGCAGCTGTAGAGCAATCTCCTTCAGCCGAACTGGTCGATCCCGAGATGCTTTCACGTTACTTTGCAAAATTCGATGAACAGTTTTTCCATTATTGCGACAAGGAATTGGCCAAAATCAATACATTCTATTCAGAAAAGATGGCTGAAGCCACACGCAAATATGGCAACTTGCGCAGTGAACTTACCGAAACATTACAAATGGGGGATGTGAAAAAGCAGCCAGCTTGGAAATCAAAAACTCCATTGGGTAAAAAGAATGTACCAGCGCGTAAAATACAAGATCTCAAGTTGGCATTTAGTGAATTTTACTTGGGTTTGATTTTGTTACAAAACTATCAAACCCTCAATTTCACGGGATTTCGCAAAATACTAAAGAAACATGATAAATTATTGAATGTGGATTATGGAGCGAAATGGCGGAAGGAACATGTCGAAGCTGCACATTTCTACATGAACAAAGATATTGATCGCCTGATACAGGAGACTGAGACTGCATTCACACATGATATTGAGGGCGGTGACAGGCAGAAGGCAATGAAACGTTTGCGCGTGCCACCATTGGGCGAACAGCAAAGCCCTTGGACAACATTTAAAGTTGGCTTATTTTCGGGTGCTTTCGTTGTACTTTTTTTCACTGTTATTCTGTCTGCGATTTTTCATGGATTTGGAGAGGATTGGCGTGTAGGTCTGCGTATGTTTCGCGGGCCTTTTCTTCTTATTGAGTTTCTTTTTTTGTGGGGCGTAAATGTCTATGGATGGCGTTCGTCGGGTGTCAACCACGTGCTGATTTTTGAACTTGATCCTCGAAATCATTTATCAGAGCAGAATATTATGGAAATAGCATCGGTATTCGGTGTGCTTTGGGCAATTTGTGTTCTGTGTTATATTTATTGTGATCCATTGGGAATTCCACAGTATTCGGCACCAATATTTTTGTACACTACAATGGCCGCATTTTTACTGAATCCAACGAAAACTTTTCATCACGAGGCACGTTACTGGGCAGTGCGAGTGTTGAGCCGCGTTGTGATGGCACCATTTTTCTTTGTGACTTTCGCTGATTTCTGGCTTGCAGATCAATTGAATAGCTGCGTACCAGCATTTTTGGACATTCCTTTTGTGATTTGCTTTTTCGGTCTAAATCCCAGTTGGCATAAATCCGGTGGGGGTAAGTAATAAGAAGGCAAACATTAAAATATTAATCCTTAACTATATGGACTACTTTCGTAATTGTAATGAGGTAGACAAAAGTGGTTAAGGACTTATAAAAATTAAAGTTTCGTATATGTAAATGTCTTTATGTACATTTTGTTTTTTTTTCTTTTTCTTTAGATGGTGGCTTATGCGTTGAGGATATGTCCATTGTACGCCCAATAGTTGCAATTTTGCCCGCATATTTTCGATGTGGGCAATGTATACGCCGTTATCGTGATACCAAGGAATCATTTCCGCATCTTGTAAATGCAGCAAAATACGCGACATCATTTTTTGTTGTAATTTTCTCGTATAAATTTCAAACAACTACTGGTAAGCCCGTTGGTTGATAAATTCAGCGATTGATAGAAATATTACTTTAATATGTATATATTTATGAATGCACATACATATCTCTGACGTTTCTTAAGAAAATGTTTGGTTTTAGCTTAGGATTTCGCTTAATGATTATAATATTACATATGTAAGGTCATGACTTTTTACAATTTCAGTTTTTGTTTTATCTGGTAACTGAGCCTCTGTTCTTCTCCACAAACTTACACCACGGTATGTATATATACGATGTTGACCATCTGTATATTAGATATTTATTAACAAATGACCACGTCCGTAAATGGTTTGTCCTGGCAAATTTCCACTTGAAATACACTATCTAAGTTAGAGAACCGATCGATTAATGCGTAGACGCTTCGAAAAAAAATCCTGCTTCAATGCAACAGTTCATCTTAAATCCGCCCATGAGTACTGTGGTGTCAAATTCATTCATTATTATACCGTTGCTCCATTCCTCCCACGGCAAGTCTACCGTAAAGTTCTTATTGAAAGTCATGGTTGGAATTATGTAGTTCTTTTTGCTGGTTATTTGCCGCCCATGCGATATGGGTAGGCTAACATTATCTCGTAGCGTAATGAATTTTAATGTCTACCATTTAAACAATTGCGTATTTTCTACATATATTAAATGTTCCTTACAGATATGTAGTACTTTTGAAGATACTTATATAGATATTTCCATAAATATTAATGAGCTTCTCTACCTCCATAAAGTATTTACTATTATTATACTTCACTGGCGAATCCCGGCATTTTTCAACACATGAATAGCGATTTCAGGAAAAGCATGCATTATTCGAAAAATAAATAATTTTAGTGCTTAAGTTTTTTGTCCACTTTAATAATGCCGTAGAAACTTTTCTATAATCGTATTTTTGGTTTACCTGTTTGATTTGATTGCAGATGATTATGCAAATTCAAAAGATAATCCTTGGTTTTATTGTTGGATTGTAGCAGCAATTGTTTCGTCATGTTATGCCTATACATGGGACATCAAAATGGATTGGGGCTTGTTCGATTCTAAAGCGGGTGATAATAAATTTTTGCGAGAGGAAATTGTTTATTCATCGACGGTGAGTGCACAACTTATGGATTTTTCATTAAAAGAAATTTGGCTTTTGCCGCTGAAACTAATAGCTACATATAATATAAAACTATATTCTCTTATTTCATTTACACAGTGGTTTTATTATTTTGGAATTTTTGAGGATTTATTTTTACGTTTCGCCTGGACGGTGTCGATGAGCTTGATCGAAGCGGGCTACATGGAGGGTGATGTTATGGTAACAATTCTTAGTCCACTTGAGGTATTTCGACGTTTTATTTGGAATTATTTTCGATTGGAAAATGAACATTTGAATAATTGTGGTAAATTCCGAGCTGTACGTGATATTTCAGTGGCACCGATGGATTGCTCAGATCAGGTGAACAAAAATATATAAGTTCATTCAAAAAGCAAACCTAATAAATTTTTCAAATTCGAATCTTAATATTCTTTGCAGACTACAATATTACGCATGATGGACGAGGAGGATGGCGTTGTTAATCGTCGTGGCAAAACAAAAGGAATGTCAAAGAAGAAAGCCGAACAAAGATTATTGATGCAAGGTGAATCGGTGGAAGATTTATGTTCATAAAAACATTCAAGGATATTTCTGGAAAGTGAAATAAACATTTAATGCCAAAGAATAGATAATACTTGCATATATTATTAAGTTCAATCTGCCTCTGTTAAATTTATCGTACAAATTTTGTAATTAATATCGTTTCACAGTAAAATTTGTGTGTGCAATCATCAAAAGTAAGAGTAAGAACTTACTTATTTACACACATAAATGAGTACGAAGTAGATCTAATTTGTTAAATGTTTGAATTGTGGACTTAAAATTAATCATATCTGCTGTAAACCAAATTTGAGTATTTCTATTTTTTTGAAAATGAAGTTTTTACAAACTATTTTTTACATACATATGTACTTTTCTTGTCCAAATATTACACGCACAACTTAAAGGCCCGTTGTGTCACTTATATACATGAAATAAATGTAAAATGTTATTTTAAAAAACCTCAGACATTGCCTTTGTATTAGACGTTACGGTATTATGCAGTTATAATCATTATCCTGATTTAATATAAATCTACACAGGACGTTTATACATTTTAAGAACCTGTTCTTATTCAAGTGATAGATGAAGTTATAAACCATACTAAGATATTCACTAAAATTATTTTGTACGTAGGTAAGGGTCAATGAAGACGACCTCGATAGTCCAATGGGTAGTGCACTAGACTTTAACCTGGGAGGTTCGGGTTTAATACCCGCCTTGGTCAGGTTGTTAATTCTCATAACCTTCTTATATTCATTATCCATATGAAGTGTATAAGAGTTATAAGAAAGTGCACAAGTACACATATTGGCAGACAATGGCAAAACCCCCAATTGATGTTCGGAATCGGTGTTGAACTGTAGGTTCAACCATGTGGTATTACAATAGCCCGTTAAGGTCAAAGTGTATCTCTAGACAGCCACTCCAACTTAACTTAACCAAAGGGAAGATCAGGTGAACCCAAATGCCCCTTTATATTTGTGATCATAAAGCTTTTAAGTAAAAATATAATTCAATACTTCTGATATCGACTGGCAACACATTAAATATCTCAACTTTTCCCATATGAAACTTTGATTTATAGACATAACCGTTTTTTAATTTAAAACTATTTTTCTGAAAATGAAAATATGCGGCACCCTCCCTTTTTCCAAAGTTTCCCAAATAAAAATTAAGCAAAACCCATAGTATTCGTAAAACGAATCAATTTCAATTATTTTTATTATACATATTAATAAAGATAAAAAATAGGTAAACATGAATTTATGTAGTTTAATTTTACAGGGATCGGGTGCGCCCCAACTTCACTTATTTTAAATTATTGCATTAAAAAAAAATAGACTGGAGTCTCAGATGCCTTAGATTCGATTCCAAGATGAGAGGCAAATGCTTTAAACAATGTTCGAATAAAATTTGTCACTTCGGTGACTTAGTGTCTAAAAATGCTTGGCTGGAAAACTAGTTCATTAAAAAAAATTAAAAGATTAATAATTTTTAATATATTTTTTTTATCAAAACTGCGTACAAGTTTTTTACATTAAATTTTATTAATATAAACTTATTGGTACTTAATCTTCACGTTGTTTACATGTTTGTATGGGGGTCAAAAATTACCTCAGATTTTTTTAAGAAAAAAAACATTTTATTTTGATTAATTAATATTTATATCGGTTTATTAACCGAAAAGATTAAACTTGAAGAATGCAATGCAAGTAAATAAATATTTCAAGTAAAATATAAAAATGCAAAAAATTATCCTGAAGCATCATTTCCTCCTTATTCTAGCAATAGCTACTTGCAATTATTGTTAGCACTCAACGTTTTTCCCCATACAATTTTTTTGACTGGAATTTTTTAAACATCATAGACCCCAAACGCATGCCCCAGAGTTCAGTAATGATGTAACATTAAGTTCGCATTAGACGAAACATTTCAAACTCGTACCAAATTGTTAATAACTAATAGTTCCTCCAACAATATATGAGGAACGTAGGCGATTCTTACAGTTCTTGAGATAATGGTGGATGTCGTGTTCGGTTACAGTCTCAGGATCACCTCATTTTCCCCCCAACATAAGTACATAAAAATTAGTAGAAACTTACCCTTACCCAGTTGCCACTTACATCTCCATAGTTCTGATATTCAGCCATGTTCTGAATTTTACTTTCGAGTGAAATTAAAGTCGAAACAGAGCAATTCATAATGCTGCAATTTCAATTTCACTCGAAAGTGATATTCAGAACGTGCCTGATTGTGATATTACGCAAGGCAGGCAGTAAGACAATGAATATCACACAAAATCTGTCACTACATATCATTTATAATTTAGACAGTATAATATTTTGTCATTATAAAATAAAACCACGTGTATTTTAACCGTCTATGACAGCATTTTAAAAAGATTTTTCTAAAGCGTAATCATTTATTTATGAATAAACTGTGTGTAAGTTATTTAAACTTTGAATCTTTATTTTATAAGTATCGAAACTTTCTTTTTCATCATAGTAAATTAGATATTCAAATAAATTAAATTTTGCTAGCGTTATAACATTTATTTGTTTTTATAAATTTAAAAATATGGTTTTTGATAAATTTGACATTTTGCTTGTTAATTGTACACATACAATGTATGTGTTTACTTTTAGAAATCTACTCTATACTCGTATGTGTCGTAGTTGCAGACAAATGACTTTATGACATTATAAAATTTGGTAGTAAATATATTAGCATTTATTATGATTTTAAAATAGACATTTATATGCAGGATTACTATGAAATGTATATGTGTGCAAATGTTTAAGAATACAATAAGAATAGAATTTGATTTCATGTAAGTATTTAATTCTTTAATGCTTTAAGCAAATTTTTATATTCATACATAGTTTTTGTTTCTTTTCTTCACACATATGCAAATTTCTCAAATGCATATGTATGTATATATATATATATATATAAATATTTCAATTGTTCTATATGGTAGAAAAATTGTTCTTTCAAATTGGCAACATATGAACTGAAAAAAAGCAAACAAAAAGCAGAAACGTAAAGTTTAATTAATATCGCACTTTTAGGAGCACGGGTTAGTAGCTTCCGTTAGCAAAATTTAATAACTAAATCATGTTCAATTAAAGATGTCTATGTATGTATTGCAAATTATTGCTTTAACTTAATCAAAGTAATCACTGGTGTCCTCTTCGGAACTGCCATTCTCTTCGCCGTCTGCCGTTTGCAAATGTTCAGCAATGCGAAAATTTTGCAAAAAATCACGCATAGCATCGACGATATTTGTCAGCGATTGTGTAAGTTCACGGTAAGAGGCACCAGCCTCCGTTCCAGCTGCAGCACCTATGAAATGTTCATCATTAAAGAGTCAGTTCTAATCATTACCGAATTATGAATGAAATACCTTCAGCAGCGGCGTTTTCCAAATTAATATTCAGCGCTTGTAAATGTAGATCAACCTGGGCTACTTCATCATCATCGGCTCCAGCGGGGGCCGCAGCGACAGCAGCTCGTGCTACTGCTGGTGCCACAGCATCACCGGCCGGATTTGGTTGTTGTTCGGCTGAAGCATTATTCAAATTGAATGATGGCAATAAAGATTGGAAAAACATTGAAACCGAATGATTTGTGGCTGTAGTTGGACTACTTGAAGACGATTTTCTGCGAACATTTCAAATTTATTTGAATTAGTAATTTGATGACGGGTGTTTAATACAAACCTTTCATAGCAATTAACTGAATCCAGTGGTGGTAATGGATCATACATTACAATTGGATCTTTTTCCTTAGCGACAAATGGTGCCAATGGTACTTTTTCTTTATAGTCAGACAGAATGACATGCCTGAGGATGGGCCGTGGAGGCGTAACGTAACGAGCAGTTCGTTTTTGATTATATTCAGCAATAATTTCATCTTTGCGTTCAATGCGATCAAGCACGGTATTGACATTATGTTCCAGCCATAGTAAAACGTTATTCTGCCGCCAAACGACCTTGGCACGGCAAAGATAGAGGCAAACGAGTTGATGCAAGGCAGGCGATTGGCTGAAATACAATATTTTGTAAATCGATTTAAATACAAATACAAAATAAAGTCATACCTGCCGGAAACCTCAGAATTGAAATATGATGCCGATACAACACGCTGATCAGTCTGCACTGACAGCTCATCCAAAAGGGGACGCAATACGCCAGGGAACATCAGCAAAGCATACTGTAATGCCTTGTCTGCTTTTTCGCATTCTAGATAAAAAATTATATTAAACTAAAAGAATATTACATTGTAACTCACAAAATTATCTATGTACCTCCATGCAAACAGAATAATGCTAAAGCATACGAATATGCCATATTCGGCAATTGTGATAAATTGCGTACAATATCATATTCCTCGTAGAATTTGGCAAACCACGAGTACTGCTTGCTACGCAATGCATAGTAATCAATTACTAACACAATTGCCAAAGGATCCACTTCCGGATTTAGACTCAGAATTAGCTTCGATATTTCAAATGCAGTGCGACAACATGCACGCGCTTCCAAATACTGTGCATGCTTGAAAAGTACTATGAAAAATGAACGATTCTCTTGACGTCGATAATCGAGACGACAGTTTCCTGATATTAAACTGAAACTAGGATGCAGCGATGACTCAAGCACAAGAACTGCGCGCTCAATGAGTTCAGCGGCTAAAGAAAAGTCTTCGGTCATTTTGCCTAAAAAATTAAATTGATCAAGGAATTTAATAATCGCAGTTAAAGTAAAAACTTACACAACTCGCTCAATTGTATCAAAGAATCAACATGGTAGGGGCAACGTCGTATCAAGTTAATTAGGAAATCGGAATCTGTGCGCTCGACCGCTGGTAAAAATAGATTTTGTATACTTTGATAGTATTGGCTGTGCTCGAAAGTGAACCACTGCGTTTTATCTGCTGACGATGATGACGTAGATGTTGTCATGGAGATATTGGTGCTGCTGGTGCCTGCATTGCTATCGGGTGGCTGTATTGATTTCATTGTTATGATATTTTTTGTCACTGGTGGCCACGACTCTTTGGCAGTAACCATGTACGTGGATTTTAAAGTGAGTTTCTGGCGCCCACGTTTATTTCTGGGGAACAAATTAAATTGAAAAATATGTGCATACAAATAAAATATGCTAGTCAATGTGATATGATGCGGTCTTACTCAATTTTAACAACACGCTTGCCAAAAGTGCGACGCATTTCATTTTGCGGATTAAGATTTTTTAACTCAACCGCCAGTAAGGATTTATCGATTTCAATGCGTGGTGGTGGTAATGGCAGCTTCTGATTTTGATTAGTTGCATCGCATACCTTTCCAATAAGTGAATCAATATCGCTTAAATATTTATCAGTGAGCTAAGGCGGAGACACACGAAAGAAAAAAATTTAGCTTAGCACACATTGCCAAAAATAAATGACCATAACCACGCACCTCATTGTCCTCGCTGCTTATATGATTTCCCGTGTATTTGGACTTCTTCTTCCGCTTCTTCTTTTTCTTCTTGGATGCAGCCCCAGCGGGCAAATTGGTTGCAGCAGAAGCATGTTCTGTTTCGTTATCATCTTCTTTTACCTCGCTCTCAGAGAAACTTTGCTGATTCAACTGGTGGTGGTGGTATAGTGGAGAAAGATAGAGTGAAAAATAAAAACAAATTTTCATTTATTATTAGCTTCCGGAAAAGCATCTGCAAGTGTAGTTAGCTAGAGAGCAGTATGCTCCAGGGAGAGTACTCCCCATTTTCGCTTCTACGTCTCTGGCATCCTGTTATTTTCTCAATCTGTGTCGTGTGTGTATGTTGACATCAAATTCGTGTCATTTGTGTGTACATAAATATTTGTTGACAAATTCGTTATACTTGCCCCGCTGCTTTATATGTACACATTTTTATTTTGCTACACTTACCAAGTCAAATGGATTTAAATGTTTGCCCCCTCTGCCACGCGCTGAATCTGGCTCGTCGTCATCTTCGCTAAGTTGTTCATCTTCATCGATACCATCGTCAGGAAGCAAATCCTTTTCTGTACCGTGCAGTTTCTTTAAAACCCTTGATGACATCTCGTCCTCCACTTGATGACGTCTTTTGCTATTTCGCCGTCTTCTTCTGCTTCTTTCGTGCGCTTTGCTATATCTGGTGTCAACTTTTGATTCAAATGAAATTTATCATGTAAAATATCAATAGAAGTAATTTCTTGAGTAGTAAATCAATAACTTTTATTAAAATATTGCAATTAATTGTGACCGAAGAAAAAACTTACCTCTCGCTTGGTGAGAATGAATATTCGATCAATGTTGTCAGGTTTGTATTGTTGCAAAATCCCTAAGGTTGAGTTGGGCATTTTAGAATTAAAAATCCGGGAAAGTTGTTGAAAATCTCAAACACACAAAAAGAGAGCGACAAAAGTTTAGGAGCCGAACACATATTTCGTAACGCAATTTGTGGTCAATATAGATATCAGGGTCAATTCCATGAAATAACGAAGACCTCAATTTTCTAAACTAACTGCTAAGAAATGTAGCGTGAAGTGCATATCTGTAGGTAATAGATTTCAACAATATGCAACTTTGACAGCTGAAATTTCACATTTCAAAAAAAAAAAAACAAAAGTGGAAAACAAAAAAGAAATGGGTTGCAGAAAAAATTGTAATTGTATTTAATAAAATAGTGGTTTTTTGTAAAATATTTGCAGTTTTTAATGGATGTGAAATGCGCTAGCACGATGTCTTGTTCAACAAGCTAAAATCCACTTATAGACTGTTTGAGCTGAAGGCGGCTACTCTCCACAATCATCGAGTACCCTGCGACGTTATTTGCTTATTCAATATAGAAATAAAAAAACATAATGCAACACAAAATATCTTTCTCTTGCAACATTTTTAAAACTTTATGGTTTTTATTTGATGTGGTGCTATTTATATTTAGCTGTTTCTTACTTTTTTGTTTTCTAAACAATAATAGCGGTCTAAT
The DNA here is from genome assembly GCA_963691655.1 of Toxonevra muliebris. Taxonomy (NCBI): domain Eukaryota; kingdom Metazoa; phylum Arthropoda; class Insecta; order Diptera; family Pallopteridae; genus Toxonevra; species Toxonevra muliebris. The sequence goes on along the minus strand of OY829326.1, from coordinate 45,882,916 downwards.
AGTACCTAACTGGATGTTGTATTGTAACGGGCCCTACTTCTGGCTACGGCAAAGTGACAATTTCTTCACCTCACGTCCATTATATCCAAAGCATTCATCTTGAAAATTGTTTGGTTTGGAAGTACTTTTTAGCATTATTTTGCAATATTTAATAACAAATTTGAATGTACTCAATATAAGTGAAATTTAAATTTAAATAGCGGACCTAAGTACTGCACATGAAGAAAGCCGGTCATAGCAATTGATTATGGTTCGCAATTTTTTAAGAAAAATGTAATACCGTGTAAATATGCCCAAGTAAGCAACTCTGAAATTGCCAGTGTTGCCGTACAACTAATTTACCAATAGTTATTGATGTTAGTTGAGGAGCGTAAACATACAAATACCGTTAACCACATTTTTTCAACTCCTTTACAATATACACATATTTGATAATAAATTTGATTAAATTTATTTTGTTTAATAATTTTAATAAAATTTACTTAATGTAATAAAATAGAAAACTATGTGGATACGAGTTGAAGTGGATTCATTATTTCAGGTGAGTGAGATAAGGATGAAAATGATTTTTGGGTATTATGCACAAATATCGATTTTTCCTTCATTAGTTTTTCTTTTCCTAAATTTGCAGCTACAATGCTTCAGCCGCAATCACCACACCGAACAATTTATGTGCCATTGAATCAAGTAATGACCGATTCTGAGTCCGAGGAAGAAATTCACAATTCTACAAAACACAGGCTACAACAAATCAACGGGAATTTAGGCGCGAGAAATTTATCCAAGCTACAATATAGTTCTAATACGATAGTGGGTGAGAAAACATTTATTCTATAAATTTTGTATGGTGATTCCGATAATGTGGAAGGGTCAATCGTAGTGAAGTGTTTTGGAACTTCATATTTGTCGTGGCAAGCAAATTTCTAAAAATTAAAGTTTGAATATTTTATAATGGGCATCTGTCCTCTATCTTTCGGTTGAATTTCGGATGCAATGGAGATTGTAAAAAAATAATTTGAAATATGTAGCAAAATACTTATTGGTACAAAAGATCTTCGCGGTGCCTGACTTTCGGGTCGTACCAAATCCTCTTATTAAAAGCACTAAATTATAAAGCAGTATGCAAATCTGCAATGTTGATATTAGACTACGTATTTATGTGGCATAGTTACCTTTTTGTAAAACACAGTCTGTTAATAATGTGTTGTAATCAGGGTGTCCCGTAAGCTTTACTTTTGGGTGTTTCCTTCATTGTGGCAGAAGTTCATTGACTTTTTTTTATATATATTAACAAAGGAAATACCGTTTTCTAGGATATTTCGTTTTCTACCCCATAAATAGTGAAGTATTTTCTAACATGTCTCTTTTGTGCAATAAATTCTTAGATTTTCTAGGTAACGGACACCAGCGTCAACAGCAACATCAGCTTAACAACGACTACTCTAGCACTTACACAACTAATATGCAAAACACATTTCGCTCCGTAATGATGTCCGACATGGGAGCCGAAGGAGGAGGAAGCAGTGGCTTTCACGATCATGGTAGTAACTTTTCCAGTTTCAACAGTGATTACGATGAACATAATCAGAACGATGCCGATAATGTTGCGATACTGGGGCGAGATAGTTCCAAGGACTTATCATCCATAAATGAGCCAATGTCAACGAAACGCCGCTGCTGTTTTATAGCTTCACTGGTACTGTGCGTTTTTGCAGTCTTTGGGTTTGTTTGGTTGGTTCCATGTGAGAGTGGCACATGCCCTGCGTCAGTGGACAAGATCAAGGCTCACAATTGGGCCAACAATTACACGAAAATTGAGTTGAAAGGCGGCGTCAATATTGTGAATGGACTGCGCAGTTGGGAAAATAATTTAATATTTTTATATCGTGGCGACGCGTTCTTTCCAGAGTTTGATGTAACCAATACAAAACGAAATGGTATCATCTCACTGATTGGAAGTTCAGGAGCAGTAGCATGGTACGATGAAATGATGGATGAGCCTGTAGCAATTGATTGTACATTAATCGATGTGGATCATAATGGACGACCTGATTGTTTAGTCATCGATGAGTATGGTGAGTTAGGTGCCATAAATCCACTCTCTGGGCAGTGGCACTGGCGATACAAAGAACGTTCAGTACACAAAGTAGATGCTTTGGATTTTCCCGTGATATTGCCAGACTTGGATGGTGACGGTGTGCTCGAAATATTAATAGTCACAAGTGCGAAACTAGAGCACAGAACAAAGAATCACGTATTCAAAGGGGATCTAAAGCATGCAGCCAAAGAAGAACGGAATTGCTTGCGTATACTATCGGGACGATTCGGAAAACCTATTGGGGATGGCTTCAAGATACGCGATTGTGATGTTTTGCGTAAACTTCAACTTGAGAACTCACAGACTGTGACATTTAACTGTTTGCGCAACAACACTGAAGCACAACGTTCCAAAACGCTGGCTGAACTTTTTGCACTTATTACTAACAAGTCGATAGTTGGGCAAAAGCTGATGCCAGCTTCGAAAATATCTCAACATCGGCACTACGGGCAGCGTAAGGACATTGACGCACAACGAAATATTTACTCGCTAAGCGGGCGTGAATTAGTAGTGGAAAATCGTGGAAAATGCCCAGAAGACTGCAATGTTACATTTATATTATGTGAAACGCGCAACAATAAAACGAATGTATTGAGAAATTTCACAACGTCTGGTATGTACGGTATGGTGCCAGCTCAATGGCATTTTAAGAATATGAAAACTGAGATGTCTGGGTTCGTGATGAAATTCTGGAAATGGGATACCTTAAAAACTACTCACAATGCTGGCATGTCAAAATATAATGCCAGCAGCAATAGTACGCATGGTTTTCGCAATTCATACGCTGCTACCACCAAAAAAGCAACAAAATCAAATGCATCCAAGGATAACTCCACCAAAACAAACAAACCGAATCATATACAAACGAATAAAACAAAAAAGAGTCGTCGAAGAAAACGTAACCTCTCACATGAATTCCCTGTCGAAAGTGATGCATTCAACACGTTTGATCATCTCATACAGAAGCGACACACATTCACCTTGTCACCGCTGCCCATTGACGAGTTGGCAGAGGAGATACAGCGTATAACACGTAGTGTACACGCCAATGTGACGAAACAAAAATCTGGTGGAAATCTGTTAATTGATAATTACAAAATGCAAATGATAACAGAAATACAAATTTTAGTGTTATTCATCGGTGCCGAAACGCGTATTGAGAATACCTCACAGAGTAATATAGTACAATTCTGTCGCAGTGATCACAACGAAGTGATTTGCCAACCCGATTTGAATAATCAGGAAAACTCAATGCTTATTGCTGATATCGATCAAGATGGCTCGCTGGAGCTTGTATCGTATACGACAACATTTGTGCAAACAAACGATGATCCACTGGACTGGAAATTAGAAACTTATGTGCGTTTGTTACGTTTTCAATCTGATTTCATATACGCAGAAGAAAAGCATAATTAGAAGTAGGCTTATTGAAGTCATGGTAAAGGGAAGGTCGGATCTAGCCAAACTCATTAATAAAAAAATAAAAATAAAAAACATACAGCTTTTAAGAATTTTAAAATTTTGTAGTCCTTTTGCGAAATGTATGTATTCCATATGACAATAAAATCGGCTGCACTCAATCGCGGACAAATTTTATTATTAGAAATGACTACAAAAAGTGGAAGGAAAAAGGTTTTTATAAGTAAAATACACATCCGTGTATTGTCAACGTTTGAGCTAGCACTTTTGTTGTTAGTATTCTAATCATGTGCTCATCAATAAATAATTCAGATACCATAGTAAAAATATTATTTAATTCATTTTATATATGCTTAATCATATTTAAATATACATACTTATGTACTTACACATATACTCAAAAGAATATAAACACCTAAAATCTAATTGTATTTAAAACCTTATAAATAAATTAAATATAAAAATTCAAATGTGAAAACACCAATTTCCATAGATGATATTCGAAAGAGCGTAGACGGAAAATTAATTCTGTCCGAACACAAAATATCCACATTAAACCACATTTGTTGGTATACAGTGGCGAACAGAGCTAAAAGTACAGTAGTAGAATTTAAGAAAGTAAAAAACAAAAAAAGGGAACTTCACGAGATCAAAAATTTACATTATAAATTTTGATTTTATTTTAGTATTTTAAAGTTTATGTTTAAGTCTCATTTGCAAAGTTTTTAGTTAACGTCTAATTTTGAGCCAGACTATCTCAGTTTAATCGGATCTTAGCTAAAAATTGTATAAACCTAAAATGCATGGTTTTGCTCGGTATTATATATGCTTCAGATCGTAATCCTGTTGTAAAACCGTTGGTAAATTTCTTTTATGTTTTCGCAGTATCTATACATTTATAAGTGTAACTACATCTTTATTCCAGAGGATCCAGAAGTGCTACACTATCATTATATGATAGATTTTAAATCGGTTAAGCCAATTCCAAAATATTAGCGTCTGAAGTTTTTTTTGAAATTCGCTCATTGAACAAAGCATTGTATTCATCGTTGTAAAAGTCATTGCTTAAGGGTACCCACCCCCCGCCCCCTCCCTATTCTCGGGGTCAAAAAATCGATTTTTTCTTATTGTCTTGTTCGAAACCAAGAAAACCAAGCCTATGAAGAGTCTGAAGGGGTTTTGTATTGGCCAGGCTTAGCTGATTGAAGGTGAGTTGGTTTTATATACAAAACATTGCTTCACAAAACTTTAAACGCATTTTTCTCGAAACAGTGTTTTTACGATTGACGGACTTTGTAACTCAAAAACTATTCAACAAATCGCTTTGAAATTTTGCAATGTTGTTAAATAAAGAAGATTGATAAAGATTTTCTATAATATTCAGCTCAGTTTTTAACCAAAAAGCATTAAATTTTCGAAAAAATACATTCAAAGGTCCGCCATTTTGTGAATTTTTGTCTGAAATGAATAATAATAGTCTATGTTATAGAAAAACATGTACTTTATCTAATTCTGTTTGATTTTTTTATTTCAGACATTCCAGTGATTTGCAATCGTAAGCGGGAGTAAATAATAAATGAGAGAGAGAGAAGACATTAGTAACGGCATCTCTCAAAATTATCTAACGAATTATCTGCATACACAAATAACAAAGCAAACACCAACGAGTAGTTTGGTTCTCTTTTGATATTTGTTTTTTCATAAAGAGATTTCGTCCGCAAAAAATAGCCCCAGTTACTGGAGCCTTACCGACTAGTTTTATTTAATAGAATATCTACATAATTTTTGCGGTCAATATGAAACCAAGAGGAGCAGTTGTACATTTATTACCTTCATGGTACTTGATTGGTTTTTGGTATGTATTGTATAGTGATTTATTTATGGGGATTGAGATTTGTTTTTCAGTAGGATAACTATCAGAAGCACACTTAAGACTTCGAGAAAGATTATGAAGATTATTTGGAATAATGAAAAAAAATTTTAATTCATGTGAGCAATTTTCGTGCTGAATCCGATTACATATCGGATTTAAAATCAAATACTGACGGCAAAATATTAAAAAGTAAACATGATCTATGCCTCGTTGCTCAGGAGGCTTAAGCCTAAATTTGATTCGTTGAAATATTATTGTGAAAATACTAAAACAAAATCAAGATTTAAGTCAATATCACGCCATTATCGAATTTGTCTATGTTAAAAAATATATTTTTGTATGACAGGTAGGCATGGTTCTTATCGCAACTTGTTAAACTGTTGGTTAAAATTAATATGTATGTGTAATTCCAACTCGGAAAGACAGACAGACAGCAAAACTTTTTAAATATGATTACAATAGATTGACTTATCATTCTATAATGGGGTGCATACTCCTTTTAAAGTTCCATCTAAAAAGGTTTTCTCTCGTCAAGAATGTCTTTTGTTTGCAAAATGGGTAAAGTAAAAAAAAAGAATGCATTCCTTTAAACATCATTCACACTTTACGTTATTGGATTTTCAAAAGATTGCATAACATTATCATTTACATTATCGCTAAATTTTGTTGGATCTGTGAGCATTAAATTACTTTTAACTTTAATTTTAATTTTAGAAATTGAATCTTGTGTAGGCGTGACAGCATTATTAATTAATTTCGTAGAATTTTCAATAATAAGAGCATTTTCTTCATTGTCTTCAACATCAGTTTGAAAATAATTGTTATGTTCAATACTTTCATCTGTTGTTACTGCAGTTATTACTGTTGATGATGATGATGAATGTTTTGCCTGATGCACAGTGAACAGTGTACGATTAATAGTAGAGAATGAGCATAAATTGCATTTATGTACAAGAGAATCAGCAAAATGTGGATGCTTTTGTTGAATGTGTTTCTGAAAATGTAAAAAAAATTGTATTTAATGGAATATAGAAAATTACTAAATGTTTCAGAGAGAGTCAAAAGAATAAGACTGATTAAGCGTTTAATAACTGCTTAACAGTTGGGCACCAAACTGTTTTTTTTCTATTATTACCACTTTTGTTGTTGATCACTTTAGAATTTAGCTTAGCTCATTATTTGTATATGGGGCCCATAGAAACCACTACGTAAAAAAATATCATAATATATTCTCTACTAATGCTATCAACATCTCATCTTAATATGTAAACCTTCGTCACCTTTCTTGCTATGGTTCCCCAATAATTATTAACTAATACGAATATAGAGCCTTCATAAATATTTAGTTGTTTGGGAGGTTTCACTCACACTTTATTTAACCCATTCCTTTTTTTCTTGCAGCATCCCACTGGCAACCAAAGTTCTCGTGCTACTATCAATACTGTACCATAAATAATTTAGGAGGTTTAGGTGTTAAACAAAGGATTCGATGGGAGATGTCACACCCATTTACTCAAGCCTGAATTTCACTTTCGAGTGACATTGGATTAGAATCAGTGCATTTCATATTACTCCAATTTAAATCTCACTCGAAAGTGAGAATTTAGAACATGGCTGAATACTTCAATCTAATACACGGTTGCCAACTTTTCGATCTTTGAAAACGTGGCAGGACTTGAAGTATTAATGACCGACCAGGGAGGGGGAAAGGTTGTTTCGCTAAGTCAGTCTTTAAAAAGTCGCTGAATTCCGACTGGCTGGACCCTAAACCTCGTTTTCATTTTCATATAAATATACGCGTAAATAATGCAAAAGCAATGCTAGGTTTTGCTAAGCACTGGCTAAAGGAACACATCACAAAGTCGCTTTATACGACATTGGTCAGACCTATTATGAAATACGCATCAACTATCTGGTGTCTTCAATATTGGATTTATATAAACAAATTGGAATCAGTTCAAAAACAGTTCTTGCTTTTTGCTTTGAAATCCCTGCCGTGGAATTTGCCGTTTAATCTTTCACCTTACGAGAACAAATTAAAACTTTTGAATCTACCAACTCTTGAAAGCCGAAGAATTATGAGTAACGTGCGTTTTATTGCAAAGTTAATTCTCCATCTTTGCTGAGGAACATTAACTTAACATGCACATTCCGACTCGTATTACTCGATACTATATTCCTATCAAGTTATCTATCAACCTCTATAATGTTATTGATGTTTCTGATTCGGTAGATTCTTAAAATAAAATGTCTTAACTTTTTTAAATATATAGATGTCGTTATCAGCTGATGATTTATAATTTGTAGCTGTATTTCAAAAGGGCCACTTGTTGGGTAGTGCGCTACCCTAACGTGCCTTTTTGAATTGAAACTTCTTTAGCGAGGGTAAATCAAAAATGTTGCAACGGAAGTCGCGTCATACGAAACTAATAAGAAACGAAGTTATGCTGTTGTTGGTGGTTAGCGAACGAAGTCATCTGGGGATCGACTGCATACAATCATGCAGAGAGTAGACTTCTTGCAGTTTTATCTCATTTGCTGTAGTGCTTGCGCCGATAAATGTAGAGAGTATTAACAAAAAAAAGCCTTAGAAAATAGAAAGAGGAAAAGTGCAAAAGCTTCAACAACAACAGCCGCGTAAAAAATGGCGTTTTTGTAAAAAACGAAATTATGCAGTTGTTATTCGGCTGCATACAATCAAGCAGAGAGACGACTTCTCGCAATTTTATCGCTTGTGCTTTAATGAGAGAGTCGATATAGAAGACTCAGCTTGATTGCATATAACTGAATTTTCCTTTCATAAGTTATATACGCTCACTAAGTCGTCTTTGTGCCGATAAGTGTAGAGAGTATCAACAGAGGAAATACATATACACAGAGGAATAACAAAATAGAGAGGAGAGGGCTGCAAAAACTTCAACAGAATGTTTTATAAATGTTTTCTAACAATTTTCTAATAAACAACATAGTTTCGCTTCTACTGTGAGTGCTTGCAGACACATAATTAAAAAAAAAAAAAAAAAAAAAAAAGATTCTGCAAAACTGGAATACAGTGAGAATATATCTATCACGAATGCGAAAAACCCATTTATTTTTTTTTTCTTATGGTAATATAGTTTTACTTACGAGCAAATATCTCGTCAATTATAGTTTCAGCGGAGCCGAGCTATTGGAAATATAATTTAAGCAAGCTTTTTGGATGCTGAAAGTTCCATTTTGGTGTGATTTTTGGGTAATTGAGTAGTCTTTTTTCATAACAAGTAATCATAAAATCTGAAGTTTATTATTTTAATTGATAGGCCATTCCATTAAAAAATTTTAATTGAATGACCTATTTTTAAAAATTCTAAATTTTTCTCAAAATTCATTCTGCTGTTGGAAATTACGAACCACTTGAACTTATCATGCGTAATAATTAAATTTCGTGTATTTTATTCTACAGTGATATATGGCTCGGCTCGATCGAAACTATAGTTGATGAGATATTTGTCCGTAAGTAGAACTGTAACCCAACAAAAACTTACTAACTGAAAAAAATGAATGTGATTTTTGTATTCAGCGAATCAGCTTAGAAAACATACTTTGGTACGTGTATGCTTTAAGTTTGAAGAAAGAAAAATTTTTATTGCATTACCATATAACTGAATAAATGTGATACTTGTTATTTTTAAGAGATTTCTAAAAAAAATATTTGTTTTTATAAAATTTTATAAACTGGACATTTTGCATCAAGTTGCGTTTGACAACGGTACAGGGGCAAAGCTTTCAAAAACGGGGCAGTCCCGGCGAAAACTGTGCGGTTGGCAATCGTGATCGAAGAGTTTTAGTTATTTTATGTCAGCTAAACTAAAATAAAGGCAATCTGTTTAGGTTATGTTAGAAATATGCATTTTCCACAATAATCAAATACTTTTTAAGTTTTCGATAATGATAACTTTAAAGTTTAAACAATTACTACAGTAAATAATTAAAAAAATAAAAAATTAAAACAAAACTTTTTAATTTGTTAAAAAAAACAAAAACCACGCGAATAATTTTGCAATTATATATAGGCAAGCAATGCAACTTTGATCTCTTACTGTCAAGCCGTAAAGTATTATTTTGGTTAGGAATCAATGTCACTTCCCCCATAGACCGAAGTAATAGTAACAAGATACAAATGTATATAAAGTTCTGTCTTTTTTTCTTCTAATATCGATATTGCCGGATGCTTTAGGATGTATTTAAAGAAAATATAACCATAAAAGCACTAGATTTGAAAAAAAAAAAATCTTTTCGCTTCATTCACATTTAGCGTGTTTTGGTCCAAATAGATGTCGCAGTAATCTAATCGGTTCTTTTACACCAATGTTATGCTTCTAAATTTTTAATAATTTCTCTATCTTTTATAGAATTGCTAATTATTATTAATATAGCCCCGTATAACTAGATATAGTGCATAATATCTGAATGCATGACCACTAACCTGATATGCCACACTTTGTATAGACTTGTAATCACAGTGCGGACAAACGTAATACTTATCAGTTGCGTGTATCATTTTATGGCGCCTAAATGAATTGTGATCATTGCCAGCGTAATCGCATACGTTGCATTGGTAACGTTTCGTCACTTTATGAGTAAGCATATGCAATTTGAGTGATGATTTTGAGGTTACAACACGCCCACAAAGCTCACATTGCACTTGTGAGGCACTATTTTTACAGCGATGCTCTCGTAACGTTTTCTGGAGCTGAAAGACTGCATCACAATCTTTGCATCGATGAAGCTTTACTGCACTCGACTCAGATTGAGAGATGTTATGAATACGATGCCATCGACGATGATTTTTTAGCTGTTTTGTATTTTTAAATGCCTTCGAACATTCATCACATTTGAAGTTGCGTTCTTCGGAATGTATTTTTGAATGTGTATTGAGCAGTCGTGAATAACAAGGCGTCTTGAATGGGCATAATTCGCATTTGTAGAGTTCCATATCAATTTGATGGGAGCGCCAGAGGTGAGTGTGTAGGGTATTCCAATTGGTGAAAGCTGTCGATTTGCATTCCGGGCAAAACATTGATGGTGGCGAGGACAATATATTACTGTAAGTATATAAAGTTATATAAATAGATGAAATAAAAATAGATTATAGTAGCTGATTTCTAAATATTGGATCCGCTAGTAGGTAATAATGAATCAGCATCTGTCATGACCTGGTAAACCGAGAATATGTATTAATGCAGCGCTTATCTAATTGGGAAAATCCTTACTCAAACTTTCATTTATGCCTAATATTTCTAATAAATCAAAATCGTTTTCACTTCCAGCAAACTCCCCTAAATACGCTGTATCCTATTCTACAAAAGGGTTCAGATCGTTCATTCGTTCTCCTCTATTTCGATGTCTCCTGGTACCCTCATAAGACGACTATGCTGCTCTTTCCCAGTAGATTAACCTTACTGAAACAATCACACACTAATCTGAGGTGATATCAATAGAGTATAATTCTTAAATTACTGTTTTACTGTCCGGCATAATGGCAATGTCTCGTCCTTTGTCCTTCCTTATATCAATTGCATAAATATCTACTTAAAAAATGTTAGAATGTTCTCCCATAGGCTCAAAGTATTTAGTTCTTAGCCCAAAAAGTCCTTTCCCAGTTCCACCCACAGTTTTTCACTCTTTTTTAATTGAGTACCTACTCATAGTCCACGCTACTGCTGCTATGATTGGTGATACATCTAGCGCAGTATACTTGGTTTACATCCCCAAGTTTTCCCTGCTAGCCTTCTGCATACCATTAGAACTAGAAGGCTTTGTTTGCCACCGACTCAGCATGTTTATGAGTACAGAAATGTTGGTATGGAATTTAATGAAATTCAGATATCTAAATGCGTACCTGTTGTGACATCTTTTATGATACTCCAATGTTTCAAATTTCTTAAATCTGAAAGCGCATCCGGTTACTGTGCACTTAATGCCAACTTCAATTTCTGCAGCATTCCCATACAATTTACGCATTTTCGTGATACCTGTGCGATTTGAACCAAATGGGCGACCACGTACTGATGTGCCACCAGTTACAGCAACTGCGATAGCTGGTTGTGATTTTGATGGACAGCTCGGCTTATTTAGAGCATTATTTTGCATTAGATTGTTGGCAACATAAATGCGTCCTCTGTGCGTAGGTAATAACGATGATGTTGTCTCTGGTAAAGTGCAGATTGCAGTGGAACTAGCAGTTGTTGTGGCGAGGCTGCTGCTTTTCGGAACACTTATATTAAGTTTTATTAATGGCGGTACAGGCACTAAAGGAGGGACGGGTAAGCTCGTTGTTGTAGTATTAGACGGAGAAATTAGCGCAGTATTGTTAGAGACATTTAAAGATTGCGGCGGTAATTCTGCTGCTGCTAAGATACTGGTTGTTACTGGAGCAAGCGGTGGAATTTCATTGTAATTAACTGCAGTAGCTACCGGCGGAGTCGGAGAGTTTAAAATATTTGTTTGCGGTTCCAAGGATGATTTTGCTGGCACAGTTGTTGTTATTAAGCTTGTTTGCTCTTGTTTTGGAATGTTTTCGATATTCGTTGGCGTTTGTGATGATTGATAAAAATTATGTTCGTTAATGCTGTGATTGTCACACGGTAAATTATAATTGGAGTGGCTGTAGTCATGGGCATGGGTTTCATTCCTATCAGTATTCTCAACATTTACTTGATCATCGAGATTGTCCGTTTCTGAGGCATGCGGCATCTGCATCTCATTATTTACCAACATTTCTTGACTTTCAAAAGTGCTGTTATCAATTATTTGTTGTTGGCCACCTGTAAGCTCCTCAATATCACGTATTGATATCATTGACATTTGTGGTGTATCCAAGTCATGTATGATTTTCTGCATAGGCTGTGCTGTTGTTGCAGACACGTTTGCGTCCATCGGTGCAATTATCGCGGTTATTATGCAGTCTATATCATCACCGAGGCTATAATCATCACTCCAATTGTTAACAACTTGCGAATCAAAATCTTGTAATTTGAAATTATTGCTGTTATTGGCATACAGTGATTCAGTGAGGGGGTCGGCCAATTTACCCGAATTCTCCATTGAATTATTATAAGCTTCATTCAGATCCATCGCATTGAGAATGCCACCGCCAGCATGCATTTGAGTATTATCCAAATTCGGCGCAATGAGATTCTCAACTTCATTCTTGTTCATCAAATTCAATTCATCAACTGTTCGGAGGTGTAATGTTCCACGATGTTCTTGAAATTGTGGTTCCTTGAGTATATCGACATTTTTGATAAAAATTTTTTGTTTTGATTTTAATGGCGCCATCGAAACGGAAGTGGGACACAAAGATGCACATGTTGTCGAATTGGATACCGATGTCGTTGTTTCCAACAAGGTATGCTCAATTGAATCAGTCAAATTTAAGGAAAGCGCTATTGGCGGAGGTGGTGGTGTTGGCTCTGTTATAATTGGTGTGGGGGTTTCGGTATGCGAAGAGTCTAAAGCACAATCTAAAATACTGGAAAATCTAGCACTGTCCAATATGAAATTATTGTTGCTGCTGTTTTGGGTATTCACAAATGAGAAATCCTCATCTTCGTCACCGACACCAGACATGTAATTACCGTTGGGGATATTATTGCCAATGGTGTTGCCGTTATCGAAAAGGTATTGTTCCGATATAGTGCTCATCGGTAATTGTTGTGTATCGTAGACCTGTGCAGGCGCAGTCAAGATATCATCACTATTCAAAAAGTTATTTACACTTTGTGGCAAGGTTTGCGACATGAAATTGAATTGATTTGAGTCCTGCAAATTTGCGCCATTTATATTGCTCGAAAACGTCATTGGCTTTTTTAGTATATCAACATTCTTGATGAAAATCTTTGGGCGTCGCGGTTTTTCAAAGTTACTTAAATTGTTACTCATATTTACATCATTGCTACACAAGAGGTTGCTGTTAGCTGTTTCATTTGGTGTTACATAAACAAATTGTTCACTGGAATTGATTGGCGGCAAATCGAGATCACTGCAAACATTCATTAAATTATTAAAATTCTGAATTTCATAGTCGCGTCGTAAAAGCGCAGGCTCACGGAGCACATCAACACTTTTAATTGAAATTTTTTGTTTCTGCGAATTTGGGGAGATTTTATTATTTATTGTTGGAGTTGAGTTTATGTTGTTATTATGGCTTCTAATGTGTTGATCCTCTAGAGCTCCTAAAAAAGCGTCGCCTTCTACAACATTATTTTCACTAGTACCCATTGAATTATTGGTAATTTCAAAATTGTAACTGACTGCGATTTGGTTTTTCAGCTGCTCAATAGGTTCACGCCGCGGCTCACGTAAATATTCCACATTTTTCAAATATATTCTACTTTTCCTTTGAGAATCGATATTTTCTGTTTTGTTTGCAGTTGATGATGTAGTATCATTAATGTCCTCGGCATCACACTGTTTTTGAGATGAAGTTAAAATTCTTTTTACTATGCTTATAAGTTGCGTAGAATCTTGCAAAACCATAAGGTGATCTTCGCGCAAATGGGTTTCTAGGGAGGTGAGTGCATAAAATATATTTTCGCAACCTGCAAAGAAAGAATATTGCATTTAAAATTAATATTAACTTTAAATCGCTTGAATGAATATATTTAAATATGTAATCAAGTAATAACCAATTAGAGTTCGACCGATTGATCGGCATCGGCCTCGGCTTCGGCTAGTATTGTCCTAAAATTATGGGATTGTCATCGGTTTGGTATGGGTCAAAAAGTGGCCAATCATTTAACCGAACTTTTTAATAAAAGTTGTTGAAAAAATAGTTACTAAACCTAATTTTATCATTTATATTATCTAAATATTCAAATTATCTATAGAAATATTTAAATTACCTTCATCCATACAACAATTAATAAATTAAATCTTTTCTATAATAGATTATAACTATTTGTTTTTCTGCATTTTTGCCACTTATATACATATGTGATTTTTGTACAAAATTAATCTATATTTTTGTTATGTTTTATTTATTGAAATTTGGATTATTTTTTGTGTACTTTAATGTTACATCAATAGAAAAAAATGTATATGGAAAAAATCTATTTTTTACTGTCGGCTGGCTGGCCGATGAATCGGTATTGGCGTTTTTGTGATAACCGATCATTGGCATCGGTTTTTGTGTACTTTAATGTTACATCAATAGAAAAAAATGTATATGGAAAAAATCTATTTTTTACTGTCGGCTGGCTGGCCGATGAATCGGTATTGGCGTTTTTGTAATAACCGATCATTGGCATCGGTTCGGCCAAAAAAATCGTAACTAGTCGGACTATATAACCAATTACACTTATGAAGATTTTATAAATACCTGGGCATGCTATTCGTGAATGAAATCTCCACTCTTCATGGCAAAATATGTTGTCAGCATGTGTCGCTGTAATATGAGTTGCCACTCCAGATTCGCTGAGGCTTATAAAAGGACATTGATCACATTTATATACACTTGGATATGCTATTGTCCGATCGGAATTTGTGCTGTTAGTTTGATCTGCAACTTCAACATCGTTTGTCATCGATATACTACATGCATCATTTCTGCTCTCAGAGTTTGCACCTTCTGCGGGTGATGCTATTCTTTCACTATTACCATTGCCACTTGCACTTCGCACTGGCGGGGTGGGAGTACCGTTTATACGTTCTTTCGTTGCATCGGCATTTTCCGATTTAATAGGTTCCGATTTGATTTCTTCGTGATTATTGGCGGTAGTACGGCGAAACACTTTACTATTGTGGATTCGTTGCGGCTGCACATCTGTAGTATGAATTTGTACAAATGGAATGTTTCCAAACGGAGTTGTTGATGTGGTTGTTGCATTAGTTGTTGCAGTTGTGGACGTCGTTTGTGCATTCACTGTTGTAGGAAGAGCATTGATGTTATTAAGAAAAGTATGCGCAGTATTTGTGGTTTGTTGTGATGCTTGTGGTATGACAGTACTGAACGAGATTGGCTGATGGATGTGCTGTAGTTGGTTTTGCTGTAGAGGCTGCTCATTGAAGTAATGCGTTGTCTGAGCGAAATCATGCTGCTCAATCATATGCATGGAAGCAGTAAAATCTGACGACTATGAAAATAATTAGGTGAATCCAAGTATAGTACGTTACTGAATACTCTTACCAGTGTCGAGCCACAGAAGAAGCTATCATAGCTTGAAAATATTCCATCATTCATTATTGTTTTAAGTTATTCACACTACACTAAGTATTTATTTAATTGCGTGGCTTTGAAATTTATTAAATGTTCTTAAAATTTATGTTGCCATTCTATTGGCAAAGCCATTACCAATTAATGTTTATCTAAAACAGAATAACAAACATTTGGAATTTGTAAAAATTAAACATTTCTATTAAATGGTAAATACTGGAGATTTATTCTTCTTATTTTATGTGACTATTCACTATAAATATTGGAGTCGAAGATTTTTTTTTCCAATTAAACATAACAGAAAGATCACAGCTGATGGTGGTACCAGATTATAGAATGAGCTAAGGGTATAGTAAGTTCCACAAAAGAAAAGAATTGCCTTCGCGAGCAGAAGGGAAAAATCAAGCAGTAATACCAAAATTTCACTTCCGTTGTTCCATTTCAATTACATAAATTAGCGTAAAAATAAAACAATAATACTCAACGATCATGCTTGAGTTCATATAAAACACCTCATTAATGAACAAAACGTTTGGAATATAAAATTTAAAAAAATGTGTGAATAGTCTAGATCTGCATATTTAAGATTATATATTGATTCAAGTTTACACTAAATCCGACTGAGTACCATTTAGATTTGCATATGAATTTTTCTCTTAACTTTAATTTATTTGAATCAGCTGGCCACCTTGTAGTCTATTCAAGTGAATTATGAAGCAACTCTGAATTTCACTGCCGTCGAGAAACGCGATTTTTTTTAGTTCTCTAGTTGCGAATATATATTGGGATATAAACGTAAAAAAAAACTTAAAAAACGTTTCGATCTTATAAATTAATAAAGCTTTGCTAAGTTTCCAAATTCAATATGCCTCGAATTATGATAAAGGGTGGTGTTTGGCGCAACACGGAGGTAAAAGATTAAAGATACAACGGAAAGACCGGTGCGAATCTTCTAATAATTTTTTGTATTTATTTTTATTACAGGATGAAATTCTTAAAGCAGCGGTAATGAAATATGGCAAAAATCAGTGGTCACGTATTGCTTCATTATTGCACCGTAAATCTGCGAAACAATGCAAAGCACGCTGGTATGAGTGGCTAGACCCAAGTATAAAGAAAACTGAATGGTCACGTGAAGAAGATGAAAAGCTACTGCATTTAGCAAAGTTGATGCCAACACAGTGGCGTACAATAGCGCCCATTATTGGACGAACAGCAGCACAATGTCTGGAGCGATATGAGTTTTTGCTGTAAGTGTTGGCAATTTTTAAACTTTTCCGTGTTTATTTTTGATTAATTCATTTTAATTTTAGAGATCAAGCTCAACGGAAAGAGGATGGAGAAGATGCCGCTGATGATCCACGCAAATTGAAGCCTGGGGAGATTGATCCAAACCCGGAAACAAAACCAGCGCGTCCAGATCCGAAGGATATGGATGAAGACGGTATTTATTTTAATGATTTAAGCATTCACGTCTTTAATAAACACTTTATATTTTTTTCCTAAGAGCTTGAAATGCTTTCGGAAGCGCGAGCACGTCTAGCCAACACTCAAGGCAAGAAAGCTAAGCGTAAAGCTCGGGAAAAACAGCTGGAAGAGGCGCGTCGTCTAGCTGCGCTACAGAAGCGTCGTGAATTGCGTGCCGCCGGTATTGGTAGCGGTAATCGAAAGCGTATAAAGGGTATTGATTATAACGCAGAAATACCGTTCGAGAAGCGTCCAGCCATTGGCTTCTATGATACTTCAGAAGAACATCTAGATAAATCGGAGCCCGATTTCAACAAAATGCGTCAGCAGGATCTTGATGGTGAGCTACGTTCAGAAAAAGAAGAACGCGAACGCAAAAAAGACAAACAGAAACTGAAGCAAAGAAAAGAAAACGAAATGCCTATGGCAATGCTGCAGAACGCTGAACCAGAGCGTAAACGATCAAAATTAGTATTGCCAATACCGCAGATTTCAGATCAAGAATTGCAGCAGGTGGTGAAACTGGGACGAGCTAGTGAAATTGCCAAAGAAGTTGCTGGCGAAAGTGGCATCGAAACCACAGATGCACTGCTGGCTGATTATTCCATTACGCCGCAAATTACGGCAACTCCTCGCACTCCGGCACCATACACCGATCGCATAATGCAAGAAGCACAGAACATGATGGCGCTTACGCACGTGGAGACGCCACTGAAAGGCGGAGTCAATACACCTTTGCACGATTCTGATTTCTCTGGTGCACTACCAAAAGCAGGCACTGTTGCTACACCCAATACTGTAATTACGACACCATTTAGGTAAACTTTTTTTTTTTGAAATATAATGCTATATTCTCTTCTAACACTTTCACACATTTTCAATCCACCTTAGGACCCAACGTGGCGGCGATGCTACTACACCTGGTTTTGCAACGCCAGCCTCAACTGCACTCGTTCCCCTGGGAAAGACTCCACGTGGTGCAACTGGTACGGGTCAGACCCCATCTTTAGTAAGAGATAAGCTTAGCATCAACCCTGAGGACAGCATGACTGTAACAGAAACACCAGCCTTGTATAAAAACTATCAGAAACAATTGAAGAGCACACTGCGTGAAGGACTTGCCACGCTGCCGGTACCACGTAACGACTACGAAATAGTGGTGCCCGATCATGACGACCACGATGCAATGGAAATGGCCGAAGAAAAAATTATCGAAGATCAAGCCGATGTCGATGCGCGCGCTATTGCCGAGGAGAAAGCCCAACGTCAGCGAGAATTGGAAAAACGTTCACAATCAATACAGCGTTCGCTGCCACGTCCCACCGAAGTGAATACGAAAATTTTACGTCCACAATCGGAGAAACAAAATCTAACTGATTTGCAAAAGGCCGAAGAGCTAATAAAACACGAAATGATCACAATGCTCCTCTACGATTCTGTTAAAGACCCTGTACCTGGACAGTCACAAAATAAAATGGAGCAATTGCAAAACTATTTCAAATCGAATCCCTACGAAGACGTAAACAAATCAGAATTGGAAAACGCTAAAAAAATGTTAAACGAAGAAATGGATGTGGTAAAAGAAGGAATGGGTCACGGCGAATTACCAATGGATGTGTATTCTCAAGTGTGGCAAGAATGTTTGGGTCAGGTGTTGTATCTACCCTCTCAAAATCGCTATACACGTGCCAACTTAGCAAGTAAAAAAGATCGCTTGGAATCCGCAGAAAAACGTTTGGAGCACAATCGTCGACACATGGCGAAGGAAGCCAAACGTTGTGGCAAAATTGAGAAGAAACTTAAAATTCTTACTGGCGGTTACCAGGCACGAGCACAAGCCCTAATCAAACAGTTACAAGATTCATACGAGCAAATTGAACAGAACACGCTGGCATTGTCGACCTTTCAATTCTTGGCCGAACAGGAAGCGATTGCTGTGCCTAGGCGATTAGAGGTAAATAAATATCCGTACTTGCTTTAATTTTATGTCTATATATTCATTAATTTTTACAGTCACTTCAAGAAGATGTGCGTCGTCAGACGGATCGTGAAAAAGAATTACAACATAAATATGCAAAATTACACGAGGAACTGGAAGAACTACAAACACAACTTAAAATGAGAGCAAATGCTCTGCTGCAAAATACAAATTCTGAATAAAACTATACATTATCCATGTCCTTAATTTAATCAAATTTAAACAATTAAAACACTGCATTTTCGTTTCATTCTAAATATCTTTTTATTGTGTTCCTTATTTAAATATTATTCATGCATACATACGTCAACACTATGCACGCACTTTTTCTATAGGTCTTTTTACTTTTTAGTATTTTCGTAATGGTAGATGATTAATTTTATTGTTAGCGTAAATAATTTATTTGGTGCTAGAATACTAACAGTTTTATTTAATTAAATATATTTTTGTATATACTATATATGACAGTGTATATGTATATATTTATGTAATTTAGTTAATACAGATTTCTTCTTCTTTTTTTAGCAATTGCTTTTTGTATACATACATATGTTTGCGTGTATTCACCTTACTTAAAATGTACGTATTTATTCATGTATGCTGTTAGTGCTCGGAAATTGAATTGCAAGTCTTAATTTTACTAGAATTAAAATTGTATGCACACTATGCAAAAATACAATAAAATTTAGAATTTTGTTGTTGTGTTTTCATAGCACTTGTGTGTTAAATTCATTCATTCATTAATTGTCAATGTACAAATATGTGAATTTATCTATGTGCGTATAGTTCGTTTGCAAGGAGTTGATTTGATAATGGCAATAGAGAATATCCTATGATATGATCTCAATCGATGTTGCAATAATGTCCATTCAAATTGTAGTCATATTTAAAAATAAAATACTCGCCAGTACACTCAGTTAAAACGAACTACACGTGTGTGTGTGTATACATATGTGTATGTTTGTATGAGGAAGGATAGATGTAAAAAAAGTAGTAGTTTTAAATTAGAAATTAAGTTGCAAAATAGCATAAAAGGAAGATGTAAACTGACTCAAAATTCGATCAATTTTTTTTTATTCACTATCTTATTCGGCGTCGTCCATGCTTCTGAATTGATTTTGGAAAAACTTTGACAATTTTTGCATGAAATACTTTATCAGTTAGCCTAACTCACTAAACCGAATAACATTCGTTGTTTTTGTATAGATATTCCTTTTGAAGATTTCACTTGTATGGGAGGTAGGCGTGTCACTGGCCAACGAAATTGATTTAACGATCTCTTTTGAAAGCATTATCTTTCCAGATTCAAAATCATACGAACGTCATTCCTTAACGACTTTGTATAAAAATGGCAGCCAAAGTTTATTATATGCTTTCGATTTGGTCAAAAAACAACGTATCCTCAAAGGTGCAAAAAATTAACCATCAACTTCAAAAAACGTACATTTTATAAATTTTCTGATAGAGTAGTGAAATCCAGTGCTCAAAATTTGGTCTGCCAAATGACGGATGAATTAAATATACATGTAGATTCGAAAATAAAATATCTCCCTGAAGAAGCTGAAAAGAAATCAGCGAAACGTTGGAGGAAAAAACGAAGTAAAACTTGCGTCTTCAATTAACGATCAAAAAGCCAGTGGTGCAAACCAAAAATAATTATAAACCTATTGAATTTGATAATATAAATCAACATAAATGTGTATACATATGTTAATGGAAGGTGAAACCATGAAAAAGGACTTGAAGCAATTTCTGGGGGGCTACTCTGAATAATTCGTTTTTTATGGATTGCAAATGTATGTGGAATCTTGGCACTTGTTAACTCAACCCCGAATGTGTAAAAACTTCAAATAACAGAAGTTTCATTCTACAAGAATTCTTAAATGCGGAGGAATAATGCAGCATCCTTTTTGGAGTCGCTTCATTCTATTCCCCGCATTCTTAAGTTTTAGCCGCCCCAGGTCGCCAATTGTGCACTGCTTTCTTTGTATGTGATGTAAATAAAAGGTTTCTAAAAATACATTAAAGATATTTTGCCAAGAATATGGTTTGCTGGCCATCTCAAGATGTGCCGAACGCAAGTTGGAAAATATGAAGCATAAACTAAAAAATTTAAAAAAAAGGTCTTTATGTGAAAAAAGTTTATACAAATTTAAAACATTTTTTCGTGGACATAGATTCATAAAAATTATTTCAACATGATTAATTAACCAAAACAACTCCTTCAATGGAAAATTTGTTACTGATCTCGTAAACTTATTTAAATATTCAAACCCTCGCAGGATATTTCTTGCGTTCTATTTCAAAGTTGTAAATATTTTTACTCAAACGCTTCTTTAAAATATGGGAATTTCAGAATGCATATAACTGATTTGAGTCAAATTTTTACAATATGTTCTATATGAAGTCATTTATACAAAGGCCATTCCTAATTTGAAGAATTTTGCCAATATTTAAAACATAATAAACAATCCACGTACTCACTTAAGCTAAAATAAAATTATAGTGTGTATAGCAGATATATGTGGGTAATAGATTGTAAACGTAATTATATTAAATCATCAATTTAAATTGCTCTTAATGTATGAATGTTGCATGTACATATAAGATAAATACAAAAACATTGAAATTGCTTAGATATAAATACAAAAAAAGAAAAATAAAAATACAAATTTAAATGAGAAATCATTATAAGCACAATTGTTTAGAAGAAACGTGTATGTTTAAATATTAAATATGAATGATTACAATCAACAAATTGCACTGTGTTTCATTGAAAAAATACTTTACGTAGTACAGGTTGTAGGCCTAGTTGGACTAAAAATAACTGCATACTAAAAATTTCGAATACACTCTAAAAAAAAACAATTTTCAGAGGAACTCCCAACGAACGGTGATTCTAACGGTATATATCAGTGTTTATATTGTTGTGGAAAATCTCGAAGTTGTGGTCCAAAACATTTTGAAAATGTTGCTTACGCGTAAACGCAAGGAAATTAATATTTTTAATTTTTGTATATTTTTATAAATTTTTTTTTTATAGGTACAAGTGGTAGAAGTTAAACAACTTAGCCAAAACTCAAAATATTAGCTCATTCGAAACCGTATTGAATATAGTTTTAATTAACATTGTTAAGAAGTAAAAAACAAAAACAATCAACATTTTCATATTATTTTGCATTCTTATTCCGTCGTGGGAGTCTTATTTCGTCTTTCAAATGACATGTAAAACTTACAGATGTAAAAAGAAAGTAAAGTTATGACCAAGTATATACTTGGACCTCGCAAATAATGCTTTTTTTTTGCTTTAAGTCCAAATTGAAATTTCGAATATTCATTTTTGAATGTTTGAGTAAACCTACAACAAGCACTATGTCTCGAGCAAAGTAATTTGATTTTTTCCCCCACAGTGTTGTTTGTATTGTATATAAGTTTCTGTTACGTACAATATTAAGTATTATTTTAAAAGGAAAATTAATTTAAATTTAATAGAAAATTATTGTTAATCGTCTTCATCATCGATATCATCCGAAATAGCACTGTTACGTGACATTTTCATGTAAGCTGCACATATACACTCGCAAACAAAGCGATATTGGCTCTAAAAAGATATAAAAGCAATTGGTTACCTCTTCATCATCGATTTCTCATGATTCTTATTCAACTTACCACATTCTGAACCATGCAAGCACGTTGATCACGCATTATTCGCACAATATCTAACGGATATACAGGTTCACGTGCCTCCATTAATGCTAAAGCAGTGTCCATGAGAATGAGCACACCTGTTCTTCCGATCCCAGCTGAGCAGTGAACTATCACAGGCGGATTTGCAGCGCTGATGCACCTGCATAACAATTAACAATAATCTCTTTTAACAAATTGAATGCAAGTATCGTGATTGTTGCTACTTACTGATGTACACTTGTTGACACAGGTGTCTCATCTTCGGGTGTCACACCATTACTGGCAGCACATTTACGTTCGCACATAAGTCCACCATTCTCGTCAGCATCAGCATCCATCAAACGCACCTGCTTGAGGCTTTCTTCTATTTCCTGGAGTAAGGTTTTATTTCGTGCGGCACGCACACGCTCTGTGAATTCTAAGAAGAGGTTCGGATCGGAGGGTACACAGTGATCGGGCCAAGCAAGATATTGCATGTGTTGTATGTGACGTTGTTCACCAGTGCGTTTGTCACAGAGCACAATTTCACGAAAAACAAAGCTGCCTGTTTCATCTGCTTGCTCGCTTTGGCATTTCACCGAAAACCCCTCGCCCAAATGTAGCTCATCACCTGTGACGGGCCAATATTGATGGCATTTCTGCCGGCCTGCCTCCATAACGGTGGTCAGCATGACCACAAGATGACTGCTCTCCTGCTGAACCATGCGCCAAAAGTCGACAGTAGTGCCGGAGAGAGGGCCTTGTGTGGCAATATAGCGATTCACAATGCCACCGGGTATTTCCATGTTCACGTAATTCGCATTGATGTAGTCACCAGTCGTGGAGTTGACCAATGAAACGCGTGTACAATCATCTGCAGGTAGGTGGGAAAGGAGAAAGTTATACTCAATCTAAATGCTATCTACCGAGCTACGAGTGGTTTATACATACAAGGAGAAATATCGCGATAACGATTCTTGGCTGCATTCTCAGGTTTTCTCGCTTCAGTAATCATCAAGTCAGGATTCTTGCGATACATTAACTCGTATTGAGCGAGCAGTGCACCTGACGCTAGGCCATCACTAAGCAGCAAGAGACTTTGCGTAAACAAAGCATCGCCATCTAGTAGATTCGAATGCGATCCAATCTCATCATTTTCGGGCACGTACTGATATAGTGGCTCCTCTTCCGACATGGCTGCTACCAATGAATTCGGCCGCACTGTCAACAGTAGCTCACCGTTGCGAAGAACACGGCAGTCACGTATCATTGTAACTACCTGTTCATGCTTCAACCCATGAACCTCACGGCCGTTAATCATTACCACTTCATCACCTTCACACACACGTGGAGTACAACGATCAGCAGCTGTATTTGGTACAACTTTCGACACCTGCACCGGGAGCCTCAGATCGATGCCTCCTTTAACATTGAAACCAAAACGACCTTGCTCATCGGCTTGTAAACGAATTGTTACCAGATCGCTGCCGCTTTCTGGCGCTGTTGAACTACCGCCACCGTTAATCATTGTTGTAATAGCTGGACCCAAATGACCAGCAACAGCAGTGGAGGAAGATAGTAGTGGACTGTGATTTCCTGAACTATAAGCGGGCGGTATGGCTGATGGGTCAAAACGGCGCGTGCACTGCTCTATGAAACCAGCATCTCTATGGCGTTTACATATAAATAAATAGGATTAATTTTAAGTTTCACATTTCAACTTTTGGCTTATTACTTACAACTGAATGTCATATTCATCACTTTGCAGTTCCCACGCCTTACGCGGCATTGCGTCTAATTGTTTGGAAGTTACTTTATTGTCGTGTGGACGGCTTGTTTTCGTTATGGTCAATATGGAAGTATGCGTTATTAAGTTGGAAGCTACCATTTTGCCATTATGAGACACGCTGCCATTACTATCAGAGCCACTGCCTTGACCATTGGTCACGGCCAACTGTGGTGAAGCTGCAACGGATCCAGCTGTAATCAGACGCTTACTCGGTGATCGTACAAAAGCTTTATGTATTTTACCACGTTGCCTGGATTCTTGAACAGCCTGAAGTTCGGTGCGACCGGAATAATAGAATCTGCGCCAGAAAATTGAAAACAAAAACAAATATATTGCCTAAAATTCATACTCCTAATTAAATGTAATTATTTTTCGCTCACTTTGACCCTAGACTTATATTAAGAAAACGTGATAAACGATGCGGTCGCTTAAGGCGGAAGAATGAATGATGTTCAACACAAGACTTCCACAGGGCCTTTGCGTGTTTATGTGAGCTCATGCTGAAGCCGAGCAAAGTGTCGTAGCTTTCCAACTGTTAAGAAATGAAATATACTATGATATATTGTTCACCGTATTGTAAAATTTACTTTATTTACTGGTTCTCTTCGTAGTTGAATGAAGAAATCCTTGCGCTTGAATGATACTTTCACCATTTTTGACCAAGAGAATGTGTTCACACGCAAACTGTTTTGAAATACAAGCAAACCAATTGCCGACACGCCTAGTTGCAGCTCTTTGCTGTTCGAATCCTATAAATATAATATGAATAACATGCTATGAATACATGAACATTAATTTTATATTTTAGACTAGGCTGTGCTATTAATCGAACTTTTCGATCAATTAAAATCCCTGATTAATGGAATAGCCAAACATTAATCCATCGTCATCCCCTATGTGAAATACATTTATAACATACAATTTTCATACGCACCGTAGCTTTATGTAAATCAATTCCATATAAATCAAGCCGCTTTGCATGTTCTAAATAATTATATTCTGCATCGGCTGGTAACTGCCCACGATGTAATTTATGCAATTCAGATATTTTACGTTCAGCGTCAGGTGATTGCTCCACTAAAAGTTGCATATTGCTCAAGTAGCCCATCTGATGATCAACGGGATTAAAATCACCTATCTCAGCTTTAATTCAAAAGAAACGAGAAATTCTGGTTTATTTTACACTAGAATTTATAAATTTATGCAGATGCACTTACATTGCACAGTGTAACTGGAAAGCAGACATTGTGTATTAATGGAACATGGCAGTTTACCCAGAAATATGTTACGTTTTATTTGCAAATAAAATTGATAACGTGTGTATTCCTCTTGAAGGCGACTCGGATCGCTTACATAAAACTTTTGAAAGATAAAGTGTTTTACATTAACTAAAATTTATTAGAAATGAAAAATTCACAAAGCTCAACATACCTTTACCCTAAATTCTAATAATGGAACGGCATCATTATCCAATACAATGCTACTGCATTGCTTCTTGAATTGTTTGTGTGGATCAACCCATCGCTGCAATGGAGGAAAAAAAACGTTTTTAAATTTATGTGATATTGTTTAGGGCAGGTGGGTAGGTGAGTATACTTACCACAACATCGCCAGGCTTTTGTGGAAAGAGTAGGCCAAAATAATCTCTTTCGGATAGTTCAAGATACTGAAATACTTGGTCCTGTAATTCAGATCCTTTGGCGCGCTTCTAAAAATAAAGCAAATAAATAAGCAATAAGTAAATAAAACCAAATTTTTTCGGTTTATACCTTGGTATGTGTTTAAATTTAATTTATTTAACGCTTTTATCATAATTCTGTTATCTATAATAACAGCTTAATGCCCTCCATTTATGTACAATGTGCACATATTTATAAATAGATTTATTTATAATGCGTCATACAGCGAAGAAGTAACAACATTAAAAGGTTTCGAATAAAATTATAAGTAACTATTTTCCAAATATTATGTTTTGAGAATTTTGGCAAGCCCTTTTTAAGACTTCTTTCACAGAAAATAGTAAACCGAGGAGGCTAACAAAAGTTCGTTTAGATAGGCTGTGGCCTATAGCCATGAAAAAAAATAAACTAACCATTATCGCTGTAGAATTCCCTGAAACACGGAAAAGTGTTCACATTTTTAAGTATGTATTTATATCAATGGTTACCAATAAGTTAACTGATTTTTTTAAGCCTTTAACCTATTTTACAAGTCTAGTGCAGTGCAATACGCACGCGTACTGGGTTCGGGCATAAGGAGGCGAGACCCAGTTGGGGAAGGTCTGAGATTTGTGGCAATATGTGGCATGAATCGCATAACGTGTTATGTGTACGACACCTTATCAACTGGTATATTGTACAATTGTTAAACGCCCTGACGCTTAATAACCTCATAACATTTGTTTATAAAATTTGAACTTTTGTTTAGCAATACTTAAATAGTTTCTTCTTTGTTTTACTATTTCGTCAAACAACCTTTCACGATTAATTTGAGCAAAGTATGGTCAATTTTTATTTAGTCATTCACTAGAAATTTGAAAAAAAAACGGATACATTAAACTTTAATTGTTTAAAACAAACTAAAAAACTAAAGTAATTAAGTAAATTTTGTAGAACTTGGTTTATAGTCATTAATACTACCGGAACAATGATATTAATATTAAAAGTTTTACGCTTCGACTTTTTAGGGTTACAGTTCGCGAATTATTACCTAAGTACCAAAGCTATTCAATTTTCTATGTATTATCTAAAAGAGTTAGGAGATATCTTATAGTTTTATAAATTTATGAGATGTGTAGATGCTAATTTAATACGATACAATTACTTACATTGGTAAAACAGATAAAACTTATATGCATGACGATAATGATAATGTTGATGATGATGTATGGTAATGATTGAAGATCATTAATTACAAACGTGCACCATTATAATTAATTATTAGACCTAACTATGCAGTATGCAATG
Organism: Toxonevra muliebris; assembly: GCA_963691655.1. Taxonomy (NCBI): domain Eukaryota; kingdom Metazoa; phylum Arthropoda; class Insecta; order Diptera; family Pallopteridae; genus Toxonevra; species Toxonevra muliebris. The sequence goes on along the minus strand of OY829326.1, from coordinate 45,855,465 downwards.
CAATAGAAGCGGTAAAAAAAATGCGTGAAATAAAAATAACATAAAAAGTAAAAACAATAAAACTGATTTTTTTTTCATTAAAAAGTTCGTGCGTATTTTTAAAAATAACAATAAAATAAACATATTTATTGAATACGACGTTTTAACGGGCATTAAGCATTGAATACAGTGAATGAACTGATAAAAAATAAGTATATGAAATAAATAATTCGTACTTTCTATTTTACAAGTAGATATGTATTATAACGAGCATAAATAGCTTTTCTGATTTAATTACAATTTTTTTATTTTTGAATACCTGGTAAATGGAAAAATTAACTCAACTTATTCTGTTTGTAATCTGTGTTTTATTTTATTTTTGGTATTTACTAGGCGTAATCCCAGTTGTGCACGTCGGAAAAATCATTTTTATTTGTTTACATTCTTAACCCTTTCATGCCCGAATTTTGATAGGGCTTGATAGAAACCTTTTGTGCTAAAATTATGATTACTTAAGACTTTCACAATCAGTTTTCAGAGGAATAACAGCTATAATTCGATATCATAATTTTTGTTGTATTGCTTTAAAGAGCGGATTTGGTTAATTTTTTTTTTTTTGCACTAAAGTATTTGCATACTCGACATATACAAACCCTTTCCTAACATAAATATTGATCATTCATTCTTAACATATTAATAAATAAATAACTGCGTTGTTAGAAAATTATGTATTCGTAAAAACATAAATATTATTTGTGCATGTGTATCTATGTATGTTTGTTAGTAGTTAAGATATTTTTGCATTTACCTCTATCCGAAAGGTGTGCGTGGTGTCATCTAGAAATAGTACGGTGACACATTGTTGCTGTCGTTGCTTCTTATCACGCGCCAGTTCTGCACTACGGAAACGATAGTTAGCACTCAAGTTACTCAAACGAAAACGTTCAAGCATTGCAAATCTCCATGGTGATGATGAACGAGTACGAGTGAAATACTTTAGGCTTTATTTATTCGTTTATTTTCTTCTTTTATTAAGTATTTTTTTTTGTGTGTAATGAATTTATGTAAATTCTAAGTATGTAGTAGCTAGCTGTGTCACGTCAGTCCCTTTAATATTGTTTGTTTTGATTGTTTATTCGATATTTTTCTTGTTTATTGTTGTTGTGATGTGTGGGCTTTTTGTTGTAAAATTCGTTTCTTTAAATATGTAAAAAGACGACGACGGTTTCTTGTTGGATGGACTCATAGAATACAGACGTAAATTTTTCCTGCAAAGAAATAAAGAAACATAGAAAAATTATTATAATTATAAAATAAATTTGCTGTTTAAATGTGATGTTTGTACGTGTGTTTGTAGTATGTATCCAATGGCAAAAAAAAAGAAGAAAAACCTTTAAAAACCCTCCATTATTACTTAGGCTGCATTTATGGCCAAGCGTGGTCGCATCACCCACGTCGTCTAGTTTCATTCTTGTTTTAGCGCACTAAATCGCTTCGACTGAGATCTATTTCTATTTCATCCTTCGTCGATGACAAGACAGGGTTGCATATCTGATCAGCTGATTGTCAACTTATTAAAATATTTTAGGAGCAAAATAATTAAAATTAATAAATTTTACTAAAAAAAAGTATTTTTTTTGTGAATTTTGTAATTAATTTAAAGTTAAAACAATAAAATTAATTTTAATGAGTTGCTAATAGAAGATGTGATTTGTCCAATAAAAACTACAGAAATGTACAAATGATACAATTTGGGATCAAATTGAGAACACTTTAAATTCAGGCTATAATCATAATAATATCAATGGTCACACGTTGACACCTCGTAAGTAGTTCTTAACCAATTTTTGAAGAGACGGGAAAATATAATGGGTGCATTCAGAAGGTACAGCTGTTGCGCAACTGTGGCGTGTGTGTCTTCTGAATGGGTTGTTGTGAATTTCTGCTCCGTGGAGCTGTTGGCATTTCGACGCCATTTTTTCCATCATATTATATTTCTGCTCTTTCGGGCCAACATGTTGTCTCAAAAGACCTGCGCCGTCTATTTTTATTTATCGGCGGTTTGGCGATTTTTTTACGGTGTCTGGTAGCCGATATTTTCTTTTGTTTCGGCGGCTGATATAAAAATACTCGAATATAATATTTTAAACAATCCTATTATAAGCAAATTTATTTGTTTAATGTTATTTAATTCATATTATGAAGTATGTCGTTCATTTGTACTGTGAGTACGGCTTAGCCGATAAATCAAGGCCGGTAGCGAATAAAAACAAAGCGGCGGCGAGAAGTTGACTTTAAGCCGCAGGGCGCAGGTTTCTGGATTATAGTTAAAAAAATATATATATAAAAATATACAATTTCAATTGGCGAGTGTATTTAATAATAGATAGCTTATATTATTTTTGTCTTTGATAAAATTAAAATTTGTTCACTTTTTTGTTTCTCAAAAAATTAAACAGCTGTTTCTCAACAATTTGGCAAATGGTCCATCATGCCATTCAGAAGACACAAAATGTACATATGTAGCAAAAGCGAATTTAATCTCAACATGTTGAACCACCGGTTTGCCTCTGAATGCAACCAATAAATGTACACAAATAATATGACCAAATTGGGCGTAACTTAACTTTAAATAAGAAAAACTGTTTATAGAAATTTATTAGGATTTAATTGTCTCTTCCAAAACTGGTAAAAAGTACTTGCAGGGGTCTACGTATGGCCATCGATATGAGTGCAATATACTTATTATATTAATTTAGGTACACCTACTTACAAACAAAAGGATTTTACTTCAAAAACAATGGCAGCTGATTACCCATCGACCCTTCACCCGTAGTAATTGTGTTTACTCGAACGAATTTTATGGCGGGGACTGATCAACTGTTCACTACCCGTCATGGGTTTTCCCGTTACCCTTTGCAATTGTGTTTAAGGCTTTATAAACAGCTCTTTTTACACCTCGTACCTACCTCCTAGGACACGCAATGCAAACAACGTAATGGGAATGTCAGAGGGAAGCGAAGGGCTTCTTACTTTATACAAAGCACTTTTAGAGTGTTTTTTCCGATTGGGTACTTACTAGTTTCATAGTTTCACTTTGATATTCCCCTCATTAATATTCTGTGTCGTCATTTTGTCTCTCTGCTTTACTAGTTTCTGTTGCTGCGTTTTGGTATGCTACTGTTCATTTGTTTGTTGTTACTGTTGTTGATTGATATCAAAACAGAAAAATTTCATCACTTCCGGTTCGAAAAATGATATGACAAAGTCGAACTTTGCCAACCACAAGCTATTACTTTGCCATCGTTGCTATATTGTTTTCGATTTGCTTCTTTTTTATGCACTTTGTTCACTTGTGCATTACAATTATTACTATACGACTGCCTAATACTATCAACAAGAACAACAACGATGATAGCGTGTGTTTGACAAAGCGATTAAGCATTTACAAACGAATTTTTAAAACTATAAATGCATGGAACTAGATGTGTACTATATTTGTAGGTGTGTAGGCACAGAGAACGAGCAATTGAATATAATCGAATATTTTCACGAATATCGGAATGGAAATGACTAATTCTTTTAAAACAATTTCCATCAATAAACAAACAATTAAGTGTGAACTTGTAAAAATTTAAAAGTTTAGTTATTTATGGAGCTATCGTAATATATTTGTCAATATGCAAAGTAAAGATTTGTGGGAAACTCATGGTGCATACCGACATAAAAAAAACAAATATTTTCCCGAAAATTAATATCGCTGATTTACAAAAAAAAATTTTACATAGAAAACAAAAATATTCTGACTAGTTCATACTCCATATTGGATATATATTTTTATAATTCAACTATACTACTACCTAAACTAATGGAAAAAAGTATTCGATCCTCTCTGCACCCAAAACTTGTCTTTATGTTCATGAATGACCCTTCTGTCATTGACGTTGAATCTCATCTACTTGTTTGCGAAGGATAATACTATTTGTCATTCATACCCTTATTCAAAAAGTTTAAGATCTATGGAGATTAAGAGGAAAAACTGGTATTCCATCCAACTCCATGATTCAATAATAATATTACATCAGCGTTACAAAAAACAAAATCTAAATCGACTATATAATTTTTGTATGCATGGTTGGAAAACTATGTTTGTCTTCTGTCAAAATCATAAGAAAACTATTGCTTATATACATACATATGTGTACTTCAAAATCAAAAAATAAAAGTGCCATACTGATGATATCATCTGCATTACCCAGTGGGGTCTCGCAAACAGAATGCAGTTTAAGAATGTAAGACCCCCCTGTTGCCTGTTTTTTCACAGTGTTTATGGATTTATGGTTGTAGTGACGGAATCTAAAAAATTTACAAATTTTCAGCATTATTTTGTTTTATTAATGCAACTAAAAGGTAAAATTTAGTAAATAATAACTATTTTTGGTTTGAGAATCATAACATAATAACTTAAAAATATACAAAACAAAAGGGGATTAGAAACTAATTACTGGTTGAATTTTTCAACAAATCCCTTCTTAACCAGGAAATTGTATGATTCATTTTCGTTAAATATATTTTTGTTGTGAACTTCTCCGCAATTGGTCAATCCAGGTGAGGGGAAATATGCGGATTCAGCAGTTCTTGATGTTCTAGGTCAAATTAATGTGACGTTCGTTGCAACAATCACAATTTTTAAGTGTCGAAAGAAGCATTCAATGCCTTGGTCTCATCACCTATATCCATTCCAAAATGGAGTTTGATTTGAATTTATGGGCAGACTTCAAAAATGCAACTGCATTTCTTTCACCGTATTCAACATCGGACGATAAAACTTATGGGAAACAGTCAAATTTTCAGGTCTATTGTTATCTTGGAACATCGTAGAAACCTTATTTGTGTGACTTTATTCTATCGAAATTTTCATAGCAAATGTTCTGTAAAAATGCGTGATTTAATTTCATTTGTCTGTGTTTTCAATAAGGCAGCTAGAACCGAAGCTTTTTTCTGTAAACGTTCACCAATACTCTTCGTAATCCACGCAAAAAATACCTCAGCCATCATGAGTTTTATAAATCTTACCTCCTGCACTAGAATCGATGGACTTAACTCAAGAAGCAGGGAATTTGATTGGTGGTTACAAAAAATTTTACACTAATTCACTACAGATTTTAAGATTTGATATTTCGCTGTGGAAATAAACTCAAATCAGAGTCAATTAAAGTATCATCATCAAACTCTCATAGAATAAGTGATGAGGTTAAGTGAATTCATAAGTACAGCCTGGCAGCAGTACGGTCATTTTTCTATTGATTTTCAACAATAAAGTCCATTGCCTTTGGAGATCGCAAAAAGGCTACTATCAGAAAGGCTGTATAATTATCTGTTAAGGTAAATTACAATCTTATATTATCCGCTTCCATAAAAACGTCGGTTCCAAAAATAGCTTTTTATTTCAAGAAAAATTACTTAAAAATATCATCGTGAATATCCATAAGAAAGTAGGCCTTCCACGAGAACTGGAAATAAGAAATTTGTATCGCAATGTCATGCAAGATGCTGGAGTACTAACACTAAACAAACAACTCTCCCTTTACAATGACAAAATTCCCATTGCTCTTTTAAGAGAAATACTGATAAGATATTGTTAATAAAATATTTGCTTTAGGAGTCGGTGCTTAACTACGACACTACTTTGAAATAAAAGTAACAGTCTTTTCATCTCTAGTCAGTTCTATCACAAGTCCCTTCTGGACTGTTTTTGTATTGTGCTATTCCATTCTAAATCGTTTAAGTTGGAAATTCCAAAATGTATGCACAATCAACTTTATCATTAAAATCATTTAAGAAAATACTTATGAATGAAAATATATTTGGATTTTGAATAAATTTTAAGTAATAATTTATTAATAAAATATGCAAGGTAAATTTTTTTTAAAAATATATTTAGCGGATATACATGAATGAGAGAGTAAAATCGAGAGAATTTTTTTAAACAAATACAATAATTTATTCGTTGACACATTTTGAGTTTTGCGTATTTTCTGTTCATTTTTTTGTTTTTTGTTGGTAAGCAAAAATATGTATCTGAAAATATATACAATATATTAAGAACAGAGCAAATATAATTTCCTGTTGGCGTCTAGCCGAGAAAGTCAAGAATATTGTTCATACTACATACAAATTGTTCATTGTACCATATTTACCTAGTACAAACAAAGCACTCGTTGAGAATATATTGAGAAATAGGCAAAGTAAAAGAATCACGTTTGCAATTTTATTGTTAGTTATTTATATTTTTTGGTTGCGATGGTGTTGCGATGTGAACTAAATCATTTCAATAGGTTGTTTTCATAGCAATTCTTAACAATATTTGTAATTATTTATTTTAATTTCATTATTCCTCAATTAAACTTGTAGTTTTCCAACGATTAATATATTTTTGACAATTTTAATTAATTGAATTAGGAATGTTTCGCATTTTTTCGATAATTAATTTATAAATAATAATCTTGCTAATTATTATTGTAAAATTCCAAAAAATTGAACGTAAAATAATTTCTAAATATACGTAGGGTAAATAACCTAATGCTATTCACTTGTAAGGTGTAACAGAACAACTAAACTAGACCTAAAAAAGGAAAAAAATCATTATGAAATTTAAAGCCAATGCTTAGAACTAGAGCGCAGTAGTTTACCCTAAGCACATACTTCGTTATCATATTGACCTTATCTATTACACAGACCAACAAAATTTCATTGATTTCAGATTACTTTCGCGGAAATGGATGTTCTTTACTAAATTTGGATCCGCTGATCAGCTTTAGAAGTTCTTTTTAGATAAACATGTTTTAAGTCATTTTTGAACCCTTGCAAAGTAGTAGAACTGAAACGAAGTTAGGTGATTTAAAAGTGATATACTCGGGACAATTTTTTTGAAATTGATTTTTTGGTTCCATCCACAAAACCACATCGATTATTAGAAGGAAAAAACCAGTTCCCGAATTTTCCAAGTTCACAGCTTCAAATTTTTCGTTCTGTAGCATTAAAAACAAGAACTTTTATTTCATTCTACTTCGAAAGTTTTATTGTTCTATCAAAAAAACTAGAACCAATAATTTCTTGCAAGGCTAGCATCGACATTCTACGGAATTAGTCCGTCAATAAAACTTTGTTTGCTTGTGTTATTAGCCGCTTATAAGTTTTAAGGTGGCAATAATTTTTTATTTTAAAAATGAGATTATTTCTTAATATTAAGGGGGTATTCCAGTTTTCAGGTTTCAGAGGTTGTAAAAATCTAATATATTTTTGGTGGATTGCGGACAGTTAAACCAAAGAATATATAATACATAGAAGGCGCATCACGTATTTATTTGTACAAAAATTTTGTTCTATGGAGCCATAACTGCCTCCAATTTACTCTCAAAATTGAGTTGTCCTCATAAAAGCAATGAGTGGTCGAAATTATTTGTTTCTTTTTGCTGTTGTCTTTGTTTAATGAGAGGGAGAAGTTTTGTGTTTTGGTTTTTCATGTTTTTGTTTTTTTTTTGGTGCTTGCAATATGAGCTGGTATTTCATTATTTAGCAGTATTTATGTATGTCACAGATTATAAAATTCAAATCCCGAGTTGTGACGCGAAAAAATAGGAATTTTTCAAAAATTTTTTCTAGTTAAACTACTAAAGTTTTTTATAAAAACTATTTATTATCTAAAAGTATATGTCTTGAACTTAACTTTAACAAATTTCTTTCGAAAACATTTGAATAGAAATTGGCCTTTTTGGAAAACATGTTTCGCGGTGATCAACATTTTGTAAATCTAGAATCATTTGAAATCCGAAAATGAAATGGATTCACTTTTATTATAAGGTTATCTAGTGATTGATCGAAGGATTTGAAAAAATATACATATTTAACAAAATGGCCAACTGTCAACAGTTCGACTTTCACTAAAAAACGCTGATTTTTCAGTTGTAAAAAAAAATGGTTTTGCATAAAATAAAAATCTTTCCATTAATCTCCAGATTATTATGTATTGAAAAAGCATATTAAATTTAAAGATAATTGGTTTAGTAGTTGTTGAATAAGCGTGGTCAACGACTTCAATAACCACATTTTGAGAAGAACGTGTTTAACCCATATCGTTCCGGTACTAGATACCATAATCCAATTTGGAAAATTTTCCAAATGCAATTTTCATACGTCTTCAATAAGAAATTTTAGTACTTAAAAAAATAAAAAAATTTTTTTTCTGAATTTTAGAGGCTATAGTAGTTTTTGGCTTACTCCAAGAAAATAAGGTGACCAGGTGTAAAAAAAAAATTAAAAATATTTCTACGCTACACCATGAACAACAAGTATGCCCTGGGATCAAATATATTTAACACATTATTTTAGAAGTTATTATAATATATTAAAATGCATTTTTGTTGAATTCTGCCTATTTTCGCATACATTTTTTTACAAAAGTTTGGTCAGCTGTAGCCTCTGCAATATATAAGGACCAGTGAAGTTGTAATTTTCACATCAAGTTTGTTATTTCATCTAGGCGAATTTGTCATTTCAATGTAAAATAATTAATTTTACTATTTTTTGTTGATTTCCAAAAAAGGATGAACAGACATCTGGCCTTGAAGTCAGGTGAAAAACAATATTTTTAAGTTATTTAAATGCAATTTTAAAGTCAGTATATATAAAAATATTATGCAGTGATTACTTTTGGAAAACTTTATAAATATATTTTTGACGAATTTTCAAAGTTGCTGTTCGATTAATCGAACGTTGGGACGATATGAGTTAAAGTTTCAACTTTAAGGTCAAAAAATTTTTTTTTCAAATATTTTGTTTTTTGAAATATTTTGAAAAAAAAAACAGATTTTTTGAAAGTTATAACTGGGGGTGCCTCTTAAAAACTTTCTAAAATAAATTTTTTTTTTTTAAGTTTGAACTCGTATGGTTTTAAACTTTTTATGCTTTTTCAAATACAAAAAAAAATATTACTAAAAAATAAGTTTGTGACGACCATAATTTTGGGTCACAAATTGAAAAAAACAAAAAATCAATATTGATACTCGGCAACAACGCAAAACAAAGGAAACACATGTACCTACATATTAAACGCAAAAAAACATTCCTATGAAACTATATGCAGTCTCACTTGGCAACACTCTGTAACGATGTGAGAGAGCCTAAGAAAAAAACACCGAGAGAGTGCATGGGAGAGAGTAAAAGCAAAATAACTAAGTCGTTTGGCTCTTCCTCTTTACTGCGACCGCCCGTACCCGAAACGAAAGCAACATATTTTGGAAAAATTTTGAGAAATGCGCCTTCTATGTATTGTATATTCTTTGGTAAACGTTTTAAGAATGTTTGCGTTAAGTTTTAAGTGAAAATCCGAAAAATTGTTAGTTTTATGCGGCAGTAAATGACTTCGCGTAAATGTAAAAACTTTGAATTTGAAACTTTAAATGCGTGTTTTTCTACTGATTTACATGATTCTTCGGGAATTACTGTATCGATTGATTTAAAATTTTGGAGTACTGATCGATAAACAGCCCTTCATCGAACGATGAATCAAAAAAAACTATATAATATTTTTTAAATTGATATTTTTTCATTTACAAATGGATAATTCTTCAATTTTTATTATATTTGAATTTATATTCATCAGCCATAGGGAGTAAAATGTCAATTGAGTTTTTAAAGCAAATACTTCATTTGTGACTCAGGTAGCGATAAACGTCTAACGACTCCGCTTTCGTATCCGCTCCTTCGGTTGCGGAACAAAATAGAATATGGAAAAATAGGCCAAAAATCTGTGTGTGTAAAAGCAGGCTTACTCTCTTTGGCTTTCTTGATCTCTTATTTTTTAAATAATAGTCTCATCTTTTCATCTTATATCTCTCACAAGATCAAAGTTTTATACATCATATTTTCTACTTTTTTTTTTGTACAAACAAACCCAAATTATGAAATTACGGTGAAATTATGTATAAGGTGAAAGCAAGATTACAAAAATTTCACCTTGGCAAAAACAACATATCTTTGTTGTTACGTCGGATACCGGCCGTACAAGAGTACAATAACAACACATCTTTGTTGCTGCGGGCATAATGGCGACATGCGGTGAATGTCAAAATAGAGAAAAAAGTAAACTAACAATCAAAAGTAAAAAATGATCTTGACAGCCAATGATATTAACCATGAAGAATGAAGAAGAATGAGTTGCTGGTAACTTCACCTTGTATTAAATTCACCTTGCCCAAATGTTTAAATGCAAAGTAAAACTAAAGCAAACACAGAAAGAAAAGGAAAAAATGTGTACAATTGATTGCACTTCGGGTGTAATAAATTTAATTTGCGCTTTAAAATTTTGGCTGCGTTTTCAAGTACGCACGATGATTTTACGATGATTTCTCTCACCACTTTTTTTGTTTTTTTTTTTGTGTACAACGACGCTTTCGTCTCCCCCGTTTGCGTAAATATCTATGGACTTTTTTCCTTGATCTCTTCGTTTTTATATTATACTCTCTCATTTTTCTTCCCTCACTTTCGCGGAATGTAACTACACAGAATCTTTTAATTTTGAATAGCAGATATAATGCAAACCATCTACTGAGAAGCCTCCTGGCCGAGGACAAAGCATTGACATAATTCTTCATGCAAATATACAAAACAATTTTTTCTGAATAACTCATCGAATACTTTCCTCTAATAAAATATTCCATAAAAACTATATTATATAATAAATCCAGAATACCCCCTTAAGTAAATTGTAATCAGCGTTTTTTCTATAAAACTACGTTTTTATTGATAACATTTTTTTTACTTATTCTTGATCCATAACAAATCAGACTGACATTAATTCTGAAACCAAAAACTAGAAATAATCTAATTTTGGTCAAATGCGATAGGTGGCAGATAATGATCTTGTCAGAAAGCGAGTTATTAAATCGTTAAGTTATATACAACCTGGTTAGGTTGACTGACAAGCAAGTAGGTTAGGTTAAGACACTGTCCAGGAATACACTTAGTGGCTGTTTACATGGGCGCAAGCATAAGCACCTGCCACCTCTTTCTTACTATCTATTACTTAGGTTGATGAGAGCTAGTCGAAGTGGTAGTCCAGATATTACTAGTGAGGAAAACTCAGAATATTTTGGTGTTCATAAGAAGCTAAAAACCATCAAGCATGCCGCCGAAACATCTGAAAGGACCTATCACCGCTCCAAAATAGCATTGATCGATAGAACCGACAGATTTAAACGAATAACAATACTGCTACTACCATTGCCACGATACTACTACTACCACCACACAGCCCATGCGGGGCTTAGACCTTGCTTTTCGCATTCATTCATGTTGTGTGAGCTATATTTGTACACAAATGGAAATTTTATGCCGAAATCGAATGGCGAAGTTTTTCATAGGCAATTTTTACTCTTGGATGTCTGGCATTGACAGTCAAGAGGTGGTGCCATGTAGAAAAACTATTATTTTCTTACAGTGTAGAGTATTGAACCCGGGCACCCTACATAGCAGTCCAAGCATACTAACCACAAGGCTGTGATTCTATTTAAGATCAATTTAATTTAATTTTTAAAACATATAATTTAAAAAACAAGAGTTTCTTTGATTTTATTTTGATAATTTAGATAAAGTTAGACCCAAACTTTTGGTTGGACCTCGGTGACTGATGAGATACATTGCAATGACTTGAAGCCTAAATTTTCGAATCGAGTATAAAATTTCCTATCATAAATTATTCAGATAATGGTACTTTTGATAAAGCGTTTTCAGATATAAATAAGCAAAAGTATTTAAAATTAATTGTTGCCACAGGCGAGTTTCAAAAAGTGTCACAATATTAAAAGGGTTAAAAAAAGATTTCACTTTTTCTATTCATAAATTTATTGTTACAGTTTCCATTACAGTTTGCGTCGTTTTTAAACTGGCTGTTTATGTATGTATGTATACATATTTATGTAGAGATAATCAGCAAACAAATAGTAACTAGCAAAAGATTTGTTTGGCGTAGGAGAGAAGGCAGGAAGGAAACAAACAAAACAGCGGAAATTGTATCTGGCAAGCAGAGATTTTTCTATAGCTCATGATTTCTGTCGCTTCTGTTATTTGTGGATATTTGCACGATTTTTATATACAAAAGCAATCATAATAAAACAAAAACACAAAAAAGATAAAAAAAAAAGAAAGAAAATTACGGTCAACGAACTGCGAACACTGATCTTCTTCTGTTAATATTAATTCATTTAATTTATTTATTTGTTTTTAATTATTTTTTATCTTTTTTTCTCATAAAAATGGTAGGTGCATATTGTTGTTAAGTATGTATTAAGTAATGTATGAATATTTATTACCAGTTAGTTTATGTTTCGTATTTAAACTAATTAAATAATTGATAGTGGAAAATTCATTGTATCGTCCAACTCAATAACTTGGTGTAGTAAACTTGTGTAAAAAAAATTGTTGTTATGAAGAAAAATAACTAATGACTGATTGCACCTAGCTTTTCAATAGAACCTGAACCTGAACTTCGGCTATTTTTTTTTTAAGATTCGGTCAAAACTGAGTCGAACCTAAACCTTTTCATATTACACAAAAAAAAAAAAAAATAAAAAAGACAAACAAATTCCAATCCATTATTTACAATTGATTTATATTCATTAAGTTTTACGAGTTGGCACAAACTTAAAAAACCGTACCACAGTATACAGTGTCCAGATATCAGAGAATATTCTGAAATTTTACATACTCTCGCTCAATAAATTTTAACAAATAAGCAAATAAACGTTTTGTTTGTTGTTTTGTTTTATCTTTTTTCAAGACAAGCGCTCAAAACTTTTTTGTTGTGAATGTAATGTAAATGGCCACCATGGTTCCTTTTGCACTGTAGCGCCCTTTTCTCAAAATGACTTCAATGACTTTTTGGCATAAAGCCGTCTCCACTTCAGCTATGGCGACACTAATGATTGTTAGCTAGCATAAACTTTACTTTTTTTATCCTGTTGAAAGTAGACGTCGCACAGTGATTCGTCCCATAGAGAAAATTCAAAAAATTCATAATGTGAAAACCAAAGAAATTTTGTGTCATTTTAAAGATAATACTCAAACAAAGAAAAACCCTAAAAATCTTGCCGAATAAATAATTAGTGTGGGCGCAAGAGCACAAAATGTGGGATCTTTCGATTTTAGTTTTTTTTTTTTGTCGGTTGTGTAAACTACATCTGAAAAATAAGCTTTTAATGATATCCTGCCGTAAGTTCCAGTTTTGTATTCTTAATTTATCAAGGAAATTTTTGAAGTTACTTTTTAATCAAAATTTGAAAAGCTAACAATTCTGCATTGTTTCAAAAATTATTATTGGCAGAAAAAATCTAGAAAATATATGAAAATATGTTCCTGGATTTTTTCTCAATTTTAGAAGGCACCTTTCTTTATCGGAATATGCAAAAACTTCCTCCACTTTCTTCCGCTTTTGGGAAATAATTCAATTTAATTTAAAATAGGTTTAAACATGATTTTGTCAACAAAAATTGGAATGAAACTTTTTTTTTTTAATCCTAAAAGTATACAATCATGCCGAAAAAATGACTAAAAGTGTAAAAATTCAGAAGTTGCATTCATTGATATCACTTTTGTTCCAACATTAAAAGATTCCAATAAAAATTGCTTGACTTTCTTAAAAGGCCAATATCAACATAACTAAATAAAATAAATAAATAAATACATAAAATAAAATAAGCGTCCATTCTCTCATATAGCTTGCCAAATATGACGAACATTTAAACTTTAAGTTTAGTTTGTGGCGAAACCTAAACAGACTGATTAGATCTGACTCTAGATTTGTTTTTAGTGACCCAAAATTGAATACCACACGAAATTTCATCAGAGCGCTCCTTCTAATTTTGTTCTGTCGTTGTATGGGATCAAATCACTATGCGTCGTGCAAATGAAGATCTTTGTTCAAAATTCGATGCACAGTAGTAGTAGAAAGATGCAGTTGCTGTGCACGGTACTGAATTGATCTTCTTGGGCTCTCCGCGACACTTTCACTGAAATAAGCAATGTTTTATGCAGACCGTTTCACGTTTAGACCCGGTCGACTCGAATTTCTGCAATATGCAGTGACTCACAAAAACGATCGAATAGGGGAACATTTTTGAGACACGATAAATAGGCAAGACGCTATTCTGGACTCTTTAAAGTGTCCAAAAATATTTTCCTATTTTTACGCACATATACCGTACATTCCGTTCACTTGGCGTGTAATTTCGAGGAAAATCTACGCGTATTTTACTCATTGTGGTCACAAAAATACGTGAATTTTCGTAATTAATTTGAATCATTTGGATTCATTCTTTTACCGTGTAGTGCTCCGTGATAGATTTCCCACGTTTATAGAGCACGCTTGTCAAATCTGACGTTTATACGATAGCAGCTGCCAAAGTTACTAAAGTTTCCAACCCTACAACTCTTGTTAAAACACCCTTTATATTATACTGACACTAGTGGGTTAATGTTATTTTATTGGTATTTGCTATTGAAATGTCAAATACTTTGGGAGAAGTGGAATTTAAGAAAGAATATAATTTTGAGAGAGACGATGCAATTCGGAACGACGCAAATCGAAATAATTTTTTCTTTGTACATATTTCATCAAGTTGTTTTTTAATTGGTAGGCATTACATTTTTTTACAAAATTTTTTGCAATAATTCAAAATGTAAACTATACGGAATATACTGTTGAATACGTTGGAACAATGAAAATAGCTGAGCATGTTAATGCATCCTTAATGAAGTCGGTCGATGACGATTATGCTGTTTCAATATATAATATAATAAATAGTCAATAAAAATTTAAAAATAGATGCCTGAAATTGGTATATTTACATTATAGCATCTGCCCTCTGTAGTTATTTAATGGTAAGTAATACTTTTTGTTATTGTTATTTATACTGATACTATATTAATCTCACAAATTGCATGAGTTTATTTAAAGTACTCCCTGATTTTATGCTTTGCTACAATTTTAATTCACTTTTGTAAACCAAATATGGTTATACCTACATCTGTATGTATGTATGTACTAAGTTGTTCTTTGTTTCAGTTCAGTCAGTCAGTGGGAAGATTCTTCACATAAAAAACTCGATTATTACAAATAAAAAACTTGAATATAGGCAGTTATTATAAGGTATAATTTCAAATATTTTACACGATGTTACGAACATGGAAATGTTAAATGTTGTCGAAAATTAAAAAGAAAAAATACTAAGAAAATTAAGATTTTAAACAATATACAGCCATTATCAAGCTATTACATCATCAAAAAGCAATATTATTTTTTTTTTTTTTTGAGAGAAATATTAGGTTTTGATTTTTTTTTAGCTATGAAATGCTTTTTGGAGAATCTTCTCTTCACTATGCTCGTACATAGAATAAAATAAATTTGGTAGGTTTTGCTTTAGAATCTGTATTAATACGAATGTAACTAATTTATTACTTTTTTTTTAACACAAATGATTTTTTTTTTGTTTTGATTAGTGTTTATTAATAAAACAATGAAAGTCTGAAAAAGTAGGAAAATAACTTTTTTGAAACTTGAAAACTTTTTTATCGAATTTTATCTAAAATTTAGTTGTTCTGCCTTTTCTAGTTTTGTCTCTTCACTGATAGGTTAACGCATCTGAAAGAAGAAGAAAGTCTCAGGATAGTATAATTAAAATTGTATTACAGGAATCAAGTTGAACACCGATATAGCCTGATTTTTTTTTTTTTTGAAAACTCCTGGTTTCTGGTAAAGCATTTCCTCGATAGCTTGTCCGATTGCTCGGCAGTTAGCCCGGCAGTTAATCTGCTAGGATACCTAAACTCTACGGGGTGGGTTTAGTAAGAGTACGTCATTAATTCCAGTTCGGTGAAGAAGTGGTCTCAAAACGGCGCAATAGCGTGAATTGTGATTCACAGTAGGTCTGCTGTGGATCAGCCACCTTACCAACCAACCAATCAAAAACTAAACACTTAAAAAATCACCTGAAGGGAGGGGGAGGGTAAAGTCCGCTAAATCCCTCTAGCATCCGCCACAGTTTGTATTCATGTATGCATAAGCATGAGATATTTTATTTATAGCAGTTGTCAGAAAAAATATTTCAACTTAATGTACAATAGAAAAAGAAATAAAAAATATAAATAACTAATCTACCTTCAGGCTATAAACATAATTTTCACAGTGGGAATTTGTTTAATTTTACGAATATAACTTTACCTTCTTTTTTCATAATTTAGTTGTAAATTATGCTTTTGCACAACTGAAGAGTTTTGTGAATGAAAATGTAAATATTTTTTAGTAGTCACATTTAAGTATACTCGTGATTTGGCCGCCTGGCTCAACAAAACTTTGTACATAACTGATTTGGCACGGCCAAGCGATAAGCCAAGCTCCCGTAAAAAAAACTTTTATTAATAAAAAGGAGTTAGTTTAGCTTTCCGCAAGTAACTGTAAATCTTCAAAAGTATAAATTTTTTTTTTTTTTTTACTTTCTTTGTCTAGGTCCGCAAGAATTGTCTTTTTTCATTTACTACTTAGACTTTGGACAACGGAATATTTACCGCTATTCTAGAATCCGTCGTAACAGTTACGATTTCGTATATGCTAGAATTGAAAGTAGCTAATTATGAAATAACGATCGATTTATTTTGAATGAGATAACGTTGAACTGAATTCGAATGTATTGTGAGTTTATAAATGCGGCCTCGAGTTTGTAACTTTTAGAATGAATCTAAGAATTGGAGTGTTTATATTTTTAGGATTAATTACGTGTGTATATTGGGCATTATGATTGCTTAATTTTATAGCTGTACTGTTTATCAATCTAAGTACATGCTAAATTTTGTAAAAATTGTATTAAAACTTATCAACTTTTAGGTATAATTAACTTGATTTGATGGCCCTTAACAGGCAATTTGTTTTTAGCTGTTGTTTTTTTTGTATCAAGCGAAAGTTTAATTATTCTTAATGATAATTTCATGTGAAATTAACTTAAGTTTATGTTAACATTTGATTGTGTAATTAAGTAAAAACAAGTTGCAGCAGCATAAAGTGAACTTAATTTGCCTTTTTAAAATCTTTAGTTTCTTTTGTTTCTGCGACTTTAACATTTGAGTTTTTTCAATTTTTTTTTTATTTGCATTACTTTTAGGTCAGTTCGTGTCGTTTTTCTTTTCTATGGCTTAATGTAAATTTAAGTGTTTTCTAGCGAAAATAAATTACTACGAGTAGCTGTGAGGTGTGTTCTGTATGTGTTTTGGTAGAGTTGGCCAGTGGCGTAGCCAAATAAAAAAAAATTAATTTTTCACACAATATTAACTTATTTAAAAAAAAAAAAACTATAGAAAAATTTGTAAATTTCAGCAAAAGTTTACTTTTCCGAATTTCGCTGTTTTTAACTTATATGTAATACTTTATTACCAACAAATGTTGGCCGTGGTAGGCCAATTAATGTACACTATTACTACTACTCCCTTTAATGCATACAAAATTTTTTTATAATTTTGTTGAGCACTGAAAGTGAAAGTGAGAAAATTTTTTCAAATTTATATCATAATATCAAAGAAATAAAGGCAGGATATGTAACGTTTTAACCCAGATATGCTCAATAACCTATAAGTAATACACTTCAGAAAGTTCTGATTTTGATTGAATACATTCCCAATTCAATCAAAATCAAACATTTCTGCAGTGCTCTACAAATAGGGCATATCTGGGTTAATTAACATAAGTTATGAGTTAAAATATGTAATTATGCTAAGGTCAAAATTTTGTGGCTGCATTAACCCTCTTGGGAACTGCATCAGTTATGAGCTATGATCGTATTACAGAAGTTAGCGGCAGTCAAAGTCAAAAATTTGTGAAAAATAGGAAAATTAATTATTTTGATTGTATTTGAGATAAAAGGGGGGGGGGGGGGGGGAAAAATAAATGAAGTTCTTCCCGTCATAGCCTCCAGATAAAAAACTAGCTATGGATAGCTCGGAATTTGAATTTTTTATATAAAATATTTAATGACTTAAAACATATTGATAAAAAGCTCATTCAAGAACTAGTAATTTTAGGCGTTCAAACTTTCTCACTTCATAAAACCACGCCCATTACTTTTTTTGGGATTTTTAAATCAGTTTATGATTTTTACGCCAATGTGAATCAATTCCGATTTTTTTTTTATCAATCAAAAATTTGAGAACTAGAGGGTTAAGAGTTAACTTTCAAGGTCACGTCAAGGAAGTACTTTACAGCGAAACGAAAACTACTCATTCAAATTAAATATTCAACACTTTAACAATAACCATGGACACAAACCATTTTATGGGAGTGTACGCCATCTTATAAATATGTATACACAAAAGAGTAATTGACATAAGAACAAAACAGTAAAAAGAATTGACAATCCCTATATTACATGTGATGGAACAGTAATGCCTTTAGTTAGGTCGTTTCGATTTAAATCGTCGTTGAGAAAATATGGAAATTGACAAAATAAATCGAATGTAATTACTAATATTCTGTATTCTTATTTTGTTCGTAAGAGTTGATAACTCTTAAAATATTATGTGCACACACATACTTGTGAAGTTCGCAGTTTCCACGTATCTGAAGCAGTGACAAAAATTTCCAAATTTCAAATTGTACCTAATTGTCCAAAAAAGTTGTACCTAAATGAGCATGAATGTACCTAAAATAGTATACTTCATTGGTTCATCGTTTTTGTAAGAAATTTAATTTTCATTTAAAAGTCAACAATTAAAAAAAGTAAACAAAACATGAAAACGATACTCATTATATAACTATTGTAATTCATTCCCATTGATTTATCCATATATCATTTATATTCCATGAAATAAATAAAATTGTTTGTAATGAAATTACTGCAGTTTGCTTCTTTACATCAAATAAGTTAAATTACGTTAAATTATTGCAGCACAAATACAGTGAGACTCGAAATTGATCACAAAAAATAACATTTTAAGGCACGAAAAATCGGAAACTAAAACATAAGAAAAGTTTTTAGTTATCTAGATGGGAACAAGTGGAACAAGAAAGGCCGCACATTGGTCATGAAAGTTCAAAAATTTTTTAAAAATTTAAAAGATTTGCTTCAAAGCTCATAGCTCAGTTATTACTGTTTATAAAAGGAATCATACATAATGCAAAAATAATTTTTGAAACCGGATAATGTCTATTAATAGGTTTAAAGTCATATGAAGTTTGCATTTCATAACATTTTTGCTAAATTTCAAAAATCTTCTTATGATGTTGACCCTCTTTCGACACCAATAAACTTTATTCGATTTAGAAAATTATTTTTGCAATATTTTTCCTTTTGTAAACAGCAATATCAGAGCTGTGAGCTTTGAAGTCAAGCAATACAGTACAAGCAAGTTAAATTTAAGTAGTAGTATTACAAATTTTTTTTTGTAATTAATTGTTAAATTTATTTTCGCCAATGTCAAATTGTACCTAAAAGGCCAATTATACCTAATGTACCTTGTAGTTCGAAAAGTCGGAAAAAAGTACAATTGTGAGCTTTGAAGTTAAGCAAAACAGTACAAGCAAGTTAAATTTAAGTGGTAGTATTACAAATTTTTTTTTGTAATTTGTAATTAATAAATTTATTTTGGCCAATGTCAAATTGTACCTAAAAGGCCAATTATACCTAATGTACCTTGTAGTTCGAAAAGTCGGAAAAAGGTACAATTGTACCTACTTTTTCATCACTGATCTGAAGTCGCATCTCTGACCTCTTGTAAATCCCCACAAATTCTGTCATTTTTATATAAAATTTAACCACAATACTCTATTATTACAGTTACTACAAATTTACTATCAACTGTGAACACCCCAAATATCTCCCAAACTACCAAAAAAATTATTTTCTAGTTACGCCTCTGGTGTAGGCAATAAGCTAACGACAAAAATAACAAAAAGTCATATAGTTATATTAAATGTGAACAGAATATATTGAAAGAAAATATTAATAAAATTTAAGTTTAACTTTGACTCAAGAGGTCATTCAGGTTTGTAAGCGTTTTTGTTTGTTATATTTAGATATTCACTGAAAAAAACTTGCCATTGCCAGCCCAGAGGTATAGTTCTATACAAAAAGTTTTATAATAATTGGATCAACAAATTCCTAGTTCATCGTAAAATATTCTGGAAACGAAATTGAAAAAAAAAATTTTAAGTTTTTTGGTAAGCATTTTTATTTAATTAAAAATAACCGCATTAATAATGCGGCCATTTCAGGCAAATTTAAAATTTCGTTGAATTGCGTCTGAAATGCAGAATTTCGCCGTACAAAAAGTGTCAAATAAAGTTCTGCATTTCAGACTCATTTCTTTGACCCCTGTTCCACGCTGCAATGCTTGTGATGCAGCTATTCGCAATTATCTTTTGGAGTTGCTACGTAATTTCATGTGCAAACACACGCAGCAATACATAAAATATTGAGTTGCACCACTTTCGACCTTTAATTTCTGTATTTGCTTTATACTGTTTTCGCTGAGTAATATTTATTGGTGCATTTAATTTATACTAAAGAAATATTTTGTATTTAATACTTTTACATAACTTTTAAACAGTTGTTAATTAATTTTCACACTCAAAAGTCTTAAATTCCCAAAATCCGCACAAAATAATCGAATAAATTTTATTTTATAATCACAAATCTGTGTGCGCTTCTCAAAATCAGAATAAAGCAAAGAGAAAGAACGAAAGAGATAGAGCAGAACTGTCAAAAATATTGCAGCAACATCAGCGACCGTGCAACTCGAGTTGCATGCAATTGATTGCACGAAGAATTGCAGCGTGGAACAGAGGTCTTAGAAATGAATCCGAAATGAAGAAAGTAACAAGCAACCCTCAAACACAAGGTTGTTTTTTCTAAAAAATATTGCCTTCTGGGCGGGGAAAAACGTAACACTTTAGCACTTAATTAAATGACGGGGTAAGAATGTAGCCCTGCAAATCAGCTGATTTTGTCAGAGGAGCATTTTATGTTCTTTTCTTGCACTAAAAAGGCATCATTTTGGCAGGGTTAAGGGCAACATTAAAAAAATTTTTGTATCGCACGAAGTAAAAATATGCATCATTTTGTCAGTTTTCATAACAGCTGCTCTTTTAATATTTATTAAGTGAAAAATAAAATAATGGAGTTGGAGAGTAACTCATTGCCATTCCTCCAATTATCCATAATTGCTATCTAAATTCTTGGTGTCCAAATCCAATTGGAGGGCAACACTTTTATTTATACACACAAAAATTCTTCTTCTCCAAACTTATAAACTGTCAAAAAACGAATTTGAAATTTATTTTTTGTCGTGTGTCCACCTAAATTTGAGCTTCAGAATTTCAACGAAATTCACTTTCGTGTGGGCACACTATAACGATCAATATCAATGATGCCAATTAAAGCTTCAAGTTTTTTAAATAAACTTGAAAGTTTTTTGTTCGTGAGCATAAGAATCGACATCACTGATTTATAAGTATCTACAACATTATCTAATTAAACCTCAAATGAGGAAAAAGGAATGTGTTGTTTTTGCTTTTAATATGCACTTTATAAATATTCAAGTCCTTGATTATTTTAGTTGTTTTTGGGTAAAATATCACCTCAATCAAAGTCAATTTGTGTATATGAAATTTGCTATTAGAATATTTATAGCGAATAATTAATTTAGTTTAAAATCGCTTTTCAATTTTTGTATGATTTTTGCATTTGACGTTTTGGAAGAACCTTTTCCTTGCTCAAGTGTACGAGAGCTTTGGCATAAAATAGCCTAAGGTAAGGTTAACCGATGAATGAGATGGAAATGTGGGGATGTATTTTTAATGGTGTTGTTACATTTTCTAAAAAGGGGAAACAAATAAATTCAATTTTCTTTACGCCATTTGATTTGCGCTGACACTCAATATCTCTAGGGTGGAATTAGTAAAGTTATGTTAAAAATAAAGTCAAGAAAATATGCATACCAATTTTAAAGAATTTTAAAGCAGAAATTTCCATCTATATATACTTTGCGTTTTAAAAATAGTCTCTCAACTTGTTCCAGTTGTTAGCTGACAATTTGATTCTAGCAGTTGCATGTTCATGTATGTACAATGTGCATACTTAATCAACACTGAAGCCACTTCATCCAATGTGCCAATTTGAAAATACAAGTGTTTTTCATACATACATATATACACGTGTCTGTATGCAGTTAATGATATAGTTTCTTCCCCTCTGCGCAATATTGTGGTAATACATTTGTATCACCTAATACACGAATTACTTTTAGTTTTTACCACCAATTTATCAATTGATTTTCCTGCCGTGCCAGGGACGCATCAATTTGCACAGTTGCATTAATTACGGCTTCGCCTACTTTCGATTGCATTTTGCATTTGTGGGGTTTTATTTAAGTTTGTTTGCGGTGTTTTTAGCTGCGTGTTGTGTGTTTTCATAATGTATGTAAATACCTTATGTACTTTTTGCTGTTGACTGTAGTTTCAGCTTTCTTTGGGGTGTTGTACATGTTGTTTCTTATTCTAGTGCTTAGTCTCATTTTATAACCACATATTTTTTAGATTTTCTGTGACAACAACTACTTTTCTGTGACCCGACGCGTCGTCCCCCAGATGTCTTAAGTTGCTCGTATACCATATTCAATTTATATGACTTTGCAGAATTTACACATTAAACTGTTTTATTAAAGCTACTAGCCACATAAATTTATTACCTTCATACATACATACATCTAAAAGTCTTAAAATAAAATAATTGCTCATTGTTCTGAATAAATGGAATATGTTTTCTAGAGACTATGAAAATAAATGCTCATTTTCTTAGTAATGGCTTAGTTTATGTATTTTTCAACAGCTGATATGGCCGATATTTTGTCTGTCAATATGACAGGCAAATCAGACGGCTGTTTCGGATATAATTTTTACTCTGGCCGTAAATTTATTTAACAAGTATTAACGAGAATATTCAGTTAGTTATTTCACATTCGGCAGAAGTTGTTGTCCTTTCTAAAATGAAAAAATAAAAGAGCGAGTAAGTAATTTAAATTATTTAACGACAAATTTCCACAAGACTTAGAGAGCAAAACCCAATTGCCCCACGGCAACTGTTGCTAATGCGAAACGACCCATAGGAAAAACTAAAAAAAAATATTTTTAAGAACTGTGTACTCATTCATACCCGATGTTGCGTATATGCAATATTCACTTTTATGTGGCACAAATAAGATATTTAACAACTTTTACTATTAATGCTATTATGTATTCGGTTCTGTTGGGTATTCTTCACGTTTACTGATTGCCGAACATTTGAAATTTCTTTCGTACATGCCATTTTTTTAATATATTGTCTTCGAAAATTCATTATTATTGAATTAAATTATAAAAAAATGAAGGAACCGGATTATCCAGTTGTTATCTACAGCTTCATAGATAATTTTTTTTAATCTTTAATAAAGTACAAGCATGAAATTTGGTGTCATGGTTGTGGAAGTCCTAAGTAACTATAATTTTAGTGCAAAACGTTTTTTATTAAGCCCCATTAAAGTTCGGGGGTCAAAGAGTTAATGAAGCTGCGTTTGTATTTGTGAATCTCAGAAATTTTTATGCAATTTATAAAAGAAAAATAAAAGCCAAATAAAAGTTTTTCTGCATATTCTTAAAACCGAAATCAAAGCCGCTTTAAGAAAAATATCAAAATCTAGGAGTGCTTGAGTAGTCTAAAGAAAAAGGTTTAATTCTTGGGGTTCACTGTTCACTTGAACACTTGAACATTCCAGATTGATGTTAGCTATTGACGAAACAACAACTACCTTCCTCGAGCATCATGAAGTAAGTTTCGTGAAACAGGGAGATCTCGGTTCCCAATGTGCTATCAAGTATTTTCTGGCTTTTTAAAATGTTATCAATTTTCTTTATTTCCTTATTTGTTTTGAAATGCTTATTGTTTTAACATATGAAAGGAAACAATTTTAAAATTTGGCAGACTTTGCAGAATAAAAAAAATAGAGTGACGGACGCTTCCTTTTATTGTATTATTATATTTGTATTTTGAGTGACTAAGAAATAGTAGTTATATAACTAACTGGTATCGTGCCGACAAAGCCATAGACAAAACATATTTATTCCTAAAATATTTTACAATAATTACATACTTTTTTATAGAATCGGTTTTCGTTATAATTTAAAACGATTAATCAAGCTGCCAAACATAAAACGAGCATGAAAAACTTCAAGCACGTGTAGCACCAGTGTTGAAATATATATTTAAACACGATTGTACCTAAAAGTTGTAGATATATTTTTCTACATAATTCAAATTCGCGGTTTTCATTCACACGCCGCTGTTTTTAAAATGTGTTTTTTTTTTTTTTTTAATCTTTAAATTTTTATTTAGCTTGAGAAACCAATTAGTGGAAGCTGAAATTCAACATTAATTAAATACTCGAAAGTATTACTCCTGTTGTACAGTCCACTTTATTTATTTATTTTTTTTTTCATGTATTTTAATTTATTTTATATGTGCCTTGGGTCTACAAAAAGGCGCCTATCGTTCGAAAACAATTTTTCGAGAAAACAACTGTTAAAAAATAACGATGCACTTGCGCATTGCTATAGCAATCGTTCTAATAAAGCAAGATTCTGTGGATTGCTTCAATTAAAAGAACTCACTTTTTTCTATCAAAAAGTGAAATTTAATTGTTCTAGCAAAACTATATAAATTGTATATCAAACATAAACAAACTTAACATAACATATTTTATAAAATAATACATAATACAAATGTTACATAGCCTGTTTATGTACTAAGGCAACAACAAACAAATTTAATTGAGACCACAAATAAGATCACTGGTTAAATGAAAGTAGATTACACTCAATCAAGGCGTTACTAAACTACGCATCTTCTACTAATTAATTTAATAACTGATTATCTTCCAAGTCTTTGTTTGACTTATCCAAATCGTTCATTACGATATATCGAAACAAATTCGATTTTTATTTTTTATTAGATTCCTGGTTTGTTTAATTTTTTTGTACCGAAAACTGCGCTCCACGCATGGCAGAATAATAGACGTAGGGGCATTCGGAAGAAAGACTAAGCTTAACTGTCAAACTATGAAATGAGAGCACTGAGCTTGATTTGACAGTATAATCAAAAATGAAAAAGAGAGCACAATATTGGATGCGGCTACCTGTTTATTGTGCTATGGGTTCACGCAAACTGAGGAGGGCAACAAAATAAAACTACCTGAGATTTTGGAACATATATTCACTGAGTGAGTGTTTTTGATTCAGCTTCCTTCGAACAAAAATTAAAAAAACTGACGACTTTCTAAATGTGAAAAAAAGATTCAAAATTCTACCTAAAAGTACCTTGAAGACCAAGAAAGTCAAGATACAATTGTACATATCTAATATATCAACACTGGTAGACATAGAGTGAGGAACACGAGAGAAAGGAAAGAGAGAAAAAGAAAGAGCAAGAGACCCAGAGACAGATAAAATGTAAATCTTAACTAATTAATCATTAAAATAATCTGTTACAATAAATAAATTCGTTTAACTATGTATGTATGTACGTATGTATATTAGGAAAAATCTTAAATTGTCTTGAGTTCATTATTAATTTACATATACATATTTATAAATAATTAGGTTAGTCTTTAATTTTTCGTCAGATTTACTTACAATTAGTTTGAAAATAAATGGTTGCTCTAAGAAATTTATAATCGAGTTTCGATATGACAAAGGAAAATTTTTGCACCAATATTATAAAAACTTTTAATAATTCGTGAACTAATATTGTGTGATTCCAGAATATTAAACTACAGCTAACTTAAGCATACATTTTTTGATAAATGTCATTTAGTAATCACTTTATGAACTTACTTGATTAATGGATATGTTTAACTTCAGCGTTTATTGTATCTTCTAACAATAATTGGCAAGGATACTACTATCATATCCAATCGCTAGCACTCCATAAAATTAATCAGTTAACAATAAAGATTCATTAAATTTCTGGACACAGTCGTGGATAAAATTTGGACGCAATTGTTGAATTATTGGATATGGAAGAGTAGAGAATGAAAGAGCATCAACGCGACTAGCTGTTGTGCCTAAACGCAGCACAATTTGTTCGCTTCGCTTCTTTTTTTTTATTTACAATTAGACTCTAATTTCATTCAATCACTCGCTCGATACAGGGCAACTCTGTTGTTGTACATCAAGCAGGAAGACAACGAATAATGCGGGTAAGTCAGCAGCAGTACGATGCAAAACGAATACGATGTCAAGATGCGGATACCGATGCTGCTGAGGCTGCACTGCGCTGCGGGATTTTTCCTTGTCAAGCACAAATAGAAACAGAATCGAAGGAATGAAGGTAATAACCAAAGTAAATAAATGGTTAGGGAATAGTACGTGGTTGCGGCTTGAGATTAATTACACGAGAATGTTTCTCTTTCGAAACCTCTTCTCCTCTTTCTTTACATTTATCAACACAAAAGCGTGAAGAATCGAAACTATAGCGATAGACAAGATTTTAGAAGTAACATTGACGGCGGCAGTGGCGGATATCTTGAAATCTGTTTCTTTTTTGGTTTTGCTTTTTGTCACTTAGGGTCTTCGAATTGCGTTTTCCACCCCTTTCGTACTTGAACTCACAAACACACACACGCACCAATTGACTTTTTCTGGCTGAGCTATGTTGCTATGTGCAATTTTTTACAAGATTATATTTTCTTCTTACTAAAATCGACATTTGTTCACTGCCAGATATAAAAAAGGACTGATTAAATATTTCACTACTTGGAAATCTCATCACAAAAAAAAAAAAGCCAAACACATTTACATAAAACTTGTAAAACAAAACTCGCCTCGGCAAAATGAAAGTCGCAGACGCGCACAAATTTATTAGTCTTACATTCAAATAGACACAAATTGATATGCACCAAATAAATCAGATTTGTTTCGTAAATTATAAAGTAAATATTCTTTTATAAACACTAGAATTGAGTGGAAATAATACTAATTGCTCCGGCAAGGAACTCCAGGAAACCCGTTTCCTTTCCTTTTTGCGACAATCTGACGTTTTCCTTCACATGAGCAAACTCGAACTGACTGAAAATTAAAATGCCTCATACGCGCATGGACGCATTTGTAGTATTCATACGAGACCAAGAAAAGGTAGTAAACAATTTAATATAATAGTTGGTTTTGGGGAAAATATAATCGCTTTTAAAGCTGTTTTTATTGGAAAAAAATATTATAAGATTATCTTTCCTTTGGTAAATAACCAAATTTATTATGAAGAAGGCAAAATATGTTTCTGTAAACTTACATGTTTGTGCAACCATGAGGCGAAGTAACCCAAAACAGAATAGCGATTACACAGAGTTGCACGTAACTGTAATATTTGCAACAATTTGTGAAATTTAGTCCCAATTAGATATGGACAATAAAAATAGCGCAAGCGATCGATTCTCTCCTAACTTGCATTGCATTTTGCATTGGCAATTCTTCATAGTCCCCTTTTCCACACGGAAAGTTTTCTTGGGCAAAATTCTGCCCTTCGTGTTACGAAAAACTTTTTATTAACATTTTAAATAAAAAGGTTTATTTTTTTTCAAAAAGCTGGTTGCGCACGAAAGAAAACTTGCCGATACGAGCAGGTCTCCTCTCGTCTTTTCTCGTCTTGGGGCATAAGCAATTCTTGAATTGCCAGTACGAGCAATTCTGTACGTAGTATTCCCTTTCGTTTATCCTCTCTCTCGCACAAAGACACAAAGTCTGTGGCTGTGTGTTTGGATTGTTTGCTTTGGGCGCCAGCATGAACGCCTTTCTGAAAGGGGAGGGTAGAAAAAATGGGTAAAAAGACAGGCGAGCCTCTATCTCTTTCTTACTACCTATTATTTCACCTCTCTCTTTCAGACAGGCGTTCATGCTTGCGGCAATGTAATTTTAATTTAATTAAATTTTAATTTTTTAATTTCAATCAAAAAGCTGTTCAAAAATGAAGGCCCCTGATGATTTTCGTAAATTTAGACGAAATTTCAAGAGTTTCGGAATAATTTCTAACAACAGCACTCCATACATGGCTTGCGCCCATTTTACGAGTACACTGGTTACCGACACTTGATGTTTTGGGCGAAATATACGTTTTTGTTCACATGTGACTACTTAATTTTTAGATAATTTGTGCAATTCACAATAGTTGTAATGCAGTTGTCATCTGAAATTCAATCGATTAACAAATGGGACGGTAAGCCATTAACCGAAGCGGAAAAGGCCACTTTAAAA
Organism: Toxonevra muliebris; assembly: GCA_963691655.1. Taxonomy (NCBI): domain Eukaryota; kingdom Metazoa; phylum Arthropoda; class Insecta; order Diptera; family Pallopteridae; genus Toxonevra; species Toxonevra muliebris. Next base: position 45,827,114 of record OY829326.1, on the reverse strand, counting down.
GATCACACATCGTTGTCAAACCGTCAGATTGCGAAGGAAATAACCGAGGAGAGACGTTGTTGGAAATTTCCTTAGAAATCGTGAAAACTATCGAACAGGCCGGCCATCCACGATATCAAGTACACAAAGGCGACAATTAATCGAAGTGCCGCGAATAGTTTGAAGTCCGCCCGGCAAATAAAACTGAGAATAATTTATCAATTGGTGTTCGACGTGTTCGACAAATTTTAAGTGGTTCCGAGCACTTGAAATACAAAAAGTGAAGCGGAAACCAATATTGAGGGCCGAAAAAAATTTGCTATGGACACAAGAATGCACAAAGTAATTTTTTCGGATGAAAAAAAATTCAACTTGGATTTGCGATGGTGTGGGGCGGGTGCCATTGGAAATGCCGCTGTCATTTATTTCCACCAGAATGAATGCGGTGCAATACCAGCAGATGGTCGGCCCTCATTTTCCGGCATATGGCTATGAATGCGCTGGAAATTTCAACAGGACAATGCTCCAATTCATGTCAACTCTGGTCGATTTTGAGCAGCGCAGATAAGTCTTTTTGGCAATTGGCCGGCGAATCACCTTATTGAAAACCTTTGGTCGATTTTAGCACGAGAAATTTACAAAGAAGGTCGGCAATACAACAACAAAGATGAATTAAAGGAGGTCATTGAAACAGTTTGGCAAACATCCCAGGAAAAAATACAAACACTATGACAGTTGCCGCGTGAAAGGCAAATTGGATTAAAATTTAAAAAAAAAATTCAAGTGTCGGTAACCTTATTTCCTCCAGTGTATGTTCCCTTTTGCTTTTCTTCATCTCCCAGTATCCTGCGGTCCACACCACCCAGACCCAGTCTGACAGAAAAGCGTGGGTCGACGAGCAGTCTCGGCAAAGTAAGAAATTTTTAAAATTGTTTGTCCCCAGAGCTGCGAGAATTCGGTCGCAGAAAGAAGAAATTTTTGCCAGGAAAATTCCGAAAAATCGCAAAAATTTTCTTTGATTTTTCAAATGACCTTGACGTTTTCGTGCGCCTTGTTGTTTTAGCCTTCACTGTGGAAAAGTACTTCGATTTCGACATAGTTTTCGTTGCCTACATTTAGGTAGAAAAAAGTATGGCTGCTACTTGCCGCTAGATGGGGAATGCAATAAAAAAACAGTTCCGTTTCCGTTTAAGATATTATTGAGAGTAAAATTACTGAAAAATAAAGTTCGTGTTTAACATCAACAACAAATAAGTAATAAAAACCAGTTCAGCAAAGTAGATATTATAAAATTGAACTTTTGAGTTCTACATAATGTGCGTATAAATAAATATCGATGGCCATATTTACATTGACGTCACCACTTTTGGAAGAGGGAAAAAACTCAATAAATTGTATATGAAAGATGTGTAAAAATTGGTTTTAAAATAGTTTTAAATAAATTTTGAAATATATTTTCTTATTTTATACTTTTTATTTATGGTTTATATAGAAGTTTATTGCGTTTTGTTCGTCCCTTCCAAAAGTGTTAACGTGTGGGCCTTGCCTTTAAAGCCTGGAAAAGCTTAGCAAACAATGAAGCGCGACAAAAAAAAAATGTAAACAGAATGTGCACCTCTGAATCTCAATTGCAATTGGAAACACACATAATCATATTTTTCTCCACATTTTTGCATTCAAAGTGCTTTAAATTGTAAACCAATTAATTTTTTTTACAAGTTCTATAAATAATTCAGTGCGTTCTTACACTTTTTTATTTTGATAATCAGTTGTTATGCTTGAAGCGCGACAAAGTTCAAAGGTTCCTATTTTGCGCTTCATCTTCAGCGGCAGCGACAACTGCACATTGCGTTTGATTACAATGAAAATGTATAGATTGTTACTTCACTCTTCAGCTTCACATCCTCTTCCTTACTTAAAGCAATTAATTGCACAAATCTTCAGTATAAAATTTAATGTTTCACTTCCTAGCGTAGTAAAACTTAATGTTTGCAAATTAATGGGTGCGTTTCCCAGGTGCAAAATCAGAAAAGCTGCTTTCAAAGTGCGTTAGAAACGCGTCGCTGAGTGCTTCTAAGCGGACGCCATTTTTGTAATCATATTATTTTTCTGATTTTTCTGGTCAGCATTTCTCAAAACTTTGACAGTTGAAAAACTCGGGACAAGTTCGAAATCATCCAAAAATTATTTAAATATATTTTTAAAAGAAAATTAAAACATTTCACAAACTAGAATTTAATGATTTTCAAAAATAATGCATCATGCCGTTTCTAAGGCGTAAACACTGATTACTGATTTTTGATTAATCACTTTGAAATCAGCTTTTCTGATTTTGCACCCACAAAACGCACCTAATATCAGCGTCCACGTCAGTGTTGCCAGATGGCTAACTCGCTTTGACCCAGATGGAGCGTCATTTCCCCCTAAAATCCATCTCTTCCCCCAAAAAGTTTTTTTTTTTAACGAAAAAAATGTTAAAAATTATATAAAACCACACTTATGTGTAATCATAGAAAAAATTTAGGTTAAAACAACATTATGCGCGAGATTTTCTAACCGTTTAATAGAAATTAGGGTCGCTGATCAAACAAACAAACAATTTTTGCATGTATATACACTTTTCCTCCATCTGTGACCTAGCTTTTCGCAAAAGAAGTCAGCAAAACAGAGTTGCAATGCAAAGTTGTAAAATTAAGAACAACACAAAAATGCAAAATAAGTAAAAAATATAAAAAGTTGCAACAACATAGCTGTCATAAAGTTAGGAAAATTACAAAGAGTTTAAACTCGTCTCCCTAAATTTCCCCCTAAAATTATTCCCTCCTAAGAGGCCTTAAATCCCCCAAATCTTGGCAACACTACTCCACGTGTTATGTATTTAATTAACCCATATGTGAACCTCCATGTCTGGCCAGATATACATATATCACCTTTTTAGCATGTTTCTATGAAGGCGGTCACGTATTTAGTTTTTTGAGTTTTTGACACTGAATATGAATTTCGAGAAATTCTAGCCTGAATGTAAATAAAAAATGAGCATTTTCAACAAATTTTGCCATTTTTCAAATCATATTTTGCACATTTTTCTATTAGCTTCATAATAAATTGGTATTTTTATTAAATTTGGTGTAAAATTCTGTTTGGGGTTTTTACCCACATTTTAATATTAATTTCAGTTAACTATATATCAAAGGAGAAAATAAGATCTGAACAAACTTAAAACGAATTGAAAGGTAAATTGATTTTCTTCATGATTTATTTTATTCGTCTTGTTAGCCGAGAGGAGTTCTGCTAGTATTGCGCTACAGTGGAGTCTGCATAAGAGTTAAAGGTGTGAGGTCCTTGACTCAAAATAAAATTACAATTTATTGTAAAGAGCTATTTTTGTAAAATATAAAAAAAACTATTAATCATAAAGTACATATCATAAACATATGTGTAGTAAGTACTTCCAGTAAGTACCTACTAAACAATAAAATTCAGGCCCTCCCGAAATTTTTGTCTGGTTATCTCACTGATGACCACCATTAGTTTGAATTTACATTTCTAATACTATTATAAATTACTTTTTTTTTATTTTATTAACTCGTATTAATTTACTAATTAGATATTAAGATAATTATACAATTATAAATTAAATACGGGGATAGCGGGACTATTCTGGGCTGTTCTCAATTATATAAAAAATTCAGTTAAAATATAAACAGTATCTTACATTTATTTTTATTCTTTATTACTTTTTCAATCATAACGATTTGGTTGAAGGATTGCTCCCTTTTTACAAAGAGCTAACAAAAGTTCGGTTAGTTGACAAAACTGAATAAATTTTTGACAAATCGAAAAATGTCATATTTTTATTTGGCATATTATTGCGATATTTCATTTTGAGTTTCACTACAAACAGTCAACGTGGCGACAGGAAAACTCAAAGCTATTGAAAAAGAGTCGGTTGAAATTCCACCGCCATCACAGCAAGAGATTTGGTTTGCCATTCTTTACGGACTTTTGCGTAACTTCCAGCCTGTGGAGAAATTTAATGCATGCCGAATCACTTGTGGCCGTCAAAACGGTTTTTGAGATTCCGGATTCTATAAAGGACGAAGTCCAAAATTGACGAAGATTCAAGATTGAGCCAGGAAATGATTACTGAGGAACTGAGCTTGAATGTCATGGTTGTATCGCGAATGTTTAGGGATCATCTTGGAAACACGAAGAAATCATAACAAGGAATTTGGAGTTACGTGCGCCCAATATTTTCAATTAAATTTAAAAATGGAGAGTCCATCGCCTTCAATAATACTTTAACAAGTAATGAAGCTTTGTTCTTCAAGTTCGACTCAGAAACCAAGCACCAGTCGATGGTATGGAGCCGAGAAGGTGCTAATCCACCCATTAAAGCCAAACATTAGAAGTCAGCGGAAAAAAGTAATGATGCAAATTTATTTCACCAAAGAAAAAATTGTGAAAACTGGACAGACGGTAACAGCTAAATGGTATACTGAAATCTGCTTACCACAAGTTTTCAAAAACTTGTTGGAAACCAGAAAAAATATAAACTGCGCATATTCTCCGGACCTAGCGCCGTGTGATTTCTGGTTATTTAAAATTTTGTTGGAAATTGGTTATAAAAATTTGAGAAGAAAGGTCTTTGTTAATAATGAGGAGATAATTAATGCAGCTAATGATGAAGTTGCAAACATAAAAAAAAAACGTTTTGTGGACTGTTTTAACGACTTCAAAAATTTATAAAAATTAATGGCAATTATGTCGAAAATTTTTAAGACGATGAAGAATAAAGTTATGAAATTATAATTGCTTTTAGCATTTTTTTTTTAGCCAACTAAGCGAACTTTTGTTAGTCCTCCGTATATGAACACTTTTTTTTTATTGAGTTTCCTCTCAAATTGCTATCATTGTGATATTTTCCTAATTCTCAATATTGACGATTAATTTTTTGTGAAGTAGTGCTAATGCGATCCTAAAACATTATTTGTGATTTCATTGAAAATTTGCAATATAAGCCACTTTCCTTTCCATAAGGGATTTAATATTCTAAAAATAAATTTGAGGCACGTTTAACTGGTCAATGAACCATATCATTAACCAGAAGCAAATTAAAATATTTACACCCTACAATTAAGGAACAGTTTAAATGACATTCGATTTTCTACAAACTTTTTAGTTTATATAAGTATGTATATTGGGTATATGGTATATAGTATATACAGAAATCGTATAAAAGTGTCGAGTATTGTAAAACACAGTTCAAACAGCAAATGGATCGCTTAGAGAAATTATCAACTTACGTCTTTTCGTCGGATCCAAGTATTGGAAAGATTGGTTCTATTGATTTAGTTATTTGGTGGGCACAAATTTCTGGCATTCCCATACTGGGTCTAAGGAAGGAATCTCCAACAGAGAAAGCAATATTATTTATTTATGGTACTTTGATGGTTGCGATTGTAACTTTTTGTTATACTGGTTTCGAAGTGTATGATCTATTTTTGCATTGGAACCAATTGGATGCATTCACACAGAACTTTTGTCTATCATTGACCCATGTAGCTGGAATACTGAAGGTAAATAATAATATACATGGCATGTAGAAAAATAGATGCAATAGTTGCAAATATCTGTTTGTTTGATAAAGACATAATTTTTCTTTTTCCAGATTATCAATATTTTTTATCGTTTATCCGATGTTCATAAAGTAATAGAAATCCTTAAGTTTGTTACACGAAAGTATGTAGTTTCCCTTAAGCAGGTAAATATATAACTCGATACAAACTCCGGGTCCTGTTTTCATTAACTCTAAATATTATAATTTCAGCATCAAGCATTCTTTCGTGGGGAGTTCGAAAATAAAATACCTCTAATGATTTATGGTTCCATGGTGGCTTCAACAGGCATTTTGGGATTTGGCGTGCTATTTTACAGTAAATTTATTACTGCAATTAGTGAGAGATTTTTGTGAGTCATCACAGTGTTGTTGTGTACATTCTAGATCCTGAAAGTGTGGCTGGGCAAATATTCCCCTATCGTGTAAAACTGCCCACTTGGATTCCCTATCTATTGCAACTATTTTATATGGGCATCAGTGTTTTAGCATTTGCCTTGCAAATTGTTGCTATTGATTATTTAAATGTAACTCTTATGAATCAAATACGATTTCAATTAAATATTTTAAATTTAACATTTGGTGAACTTGCGCTGACCTTTGAACATACAACTACAAATGAGACACATGCAAAGTTGGTGAACCCAATTAAAAAACTCAATTCGATAATAGAACATCATTGCATTTTAATCGAGTAAGTTGGAAATTCCGTTGTAAAACCTAATACTGCGTCTCTTTTAAATTTTTTTCTTCAAGATTGCGCGACCAAGTCGAAAATATATTTCGTATACCGGTATTGATACAATTCTTTGCTTCGCTTCTGATTTTTGCTGTAACTGGGTTCCAGGCAACAGTTCGTTCAGGAGGAAACAATGGTGATCTGCTTATTTATTTCTATTGTGGCTGTATATTCTGTGAGCTGTTTGTCTATTGTTGGTTCGGCAATGAAGTTTTCGAACAGGTTTGCAACTTTTGTTTGGCATGGATTTCCGAAAAACGAAAAATTGAATTCTATATTTTTTCCTCAGAGTAAAACCCTTGCAACTAATGGTTATAGCGCATCGTGGTATCAGTTTGATACACATTTCAAGAAGAACCTTCTGATATTTCTAACGAATGCTCAACGGCCATTACTTTTTACCGCTGGAGGATTTATGGGGCTGTCATTGTCAAGTTTTGCCGGTATATTAAGCAAATCCTACAGTTTCATCGCAGTCTTGCGTCAAGTATATGGTCGTTAAGATTGGTTTTTTTTTTTATTAACTCAACAAACTTATTTATTATTTAAGAGAAGGTATTTTGCTTGTAATTCATATGTGTATCTATGGGTACTATATAAAATTTATCAGTATAAAATATTGAAACTGTTTCAAGTTTATGTAACGGATCTGTTAATCATTGCTAAAAAAAAGGTGGTCCTGCACGTCATGACTATTTTCTACCTGCTTCTCAAGACCAGAGGAGTCTGAATTTCAAGAGCTTTTTGATATATGAGAAAAGTTGTTAAAATGAAGGCAATTAAGCAAAAATTTTCAACACTATATCCTGTTTCATTATTACATTACGGCTTAGGTTGAATTTGGCTGTCCTATAATAGGACATACTTAGGCTAATAAGGCCCATTGTAATACCACGTCGGATGTTTCACAGTTTCTTTAGTCTATATTGAACCCTTGTGATTCACTAAACTTCAGAAGCCCTGATGTCAGCGGATTCAAGGTAAGCTAAAAAGCTGAAGAAGTGTTAAACCGATTTGTAGTTTTGATGAATTTATCTAAATCCCTGATGTCAGCAGATTCGATGTCAGCTGGGTTGCTGAAAAAAAGTAGATCTAAGGCTGGACAATTACAAAGTGAAAAGTAGTTTTCGCTTTTTACTCGTACAGTCGTTTGCAGGTAGTCCTAATCTACTGGCATGTCCACCAATCAGACAATCCTCAGTGATTATGGCTGCAGTGTTGCTAATAGAAGATCTATTTAAAGAAGCAAGCGAGACTGACCTCCTCGGTTTTGTAAGATAACTAGATTAGTTTTGTGTGGGAGCTTCACTTATTGTTAGCTATATTAATCATTTGGCTATGTATGTTCATACCTGGGTCTTTGGACTGGCCAGCTTATCGATTTTACAATTACCTGAAATTTCACAATGACTTAGTACCCAATATAGGTGTACCTTGAAATGCTCAGATATCTCATTTAGAGATTGTTTTGGAGGAAGTGATTACAATATTAAGAGATTTAACGTTTGTTTGGCTACCACTGTACTTTAGTTAGTTAGCTACTTCTTTAATCGCTGATTCTTCTACCTGAAACACGATGTGGTGGCTCGGAAGACGAAACGATATTACTAAGTTTTTCAATGATACACCCCTCCTGCCGTCCAGTTTGGAGCTATCAGTAAAAAACTAAACGAAATTTCTGAGCTGAACTGCCCTCTCCGCCCATTCTTATCTAGTAGGAATATGCGTGTTAAACTTGTTTAACCTTACGGCCGCAGTTTTTGCTATATTATTACCCGCAAGATCCAAGGGAAGCAAATTGAGCTTGATTTCAAGGTCTTTAGAAGGTATAGTCCTAAGTGCCCCTGTTGCCAGTAGACATGCCATTCTTTGCACCTTAGCCAAATGCCTGCAGTTGACATCCTTTTCAAGAGATGCCCACCAAACCATTACACCATAAAGAGGTCAGACTATACCTCTGTAAAGCCAGAGAACTACTACTGAAAGGTCAAACTAAACCTCTGTAAAGCCAGAGAACTACTTTAGGTGTCAAGGCCCATATACTTCCCATAACCAGTACGGTTAATCTGTTGCAAACGGAGTATAAATAGTTTTAAGAATAGCAATACTTAATCCCTTAAACTTTTCAACTGAAAAAAATATTGTAATACTTTTATTGCTGTTTTCTCAAGTCTGTGATGTGATAGAATATTTCTGTAGAAGATTTTATGAAAATTGCAATTTACGTGTAAAAGTCATTCTTCGGCAATATTTGACTAATTTTTTTGTATACACAGTGACGGCCAAGTAAATTGATTGCATGCATGATATAATAAACATACATATTTATACTTTACTTTTAAATATTTAGATATACAACTCTAATTGTTTACATTTAATCTGTGTATGTAAAACCAAAGGAAATTCAGAATGAAATCGAGATTTAAATACAAAACTGGAAATAATGAGTTGGGAAGAAATAAATAAATATTGCTAATTGTCCTTTGTTTTTGTATTTATAATAGTGATAAGACATCATTGGCGCCATTAGAAGATTATTGTTGCAACATATTTTATACATATATAAAAAAATACATATATATATATTTAAAAAACAAAACCTTATCAAAATAGTTAAAACCCATTAATCATGAGCTTTACTTTGTTTTAAGCAGTGAGTGGCAACTATAGTACTATAGATATATAATATGTTTAAACATATATATTAAGGATGCAAATCCCGGTATTCGGTCTAAGAGTGGTTCCCGGGATTTTCGGGACTACACAAACTTTTTAAAATAACAATTTTTATTTTATTATAAAATCTTCGACCTAAAATATTTTTTTCATCAAAATTTTCCCGTTCATGGTACGACTTTCAAAAGCCGACCAAGTGTGTGACAGTGTATTCTGTGATACATTATTTTCTTTTTTCTACGAAATTTTTACTCAAATGTCCAAAAATTTAAATGGACATCACATCAAATTCAAATAGATGAATTTTGCGTGATCTGATTTAAAAATTTTACGGTGCTTCTGGTTTGCAATAGTGTAAAGTTAACAATATGAAAAAATCTGTATCTTTTATGGTTTTTAAAAAGCAACACGAAAGGAGATTTTTAAATTTTTAGGACTAATATTGTTTTGTACTTGGCATGAAATTCTCCTTCAAAAATATGTGATTATTTCACAGTAGACCATTAAACATTTCATATATTTTTTTCATTTGATGTTTACTAAAAATTTTGCAGAATTCGAATGTTTGTGCGGATGGTTAGTTAAATGATTGACAGGAGGCTTCAGCCAGGAAATCTATTATTATAAATGCTGTAAGTCGAAAAACTATAAAAATAAATAATAATAAATTTTCTATATTTGCTTTTTCACTTTACATTAATCCGGAAGCCTTTTCTTGGCTATTTATCCATTTAAATTTTACAACATCCTTGACAAAATTTCGCAGAAAAAAAAAAAAATAGTTTATCACAAAGTACTTTGTCACAAACATAGTCGACTTCAAGCGATCAAACAATGAACGATTTGGAAAACATTTTCGCTCGACGCAAAGAAACGCGTTTTGGTTTCTTGAATTTTATCAATAATTTCCCGTGTTTTTATTTTATATTTGGTAAAGCTATCAATCCACGGATTGAAATTTGAATCCCCAATCCCGAAAATTCGATCCCAAACGACAGCCCTAATATGTATGTATACTAGGGTGGTTCAAAATGTATGAGTATGAATTTTACTTCCATATTTCGGCTATGGAATGAAATTGATGTACATTCAATTTTAAGTAATTTTGCCTGAGGAAGTACGCCACTAAGTCGAAATTTGAAGCTAACTGAGGACTTCAGTTTTATACCTCAAAGCCCCACAGCTAAAGTTTTTGCAACATTTTGTAAGAGAAATATGGTATTTCATTATTTTTAATTTTTAATGACATCCTCCAATTTTGACCCATTCATTCAAACAAAAACTGTGAGAGTTTTAGAAAATAATATTAAAATTTAGATGCTCCGTGAAGATTTTAATTATTTTTTAATTTTTCAAATCGTTTTGAAAAAACGGTTTATGATTTTTCTTTAAACCTTGATAGCCCCCCTGAGTTATGAAGTTTGTTTGTGACCCTTTCGTGAGTTTTCATATAAATGCCCCAACATAGTGTTAATTTGAATTTTATAAATGCTGTGGTCGCCATGTACCTCAGATTACAGGACACCAGGGTTCGTTCAAAAATTGAAAAAAAAAATTTTAAAATATTCTATGGCACCATTTCTTGCCGGGCAATGGCAAACCTCCAAGAGTATTAACTACTCGCCATTAGTGAATGGATGCAAAAAGCTCGGCCGATACTTATAGATGACTGTTGTGACATTAAATTTTGGTACAAGAGCGCGTTGCGAACCATAAAATGTCAGTTTAATACCATATCATTCCAGTATGCTTTTCCATGAGTTTAGATGGCGGATTTTGTGGAAATTTCAATTAATCACTGTGCCACTGAAGACTATCCTACCTAGCTAAGTTTATTATTTATAGAATTAATTTTGTAAATAAATAAATAATAATAATAATTGAGAGTATTTTCCAAAAATGGGCATAGTAAAAATGCTTGAAAAATAGCAACACATTAAAAATATTGCTTGGCATTGGTCGAAAGCCTAAAAGCTTTTTCCCTCTAACTAGTTATGCACCCTATATACTGAATTAGCAGCTAAGTATTTTTTATAACCTTTTCATAAAGTTTATAACTTTCAATATAATTGACCAAAATTAAATTCAGTACGTTAGTATAGGGGAAGAGAACATCATTGTTTGTACTATGGAACAAACAGTTTTGCTTGTGACATAAATTACAGCGATATGGAAAGTATGTATGTACATGCACTTATAGCATCGATGATATGATAAGCAAATTTATCTAGGGTCCACAAAGGACGCCGGGTCTAAAACATAGTTTCACCCTCTTTGAATTAAACATTTAAATAATAAAAAACAGGTACTTTAGTCCAGCAACCTTTATTCAAATACAAAAATTATTTCGATTTGCTCTACTTTCCTTTTCCGTAAGGGATGAAATTTTTATGCATTAAGTTCGAGTGCCTACATCACTCATAATAATTTGTTACATACCAGTCTTTTAGTCAACCATATCATTAGAGGCTAACAACTTAACAACTTAACACATTTACACCTAACAATTATCACTTCAAATGCCGTTAAAATTTAGAAAAGTTTTTAAATTAGTAGGGGGAAAGTAAGCGTTCTTGAAATAGTATAAAAAGGGTCAAGTGTTGGAAACTACAATTCATACTCGAAATGAATCGGCTAGAAGAATTATCCACGTATATTTTTTCGTCGGATCCAAGTATTGGAAAGATAGGTTCTATTGACTTGGTTATTTGGTTGGCACAAATTTGCGGTGTTCCCATATTGGGAATAAAGAAGGAAAACCTTGCTCTGAAGATTATGTTAATTTTCTATGGAATCTCAACGATTGTAATTACTAATTTTGCCTATACTGGTTTCGAGGTATATGATCTCCTTTTAAATTGGAATGATATGGATATATTTACACAAAATATTTGTCTTCTGTTGAGCCATTTCGCTGGTATATTAAAGGTAAGAATAAAACTAAAATATATAATTTAATTCCATTTAATTGGTAGGTATGTAAATATATGTTTAACTGAAATCTAAAGTAGCGTTAACGCTGATCTCGTAAGTTGACCCCTCCAGAGTACCTTTTCAACACTTTTGGAAGAGAAGTTCAAAACGCAATAAATTTCTATAAACAAATCAAAATAAGCTTAATATAAAAAAAAAAAATAACTCCAACAATTTTTTTCTTTGAAATTATTTAAAAACCAAATTTTACATATTTTTTATATAAATTAATTCTTTTTTGTCTCCTCTTCCAAAAGTGGTGAAAAACTATATAGGGCGGTATCACATTAACAACAGTTAACGCCGTGGAGCCAAAATTATTGTTGTTTCCTACATAAAATGCAAAAACGAAAGAAAATGATTGAGAGAGTAATTTTAATCACTGAAATCAAAAGAAATGAACACACGGAAATTCCTTGGGGGATATTACAATAGGCTCTGGTTGGCCACAGTGATCTGAGAACTTCATCTAATCACTGGCAACAACTTGGGAGCCGTATGCCATTTTTTATGAAAAGACTGCAAGCCACACAGATTTGTTGCATAGTTCTCCGCCGGGTGCAAAATTGTCGTGAGAGATGAAAATTCCTCTCAATCTTTCTCTTTCGTTTTCCTATTTTTTTCTTGGAGACAATCAGTGGTGTTAACTAAGATTTTAAAATCGCTGTGCTATCCCTTAAAAATTACCCTTTTTCACCCAAAATTACTGTACGCTGGAAAAAACGAAAATATTTTTTACCCTAAATTACTGAGGTGTAAAAAAACTCTCTGAAGCTGGTTTCTGAGGTATTGTTAAAATTATTTATAAACATTTAAAAAATCTAAATATTCCATGGTCGTCATAGCCTAGTAGTTGGACTGCCACGCAGAGGTGCCCTGGTTCATATCTCGGCACGCTCAAAAATCATAAATAAAAATTTTTCTACACAGCACCACCTCTTGACTAGCAATGGCAAACCTCCAAAAGCAAAAAAAAAAAATGCATATGAAAAGATTTAGGTCCCTGTAGGTCCCTTCCATTCGTGTATAAATATAACTCACTCAACATGAATGGATGCGAAAAGTTCGGCCTTGACCCTCCATGGGCTGTTGTGTCATAATAATAGTAGTAGCAAATATTCCAAAAATGTATTGATGAATTATTACTTTGTCTAATGACATTCCAAAGCTTATTTCAAAAGACTCATCACAATTTAAAAAAAAAAAAACTAATAAATAATCAATTTTGCTCACAATTTTGAATAATTGTATTTACTAAAGTACTTCACGAAAAAAAGATGTGTTTGTACACCCCTTATGATGATTTCCAAGATCTAGCGATTATCGTTCGTGAGCTGGGTCATCTTGAAAAACCTCTAAAAGTCTATTTTTGTACGGGAACATTTTTTGGTCGGTTACTATTGGCCAATTAAAAGTTCACAAAATATATATTGAAAAATTCTAGCATTCTGCATACATTTTTTTTTAAATCTGATGGCAAACTCGAGATAATGAGATTTTAAGAGGTTTTTCAAGATGATCCAGCTCACGAACGGTAATCGCTAGAGCTAAAATGTTTTGGAAATCATCTTAAACTAAACCGAGGTTCATTTTTAAAGCTGTTCAACAAGACCGATCTTTTTTGTGTATGGGACTTGAGGCATTTTACTGTATACTACTGTACGGTTTTTGAAATTACTGTATAATTTAAACGAATTACTGTATTACTGTACAGACCTTAAAATATCATCAAATTACTGTACAGTTAATATCACTGGAGAAAATTGTTGCTTACGAGGTGTCAATGTGTAACCATCAATATGTAAGAAAGTCTACTTTTATACACACCGATTTTTTACGTTTGACGTTTGCCTTCTACAAGAAAAAACTTTCTTTGCATTTAGGGCCAAAGTTATAAGAAGACATTTCATAAACGGGATTTGATCATTCGCCAGTACAGCAAATATTTAAGATACAGGCACCTTTTGTGTGTAACCAACTTTCGATTGAATCGTCGTGCATCTACGTACATGCAAGGTTATAGTGTGATGAAAGTTTATGTATTTATTTATTTTAATTATTTATTTTATTTTTGCCTCATTTATCTCTTAGATTTTATTAACTTTCATTTGGTTTTATGTCCTGTAACCAGGCATATCATTTGGTAACCTACACGAGTTGAGAGGGTCAACTTCGTTTGTGGTTACTCTTGTTCAATAAATTACATATAACTTATCTGGTTTTTGAGCCTTATTTTAATTGATTTTTTTTTCAAATGTTTCCATTTAAATTATATTCTGCTTTGATTTGTATTAACTTTATGAAGAATGATAATTAAGTGATGAGACTACTCACATATATCTAAGTTAAGACAATTAAATAACCATGCCCAATCTTAATGTTTATTTGTTAAAAAACATTTGTCTTTTTTCACAGATTTTTAACATTTTTTATCATTTGTCAGATGTGCATAAGGTAATAGAAACATTGAAACTCGCTACACGAAAGTATGTCGTTTCTTCTAAGCAGGTGAGGCTATAATAACACAGTGCAGCAGCATATTTCAAACGGCGAATTTATAATTTTTTGAGGATAATTCGTGGTCGCTGATTTCGACACTCAGATTTGTTTATCATTGGAAAAGGAGAACAAAAATTACTCAAACAGCAACACTCCATCTTGCTTTGCCCGCTTTTTGGGGTTTCATATGAAGTTATTATACGGTAAACTAAGTAAACGGTCACGAAATCTATCATAAGGCCTTCAAGGAATATTCCCCACCGAAAAGTAGTTGAGGTCACTGAAGGCCCAAATATCTAAAGACTTTTTTTCCAAGAAATCAATAATGATAAAAAACAATAAACTACCAAGATAGGATTTAGTATTAAAAAAACAACAAATCAAAAAAAATTATCCCCATCGAAAAATACTTGGGGGCACTTAAGGTCAGAACCAATTTTGTTAGAAAATTAACCCCTGAAATTTAGTTAAGCCCGATAGCCGAGTGAGTAGCGCCTTCTACTTTCTTCCGTGTGGCTGGAGGTTCGATTTCCGTTTCAGACTAGTGCTTAATTCTCAAACATTTTTTACGTGCTATTGACATGAAGTGAATGAAAACTATAAGAAAGTTGCAGAGTGACAAAACAATCAAGTGTTAGCAAATTGCTATTTATAAGCTTTCTTACATCGTCGTTTGGATTTGACATAAAATCTGAGGTCCCTTCCATATTGAGTACAGCTCAATACGGTTGCTAGGAAAGTTTATGTGGTATCACCATAGGCTGTTCGACCTACCAACCAACCCCTGGAATTGAGAATTTATATATTTTTGCAGAAATCTCATTATACTGGAAAACATAATCAATCAAAAATTAGTTGGTTGGTTTGAACTTAGATCGTTTTGATTTTCAGTGACCTCAGCTACTTTTTGATGGGGAATATTTTTCTTGCAGATCTAATAACTAAAACAATGGATTTTTGGCCTCCATAGTGAGACGTGATAAAGAAAATCTGAGTACAGGGTCGTAATCTACGAACTCGGATTGCCTCTAAAATAAAAATTTAACCATTCGCCATTTGATTTTGTAATGTATCAAATTGTTGTTCAGTGTAATTTTTTTTTTTTAATTATAATCTTATCTGTTAATCTTTTATCTTATAATAATAATTTAAGCATCAAGCATTCTTTCGTGGGGAATTTGAAAATAAAATGCCTTTAATGATTTATATTACGGTTGTATCTTCTACATGTTCCTTAGCAGTAGGAGTACTATTTTACAGTAATTATTTATTTTGATATGCATTATCTCTCATGCACTCATTAAATTATCGTTTTTCGTTCAGATCCCGAAGGTGTAGCTGGAAAAATATTTCCATTTCGTGTAAAGTTACCTCCATGGATACCATTTCAATTGCAATTGGTATATATTGGCATAAGTGTTACGGTGTTTGCGCTGCAAGTTATTGCCATTGATTTTCTAAATGTTACGTTAATGAATCTAATACGTTTTCAAATTATTGTTTTAAATTTAACATTCGATGAACTTACATTGGACGTGGACGATAAATCTTCAGTGATATCTCCTTCAAAGTTCATGGTGAATCCAAACAAAAAGCTCAACTCAATTGTAAAACATCATTGCATTTTATTAGAGTAAGTTGAATACCCAGTTGCAAATATCAAAATATCATGGATCCTCATCTCATCATAATTTTCAGATTGCGCGATCAAGTCGAAAATATATACCGTTTACCGGTATTGATACAATTCTTCACATCGCTTTTGATAGCAGCTATAACAGGATTTCAAGCCACGGTACGCTCTGGAGCTAGCAATGGCGATTTACTTATATATTTCTATTGCGGTTGTATATTTTGTGAGCTGTTTGTTTATTGTTGGTTTGGCAATGAGGTTTTCGAACAGGTTTGCTGCTCAGATTTGCAAATCTCTTAACTTTATTTTGTTTTATTTTTTTCTTTTATTGCAGAGCAAAACACTTGCAACTAGTGGTTATAATTCATCATGGTATGCATTTGATCAACGCGCCAAAAAGAAACTTCAGATATTTCTCATAAATGCCCAACGTCCATTTCTCTTTACCGCTGGTGGATTTATGGGTCTCACGCTGGAAAGCTTTACCGGAATTCTGAGCAAGTCTTACAGTTTCATCGCAGTTTTGCGGCGAATGTATTCACGTTAAAATTATACTTTTAATGGATCCCGAATATTGCTAACAGTTCTTAGAAAATGATATTAAATTACTTGAAACTCCAAATTTAACCCTAACTTTAATAAAACATTTCCTGCTAGTGAGTCTATCTGTGGAGTTGGATTTATGTATGACGAAACTTAATTATAATTAATAAAAAAAAAGAAAAACCAATTCATTTTCTAAACCTGACAAGTTTCAAAAAAAATTACTGCCAATAAAAAAGCGTTTCTCTTTCGCCGTTCGTATTTTCCATACTGCGTTGGATTCCTACCAACTTTAATTAGGACTAAAATGGCTGGTTCTAGCATCTTGCTGTATGCAAGTATTATAATACTCAAAATTAATGCGCTTGACGACCTCGATAGTCTAGTGGGTAGTGCACTAGACTTTCATCCTGGAGGTTCGGGTTCAATTTCCGTCTTCGTCTAGTGGTTAATTCTCATAAACTTCTTATGTATATTCACTATCAATATGAAGTGTATGAAAATTATAAGGAAGTGTACAAGTACACACCTTGGTTAGTAAAGGTAAAACCGCCAAGCTGATAAAAAATTTCCACACCGCTGTTCGGATTCGGCGTTTAACTGTAAGTCCAACTATGTTGTATCACAATGGGTCGTTCAGGCCGAAGTGTGTCTCTCTACAGCTTCTCCAACCTAACCTAATGTGCTCAGGATTTGTTGCTTTAAGTCTTATTTTAGACGAGGAAACTGCCAAAATGTGTTGGAAAGTGGGGGTGAGATGAAAGGGGTATTCCTCCGGCTTGAAATTTCAAATAATTTGCTGAATACTAGTCATTACAGCTAAAATGTTTTGCTGTGAAATACTGATCTAAAAAATGCTGATTGTATTTCACAGAATTTTATTATATGCTTTTATCAGCATTAGGCGTTTTTCTTTATTAGCTCTGAGCAGAGCACGAGTTGTTAAAAAACGTAATCATGTTTCTTTTTAGCTCTATGCACTTAGAGCAAACGTAATTGTGTTTTTTGTTTTGTGATCAGAGCGTGCTCTAGGTGCGCAGAAGAAGTTGACTGAGCAGATAGAGCACGGTTGAAAAAAATATTTTAACAGAATACACAAAAATTTTAAATGGTGGACAAGGACTCTGAATAACCAATTTATTCATTTGACACAAAAAAATTAAAACGATTGAAAAAAAAACTTTGTTGAAAAATAAACTTAATTATAAATAGCTCTTATTCGACAGTTCGTGCTCTATGCATTTTAATATTGATTCAGAGTTTTCAGAGCGTGCTCTGTGTGCTCGTGCTCTACTCTAATCAGTGGTCAGAGTTGAAAAAGGAAAACACCTTATACTTAACCTTCATACAACGATTGATTTATTCAACGCGATTTCGTTCTTCAAATTTCGGCATAAGTACAGAATATGTCATCGTGGTTTATATCAATATTTTAGAAACAATTAATAGGGAAGAATATTATTGCTATTTTTCGTAGATCGTTTAATAATTTATTGTTAGTGCTGTTAATACGAGCGCGAACTGTACTCAAAAAATATAGACTAGCATTTACTGCAAGTAGAGTTAGCTGAGCATTCTTCTTTTAAGCATTCATCAGCATTAAAAAGCTCAGCATTTCGAATTTGAAAGTATGCTGAAGAATTTCAGCATGATTAGCAGCAAATTCTAATAATTTAGCTATTGCTGGCTGTAGTCAACAATAAATCGGCATGTTTATGCTTAGCTTTCAAGCCCTGGTATTGACAGAGCTATTTTGCTCTTATTTTATTTCTTACCTTTTTGTTTAATTTCGTACTTTTTGAGGAAAACATACATAGTAAAGGGAAAATCACCACTAGCAACATTAAACTGTTGTATTTGTTTACAAAAGCAGTTTGATGTTTAATATTGTTGTTGCCGTTATGATGAATAATGCAATTCGAATAACTTAATCTTTTATAATTTTTTATTTGTAATTGAGAGGGTTAATAGCTCTGTTAATTACATTTTTCATCGACACTTTCCTTCAAAAGTTTCTGATCACTTGTTTCTTGTTCAGTTCAAATCAGTTGTTCAGTTCTCTTTGACTGCTGTGTTTAGTTTCGCGTTTTCTGTTTTAGATGGAGATTAATTCACTTTTTTTTTTATTTACTTAAATTGCGCATAAATAATAATTACGTTAAGTATTAATATGTACTTTCGCGGAAGTTCGTTGATAACATCAAAACGTTAAAAATTAAAATTCGCAATTCTGGTCTCTGTTTTTCTGATTTTTGTTTTAAGTTTAATTAAGTTTTGTTCTTTAGATTATAATTGACAGTTTTGGCGGTTAAATGTAAACATACAAATTTGAATTTTCGTTAAGAAAAAGTGAGCAATACCCTCACTGATTGCAATTATTCAAAAGCAAATAAAGATAATTAATTAATTCGGAATAAGTGAGTAAGTTCCTATCTACATTCCAATTATGAATCAAATTTGATTTTTTCGTAACAAAAATATTTTGTAAAAATTTTTTTTTCGTACCAAAAAGGATATCCAAAAATTTACATTTCGATCAATCGATTTCAAAAATTTCAATCTTACAATGAAGAAATAATTGATGAGCGAAACAAATTTTAATCGAGATTAGGGAACCACTTTAGAGCACTTGAGTTATGATTTCTCGAAATCTTGTCGTGATACAAAAATTTCGCTACCACATTCGAACTACTCCTTGTCCTTGTTTCAATGATGGAACATTTTTTAAATTTTCAATGATCCCAAACATGTTTTGTTTCACTTTCACTATTTTGTTTAAATGCAATTTTATTTTTTTGTGACTCATATCCGGTTCGAGTCGAAATTCCTGTTTCTTTTGATGATATCATGTTTATAGATTAGTATAAGATTTTCGAGCTCTTGAAAACAAATTTCAAATTTGCTTTTCAGACAAACTACTCTGCAAGTTTTTTCTTGACAATCTAGTATTGGGATTTGGGGTGTGGCATGATTTTAATAAATTAGAATAAGCCAAAGAGTTTTTTTCCCCGACTTGCTCCAATAATTTTTTTTCTTGACATCTCATGTACTAATACGCAGTTTATTCGAAGAGTGGTGTGCGCCTGCGAGGAGAATAAAATTTCACTTTACCTGCTGATTTACTTTCAGAAGATGCCCTAGAATGCGACCATAAAAATATTAGAAACCAGAGGCTTAGGCATACACAAAAAGGTTGGAGAGAAGCTCACATTTCCGACTTTATAGTATTTCTATTACTTATATTTAAATCTTCTATACGAATTCCCGTGATTTGATTCAAGTTAATACAGAATACTGATAAAAACAGGCAATGTGCAAAATTTTAGCCTGAACCGACCACTTTTACTATTTTTGGCTACGTTTTGTATGAAAGTGAAATACTTTGCGGCGTGATAAAGGATTAAGCTTGAATGATAGAAAGCGATCCAAAGTGTAGATTTCATATGCAAGTCTATTTTAACCAACGAAATTTATTTTAATGGATTATTATTTTTGGCAACTGACAAATCCGATCTAAATCTAATTATTGCGTTTATCAAATTCATATCGTTTACATGAGTAGTCTAATAGCCCCTGTGTCTAATAGTGTCAACATTCTTCTTAGTGAATATTTTCAATATCTTATCGAAAGCAATAAAATATTAGAAAAATAAACATATGAAATATTTAACTTAAACATCTTACTGTATTTTCTTAAAAATATTTCAGTTCACTTTTATGTTTCTTATTCGGGATAACTCTGAAACCAAGTTAACACGTTTCTGATGTTTAGTAAAAATTTATGATGAAAAAGTTTTTAAAACGTATTAAGTTAATTAAGTACATGTATGAACTATATATGAACCCTCGTAATGGAGTAAAAAGACCATTGCCTTTGAAAAGGACAAAAAATACCTATAAGCGTGGTGGATAATGGATTAATACATTTCAAAAACTTTACTAAAGGGCATCACATACGCATTCTCGTATACAAAAATAAACAAGAAACCTTATGTTTTATTATACCAACATGTTCAGAAATGGGTAAGCTTTAGGACTGCGTAAAATAAAAAAATTACGTTGGCTTAGTAGCTATTGCGTTTGGTTCTCGTTTAAAACAGAAAAAATTATTTTATATACTTATGTACATTGTATATTTAGAACAAAAAGTTCATTTACAAATTTTAATCACAATTTTAATAACATGATACCTTTATGCTTATATATATGTATTTGTAAATAGGTGTCCGTCGTTTTCCAGCATGATAAATTACTTCACAAAACGCACTTTACTGGCGTCTTTTGCTGTTGTTTTGCTCATACAAGTAAATCATGTAAAATCGGGGGATATAGAAAATTGCGATTATTATGACACTGTCAACATAACTGGCAATGAAAAATTTGACAATGGTTCTTATCTCTATGAAGAAGTATTAATTCCACCATATTTAACGGGCATGTACAATTATGAGATATTATTCGATGGCAAACGGGAAGAAGTACCCGAACATAGACGAGGATGTGTCTGTAAATTAAAGAGATGTATCCAAATTTGTTGTCATTCTAAAAAATTAAAAACTAATAATACGAGTGAATGCTCCAGTGAATTATCCGATAAACTAAAAAACAATACTCTAATCAATATAACACAGTCAGATGGTAGTCACAAACTTGAGAATGTATTTAATGATTTTGTTTTTCAAGAGGGTATACCTTGTTACGATGCCTACACACTAAGTCCAGACGAATCCGAAAAAGATGAGTGGGAATTATTTGCGGTAGTAGATTTGCGATTTTTGTTTTCAACTTTATGTAATTATTTATTTATTTATTCCGTCTTCAGAATGGAACGCTCTTACGCATACATGATATGGAGTATCTTTCCAAAAGAAATTATTGCTTCACACCATACGAAATTAATGGGGCATTTAAATTAAATCCTATGAATTGCCTAACATATACGGAACCACCACAACTGAACACTTGGAGTAAGTTTGAACAAATAAATATTTTTCACAAACATCTTAAAAACGACTGTAGAAATCAAAAGCGAATCGGAAAATATCAAACACAAATTTACATACTACCCAGCAAACCATAGAAATTAATAACATCCTTTTAGCATTCGAAACGAATTTGAAAATGAGCCCGGCAACGAGTCTTCGCTATAGCATTCGAAACGAGTTCGTTTTAGTAACTTCTCAACGAGTATGAAAAATAAACGAGTATTCGCTATTTCACAATTCGTTATAGAAAGAGTAAAAAATAATAAAGAATTCAAAATAAAAATCCGTCAAAAATTTATTTGGCGAAAATAATTAAAATAAAGTATAAGAAATGAATGAGGAAAAAACAAAAATCCTCCTTCCTGGTCTAAAAATTGTGAAAAAGAGAGCTACGGAGCAACGTCAAAATCTCAAAAAAAAAAAAAAATTGTTAAGAAGGTGCTGCATGTCTTGGGAGTAAAATAACTTTTGGTATTCGAGATAAGCTCGTTTGCGAAGGAATGCCCGAGTTCGGGATGAAACCAAAAACGAATTCGTTAATAAAGAATTTTCTAAGAAAACGAACTCACCAATGAATCGTTAATGATATTCGTTTTCGAAACATTTTATCGTCACAACGAATTCGTTTCTAATTCAAAACGAATTCGTCTGGTTTGTTGGGTACTTACATACATAGTGTTTTGGAAACTTTTTGTTTTACTGAAAACTTAAAATAAACAAATAAAGCAACTTCCACTTTTATTTACAGCAATGATTTTATCGATACCATTCATTATTCTAACAATATTGGTTTACGGATTTTTACCGCAATTGCGAAATTTACATGGGAAATGTTTGATTTGTTATCTGTTTTCGCTCGCATTTGGATATACTTTGATAGTCATTATGATTATGAACGACTTTGAATCAGAAGCATGCACATATTTAAGTAAGTTTATAATTATATTGTATAAATTTAGATTGTACATACTAGAGATAAGTGATATATCGATATCGGTGACTGCTAAGTCACTGTACCAGCGATACCACTGTATGTTAGTGGTGACTGAGTGCTGCGGTCACTTTCAATATTTTAAACTTTTTCTTATGAATCTTTCACTCTCAACAATTTTTTAGACTTAGAAGAAGAAAGTATATTTAGGTTTTTGTTTTTCTTTCATATTTTATTAAAAATTTATCCTTTTGTTTCGTTTTTATTTGTTTTTGCAATAGAAGAAATAATAATATTAATACAAATTTCTATATCATATCTGATTCAGCTACATTTTCTTACTTAGCCAGCAATCTTGGTGGCTGTTAAAAATAATAGATAAAAGTCGCTAACACCAAGTCACTGCTAAGCTCATCTCTAGTACATAGCGAGTTGACTCTTTTAAAATCATGCTACTTAAAAAATAATAATTACGCCATTTACAAAGGGTCTTATTCGGTGTAATATCCTCTCATTTGTCATAAATTTCCAAGTTTTTCTTACAAAATTATGCGATTTTATTACTATACGACAGTTTACGATAGTTTGTGAATGCCCCAAATATAAAGTATTCGAAACCAAAACATTTTGCAATTTCTATACTCAAACCAAATACAAAATGCCTGTCATGTATTATATTATAAGCTATAAAGGGCTAAATGAAGTAGAGAAACAGTAAATCATCATTATTATAATTACTACTGCTATTATGGCACAACAGCCCGTGGAGGGCCAAAGCCGAGCTTTTTCGCATCCATTCATGTTGTGTGAGTTATATTTATACACGAATGGAAGGGACCTACAGTTTTATGCAGAATCCGAACGGCGAAGTGAAAAGCTTTTCATAGGCATTTTTTGCTCTTGGAGGTTTGCCATTGCCAGCCAAGAGGTTGTACCGTGTAGAAAAATTTGTATTTTTTCTATTTTTTGATTTTTGAGCGTGCCGAGATATGAACCCGGGCACCTCTGCGTAGCAGTCCAACACACTAACCACTAGGCTACGGCGACCACCATTATTATAATTGCACTTGATTATAATTTTACCAACATTTTCTCTGCAACTACTCGAACGCTTAAACTGTTCCACTACAAAATTTTATAACAAATGTCTGCGGTTCAAACTATAAATTTCTAAAAATAATTCTAATTTTTCTCAATTGAAGTTTAAGGTTTCAGAAGATACCAAAATTTTATTATTCTGAAATACTCACTTTTTTGATTTTTATCCACTAGCGGTGCATTGTGCGCTAGCCCGAATTAAAACATTTGAAAAGTGTGATTTTTATGCTTTTTTTAATTTTAGCTGTAAAAGTTTTATTAAATATATCTACACGTTTGAAATGGCGTTCTAAAGCTGAAGTTTTTGTGGAAAAAAATGTAAACTCACAGAATATGTGTATTTTACTGTTTTTTTGTGATTTTTAGCTGACTCCAGTGTCTATGCTGTTGAATGTAAGCTACGAATGTTTCCCAGGTTACGATTGACTTATAAATTTAAAAAATTTGCATACTTTAGGCTACGAATTGGGAATCTGAAAATTACAAGGTCCTTAATCTAAACTTCTAAACCTCGTAAGCTCGTTTTGTTATTTTCATCGCTTGTGCTTGTTCAGGCAGTAAAAGTAAACAGAAATAGCAGTAATTTGTTATATTAGAGCTAGAGAGGGACGCATGACGTGAATTTTACGTGACGTGCGTGTACACGCTTGAACGTGACATAATTTCCATAATTTCCACGTGATCATGAGTGAGCATAAATGCCAGGGTAACGGCAGCCTACACCGGCCACTGGTGTATAGGTAAACAAGCAAAGAAACTGCGCATCGCAAAAGTTGTGGAAACTTAGAAGAAAAAGAAACAATCTCCCACTTTCTTTGTGAATGTCCAGCCTTGCTGAAGACAAGATATTTGTTCTTTAGAAAGTATTTCCTTGACAATCTGTCCGATTTCTTGGCAGACAGCCCAAAGAAACTGCTAGGTTACATAAACTCCACGGGTTGGGTTTAGTAAGAGTCCAGCTTTAATTCTAATTTGGTGAGGAAGTGGTTTGAAAACGACGCTAATTGTGATTCACAGAGAGTCTGCTGTGGTTCTTTTCTAATTAGAGCATCCATAAAATATATGGGTGTAAGTTTTTTTGTTTTTTTGTTGGTGAGTCTGTTACGAAATATGCAAATATGTTCTGTTTTTGTTTGGAGCTTATATCCCTTCAATATTTTTATCGGCGAATTATCTGAGAAGAGACTTAAAAAACTGCGTGTTTTGTGAAGTAATGCAATTTATTATGCAAAATAGCATAAACAATATTTCAGGATAGATGAAATGTTAGTGAATGAAATCCAATAAGGAAAATTGCAGATGATGACAAGTATCTAGGTATAATTCTTGATCGATATCAAACTTGGAGAAAAGGCATTTTTATCAACCGCAAAATAGTAAAAACTTTACTGCCTCATATGCCACAATTAGTTCAACAAGTACAACTCTCCCCTTTAAAAGTCTGATAATTTTCTTTACAATAATATTTAATATTACTAGATAAATAACATCTGATTCGTATTGCTGATTTTAAATTTTCCAGGTGTTCCGGCATATTTTTTTTTGGTCGCCGCCTTTTTTTGGCTCAATGTTATAAGCTTCGATTTATGGCATAATTTCCGAAATACTTGTAATGGAAATGTTCGAATGGAAATGAAAATGAAACGTTTCTATGTTTATTCCGCGTACGCATGGGGTTGTCCAGTTGTATTGGCCATTGCAACAATGCTGGCAGAATTATCTGATTTAGAATACTATCTAAAACCTGGAATTGGCGGTAAATCGTGTTGGTTAAAAAGTAAGAATATAAATTTATGTCTTTAGGTCAACATGTACAAGTATATAAAGACTTCAATTTCAGCTCATGATTGGTCAGCAATGATTTACTTCTATGGCCCGGCTGGTGTACTCCTACTATTCAACATGACATTTTTCATTTTAACTTCATTAATAATTTATAAAATTAAAAGGGATGTGAAACAAATGGCTGAACGTGAAGAGAAAACAAGACAGGACAAGTATGTATGAACTATTTCATGTTTAGCGGAGGAGAATGCGAGCACAAATGTCGAAAGCTGACACTCGCGAACGCGAATGAGGAACTTCATGTTATAGTTACAGTGTGTAAAAATTGAGTAAACAAGGGGGCATTTTTGGGGCACGAAAAATAGTTAAAATGGTGTCAAATCAAAAAGTAACAGCATAGTTAAGTTTCTGCACATCCAGATGAGCTGCGGAGTTTGAAAAAATGTTCGGAATATAGATTTGAATGTTATAACATTCATTTCATATTGCGACACCATGAAAATTAATGCCAAAGCATCCACGTCCGCGAACGTGTTAGGAAAATATTTCGATCAACTTGGTCCTGTGGCACCACTTCCCTTTATCCAATTGACCTGAAATTTAACACAGATTATTTTTTGAGTAAAACAAACATATCGAGGGGCTGCCGCGGAAAATTTTCATTAGAGCAATGGGCATTAGAGTGTCATTAATTTGAAAATTAATGACACTCTAATGCCCATCCACTGACGCGCAAGAATACACAAAATTGTGGTTGCTTATGCAAGAATGCTCGTGGATGGCAAAAAAACGCGCATTCATGAGTGTATGATTTCGAAAAGTTTGAAATTCCTCTGGCAAGAATGCGCGTTCTTGCACGGCAGTGGATGGGCCCCTTAAGTAATAATAAATTGTATAAGATTTTGAGCAAACATGTTCAGAAACATAATTGAGAAAATTTATATAAGCATAATCCGAATGTTGACGCGAAATTCAAAATTATGCGAATGTTTCGCATGTAGCGAAGGCGATTTCTAAATATCGCTAACTTATTTGCTAAGCCGTAACAAAAATTTTATTGGTGAAGTAAAAAACGTTTCAAAACTGTAAATTTCGGAGTTTTATTTCAAATTTGCGATTCAAACTAAAATAACAATTACGTAAGTTTTCGATGTTTAAATCACTCCATTTTTCTGCCAATTTAAAAACAAACGTAAATATTTTATTAAATAATGTGTAACAGGCTTAAAGAACGTGTATGTGTAGTCATCACAACAACAGTGTATACAGAGACATGGAACAGTAGTCAAGACTTTGAAAATTAACAACTAGATTTAATTTTCCATAGTCTACAAAAAATCATAGTAAATAAACATCATAAAGAACGCAAAAAATTCATTCGCATGCAAAGTCTTCAGATTATCTCAGGAGGAGTATTCAAATATTTTTGGAATGTATTGCTCATTCGTGTCGAAAGCATTAAGCAGTGGATTAGTACTACACGAAAGTGTTTCGTTCCATTCTTTTACAGAATAATTATCAAACAAATAAAAAATGCATTCTTTCGACTACATAAATGAATATGTGGTGCTTGCATACCACAAAAAGAAAGATTTTAGTTTTATAAAAAATCCTTAATTTTATTATTTAATACTGAATATTTAAAGACAGCAAATCATGAACAAATATAGAGAATCGGTCTGCTCTAGGCAAAAGTTTTTACCGTAGTACCTAATAATTTGATTTTTACAGTTCTCATGCTTACGTTACTTTTCAGTGTTGTAAAGCGAAAATATTATATTTAAGTTTAAAAATTCACCACAAATATTTTATTAAATGAAAATAATTAAAAACTGATTTCTTTGATACAATTTACTTATATTTACTTTATAGTTTTTGGGTTTTCCTACGTCTTTTTATTGTTA
Organism: Toxonevra muliebris; assembly: GCA_963691655.1. Lineage (NCBI taxonomy): Eukaryota > Metazoa > Arthropoda > Insecta > Diptera > Pallopteridae > Toxonevra > Toxonevra muliebris. The sequence continues at coordinate 45,799,752 of OY829326.1, read as the reverse complement.
TGGGCATTAGTTGGATACTTGAAGCTGCTTCCTATATGTTTGGAACTGAGGGTACATTCTCCGTGCTATTCAAATTGTGTGAATTTTGTAATGCAGCACAGGGTATCATAATTTTCGTACTATTTGTTTGTAAGCGGAAAGTTCTGATCCTCATAAAGAAAAGGTAAGTATTTATATATTAATTTTTATAATAACTAATGATAACAACAGCGTCAGCGTATTTTGCTTACTTTGGACATTTAATTTGTGTTAATGCTTTATAGTGTTTCGTTTTGTTTTATATAATTTTTAAAAAAAATTTTACACACACAATCGAAAAGTTGACTATTTAATTTTGTGTACTTAAATCTGTGTGAAGTCCACAAAATGAAAATATGAATATAAAGCAAACACGGAAAAATACTAAAGATTAAAAATAGAACGGTCAGAGTATTGCAGCAACGGTTGTTAATTTCCATTTTTCCAAAAAATTGATAAGCTACGTAATGATGAAAATTATTCTATACGCTCCACGATACGTTTACCAATAACTTTTATTTTTCAATTGAATTTCCTTAGTTGGACCGAATTTAGTTTATTTTTACAAATTAGTGGTTTCATAAACTCTCAGAATATATCTGTAGTTTATTACTTTTCAACACTACTTACACATACATATTTGTTTCAACTACATAACTGTTTCAATAAATTTTAAATAATTAATAATAATACTAATTGTTTTTCTATCTATTTGTATATGTATGCAGTTACACTGTGTCGGCCTTCTATTATAAATATTTTGGCTTTTAATCAAGTATGTATATTTTTATTTTCCAGAGTACATTATGGCGAACGCTCAATCTCTCAAGAGCAAAACAAATACAGAGTACCTTTGAAGGCGCAAAGAAGAAGTAAAAATAGCCAGGAAGTTTTTCTAAGCCAAACACAGCAAACATGGACATAGGACTTTAAAGATAGACACTATTAAGATTTTATTCTATTCCGATTTTAATCAGCAAAAAATATTTTTACTTCCAAACCCTGAACTGTTGCTTTAAGAAATAAATTTTGTAATAAAACTTTTTTTATGTTCATAAAACGTAAAAATTGACGTTTCATTAAGCCTGATAAGCAAACCTTCAACTATTAATTTGTAGTTTTTAAATTCTATTAACTATTTTTGTTAAGTATGACTTAATTCTAGAAAAATTATCTCAGAAAATATTGGAGCGCCTAAAGTGTTTTCTGTGAGACGGAGTCTACCTACTTAGCCTATACCTAACCAGCCGTTGCGATACAAGTTCCGAATCCCACGCTGGGTGAAGAGATTGATATTGAAAACCATCATTAATTATATAATTTGTAAGTGTACGCCACGATTAACGTCAGATGCAAATAAATCAATTTCTTGCGTTATAATATTGCACAATTTTTTATTATATTGCATAGAAAAACAAATTAAAATTTATTGACTTCCCCGACGACGAATGAATAACTTTTTGAAAAAAGGACATTGCCTTAATCAATTAAGAGAACTACCAAAATATCCCAGGATCGCGGGATTTCGGTTCTAAAATCTCAGTATATCGGCGTTGCAAAAATATTTCCAACTTAATGGTTTGCGACCCAAAATTTGGTCCTAATTGAGGCCTAATACGTAAGCAAAACCTTTTCACCTGAATTATCAAAAGTTTTAAATAAAATATTTGAAATAGTTAATTTTATAAAAGCACGGGCATTAAACTTTCACATTTTCAAGAAAATATGCAGGTCCCGATTTTGCTGCAGAATACGTGCAGTTAGTTTTCCATTCCGAAGAAAAATGGTTCTCGCGAGGAAAAGTTTTAAACAAAGTTTTACTTTAAAAAAATGAGGATAATCTATTTTGAGTTGAGAAAAATCACCTTGCCAAAAGAATCAATAAAAAAAACGCGTTTATTAAAGTTACATGTCTCTCAGAAATGTATATTAGCAAGAGAAAGGAAATTCAAAAACGCAAATTCGGATGGATTGGGCATACTTAATGTGCCCAACTGATTTTGGTGAAATCTCGGAATGGATTCCGGAATCTTGACCGAAATTTAGGAATGGAAAACAAGTATTTATTTTGTCAATTACTAAAGCATTAATATTCCATGGAAATAAGACTTTAATATTCCATTAAATCAACTAAACAATATAAAATTAAAATTATAAATAAAAATCAATCATTTTTAACGTCTGCAACTGAAGCAGAAGAACCAGCATCGGCCCTTTCCCCCATTTTGTGGCAGTATATATCCTCTCCAGCAATTTGTTCAAGTAATTGCGAGACTGATTTCAGCAATTGAAATAATTCCAAACATGAAACTTGTAACTTGTACTTGACAAACCCAAATAAGATGAATTATGAAATTATAATTTCTTAGTTAAAATAGAAAATATCTCCTCAACATATTGATTTAAGACGGTGTCTTCTTCTCGATCCAAATCTCTTTGATTATCGAGAACACTCTATTAACAGTCGACGAAGTGCCTGGAAAACAGAAAACAAAGCTGATCATGCGCTGCAAATTATTTAGAGGAATCTTATTTTTGTAGATATGGTTGAAGTTTTCCACTAAACGTTTGATCGGCTGCAATGCAATTCTCTTCCCAACTTTGAATTTTGGCATCTTTCAAGCAGCTTCAACATACTCCCATTCTACGACTACGCCAAGTGCATCCCAGGGCATTTAGATATGTATTCGATTAGAGTGTCTGAAAATAAAAAATGAAGAAATAAAACGAAGTTGATATTAGCAGAATCGGACTTGATAAATAATTTTTATTCAATTACTAATTTGAGTACAAAGAACTGAGAAGCATTTAAAAATTTTGCTATATAGGACAGCTCAAAACAACGTGGAGACGATTAACATTGAACGAAAGCAACGATAGAAGCGGTATCAGAAGTATTAGCGAGATTCGGGACGTCGTTGTGCAAAGAAGACAATAAAAGAGACTTATAGATAGCCTGTGCCTAGTAAAGAGGCAGCTCGAAAACTTTCGACGTCGAGTCAGGCTTCTAATAATAATATTATCAAGGCCACAATGAAAATTTTATGGAATTAAAAGAAAAAGTTATATGATTAAAAAGTTATCTTGAATTCTTTTGAAAGAGTGTTAAAAAAATCAAATTGATTTTGACCATTTACATTTCCTGGACCAATTTGCACCTGATTTCTCTGATCTGATTTATCCAGACAAAATTAAGGTGAAAAATGTTGATATGCTGATGGTGTGGAAGGAAAGTGGAATGAATGATAATTATGGTTTTAATTCTTTTATCGATAATTGTAATTACCAACTTAATTGATCGATTCAAATAGCAAAAATATATATTTCATATTTTTTATTTAGATACGTTGAAATTTTTTTTAAATTGGTGTTGACACTCCCGGTCATCCAATCCCTAAATTTTCTTGCATGACCAAAGGCATGACAACTTCATCCTCATTCAGTTTCAGCAACACATCATTTGTAGTTTCTAAGATATACACAAATACATAGTTTAGTTTAGTTGAGAGGTGGGAGAGGCGGGGCAGTTACCTGGTTGCACCCATTTTTTAAGATATATTTTCGGATTACATCAGAAGCACATGCATGAAGGTTCAGCGCTCTATCTTGAAAATTCAATTAAATTTGACCGCAAAAATTAGGTTCCTGGCCCATAGTGGAATGTGAAAAATTATTACCAGCGCCATCTTCTTGTGAAATGAAAAATTTAAAGTTTTGTAACAAAATTCAAAACAAAATGGTTTTAGTCTTGTTTAGTCAATTGGTCATTGATGCAAATAAAAACTCTTATTCCATCTGTTTACCCAACGTTTCGCTTAATTTTTAAGCTTCATCAGAACAAATATGATTGGTTTTTTTTACACTTGTCACTTGGAGTAAAAAAATGTTGAAGAACGTTAATCAATTTATTTTTTAAAATTTCTTTGTAATGGGGAAAGGAATTCCAGGAAAGCACCTGAAACAGTAATCTCCGGCCCTTCAACCTAATCTAATCAACTTATATTAGTCAGCTTCTTAGATTTATCGTCCATTCATTCCGCTTAAGAGATAAATAACTCAAGAAAACTTCAGCTTTAGGAAATTTGTTATTGAGGCCACTAGTTCAACTACTGAAATTATTAATGTTATGCTTTTTGTCGCCATGACGATCGGTTTAAATTGAACAAATATGTAGGTGCTGATTTATGCGGACATTTCCAGAAAAGTGTTGCTTCCGAACTGATTGTTAACTCAGAACAACTTAAGCAACTACGTATATACGAAAACCTCATACTGTATATAGGTACATACATACACACATATTTTCTAAATGTTTAACCTTTATGTGAATGAAAAGTCATTTATCATGGTTGAATAGGAACGTACTTATATGTACTTACTATATAGGAACTATTATAAAGAAAATCGTTTGTGTTTTATAAAGAAGTTGAAACTTTATTTTTCCTGACAATTCTATAAAATTTACAATTAAAATATTTCATTGATTCAATAAAAAGCTGATAAACTAATAATAATAATAATAGGGATCTGGGCAGTACATGAAAAGAATACGAAGTTATTCTTGTTCCTTCTTGAAGAAGAGTATACCTTTTTCTTCTACAATTTAGATCAGTAGTACTCTAGTGGTAGAGCTCGCTTTCCTGGGGAGACGTAGACGGATTTGAACGGAGGAGCAAGATATTTGTAAGCGCATTAAACCAAATAATTTCTCTTTTCTTTCACCCACTTTCATTTGCACATTTTCCATTTCTGACTTTAACCGCGTAAATGCTACAAATTGTTAAAAAAAAATGCAAAATAAGTACCTACTGTTTGCAAAGAACTTGAGTTCAAATACTTTTTAAGAACCAAAATGTAATAATATTGATCTCATTTTTTGTGTTAAAATACTGATTATTTCCATATTTTTTGATAAAATATTAATACGAGTATTAATAAAAAAATTATATGTTGAAGTTCATAACAGTAAGAATTGCCTACTTTCTGATGCGGCCCCAGGTAGGTTTATCCTGCAGCTAACGAGAAAAATTAGACAAACTTCTGGGGGTCTGTGTGTAACCTTTTACCTCACGAGACCAACAATTCGAGGCCCTAACAAGATATACATGGTAGGTGCTGACTGAGCATTAACAAGACAGAAGTAATTTCATATTAGATTATAAAAATTTATTTAAAAACAATCAAAGTGAGCTATTGGTAGGCTTATCGACTGCCATTTACCATCACAATCTCTGACATTAGGAGTCACTTTAGACTAACCAGGGTCTCCTCCAAACTAGATATTTTCCTAGCGGGTATCATTTCATTTAAAAAATAGTAAACTAGTACTAAACCATCTATAGACAGGAGCTTGACGTACGTAACCAAGGCTTCTGGGCAGTATTCAACATCGAGCGATAAAGCCAACAGGTGAAAGTAGGGTTTCCAGCTCTATTGAGTTTTGAACATCGTACAAATGCGACTTTATTCTACCGCTATTTTCATGATAGATATTCTGCGCAAATGCGTGATAAGATGAGACAGTTGAGAACAACTGATTCAGATATGAAAAAAGACGGCAGAACTAATATGGAACATAGCCGTTAGGAATTTGATGATTCTTTATCTGAAACGCATTCTTATTGGCGTACTTAAATTAATATACAGTATACCGCCAAACCATTAGAAACACCACAAATTTCCTCTAATTTTGTTTGTAAATGCGGTGAGTTTTAACAGTTTTAAAAAGGTATTGCTAAACTTTTTTTCAGGAACTTTTTTCTAGTGACAATCTGGGACCGATTAGTGAAGTAATAATGAGGATGTTTAACCTTAACCCTTAAATACCTACTGGTCACTGCATTGACCAACCACTTCCGCGGCTATCTGTGCCGCCATTTTACTTTCGCCATTTAAAATAAACATCTGATCTTACTGTCAAAAGTTTTCTTTATCGATACGTATAAATAAGAATGGAAAATTGACAACTGTCGTACAGTTACAGTTATTTTTAGCTCGAAAAGCATGCTTTGCAAAAATTTTAAACAACTAACTGAAAAAAAGGTATTTTTATTTTCGAATTTTGTGTAATAAAAATATTGCCGTGTGGGCAAATTTGTATGGGATAATACCAAATAACTGTTTTTAAAAATTATTGCGAATGTATTTTAATTTATTCTCCAGATAATCGCCAAAGGTAACTACAGAGGTCAACCATGTAAATTAAAATAACTGCACCTTAAACTAATTTATTTGAAAACACGTAGAGCAAACGTTGTTCGGAATCACAAATACTACCTCTGGGTATGTTTTCAATTGAAATCGAAAGTATTGGGCGTTTAAGGGTTAACCCTCTTCTTTGTACCAAAAACCAAACCTATGTCTTTTAAAATATTATGGTGCAAATAAGTGTTAACCTTAGCCATTTCTGAATTTGTTTTTGCTTCTACCATAAGTGCATAAATGCCCCCAAATATTATATACCTGTCAATTGACTTCAGTAGCTGTACAAAGGTCAGAGTCGCCTTAAAAGGAGACTCAAAAAAAGTAGTTTTCTCTATTTTTTTCTTACCATGAGCCTGTCCTTCGAGAAGATGTTATTGTTTGAAAACTTTGTTGGTTTTAATTCTATAAAAATAATAGAATACAATGACAAAGGTTTGTGGAAAGATGAAATGCTATGCATAAAATAAGGTGGAAGTTACGTTTTTTGAGTCGCCTCTTTACGGCTAAGTAAATCTTTGGATGTACACATATGAAGTGAGCTGAAGATGCAGTTGTGTAGAATCATCTGTGCACTTATGGTGCAAATAAAAAAAAATTTTGGAAGTCAAAGCGAAAACTTTTTTATACAAAAATGAATCCTTAGATTTTTAGATTTTTTTTTTGACAACTCGGTCCCAAATTGTCACCAGTAAACAGTTCCCGAAAAAAAAAGTTTAGCAAAATTTTTTTAAAACTGTTAAAACTCTCTGTATTTACGACAAAATTATAGGAAATTTGTGGTGTTTCTAATGGTTTGGCGGTATACTGTAGCTATCCACCTATGAGCATTTGAGATTTTCGTATGGCAATGGTACCACCATCTATACCCATGTTTATGAATTTTCATAAAATATTTCACGGTGACTGTGGACATTTGTATATTTCCAGCCACATATTGGTTAAAATATTTGATAAATTTAATTGTTCGAAATTTTTCTTTACTTGGTTTATTGCTGGCGACAATGATTTTGAAACATGAAAATATAGTTTTTTGTTTCAATATAGTAAATGTAGCTATTAGATATACCTATAACTACTTGGAAAGTTTCTTGTCATTAACGATAATTAGTAAAACTTTAATAACAGGCGTATACAAATTATAAACTATACATACATCGATAAGTATTAAAATAAGTTCGGTCAATCTGGAACATGCAAAATCCTACACGATTCTACTAATAATTAGAAGTGGGTGTGGTTAACGCCCACTTATAAGTACCGAATTTGATTCATTCTTTGCTAATATATCTCTTTCTGAACTTTGAATTTGCACAGGTGGGGACGTGTCTATAGTGCAATTTCAAAAAAGTTTTTCTACGAACTTAAGTTTACTTGTGTTTTTTTTTGGATTTTAGCTGTGGGTGCCTCTGAAATATGAATTTTTCTACGTAGCTATGTGGTTATAGGGCGTGACTCCTATCATTTTATATCTTTCTTACACTAAATAAAAAACAAAAAATAATTTTCTCTAATTTTCAGCATCAGATTAAAATATTAAATGAGAGATTTTTAAGTAAACTAGAAATATTCAAATAATTCCATTTTTTGACTCCTAAATGTATATTTATATCTATACTTGTCACACCTTCTTTTGGGCATTACAATTGTCCGCCCATTAGCTGATCAAATCTAATAGGGCCAGTACAGTTAGTGTGTAGGGTATACATAAAAGTATACATTTCATATGTTAATTGAAATCTATTAAAATAAATAGCACGTAAATATTTTCATTCAATTTAATTGAGCCTAAACAAATTATGACTCATTAAGGTAGTTATTATGGTATACTATTAACCAATTTAAACTTTATAACTTAAACTAATTCTTTAAAGTTTTTGATGGAACGATAAATGGGCGTATCCCAAAATATATAGTGGGTATAAAAATGATATTTTTTCAGTGACATAATATAGATTCCAAAAGTAACTCAACATGAATAGAGCACAACAGTTATCAACAAGAATTTGCCCATCAGATCCAACTATTGGAAAACTTGGTTCGATCGAATTCAATATATGGTTAGCTCAGGTCGCTGGTGTACCTTTATTGGGCTTCAAAAATGAGAACCTTTTCTCACGGATCATTTTGTTACTCTACGGAATTCCAATGATTGCAATTATTACATGTTTCTACACAGGATTTGAATTGTATGATTTAGTTTTGAACAGAAATGACTTCGATGCATTCACACAAAATTTTTGTCTATCACTAACTCATGTCAGCGGAATAGCAAAGGTAATAATTAAATAGAGGTAGCTGTTATTGCAAAATTTAAAAATATTAAATCATGATTGCATAATAAATTTCAGCTTCTTAATATATATTATCGATTATCGGACATACGTAAAGCTATTGAAAAACTTAAGCTTACAACGCGGAGATTTGTGATCTCAGATGAACAGGTATGTAGAAAAGATATTTATGCAAGAAAAATGCTGACAGTGTCAAAAAAAACACGAGAGCCAACCTTCTTTTGAAGATTTGAACTTAAAATTGTCCTAGATTTTCTTTCACCTTTCGCTGACAAAATGGTAAGTACCCTCTATTTATGAAAAAATATTGAACGTACAGCTCAGGGAAGGAATAGAAATATGCTCGCAAATGGCTACACTGGGTTATCAGTTTACCATATTTCCTATTGAATACAAAACATTTTGTGAAGTGAGTGTTTAATTTGAACTCTACTATTTTAGAGGAAAGCGTTTTTTCGTGGCGAATTTGAAAATAAGATATTTCTAACAGTTTACATTTCACTCGTTGGATTTACTGGATTTTTGGGAATGCTAGTATTATTCTATAGTAATTATATATGTTATTATTATTGGAATATTATTTTAATTATTTCTTTATTTTTAGATCATGAACTCATGGCTGGGAAACTTTTTCCATATCGTGTTAAGCTACCGTCATGGTTGCCATATAAATTGAAATTGATTTACATGGGGACGAGTGCCATGATGATTGCTTTGCAAATTGTTCCGATAGATTTTTTAAATTTAGCAATGATCAATCAGATACGATTTCAATTAATTACACTAAATTTAGCATTTAATGAGTTAATGCTAATTGAACATATTGAAACCAAACTATCGAAGATATTTGAATCTAAAGATTCCAGTGTGAAGCTAAATACCATAATCGAACATCATTGTATATTAATAGAGTAAGTATAATTGTAGTTAGATGGTCAACGAAAAAGGAAAATTTCAGAAAAACTGCTTCGACATAAGTTAATTTTCGGGCCCATTAATCCATGTAGATTACTTTTCAAAAGAATGCACTCTGAAACTTATTACTTGCATATATTTTGCTGGGTTTGGTTAAGCTCATATTGTCGCAATCAATGTAAAAAGTTAAAAAGCGTGAAATAAGAACGACTTTATGAGAGTTAACATGAATGAGCATTTGGCTGAAAACCTAACGAATCCTCTTTCAATTGTCTCACACTTGAACGCGTGACTTCACATTTCCCCTTTATTCTTAACATATGACATTGGCAAGAACTTTGAAGATTTGCCATATTGTTAGCCCTCTTAGTTAAATACTAATTTATTTTAATACTAAAATTTAAGAGAATCGTATTCAAGACCTGTCCTTTCTTTCAGATTGCGTGATGAAGTTGAGAGCATATTTCGCACACCAATTCTTCTACAATTCATGACGTCGCTTGTCATATTTGCAGTAACCGGTTTCCAGGCGACTGTACACTCAACCAACAGTAACAATACCTTAATTATTTATTTGTATTGTGGGTGTATCTTTTCCGAACTTTTTTTCTACTGTTGGTTTGGCAATGAAGTTTTCGAACAGGTTTGAGTCTTTTTATATTTAAGTAACTAATTATTAAAATCGTAACTTTATAGAGTAAAACACTTGCGATCAGTGGCTATAGTTCATCTTGGTATGAATTTGATCAATGCTTCAGAAAGAAACTTCTGATATTTCTCACCAATGCTCAGCGTCCTTTTCTCTTTACTGCTGGGGGGTTTATGGGACTTTCGCTGCCAAGCTTTGCCGGTATATTGAGCAAATCTTACAGTTTCATTACAGTTTTGCTCCATATGTATGATCGCTGAAGATACTCTGAATGTTTTTTTGGCCATCAGAAAATTCGTTCGATGTAGGAAAATCCGAGTTGGAGAGCTGAGACTTTGTGTTAAAAGCCAAAATTTTTATAAAGGAATAAAAAGCGAAACATAGCTATAAATAAATTGTTTTTATTCTATACAAAAAATTATCGATAAGTTATTGTTGTTTTCTCATACAATTATAGCTGCTAGTTAAGCATAACTAGGAGCGAGTGACAAATAAAACACAAATAAAATATGTGTAGGAACAATTCGCTAGTTCTTAACGTATACACATTCAATTCGGAGAAATTTCGCAAACCTTTCAAAACACATACTCATTGGGTGTGTTATTAATTTGTGGCAAAGTGCTTAAATTGACGACTTTGCTAATTTTTCTCCACCAAATGTGAAAAAATGGCTGTTCACACTGACGCAATCATGAACGTCTTTTCTGAAAGAGAGAGGTAGAAAAAATAGGTAGTAAAAAGAGAAAGACACTCGTCTGTCTTTTTCTAACTTTCTATTTTTTCTATCTCTGTCTTTTAGTCAGGCTTTCATGCTTGCGCCCGTGTGAACAGCAACAAAGAAATGATTTCAAAGCAGGGCGTTGCAGCAGGAGGTTTGTCCACATATTTCGTCAAAATTTTCTATTGTTTTCAACATATTATCATAAATATTAAAACAATTTGTAATAATTTCAGTTCTATTAGAAATTTTATAAACAATAAAATTGCACTGTCAAATGAAAGTATGTAAGAAGAAGAAAAACTCTGTGTGAATGACTTTAATTTGAAATTGAATCCCGAAATTGTTCAATTTGTGTTCCGTGTGAGTAGGCAATAAAATTACTTGACACTTGTTTTTCTGATAGTGATGTATTTTTATCGATATTTCTTCAAATCGTTATCGACTGCATTTATATTTCAGAGCAATTTCAACGAAATTGAGCAGGCAAATTAGGCAATTTCAATTCAATCTGAAATTAAGAATTTATGGGCAAAAGTGCTGACAACTTTTTTCAATACTATAAAAATAACCATTTTTTATTTATAAATTATGTGTAGAATACTTTTGGGTTTAAAGTAAAGAAGAAAAGCAAAGAAGAAAAGTTCGACATGAAACGTATTATTACATGGAAGGTCATTACATGGAAAGTGTAACTTGGAAATTTGTGGAATACTCCCTTGTAAATATGTTATCACATACAAAAAAAATATAGTTTTTGTAATTTAGAAAAACAGGTTACTGTTGCGCCACATTGTATATTAATGTGCTAACTTCATTGGACATGTGCATGGATCCTATAAAATTTCCAATTTACTTTCAAACGAAAGCATAAAAGCTGTTTTTGCGACTTTTTCCTAAAATTTTTGCGACAACCCCTGTTACCGATTGTGTGAGATGCAAATCGCTGTTACTGAGAGTCGAGAAAAATGTAGAACATGGTACAATGCAAATGGAAGATGAAGATTCTTCCCTTTATATTTAAGAAACAGAATAATATTAAATAAAAACCAAATAAATGAAAGAACAAAAAATATTCGATTTCAAAAACACTCTTTAATATTATTTTTAACAGCGTTATCAAAAATTATTGAAATTCAGCATGAACTCAAAGCATTGCGAGAACTACAATCGGCTTAACTTGATTCATATTGCTCACAGAAGCTCTTTTATGAAAATAGGTATTCCACTGAAAATGGAAATACAAGCTGTTGAAACGATTCGGTTTGAATTGGCAAGTGAGAGGGACGTCAGAATAACATCAAAAAATCAAATGGGAAATGCAAACGAGTTCAAGTAAGTTCGCTGTCGCATAACATCTGGATATATTTGTACTGTAATAATATTCGTGAATCATATATGCATATATGCACATTTAGAAGATACACAGCCAAACACATTTATATACTATGCGCAATATATTATGAATTCTTTCACTAGCGGATCTAGAGATTACGAAAGAGGAGGAGTTAAATTTTTTCTTTCCAGCAAAAAATATTTTAATTCAGGAACAGCGATCATAATGTCTGAAATATTTATTGCAAGGGGGCAAGTTATACCGAAATTGCGCCCTCGGATACGCTAGTGGTTCCTTTGTCTGTTGGGTAGTGTAATTGCATATTAAGTTCAATGTTTTTATTTTTCAATGCCAACGAATTTTCTCTGTTATACAAGTGATGGGTTAATTAAAAAAAAAAAAAACTTCTTAAGCTAGTTTGCAAGAATTTATTCCATGAACCACAAGCAACTAAAGTACAATTTCGTGCTGATTCTGAACCAGGTCTAATTTTCGAGACAAATGTGAGAACAAATTCAAATTTAATTCATTGAGGATCAAAATTATCAAATTCCGTAAGTTAGTGTAATTTTCAAAAATAATATTCATCCATCACCGTATGTTATATACTTAATTTCAAAACTTTAAATGCTAATTCAATTTTTGGCTTATCGAGCTTGTAATGTATGTATGTAGAAAAACGAATAAGGAATTAGGGGAGACCGGTTTCGATGCTCGGTACAAACAAAAATCAAAAACAAGCCACTGCCTCTTGGGTAGCAATGTCAAAACTTCAAGAATAAAAATTGCCAAATCAAAGCTTTTAATTGCGTCGTCTGGATTCGGCATAAAACTGAGGGCCTCTTTCATTCGTGTACAAATATAACTTACGCAGCTCACACATCAATGAATGCAAAAGACTCAGCCTAGCTCCTACATGGGTTATTGTGCCATAAAAGAAGAAGCAAAAAATGTTTTCTGGTTGTATTAAAGAATTACACGTTTTATTTACAATGTTAATAATAAAATATTACTCACAACATCATACCGGATAAAAGCACACTGTAAGCGATTTAGGTATAAATTCCGTAAAAGAATTTTACTTGGTATCGAAAAAAAGGACAGTATCGAATACCCGAAACTTTTGGAAAACATTGATTTATAAAACTGAAATATTGATATGCAATATTTAAGATTGTGAGTCGTATTGGAATATTTTAGAGATTGAATAATATATTTCAAATGCTACTGCAGAATTTTTCGATATGCATATTCAAAATATTTCAGTTCATATTGCAACATTCAATGAAAATATTGCTGCCCATGTATGTAGAATATAATGTATATTGAAATCTTTTCATTAAAATAAAATGTAATCTGTTGATAGTTTTCTTGCTATTATAAATTTTCTAGGAATTTGTATCTAAACGTAATAAATATCAAAAGTTAAAGTTAGCACTACTCAACAAATTACAATTTTTCCTTTACGTCAGGCAGCTCATACGTCGTTTTTATATGATTCATGTTTTTCTAGTAGAAATATCTCAAAAATATGATGTAAAAGCGAAAAACAGTGTACGCCATCGTAATAAGAGAAATAATGTATGGGGTGCCTGACGCCAATTTCGTGTTAAGTAGTGTAATTTGTGTCTTTAAACGAGTACTCGATACAAATACGTACTCGATAATTTTTTCCAATAATGCTATAAACACAACCAGCCTCTAACCGCTTACTTCTTCTGAGAGAATATACACAATAAGAGTGTCAACCTCTAGCGTCAAGAATATGTAAAAAAAAAAACAAAACAAAAGCAGTTGGATAGCATAATGCTATAAACACAACCAAAGCAGCCGGCCTCTAACCGCTTACTTCTTCTGAGAGAATAAACACAATAAGAGCGTCAACCTCTAGCGTCAAGAATATGTAAAAGAAAAACAAAACAAAAGCAGTTGGATTTGATTATTGTTTTAACAGCTCTGTTTTTTTTTTTATTTACGTTATCAATTATCAAAAAATAAAAGGAAAACTTTAATATTCTGTAATTTGAAAAAAA